>OW386287.2:85409706-86081796 GCA_936432065.2 Rutpela maculata | reverse complement strand
AAATTTTTGTTAGCACATTTTACAGCGTTTTATTACAAACTTCCCAATCATATTCACACTCTGCTCTATACCAATATATTTTATATGAAAACGACAATAATAAAATATGTTGTAATGACAAAATAAACATTTTTTTGTCAGGTGTGGGATTCGAATCCACGCTCCCATAGGGGAATCAGAGCTTAAATTTGACGCCTTAGACCACTCGGCCAACCTGACTTGGATATTCACTTATTTCTAGTTATATTTAGTATTTATAAAATAAACACACACTTGATGATTTCATAAAATTTATTTTAATTAGCATTATACATCACCATCCTATCAATATCAAGAACAATTGTATTTTTATTAAATTCTATATACTCTAGTAAACAGTAAGCTTGCTCACATTTATTTAAATTACATAGGTTTTTTAATTTATCAACATATGTTTCCTTGTCACAATCAAAATTAGTAATATACAGCATAGTATTATTATAAAAGTTCTTAAAATTTAAACACTGTAAAAAGTCTAATCTAAAATTTACTAAAAGTTTAATCTTGACAAGTTCTTTGATACACTCATCATTAATATATATAACACTATCACCACTTTCTAGTAATAATAGATGTTCATCCATACATAGTTGACTGGATATTTTAAAATTTTCAAACACCATTACAGTTTCAATGAATTCCTTTTCTTTGTCATTGTCCGGTGTAATATCAATATTTGCAATAAAATCATACCAATCCAAATCCATAAGCGAAATTACATCAGTTGAACTGATAAGTCTGACTGATGGCTCGAAACCTCTAGCACCGCTTATTCCTGTCGAGACTTGTAGAGTAGAATTTGATAATGAATATTTTACTTCGTTGATTAGTTGTTTCTCCTGTTTAATTTTCTCTCTACAATTTACAAGAATACTATCCACATATTTCCAATAAGGAGATGAACATGGTGAAGTGAATGAAAATGAATCATTTTCAATACTAGAATCCGACATTATGACTGTCTTCACTGTTGCTCAAATAAATACTGAAGTGTTATTTTCAAATTAATTTATTAATACTGATGATAGATGAGGCCACAACGTCACACTATTTCTATGTTATCAATCCATGACTAAATTACATAATTAGAATACATATAGTAATAAGTGCTACTAAATATATATGCATATATTTAGTAGAAGTACACATATATCTATGGTTTTGTAGGTGGTGGTGGTGGTGATGGTGGTGGTGGTGATGGTGGTGGTGAAGGTCCCCCTTGACCAATATACCCTTCCTCAAGGTGTATTCTGACAAAAAACTTCCTTGTTAAATCTGAGAATATTAGAAAGCATTAAAATTTACTTACGGCTTCTCGTCCCAGGGATACAAGCACAAATCTCCATCACAAGAATTACATCTGCGAGGTAGCGGTAGAGACATGCTTAAATCACTGAAAAGCCAAAATATTTATTTATGTGTGCATTTAAATTAAAGGTGTTCAAAGTATTAGAACAAATCACACTTAGTTTTAAGCGAAATGGGTGTATAAGTACGTGGTATTATTTTTTAAAGAAAATGTATTTGAAAACTACTTACTCCTGATCCATAGAGATAGGCTCTGGTTGGATTAATAGCATGACTGGAAGAGGAGATTTTGGAGGTTCACCTTGAGCAATATACCCTTCCTCGAGGTGTATTCTGACAAAAAACTTCCTTGTGAAATCTGAGAATATTAGAAAGCATTAAATTTTACATACGGCTCCTCGTCCCAGGGACACAAACACAAATCTCCATCGCATGAACTACATCTGCGGGGTAACGGTAGAGACATGCTTAAATCGCTGAAAAAAACAAAATATTTATTTATGCATGCATTTAAATTAAAAAATATTCAAAGTATGTGCTATTATTTTCCAAAGATATGTATATGAAAACTGCTTACTCCTGATCCAGATCAAACGAAAGCGTTGTCATTTGATTTTCGAACACAAGTACACAACAACAAAACTTTAGGCTGAAATTAATTCAACTGATATTCAACGGTCATAAGTAAGCCGCTCTCAGCCCCCTCCATATAGCTGGTATAGATAGCATTCTCAGCATTCATTCGTTGTTGAACCTACTCCTTCGTTGGTAAAAAATAGTGAAATATCGTCAAAAACTAAAATACCTATAATACATCGCATCTATTTAGATCAGACTTAAATTACTATTCAAAAAACTTTGTATCGCTATAAAATGTTCTTTACTGGAAATATTCTTTTTTATTCTAAATTTTAATTATTTTCTATGTTTCTGCATTATGAGGTAATATATCTGTGTTTTATATGATAACCTATCCCATCTCTGATTTTTTCGAGTGGAGTTATCCATATTTTGTAGAATACGAGTATAATTGATCTCGTTTTGATGTAGCACTTCATTTTGATGTTTAAAAGACACTGTTTTATTTAATCCGGTGGTAATGTCATTATGTTTAATTTCTTTGTAGTAGGATTTCATCACTTTAGATTCCGTTTGACAAAATTAAACATTTTCCATCGCAAATTCTAGAAAATTGTTGTACTTTTATCATAATTTCTATAATGTTTAAATAATTAAAAGTGTTTTTCGCGGCTACAATAGTTATTAATAATTTAGAAAAATCACTAGATAGATGATCACAAAAATAATGAATCGCTGATAAAAGTAATAGTATGCATGTGATTTTCTCGAAATCTGTTAATCCTAGTAAAAAGTTTTAAACACGAAGTTGCTTCTTACCTTAGAAAAATTTATATTTCTACACTTATTAAAATTTGCCTTTGCATTAACCCATTTTGTTAACAAATATAGTGGATAAGAATGTAAAAATAAAACCAATTCAACGTCACGTTTTTGGTTTATGCAAGTTAATGGAAAGAATAATTCTCTTATTTTAATAGTAAATTGTACAATACCTAGACATGAAAATGTAAAATGTAGAAATAATATCACGTGTAATGATGTATTTTTATGAGTAATATTTGTGGTGAATGACATCATCTTCAGTTTCCTATAAGATCCTGATACTTGTTTTTTAACCCCGAGGGGATAATCTAAAATATTATGAGATATTCATACAATACATTATTCTAACAAATAAAGTCAAGCAAACAGTGTCGGTGAGTTGTAAATAATGTGAGTGGCTCCCTCCAACGGTATTTGCAGCAAACACTTTATAGAAGTCTCGACTAAGTAAATAATACTAAATGTGTTTTAGTTTCTGAGATATCTGAGCTAAATATTTTATCCCATAAACGTTCGGATGTGAGCTTTATAGTTACTAAATATCTGAAACCATTATTTCTGTAGAAATTAGAGTAAATTCTCATTCAGTTTAGTAGCTTTCTTAATTTTCTCTTACATCTAAAATACCTAGTATTTATTAAGATATTTGTAAAGAAATAATAATTATTAAATATTTTAAAGCATAATTTTTTTTAAACAAGAAGTGTTGTAACCGGATGAAAAAAATTTGAGTGCCTAGTCGTGATATATCTTTTTAATTATTGTATGTACATTATGGAAAATGCATTTAAAACTCGGTTTATGGGTACCTGCAATAGCATACTAAATTTGTATAGACCACCGTGTAAAAGATCTGTATCTCAAGTTATCTATTGTTTAAACGCTTCATTGCATAGTATAATAAAGTTATATTAATCTCAACTTTTATTAATCATTTGAGATTTTATTGTTACTAAGTTTCATTTAATTAATAATAAATTTATGCTGTAATAAAATAAAAGTTTTATCAAAATAAAATAAGTTTTATTTACTCAAGTGTTATTGAGATAATATAGTAACTGATAAATTGCGAGAAGAATAATCCATTGTTCTATTTATAGCTAGTTTTTCTAATGACAACGTATTCATTATCTTGAATGAAGGAGCCTTTGTTTATGTTATATGATTACACAACTGTGCTTTGATATTTTATCTACGGTGTTATATTTTATTGTCTTGATAATTTTATAAAGGAATGTTATTATAATAAATTGCGTAATATTTACGGTATATGGATTATGAATGCATACATATAAATAGGACAGTCACCGTTAAAGTGGGTAGGAATGGGGGCGGGGTACAGGTGTTGGTGGCATGAGTTTGCACTTTCTTTCATTACTATCGAACTGTGACTTGACAATACTTCTTTCATTATTGTGATAAATAGCAATATAGATAAGTAAGACACCTCCACACTTTTTTCATTATCATATATTCATATCAATTCTTTACAAATAATATCCGCTTGCAAGTGCAGCACATTATTTCCTTACTTAATTTTTTCAAAATAGTACACCTAATAATGCCTAAATCTCGAAACAACATTCACATATATGAAATTTTATTTCCCTCGAGTTAATGGCATTGGATTTCAATGAAATTTTGGAAATGAACCTGACGATGCCTACTGTATTAGCGAAATCGGTTAAATCATGTATAGCTTCAATATTTCAACTTTATGACGTCAGATCGATCTAAAATTTTACGTGGGTATTGTTGATATTGAATACAATCGTTTGCCGTAATGTGTCAAAAGGGCCTTACCTTAAACTTTAACCGTTTTTAATGAAACAAAAACTAAAATTCATTAAAAAAATTACCCTACCTAATAACTAGAGATAAATTTTCTGTACATCCATAAATAATAAAGTTATTAAGAATCCAATTAATATGATGCAATATTGCGCAATATTTCGAAATATGTTGAAATGTGACGTAATGTGATGTAATATTTGAAATATGGTGCAATATGATGCAATATTGCGTGATATTATGCAATATGGTGCAATATTTTGAAATGTCTTGAAATAGGATAGAGGTGGTGTAATATTTGAAGTATGGTGCAATATATTGAAATATCTCGAAATATGATAATAGTGATGTAATATTTGAAGTATGGTGCAATGTGATGCAATATTGCGTAATATTATGCAAGATGATGTAACATGGTGCAATATTTTGAAATATCTTGAAATAGGATAATGGGGATGTAATATTTGAAGTATGGTGCAATGTGATGTAATATTGCGTAATATTATGCAAGATGATGTAATGTGGTGTAATATTTTGAAATATCTTGAAATAGGATAATGGAGAAATAGGATAATAGTGATGTAATATTTGAAGTATCGTGCAATGTGATGCAATATTGCGTAATATTATGCAATACGATGTAACATGGTGTAATATTTTGAAATATCTTGAAATAGGATAATGGTTATGTAATATTTGAAGTATGTTGCAATGTGATGCAATATTGCGTAATATTATGCAAGATGATGTACCATGATGCAATACTTTGAAATATCTTGAAATAGGATAATGGTGATGTAATATTTGAAGTGTGGTGCAATGTGATGCAATATTGCGTAATATTATGCAAGATGATGTAACGTGGTGCAAAATTTTGAAATATCTTGAAATAGGATAATGGTGGTGTAATATTTAATGTATGGTGTAATGTGATGCAATATTGCGTAATATTATGCAATACGATGTAACATGGTGTAATATCTTGAAATAGGATAATGGTGATGTAATTTTTGAAGTATGGTGCAATATGATGCAATATTGCGTAATATTATGCAATACGATGTAACATGGTGCAATATTTTGAAATATCTTGAAATAGGATAAAGATGGTGTAATATTTGAAGTATGGTGCAATGTGATGCAATATTGTGTAATATTATGCGAGATGATGTAACATGGTGTAATATCTTGAAATGGGATAACGGTGTTTTAATATTTGAAGTATGGTGCAATATGATGCAATATTGCGTAATATTAGTCTATGATGTATGTATCATGGTGCAATATTTTGAAATATCTTGAAATAGGATAAAGGTGGTGTAATATTTGAAGTATGGTGCAATGTGACGCAACATTGCGTAATATTATGCAATACGATGTAACATGGTCCAATATTTTGAAATATATTGAAATAGGATAATGGTGATGTAATATTTGAAGTATGTTGCAATGTGATGAAATATTGCGTAATATTATGCAAGATGTAACATGGTGCAATATATTGAAATATCTTCAAATGAGATAAAGGGAGTGTAATATTTGAAGTATGGTGCAATGTGACGCAACATTGCGTAATATTATGCAATACGATGTAACATGGTCCAATATTTTCAAATATCTTGAAATAGGATAATGGTGGTGTAATATTAGAAGTATGGTGCAATGTGATGCAATATTGCGTAATATTATGGAAGATGATGTAACGTGGTGCAATATTTTGAAATATCTTGAAATAGGATAACGGTGGTGTAATATTAGAAGTATGGTGCGATGTGATGCAATATTATGCAATATGATGTAACATGGTGCAATATATTGAGATATCTTGAAATGAGATAAAGGGGAAGTAATATTTGAAGTATGGTGCAATGTGATGCAATATTGCGTAATATTATGCAAGATGATGTAATATGGTGCAATATTTTGAAATACCTTGAAATGGGACAATGGTGATGTAATATTTGAAATATGGTGCAATATTTTGAAATATCTTGAAATAGGATAAAGATGGTGTAATATTTGAAGTATGGTGCAATGTGATGCAACATTGCGTAATATTATGCAATACGATGTAACATGCTGCAATATATTGAAATTTCTTGAAATGGGATAAAGGGGATGTAATATTTGAAGTATGGTGCAACGTGATGCAATATTGCGTAATATTACGCAACATGATGTAACATGGTGCAATATTTTGAAATACCTTGAAATAGGACAATGGTGATGTAATATTTGAAATATGGTGTAATGTGATGCAATATTGCGTAATATTATGCAAGATGATGTAACATGGTGCAATATTTTGAAATATCTTGAAATAGGATAATGGTGATGTAATATTTGAAGTATGGTGCAATGTGATGCAACATTGCGTAATATTATGCAAGATGATGTAACATGGTGCAATATTTTGAAATGCCTTGAAATAGGATAATGGTGATGTAATATTTGAAGTATCGTGCAATGTGATGCAATATTGCGTAATATTATGCAATACGATGTAACGTGGTGTAATATTTTGAAATATCTTGAAATAGGATAATGGTGATGTAATATTTGAAGTATGTTGCAATGTGATGCAATATTGCGTAATATTATGTAAGATGATGTAACATGATGCAATACTTTGAAATATCTTGAAATAGGATAATGGTGATGTAATATTTGAAGTGTGGTGCAATGTGATGCAATATTGCGTCATATTATGCAAGATGATGTAACGTGGTGCAAAATTTTGAAATATCTTGAAATAGGATAATGGTGGTGTAATATTTAATGTATGGTGTAATGTGATGCAATATTGCGTAATATTATGCAATACGATGTAACATGGTGTAATATCTTGAAATAGGATGATGGTGATGTAATTTTTTAAATATGGTGCAATGTGATGCAATATTGTGTAATATTATGCAATACGATGTAGCAGGGTGTAATATTTTGAAATATCTTGAAATATGATAATGGTGATGTAAAATATGAAGTATGGTGCAATGTGATGCAATATTGCATAATATTATGCAAGATGATGTAACATGGTGCAATATTTTGAAATATCTTGAAATATGACACAAGGTGAAGGCGGAAGGATGACACTCCTCTCAATGGGTGATGGTGGGATAGATTTTCATGTATTCCTTTAATACACTTTTAATATGATACACATCCATACACAGACAGATAAAGTATTTGGAACAGTGGTAAAATATGTACTGCCCAACCTATGACATTTCCGATTACCCCTTCCATGGTGATGAGGAGGGAAGGGGGTTCAGAATTATGGTGGGGATGTGAGGTGGGAGGTTTGAATTATGGTGGGATAGATTTTCATGTATTCCTTTAATACAC
Organism: Rutpela maculata; assembly: GCA_936432065.2. Classification (NCBI taxonomy): domain Eukaryota; kingdom Metazoa; phylum Arthropoda; class Insecta; order Coleoptera; family Cerambycidae; genus Rutpela; species Rutpela maculata. Next base: position 86,073,903 of record OW386287.2, on the reverse strand, counting down.
TATTACATCTGATACACATCCATACAGACGGACCTAATGATAAAGTAGTAAAATATGTACTGCCTAACTTATGACATTTCCGATAAGGTGATGAGGTGGAGAGGGGATTCTGAATGGCGGTAGGGATGGGAGGTGGGGGTTTTAATTATGGTGGGGGGGGTTATGAGAAAGTGGAAGGGGGATTGAAAAGTGGAGGGGGTGGGGCGTGGCTTAGAGAAAAGTGGAGGGGGGTTCTGAAAGAATGGAGGGGATTGGGTGGGGCTTGGGAAAAAATGGAGGGGGGTTATGGAAGAGTGGAGGGGATGGGGCGTGGCTTATGAAAAATGGAGGGGGGTTCTGAGAAATTGGTGGGGGATTGGGAGAAAAGTAGAGGGGGGGATCGAAAAGTGGTGGGGAGATTGGGCGGGGCTTGGGAAAAAATGGAGGGGGGTTCTGAAAGAGTGGAGGGGATTGGGCGGGGCTTGGGGAAAAATGGAGGAGGGGATTGAAAAGTGGTGGGGGGATTGAAAAGTGGTGGGGGGATTGTCACAGAACTGTCATTTCTTTACTACTATTGTGCAATGTATTGTAAATAAATAAGTACTAATAAATTAATTAATAAATAAAATTAGTTTTTTTTGTGAAAAAAATTATGAAAAATGATCAGACCTGATTTTGTTCGTAACAACTTATATCCTTTATTAAATTCATACCTTTAGAGAAGATAATTATGCAACTTAATAAATAAATAAATACTAATTAATGAATGAATAAATATTAAAAAAGCTCTGGCTTCCACTTCAAGTGAAAAAAAATTAAGAAAATTAATCAGGCCAAATTTTGTTCTTAACAACTTTTATATTTTATTAAATTCATAAGAGAGCAGTGAAACGAAGGTTCTCTAGTTCATTTAATAACATTTCTATACTAGAACTTAAATTATCTGCAAATGTCGATCGTTCATATTGTATAATCAGCTCGCCAGACAAAACTAAACTGACTTAACTAATACTCTATATATTTTCAAATAAATATTAGACAGTAATAACAACATAAAAATATTAAATTTTATTGAGATCGTACGCTTAACAAGCAATCACAATAAAATACTGGATACTATTAGACGTACCAAACAATAAAGGGAAACTTTTAAAAATATAAGTTCAAGTAGCCATCGTGCATAACAATATATCTCTGTAAACTTAACAGGTAACCACGACAAAAGATGTAATGCTGTTAGGCGTATCATGCAGCAATAGGAGACCGTCCAAAAGTACATACGTATACACGTAACATCTATTATGACTTGCGGTACCTATTCTCATATGTAAAACAACGCTCTGTATAATGATTGTTTATCTCATAGAGTTGACTAAACTCACTTAACTAGTACTCTATATATTTTCAAATAAATATTAGTCAGTTATAACAACATAGAAATATTAAATTTTAGTGAGCAATAAGCAACCACGATAAAATACGGGACACTGTTAGACGTACCTACCAGTAAAGGAAAACTTTTAAAAATATAAGTTCAAATAGCTACCGTGCATAATGTTATGTCTCTGTAAACTTAACAGGTAACCACGATAAAAGAAGTAATGCTGTTGGGGTGTCATGCAGCAAAGGGAGACCGACCAAAAATATACACGAAACGTCTGTTATAACTTGTGGTATCTATTCTCATAGGTAAAACAACGCTCTGTATAATGATTGTTTATCTCATACATGGGTGATAGGTGGGGTTCAAAAACGAAGCCGGCAAAGCAAAGCGTATATATAAACATGGAGCCTGGCGGACCATGAGGCGATGAATTCATCAGCTGCTCTTCCCGCGCACACTCTTTAGTATAGTTTAGTGCGCGCGCTTTGGCACTACTTTAAAAAATTTTAAAAAAATAATAATTTTTTTAAATTAGTTTTTATAAGTTTGCGTCATTTTTTTTGTCGGACACCTATTTTTTTAATACACATATTTTATTTGAAAGGGAAAAAAAATAAGATTACAACTTTTGTAATCGCAAAACGTAACCTGCCATAACTGACATATTCAGGTTGTCGGACTGAAGAAACGAGGTTGAAAATTTGTCGGACAAGTTATGGACTATCTTTTTTAGACAATTATGAGCAATTGCAATTGAAAATTAAGTGTTGTGCAATAACAAAACGGTACCGCGCTAGAGTGATATGTTGCAGGAGTCGGACTCGACAATCACGTCCTCTTTTCTTTCTCGGACAAAAAATTTTCTTTTGATTTGACGCATAATCTTTCAATTAAAATAAAAAATTTGAGTTTTGTAATAAAAAAATCGTAACCGCGCTAGAACGACAGGTTTATGTGCTGCGCGTGCGGAAAAGCGCCCATCCCGTACTCTGAAAATTTTACAGTGTGGTAGACTCGTTAAAATGAAGCCGCTAAGACCATTTTTACCACTTTTGTAATAATTTTCAAAAAAGGAGGCTGTACTGTGGACTAATAATATACTAACACTACACATAAAATTCAATAGTATATTTCGCTGATGATACTGCCAACTACGTTTTTGGGGATTCTTGGGAAGAAGTAATTCAGACTGTTGAAGTACAGCTAAAAATCATTAAAAACTAGATTGGGAAAAATCTACTTACAATTAATATAAATAAAATATCATATTTGCCATTCTTTTACAGGCAAATAAGTTGCATAATTTTATGCTGGGTCACAATGCGTTCTCTAAAACGATTCATCGGCAGCATATTTTATTAGAGTATTTTTGGCCACATCGACCGGATAGATAATGCAGAATAGATAAAGTTTTAGGAACAAGCAAGTGGTAAGAGGTGAAGAAAACGTCCTCTAAAATGTTTACCAAATAGCCAAGATTTGAGTGGCCGTGCGTTTAACTGGCAACCGGCAGATGGCGTCAAACGTACAACATAGCAAATGAAGGCCTGCTAATATAATTAATCTACAAAGCCTCTTAAAAAATTGTAAATGAAAAGGAAAACAAGCTAAAAACGTACTCTTCGCCGGTATACTAAACTTTTTATATAATTGTTACACATTCTATAGGACACTCTTCGCAGGTTTTTGTAAATAATGTTAGTTTTAAACATTTTTAATTTTATAGTACGAACTTAGTTGGTGAAAGACTCAGTGTAAAATAAAGTAAAAATAAAAAAACCATACCATACCCAATGTGGGTTTCGAACTCGAGACCCTTGTATTCCGAGTCAAAAGCATAAGAACCACCTAACACGTAGAAAAATGTAAAAAAATGTAAATTTTTACAAAAACATAAAAATCGAAAAAAAAAATCTCAAATTTAAATCATTAATAACATTTTTATTTTCTGATCGATTTTGTTCAAAAACAATAGGGTTCTTCCCATAGCTATCACTAACTTAGTGTCCAAATTTCAGTACAATAGGATTTTTCTTTCTTAAGTTATCGTGCTTACAAGAAACGTGACGGACGGACGGACGGACGGACGGACGGACGGACGGACGGACGGATGGACGGACGGACGGACGGACGGACGGACAGACGGACATTTTGAAAGTTGTTCAGAATTCGTTCACTAACACAATAATATGAAAATTTTTTCTCTACGAGCGATATTTACGATTTTAGAAATGTGCCGATCAAATACAATATAGTCTTCGTTTTTGCGAAGAGTATAATAACACAGGCACACAAAAAAAGGTCAATTTTCTGAGGTTTCACATATATACATGATCCCATGTATTTTTAACCGCTGAACACGATCCCAATGTCAGTTTTACAAAAATAGTGGAGTCAACAGAGGCTGAAAATATGCATTATTTCGGAATAATTACGGGAAGCTTCGATTTTCCTTACATAGCTTAAACTAAAAAGTTATAAATATATAATCGTGAGGAAATTGTTTATTAATTATTTAAACAAAAAGAAACTTTTTTTAACAAAATTATTATAAGTTGAAAAATTTTAAGGCAATTTAATTGAAATTGACATATAAGGGAGTTTTCGAGGTCGTTGGAACAGATTATGATGTCAAAAAAGGTAAAAGATGGCCGACTTCCATCAAGTAATAAAATAATTCAAAACGCTATTCAACTTAAAACGCAATTTAAATTTCACATAAAAACTTAAAAAGAAAGTGCCCAAACTACTTTTACAATGCTCTGCGGACACACACACAGCGCAGAGTGCGGGGCAGGTGATGCGTACTGCTTGCCGCGAAGGTGTTGTTTTACTTTCAATCTCTTTCTATTATCCATACATTATAATTTGACGCACGGCCCTGTACCACGTGAATATTTTTAATGTGTTTTCGATATTTCATACAGCATAAAAATTGTAGAAACAATCAACTTGAGTCGATTTACCGAAAAAACTTGATTTTTTTCAATATTTCGTGAAAAGTATAGGTTTATATATATTTCAAATTTTTGTCAGCACCAGATTTACTTATTTTGAGGTCCTACTATAAACGTACAGGTAGACTAAATCATTTTTTTTATAAAAGTTATTAAGAGGGAGCAAGGCTATCAAATCGGGGGGGAGCAGGCGGGAATGAGCCAATCTGAAGAGAGATCCTCGTAATAAACATTTTAGCTAAAAACTTTCTTCAACAGAAGTGTAGTACTCATTTACTTACAAGAATATCTTTTTTTCAGTTTAATAACTCCAGCGGTTTGGCTAAAAACTACTTTTTTCCAGTCAAGATTTTTAGTACAGTGCTTTTTAATAGATGGTGCCACCTACAGCACTACGTAATGTAACCAACATAACCTTAAATTTTAAGTTTTTCAGGTTAATTTTTATTTTTAATATTTGTAGTCGCATGCTTAGCTTGGAGCCGTACTGGCTCCAAGCAAATATTTCAAAATTCACGTAAATAATTTTTCAATATTGTTGATTAATAAAAATAGACTGCTAATTACAGTTTGATTTCGAACCTACTAAAAGGTTCTTATTTTATTAGAACAAAGTATTTAGAACTTCATAAATATTACACTGAACTGGAACCTTGCATAAATTTTAATAATAGCTGCGTAATACTCTTAAATCTTAAGGAACACATATTTTTGAGGTTAGCTGTGACGTCACAATCAGATGTCCTATAATAGCCACACTGCCTACCCTTCGCCCCACTTCAGCTTTAGATTTACCGATGAAACTTTGTGCTTTGCGTTGTCTCCTCTTAACGTTCATTTTATCCATAATTTCACGAATTTTAGAGCAAACATTTTTTTATTTTGGTGAAAAAAAGGGGGTTAATTTAATTTTTAAGGTAAATCTCCTTGAAGCATCTTAAAGTACACATTTCAGGCTTAAAAATCGCACCTGCAGAGATTTAATAACGCGATTTAAGCCAGAGAAATAGGTGGTTAAATTTTATCATTTTCTGAAAATTTTGAAATTTTGGAAGTGTACATCTTAAAAAATAAATTTTTGAGAGTTCTTTCACTCATCGGATCTTTTTATACATTACTTCAAGAGTAAAATGTGAAAGAACCAAGTTTCTATCTTTAAATTTCTAGAAATGGTAGAACTTTTACCTATTTCATCGCAAATCTCTTTATGTTCCGACTTCATATATGTACTATTCCTACATACATATTCATCTTTATATTTGAAAATATATTAATCCAATAGCAACATGTTTCTTCTTTCATTTAAGCTTTTGTGAGGTCAATTTCATTAATTAGTTCAAAAGTTAGAACTAGTGTAGCGCTTTTTGAAAGAAAAAAAATATTTTAAGATATATTTGACAAAGACTCTTATTTTGCAACTAATTTGTTTAATAATAAATTACATTCAAGGACTCTTGTTGGTAACTTTTGGTATGTTGTTTTTGACATGTTCAGAGATGTATTCTCAAAAGTTACCGCTTCCCGAAATTTTTCCGAAGTGAAAATCTTTATTCACTCCACTAAATTAGGTCACGGTTTTTTGTTAACCTCGAAAAAAGAGGCCAGTATAGAGTTTAAAATATAAATTAAAGATTTTAAATAAGTAGATCATGTATTCGATGTATTTTTGACAGGCGAACACGATCAGTTTTGCTCCATCAGGTCAGGATTTTTTGTCAACTTCGAAAAACAGGTTAAAACAGTCCAGAAGAGGGTTTAAAATATAAATTTTAAATAAGTAGACGTTTTGAAAATATTTCAGTACTAACTTAAGTAAAGAAAAGTCGAACTTTTCCTAACTACGGCGGAATAGTACATTTAGTAGTAAAAGCAGTACATTCCCGGACGATGATGTAAATTGTTGCATTGCACAAGCATTGAAGCCCGGGAATATGAACTTTTATTATGAAGTACACATATTATTTTTTCTGAAACCCCAATTAATATTATTATAAATATATAAAAATAAAAAAAATATACATAGGTATTAAAATACATGTAAAAAAACAATCCGGGAGAGCAAATAGCTAGAATAGCGTATTTTGGGATCTGAAATTGCTCCGAAGAAGTAGATATTTTTGATCGATTTCAGAAAATAGTATATTGTGTGTTTAGGTGTGATAGCAATACATTCCCGGACGGCGATGCATCAAAGTCCGGAAATGTGCTTTCACACCGAAGTACACATACTAATTTTCTGAAATCACAATCAATATTATTATAAATTAAGGAATTTGTATTAATGCATGCAACATTTCTTCATTACAATCTAAGTGCTTAGTGATAAATGCAATTTTAATGTGAGTTGGTTTGTCTGCGTGTATTTATTTACTGCCCAAAATATACATAAAAAACCGTACGGGAATGTTACTTGGCAACGGATCTTTTCTGGTCTGTTTTGTGATAGTTTCTTAGCAACGGATTAAAATACTGGAATTGTGCATTTTTCGATATGAAATCGCGCCTAAAATGTACATTGCCGATCGATTTCGGAAAAAATATATTTCCGCACTAAAAAAATTGTAAATAAATGTTCCTAGAACAAAATAAGAGTTTACTTTCAAAAATGTAATAAGTATATAAAAGTATAAAATGTAATATGACACTCTTAATCACGAAATACTTCTATCTCTTTTGTTACATATAGGTCTCACAAAGGAAGCAGTTAATTTATTTAAAGATTATTTAAAAAATAGGCAGCAGAAAGTCTGTATTGAACAAAACTGCTCAGAAAACTTAGTGCTGAGGTCAGGTGTACCACAAGGTTCTATTCTAGGATCATTACTTTTTACCCTATATACCCGTCAGTTTATTTCATGTTTAAAACATTGTCAAATTCATTTATACGCTGACGATACCCAGCTTTATCGTTAATTTAAAACTTCTGACGTTGATGGTGCCTGTCAGCGTATTAATGAAGATTTAAAATCTTTTTAAAATGTATCAAAAGACCACTCTCTTATTATTAATACCAGCAAATCTAATGCTTTAATTTTTGGTCCTAAAAAATCTCGACTACTTATTAAAAACCAGGTTCAAATAAATGTAGATCAAGAAAATCTTGAAATAGTTGACTATGCTAAAAACTTAGGTGTTATTATTGACAGCGATCTCCGATTTGAAAAACATGTAAATAAACTTACACAAAAAGCATACAATTCCATCAAAGTAATCTACGGGAATAGGCACTATTTATCTCAAAAAGCAAAAGTGATGTTGTGAGAGCCTGGTTTTGTCTTTGTTAGATTTTGCTGATTGGCTATATGGCGTCAATTTAACTACTGTATACAAAAATAAAATACAAAAAATTCAAAATTCTTGCCTTAGGTTAATTTATGGTATACGCAGGCGTGAGAGAATATCGCACAAGTTAATAGATACGGGTTGGCTGAACATGGAGAATCGCAGACTATTTCATTCAGCATGTATATATCATAAAATTTTAGTAAATAAATCTCCAGAATATTTATATAATAAAATAAAATTTCGTACCGATGTACACAACCTTAATTTAAGGTTCAAGGGCCTATTAACCCCACCTGTCCACCGAACAGAGCAATTTAAACGTTCTTTTAGCTATCAGATTTGCAATGTATATAACTCTCTACCCGAAAACTTGAAAGGAATGAATGTAAACTGTTTCAGGAAAAAATTAAAAATATTAATTTATAATCAACACATTTAACGTCATTAGCCCCTTAGTTTTTGTTTGTTTGTTTATATTAGATGTAATTTAGTTTACTTTCATTGAATGTAACGCGCGAATTAGGTTAAGTGGAAGAGCAGCTAAACTTTTGAAAATCTTATATTTTCATTACTGCTGTTAATATTTCTGAAATTATTGCTGAACTTCGTCTATTATTCCATGTACTTACTTATTTAATAGTTTTGTAACTGAGTATATTGTTTCAAATGGAAAATAAAGACGCTATTATTATTATTATTATTATTATTATTATTATTATTATTATTATTATTATTATTATTATTATTATATTAAAAAAATATCGCCGTTTAATCATTTTTCCAAACGTCAGTAGAAAAAATCATGTGTGAAACACGTAAGAAATGTGCATTTTCCATGCGGCGTGTTTTTATACTCGACTATCACTTCGTTAAAATAGCCTATGCCTAATACGGGAAAAACCTTTTCCTAACTTGTTGAACAAATAGCCATTATAACATTATTGCTATTATGTGGACCTGAACCATCTTGATAAAACCACCTAATTGAATTGTCAAATTCTGCAATAATAAAGGTAAATCATTCTGTAAAGGTTATAAGTAGCGATTGCCAGTTAATTTTTTTTTTTTGATAAAGATGTGGGTTGGCAAAAAATGTATTCAATATCAGCTTTTGAAGCACTTTTATGGCATTGTCTGTAAATTTAAACCACGACTAATTTGTGTTGAACTATACAAAAAACTATTTCTAATAAGGATTTAACCACACAGACATGACGAATTGCTTTCAGGGAATTCAAAAGGCACATACGAATATTGGATTTTGCATTTGAAATAATGACGATAATTTGTATTTAATTAATATTTCCTGATCGCCACGGTTAAGTTAGTTATATTTGAAAAAAATCTTAGACCATTTTCTTTAATATTCTGTAATAAAGTACGGGATGTCCCATTTAAAAATCAAAAGTTTCATTTCCGGTTCAACAGGAAGTTGTAGAAAAAATGTTTTTCCATAGCATAATTTGCATTAACTTCCCATGAAAAAAAGTTTACAAGGCCTATCGTCTAAAATTTTATCTAAAAAAGTTTTCCAAAAATTACAACATTTAAACTCAGATATCTCGTGATCGGTTGGATTTTCGAAAATTTTTGTATAGAGACGTTGATTACAATTTAGCTCTTTGTCACACCACTACATTTGAGAGTTCCTGTCATCGAAATATTTCTCTGTAGTGCAGCGCCATCTACACCTTAAAATATCAAATAACAATGTGTATTCATAACTGAAGCCATTTATACATTCTAGCGATTAGAATTCAAATTTCTCCATTAATTTCCAGAATATCTGGCCCGGGAGTTTTATTGGCACACCTTGTATATAACATTTTTATGAATATAATATTTGTTCCTGAAAGGATTTATTCAAAATTTCTCCTTTGCAGTGCCTAGCATAATTAATTTTATAATTGGTGAAAATGAACATTACTATTTTAATGTCAAAAATGAATTCAACTTTACGCTTTGTAACACTAAAGTGATTAAGCATTATATTTAAAAAAAAAATGAAGTAAATGGCGTCTTACTTAACTAAATTTACCAATCCAAGGGCATGTTTACAGACCGCTCAAAAAATTTTAACCGCAGTGGATTGGATCCATCGACAGTCGTTGTTTTTGCAGCCGTGTTATTTCATGCCAAACTATGATTAGAATACATATTTATAATATTAACATCACGTCTACTTGGTTTATCTATTCATATCATCAACACTTTTATATACTTAAGTTATAATATCGTCACGTAAAAACAGAATTAAAATTAAATGTCTTGATTGTACGAACAAAAACAACATAATGAGAAACTCCAATTATATGGCATTCCTGAAATTCTACGTTTGCGTACAATTAAAAGATATACCATATGTCATGTATGCCTATAATTTCGAAGAATCTGAAAGCGGATAGTTAAAATTGTGTAAACAAATGATATTAACTAACTGAATTTGAAGCAATGGTTTGTTTTCGTTTCCGAGTTACAACACTTTTCCGTTTAATTAATCATTAATTAAATATTTAATGATTACTTTAAGTGAGAGATTGAAAACAGATTTAATTCATTTATATAATTATATGATAGAATAGCCGGCTTTAAATCCTTCGTCGTATTTATACAGGGTACTAGGGATCTCTTTTTATTCACAACGTCTTGTGATCTAGTTGGCTTCCGCTTGCTGTATAACACATATGGCGGCATCACGCGATCCGTGGTGATTGCATATTAGGCGCACATCCTTACCTTAGCTCCTTCCCATCACTTCCTTAGTGACATTGTATTTATTAAGGGCCCCAGTTGCTTTCTCTCTTGTTCGTGTGTAGTCTTGCACTCCCAGACGGGTTCAATAAGATGTATGAGGCATTTGATAGCTAAGAAATAGGCCAAGGCTGCACTTATCGTAGATTACTCTCTCCAACAATTGGTTTTTCTCTCGATGTACTTTTTCTTATTTACCTAACATTTTAATGGATTTTATGCTTAGAGATCTCGAAATTGTCTTCATAAAAAAATCCCTCTCGAGCTTCCGTAATGTGACTGGGGTATTGAGATGCAATCTTGTGGGGTCTGAGATACCCAATTTACTCAATTCCAACAATTCCGACATCAAATGAAAGCCCTCGAAGTATAAGACTTGAAACAAGTCATTAAATCAATAAAATGCAACCGTTCAAATAATACCATTTATTGATTAGGTTGGGGGCGAGCGTAGAGGCGACTTCAATGTGAATGTCAGTCGATATTCCGTTGAAGCAACGTCGAGCGCGGTTAGTACTTGGATGGGTGACCCATCTTGGGAAATACAGCGTTCTCGTCCTACCTTCTAGCGGCTTGTATATCAGTGCATACGCGGAAGTTACGTAATTTCAGGCGAGGATTACTTAGTGGATCTACCATCCTTCGGAGGGGATGGAAAGCAGGCGGCCCCTTGTCTATTAAATGTTAGGCAAGTAAAAGATCCCTACTCTTCTTAAGGGAAGAGGTTCAGCAAAATTTCCAGGTTGGGAGTAGCTCGTCTCCTGGCGTCGGTGATAGACCCTGGTAGATGAAATAGGCCGACGTTAAATAAATAGATAAAAAAAAATTGATTAGGTTTAAAAAAAGTAAAATGAAAATATGCAAGATCCTATCTAATAAATTATATAATTTGAACAGAATCGTCTTCTCCAAGTAGAGCAAGGTCGGCCACCTCTTCTTCTTGAAGCTATCATAGAGTGAAATTACTTAGAGAAGATAACATACTAAAACCTCTAAGTTTACTATTTTCGTTTATTAATAATATTGGACAGTCGCAATTAAAATAAATTTTATTTCATCTGTTTTATACATAAAAACGGTTGAATATTCACTATAAATATACAATAAATACCGAACACGACTTAGACAATCGGCACGTGCTAGCGATATCGGTTTGTGCTGATGTTATCTTCTCTAAGTAATTTCACTCTACAATAGGAGATAGCAATTGATTTGGTAGAAAAGATTCACACAACTTCCCTAGAAATTGATGAAAGCATTTTTTGTTTTTTTTTTTTGGTCTGACTTGAAATAACATAATAATATTTAACTTAGAATTTTGGGACGCTCGTCACTAGCTTTAAAGTTCTTTATCGTGATTATATCATTCAAAACAACTGAGTTTCATTTGAGTTCAACTATATATGAGTTATTACTACTTTGTCTCACAGCGCGCGACGTACCGATCCTCATATAGGTTAAATATAAGGAATGTGACACGACTTCGCCTCCAAGTAACTTGTTGTTGGCAAATTCCTTTATAAATTTGTCATTTGGTTTTCCTACTATCGCTTTCTACCGATTATCCAACGCACTCATCCATTTGAAGAGCCGAGCCGCTGGATGAATCCAAATTTGTTCTATTCGAGAAACCGACCTTGTCCATTTTTACTATTTTCTGCTAAGTAATTGCCTATAGACGTTACTAATAGATAGATAGATAGATAGACTAATCTAGGCTTATTTTCAGAAAAGTACAATGCAAGGAGCATTTTATGTAGCAATTTAGTAACCGTACTTTTCCTCCTATTTCGACACCGAATATCGGGGTTGCCCAGCTGAAAAATCGACCGGAAGTGAGATATTGAAGATGCGTCCAATATGGCTCCAAAAACCATAAAACATTATATCTCCGGTCCCCTGTGACCTAGAAAAGTGGTTTAAATGTCTAATTACATATATATGAGGTTGAGGAACACGTTTAAATACATTCCAACCTGACCGGAAGCAAGATATTCAAGATGGCGACCAATATGGCATCAAAAACCATACAGCATATCCCCCGTCGTCCCCTGTGACGTAGAAACATGGTTTAAATATTGAATTATTTGTTTTTGAGGGCGAGGAATGCATTTATACACACTTAAACCCGATCAGAAGTAAGCTATTCAAAATGGCAGCAAATATGGACTCAAAAACTATACACCCGCGCATCTTATTCTTTCTCCTGTGATTTAGATACATGGTATAAATGTCTAATGTTATATTCTGAGCGCAAGGAACGCATCCAAACACACAAAAATAACATTTATTGTTCTATATATTCATTCGAATTAACATTTAGGCGTTTGTCTTTGTAACTGCATAATTTCATGTAAGGGACAAATTACTTCCTGCGACGGCACAACCTAGTGTTGCATTGTCCCTTGCACCCGCTATTTCCGGGCAGGCCTTTAGAACAGCTGGAAGTATCGTCAATACTGGGACCTTCAATCTTCCATCCACAATTCTCGGAAGCCGGAAGCTGAGGCTTTGCAATATGTGCAGATAACTTCTTACCTTTCTGCTTTGGAATAAGTAGCATTTGTCTTTGATGTATGTCTATATTTAACTTCTAGAAGAAATGATAGAAATCTTCAATCTCACATTCTAATTTCTCTTTGAAACTACTGCTTCTCGATTGGAATGATTGCGGATCTTCAACATTGATATCTCTAGCTAGTTGAGTGTTGTTTTCCATAGCTAAAACCTAAAATGAAAAAAAAAATGGTTGTTAACAAAACTAAATAATTCGAAGTTTTTTGCAAATCTGGAAGAAAGGTAGGCACTTTTTAAGATTCTTTTCCTCAACTTTTGTGTTTTCCTTATTTCTTTTGTGTTTTAAAAAACAACTGCAATTATACAACGTTTCGTTGGCGATCAACTCGCAGATATTATTTATCCTGATATGCAGCATGTAATCATAGTTTCCCAAGTCAATTATTGTTGCGTTCATGTTCGCAGACATGACTTACTCAAACTTTCATTACTTGTCTTTTGACACAAAATGCATTTCTTCATATCAGTTTTTCTAGTCATTGATCTTGTTATATACTGAGATCTAGCTGATCCTTCCCTTGTTGAAGCTTCTGCGGCCTTTTGCAAATTTTCTGTCCTCTTCAGCTTTCCTATTTTTCTGGAGATGTAAAACTCGCTGTGATACTAATTAATATTTTCATCATTCTTGTTATTGTTATTCTCAGCATCATCATTGCTAAATAAATTCAAAATGCGTAAAATTGCGTTTAAGTACTGGGAATCGAGTGCACTTTGCTTTTCTTTAGCACTGATGATGAGCCTTTCTCTGCCACCGTCCTTGACCTTTAATACTGTTGTCGGCTATTACGGCAAAAACTAGAAAGTTTAAAAATTACTACGACAACAACCGAATGAATTTAAAAGATCTCATGTATACACATGGGTATGCAATTCAATTTATCGATCCGGGGATATACCACGGGTATCCCCGGATCGATACCCCCTCCTTGGTACGCCTCTGATATGTGTTCTTAATCCTCAAAAACATACAATTAGACATTTAAACCACGTTTCTAGGACACAGCGAATGGGAGGCACGCCGTGCCGCATAGCTTTTGACGCCATATTGGACGCCATCTTGAATATCTCACTTCCGGTCGAGTTTTCAGCTGATTTCCGTATTCAGCTGGGTCGAAATAAGGGGAAAAGCATGATTACTCAATTGTTACATAAAATGCTCCTTGCATGAAAACAGAAGGCTTTTTCTAGGATTTTGCAAAGTCTAACGCGCCTTTGCCACATTTTTCGATTTCGTCGTTTCAGTACGTCGCGTGACATCGTCAAAATTTTATATTCATTGTTTTGAATGATATGCACAATCTCCACTTCCATTGTGTTTCGTGAAGCGATTAAAAAGTTAAAAATATTCACAAATATTTGTGAAATATTGTACATTTTTAACGTACTTCTTAAAAAGTATATTGTTTCCTTTTCCTTGTCCATAAAAATATTTTCCAACTTGGCGCACTTTTGAAAAAGTATAATGTATTTTTGTCTTTGACCAACAATATACTTTTATTTTCGATAAATTTTCACTATAATGGCCTGGTCATATTTTTCTAGGTGAAAAATTTCTGGGCACCACGTGTTGTGTTTTTTTTTCCCTTTGTTTAGTTATGGGCCAACAGTCTTCTTAACGTCGAAACTGTCATTTAGTCTTCGACTTAGGTCGATTCTTTTCGATGGTTTTCTCTGAACTATCAACCATTCTATATTGGCAAATTGTCGAACTTGCCAACTGTTCTTCGCCCAATCTCATATTCACAACCGCTAGTATTATCCACAAGGACTCGAAGGTATACCATCTTATTTTGTACCTCATTGTCATCTATCCTTAACGTGTCTGAGTGATTATCATTTGCTCAGTCTGCAATAATTTTCGATTTGTTGTAGTTTACACTTAAAATCATAATCAGAGCTTATTACCTGAACCTTATCCAACATATGTAAGAGCTCATCTTCGCTTGCTACAATTAACGTGGTACCATCTGCCAATCAAATCAAATCAAATCAAATTTATTGGTGTTTTAACAATACAGTTTTACACAAGTCAGATATAGAAATATAGAAATTGTCATAATGTTATGCAATGTCACTTATAAAATATATAATATAGGATACAATAATATAAATAAATTGTAAAATAACATAAATAATTAAAAATATTTCAAATATACATACAAAATATTTGTACACATACACAAATATACACAATAAAATATACTGTAAATTTATATAAAATTGTTGTCCATTATTTTGGCTTCGGTGCCATTAAAATTTAAAAATTCATGTATACTATAGAAACATTCTTTTATTAAAAATTTTTTTATTAACTGTTTATATTTCACCTCTGGTAAGGCTTTCACCCAATTTGGAATTTTATTAAAAAATTTAGGGCCGTAACAATTAAAGCCACAATCACTTGACTTAAGCCTATTAAAATCTATCTAAGTTATGTTGAGTCCTCGTGTTGTATTTGTGAATATCCTCATGTTTTTTATATTGGTTTATGTTTTTGTAAATATATATCAGGCAATGAAAAATGTATAATGACGGAAATGTTAAAATTCCCAACTCAATAAATTTATCTCTTACATCCTCTCTATATCCACGATTTGTAATTATTCTGAGAGTTTTCCTTTGTAACCCGAAAATTCTGTTAGCTTGCGGGGCATGGGCCCAGTTTATCAGACCATAAGTCATATGGGACACTATTAGCGAGTAATAGGCCGTTAATAAAACTTTAAAAGTTACAATGTTTTTCAAGTTTCTTAGCAAGAATATCTTTTTTGATATCTTTTTTGCTGTGTAATCAACATGGTGGAACCAGTTGAGATTTGGGTCAAGAAAAACGCCTAGAAATTTTACTTTTTCTGGGTTATTATAATTTTCAATTGGCCTATGACTGAAAATCATATTTGTAGTTTTATGCTCGTTTAGTGACAATTTATTTGATGAGAACCATTCTAAAGCATTTAACTTAGCTTCATCTATTTGCCTCAGAACAGCATCCAATTTATTGTCTGATACCAGGAGTGTGGTATCGTCTGCAAATAATACCAAGTCAACATCAGGTACAGACTTACTTAGGTCATTTACGTAAATTAAAAATAGGGTTGGTCCTAAGACCGATCCCTGTGGCACTCCGCTCTTTATGTACTGGGATGTCGAATTAGTATTACTTATGCTTATGTACTGCTCTGTCTATGCTTTAGAAATGATTCTATTAAGTTGCAGCTGATCATGTCAAATTTATAAAATTTTAATTTGTCTATTAGAATTTGATGAGAAACACAATCAAAAGCCTTTTGAAGGTCACAAAAGGTTACCCCAACATAATCCCTATTCTCATTTCCTTTGACAATTTTGTCTATTAAGTAAATAATTGCGTCATTTGTGGTCATTTTTGCTCGAAAACCAAATTGTTTACAATACTATATTATTATCTTCAAAATGGTGTGTTATTTGATTTTTTAAACATGTTTCGAAAATTTTTGATAATACAGGAACAAGAGAGATAGGTCGAAAGTTATTGTTATTTAAAGAACCTCCTTTATGAATTGGTACCACCTTTGTGACCTTTAGGACATCTGGATAAACACCTGCGCTAATGCATTGATTGATTAGACTAGTAAGGTGTACAACTATAAGGTTTTTAATGGTTTTTATTATATTTATTGACATGTTGTAGTGATCTTTACTACTTTTATTTTTCATTTTATTAATTACATCACGTACTGTATTTATACTAACTGCATTAAATTTGAAATTTGGTACATTTGCTTCAATATCATTGTTTGAAAAAAAATCTATATAAACACTATTTACTACAGGTAAGTTTTGTGTAATATTTTCAGCTACGTTTATGAAATAATTATTCATGTCTTCTACATTTAACTCGGTATTTAGGATTTTTTTATTTTGTTGCCTATTTTGGTTTATGATATTCCAGAAAGTCTTTGAAGTGTTTCCATTTTTGTGTAATATATTATCATAGTAATTACTTTTAGTAATACTTATTTGACGTCTGTATTCTGCTTTGTACTTTTTTAGGTGTTCTTTTAATTTCACATCTGGGAAGTTGTTATATAATTCACTAAGTAAGCATACATCATTTTATGCAAATTTGAGGTAAACCATTTTTTTTTAGCTTTTCTTTTCTTGTTTATTTTTATTTCAGTTTGCGGAAAAGCCTTATCAATATTTTCATTTAAAATTTCCAGGAAAAGTCTAAATTTTTCATTTACATTAAGATTGACATTATTGTTTGCTGTGCTCACCCAACTCCAATCAACTGTCTCCAAGTTATTATATAATAGATACATACCTTCGTCAGTAATTTTCCTAAATGCAATAGTATTTACTGGCTGAATATTATTCTCAATTGTTAAAATAATATTAACTGCCTTATGATCCGATAAACCTGGGTCAAATACCTCCGTCTTATATTTATTACTTAAATTTATTAGAATATTATCTAAGCAGTTTTTTTGTCTCGTATTTTCAGAGATAGTGTGCTGGAAAGAAAACGAATTTATTAAATCGTGGAATTTCAAGTATTTCCTATCAGTAGTATTAAATTTTATGTTAAAATCACCATTAATAATAATGTCTCTTTTTGAATTCTTAAGTTTATTTAGCAAGTGATTAAATTTTGATAAGAAAGTAGCAAAATCCCCAGAGGTGACCTATAATCTCAAATTTGAAGTGCTAGAGGGATATTGTGGTTACAATTGTAACAATTGATACATTGATCAAATAGAACAAAAAAAGTCGTATATAATAGCATCTGTTAGGCACTGGAAGTGTGAAAAATAGAGAACAGCAACTGCTTGGTAGCACAGGATGAAATTTTGGACATGGTTTAGAGGAGTCGCACAGTGTGGCCAAACGGTCAAAAATCGCTCTGAGAGTCAACTTTTGAGCTATAAACGTTTTTTTCTTTTTAAATACTTGCAAAGGTGTCTGGAATAGTGAGTCACTGACGTTTTGACGAGTTTTATTATTTTTTTTTACCTCCTTTACTAATAGTGTGGGAGTGGTAATGTGGGTGATAGTGGGTGGCTGATGACAAAAACATTTTTTGAGACCTTAGATTCTCGTACATGCCCTATATCCCAATTTTATTGACTCCTACTACCCTCATTTATGAGGATTTACCCCATTTACCCCCGAACCCTTCACCGAAATTAGATCAAAATATAATCTAGTTCCAGATCTCATTAGTTTACCAAATTTCAAGTCAATATAATAAACAATTCCAGAGTAAACGTGCGCACAAAAAAAAGTTATAAACAGACAGACAGACAGAATTTTTTATTTGCTCAAACTTAAAATCTTGACGTTTTATGACATTTTAAGTCTATTTCAACAAAAAAATAAACAATTTTCTTTGCGTTATTATACTTTTACTTCACTACGTGGTTGTGGACGTAAAATTCGTCAAAGCGGCACTGACTCGTTGTTTCAGACTCCTTTGCAAGTATTATAAAAAAAAGCTCAGAGCGATTTTTGACCGTTTTGTCATACTGTGAGTCGTAGCAGACGGAATGTTGCATGAGAAGACGGATTGTTAACATCTTGAATTGATATTAATAGTATTGGCGGCAGATTCAATTAGAACAAAAAAACAGATTAGTAGCTTGCGAATTCAGGTATAATGAATTAATTGCGTTACGAAGAACAGACGATTGAATCACAAGACCAATGCGCTTCTATGTAGTCTAGACGTACGCGTTACAATTACTCTCAAATCTAACGCGCAGGATGAGCGTATGTAGGACGCAGACTGTGGAAGACATACATCTTTATATCCATTCCAGGAAATTCCATTGTAAGGAGTGAGACACCAATATACAAACGATATTCTTTGACTGCTGCCTACATTAGTGACATCAGTTCAAAGAATTACCTGTGAAACATCCAGCACTTTTCGATGCCTTAGGAATTTCTCAACCAAAAGGAGTACTCTTATATGAACCCCCAGGAACTAGCAAAACGTTACTGGCTCGTATTGTGGCACATCATACTTAATGTAATTTTATTCATGTCTCCGAATTGGTACAAAAATGTATAGGAGAGGGATCCCGTATGGTTCGAGAGCTGTTCGTGGTGGCTAGAGAACATGCACCATCCATTATATTTATGGATGAAATTGATTGCCTTGGATCATCTCGAATTGAATCAGGTTCTGGAGGTGACTTTGAAGTACAAGCAACTGGGCTTATGAACTTCTTAATCAACTTGATGATTTTGAAGCGACCAAAATCATTAAGGTTATGATGGCAACAAATCGTATTTATATACTCGACTTTGCCTTACTCAGACCAGGTAGAATTGACCGTAAAATTGAATTCGCGCCACCCAACGAAGAAGCTAGGTTAGATATTCTGAAAATTCATTCCAGAAAAATGAATGTAACTCGAGGAATTAATCTAAGAAAGATCGCAGAACTGATGCCTGGAGCTAGCGGAGCTGAAGTGAAGGGAGTATCTACTGAAGCAGGAATGTACGCTCTTAGAGAAAGAAGAGTTCACGTTATTCAAGAAGATTTTGAAATGGCTGTCGCCAAAGTTATGTAAAAAGATTCTGAAAAAAACATGTCTATCAAGAAACTGTGGAAGTAGAATATTATTTATAGTTTGTATTTTTCGCATAAATAAAGCTTATCTATATCTAAAAAAAAAAGATCCATTTCTCCGACTATCTATTTGATTTATAAAAAAATATTTTGAAATTAAAGAGCCCTTTGAAAGGGATCAATTTTTTAAAAATGTATTTCTGCCTTGAGAGGCAGTTCACCTCATGAGTACGGTGAACTCAAATGACTTAACGTTGCTAATAAATGAGATATCGACATTTTATCAAAGCTTGAATGCTTGAACGATGTACTTTGGATGGATTTTTCATAAAAATAACAATTTACTTATGAAATTCTATAAAAAAGTCGACCTCGAATATCATGCATACTAAACAGTCTTTTAACAGCTGCAACTTTTACAAAAAAAAAGGATACAATTATTTTTCATTACAAAGATATTTTAGCTGAGAGCCTGTTCTTTTAAATCTAAATACATTATTATTATTTTTTATTCTTTAAGTGGGATATACCTCGACATCGCGTCAACCTTTGGTATTTCCTGGGAGGCGGATATTACCAAGTCACATTTGAATCTATTTGTAACAATTATATCAAGTATATAAAAACAAAATTTACAGTTACAAGTTACAGAATTTTGAGGTTATGGGGTTATAAAAGCCCGAACACTGTGAGTTATATGGTTTTTAAAGTCAGATGTGTGAAATTCCTGCTTACTCGAGAATTTTGAGGTCATAGAAGATTGTACGACACGATTAATGGGGTTATGGGGTTAGTGATATGAGGTTATGAAGTAAACATATAAATAAAAATCTAATTACTCGTTTGAGTGTGAAAGGCGAAGAACCGGCTTTTTACGGGTGTTTCTCGAGGTTAGGGATGAAAAACGAACCAACCTGATCCGGATCAGGATTCGGATTCAGCGGGATAAAATACATAAAAGTACACTGGTCTGGTCCGCCAGATAAACCACTTTTTTGCGGGCCTGTGTTATTTTCAGATAATTACCAATTGGATTTTCTTTCAATTTCATATTTGCTTGCTTTTCTTTCTCTAAATTTATTCCAACACATGGTAATGAAAACATTACCAAAAGTAAAGTATATCTTTGGTTGAAAACGAGATTGTGACAATTACTGTGGTGCCTTATTGATTAGCTACATTTAAAATTATACTACGTTGTTTTATTTCATTATTACAACTAAATATATTCACAACACACTATTTAACATTTCAACTATTTTATTTTGGAAAGTTTCCTTTAGGTTTTAATATGTTTTTACTATTATTGTTATAATATGAATACTGTTCAGCTTAGTTATATAAGCAATATTCATGACGCTTGAAACCGGTTGATTTCACATTTGGCAGATCTTTACTTTTGCAATAATCTGCAATTGAGAGGTTCTTAATTGCCATTGCTGTAGTTACAACTCACAAAAATTTATTACTTACATACGATAAGATTTGAACACACCTCTTTTTACTACCAGTCATGTTTTCGAAAGTTTTTAAAATGCAAACACTAGATTTTATTGCTTGTCACTTATTTAATTGGAATCAGTTTTTGTCTACTGAGTCACAATTGCAACTAACGATCCAACAAATCATCGAAACACCAAGGTCATTGGACCTCCCAACTGAAATTCTGGTTGTACCGGAAAGAATATAACATAATCTAAGACAGTTGTCGTAGACCTTTCGTGATTGCAATTGCAATTATATCAGTACTGGGAAATCTATCGAGCTTGTGTCAGATTTTACGTATGCCAAATATTTCTGGATAAATCACTACTGTCATTGTAAGCAATTAATTTTGTTATTTGTATAGTTGACTTGATTATTCTACATAAATAAATGTGACTATTTGTATTAACGAATGTTTTCCACTATTTTACTAAGTGAATGAATGAATATTTAATTTATACTTATAATAAGTTATTATGACTATTGCCAAAGGAATACTTTCGTTTATTTTCATGTAAAATGTGGCAGTTACCCCTCGAATATTAAATTTGTACCAATGAACATGGCTGTTGTTATAAAATAAAAGTATTAAAACATTTACTGTCTTTTTCTTTTATATTTTACTTTTTTAGGAATAAGTGAGATTAAATAGAGACATATTTTTCCAGACAAAATAAATCAAAGTCAAAGGAAGTATGTAATTACAGTGAAATCGTTATTAAATAAAGTGTAAACTAGAAACAATTAGTGAGTGTTTCTCAAAACTAAGGTAAATAATAGTATATTATATAATGAGTGTTGTAAGAAGCATATTACGCACGAATGGAAAAGTTACGCACGATGCCGCGTAGCGGCGAGTGCGAATTTCCATGAGTGCGTAATTGCTTTACAACTCGAATTATGAACTATACTTTACCTACGATCATATTTATTTATTTATTTAGTAAAATCTGGATTTAGTTTACTAGTCAACAATATTATTCAACAAATATTATGTCAGTTTTGACAGCGTTTGAAAATTAAGTAGGCGCATTTGTTTTTTTAAATCCCGCGTTAGCGATATAAGCCACTTGTAATTGCGTGTCCCGTGCGTTTTGTTTAACGTGCGATTTGTTTACAGTGCGTTTTGTTTACAATATGGAAAATTCAACTTATATAAATGGAAGGAAGTGTGTTTTTTACTATTTACAGTAGTGATCGCAGGTAAATTTAATTATTCAACACAAACAAGTAATATCAAACTTTATTAAAGAATCTGTTCAATAAAATTACTATCATAATGTAAATTTACATCCCATTTTCAAAAATCTAAATAACCATGTAAACTGTCAGCTTTGTAAAAGAATAGGAATAAAGATAAAGAATGGGGGTATAGGTCTATGAATAAAACGTATAATTTTGAAATTGTCTCAAGGAGTAAGTTTTCTCAGTTCTCATAATATACCCATTAAGATTGCCTACTATATCATCTTGAGAGTGCCCCTGATGAGAGTGCGTTATTCTGGGAGGGCCAGATAGTTCCACCCGCAGGACCGGCATCTTGATTATAAGCTTCGTGAGAGCTTCATTAGGTTGGTTAGTAGATAGTAGGTACTTTGGTTAATATAGCCTGCCTCTGATATTTTCTCATTATGATCCTAAAATACAAATAAACTAAACCTATATTTTGGCTAAAATTATTTCGCAATATTACTAAATTAAAAACTGGGGAGAATTATTCACGTTTATAAATTAATTATAAAATTGAACAGTTTCAATAAACAAAGGATCATTACAAAAATAAGTCAAATGTAATAGAAAAGAGAACTATGCTCACTATGCTCACTGTGATTTCTTGTAATAGTAGAAAAACCGCTGCCCACATCCAAATTTTCTATCCAAGTCACTCACAACGAGAACATATTGTATGTGGAAATAATTGTTTATGGAACTTTAATAATATAATATTTGAAATCTTCCACCCCAAAAACTTATAAAACGATACCACACATCGTTAGTGGGGTGGGGGTGGTGATATGTGGTGGGTGAAGTAAAAAAATATTTTGAGGTTTCTGGTTCTTAATTTTTCTCTATTCTTACTGGGATGCTCTGCCACATGTATTCTCCTAAACAATGTCTGAAATCTACAAAATAATACAATTAACCAGTATTTTACTGGAAAATAACCTCTACGCCTGTGACTTTTACGTCAAAGGATCAGTTAGAGGGTGGTTTTGACAAATAATGAATAAGAACAAAAATATAAAAATGACGTATTTTGCTGACGTTTCGGAAAACGAATCTGTTTCCTTTCTCAAAGCGTATTATAATGTTTGTGGGCTGTGTATATTAAATACACAGCTTTAAGAATATATTTGTTATATTCAGTATCCATAGATACTTACTGCTTACACAGAACTGTTGATATATCTAAATGATTGTTTTATTTTAAACAATGTTTTAACATCGACAGCCAGGTTGTGCAAACATCTACAGAACAATTCGACACGCATTTATCCTCATTCAATTGTTTATAGCCGCTTCTTTAATTTTTCTTTTCTTGCTATCTGTCTCTTTTGTTAAAATTTTTGCCGAGTCCCAGTTTATTCTATGTCCGTTCTCCCAAGCGTGTTCGCAAATCTTCGATTTCTGAATCTCATTTTTTCTAATGTAACCCTTGTGCTCACCCAATCTAACACTGAGTGGTCTGGATGACTCACCCACATAATGTTTATTACACTCACATGGAATGCTATAAATGTAGTTTTTTGAATTTTGAATTTTCATGATTTAGCGGTTTTGTTTTTGTTAAAATAGATCTCAATGTATTTTAACAGCAGGCAGTGTGCTTTTTACTATTTACAGTAGTGATCGTAGGTAAAACAGTTTAATACAATATTGTCTAACCGAATTTCTGGTAAGTTATAGTTACATGCATTCTAGATACATAACATAGTTATTTGATGTTAAGAAGACTCACAGAACGCAAAATACTAACATTTACAGTTGTTTTCATACTTTTTTTATCTAGCCCAAAATTAAAAAACCGCTACCCAAGGACTCACTACTCCGCATCCAGATTTTTTATCCAAGTCTCTCACAACGAAAAAAATTATAGATACTATATTTGCTCTCCATTATGGGAAATAATTGTTTATGGAACATTAGTAATATAATATTTGAAATCGTCGACTCCAAAACCCATAAAACGATATATCACATCGGTAGTGGTGGTAGGGGGATGAGTGGGGATAGGAAGTAAAGAAAGATTGTTTCTTTGGTTCTTGTACACATACTAAATCACAACTTCATTCTTTTCGCCCCAGGTCACAAAATGTTATATTTTTTCCAAAATTCCGTAAAAATATTATTTTATAAATAATTTTAAAAAATTTGACAGTTTTTTTATTTTTGGGGGTAATTATAAACATGAGTTTATAAATTCCATCTTGTTTAAATTCATTTTAAAATATCATTTTTTACTTCCACATCCAGTGAAAGTATGGATATGCAAAAAAAAAATGAAAATTTTTATTGTTCAAATAGGCTTAGAATGTCATGATTTTAAGTTCGAGCAAAAACATTTCTGTCTGTCGGTCTATTGGGCTGTCGGTCTGTCTGTAACCTTTTTTTGTTCGCTCCATTACACTGGAACTGTTTAAGGTACTGGCTTGAAATTTGGTACACGTATGTATTTTAACGAGATCTGGAACTAGATTATACGTTGATCCTACTTCGCTAAAGGGTTCGGGGTAAATGGGGGGTAAATAGGTAAATCAAGCAAGTAAGAGTCCATAAAATTGGTATTTAGTGTATATAAGAGAAGCTAAGGTCTCAAAAATATTTTTGGCATTAGTCACCCCCATTACCTATCCCACCTCATTATTAAAGGGGGTGGAAAACATAAAATTATGATTTAGTGTGTGTACAATAACCGAAGGCTTCAATTTCTTTTTACTTCATCCACCCCCACTGCCGATGTGGCATATCGTTTTATAGGTTTTTAAGGTAGGCGATTCCAAATGTTATGTTATTAAAGTTCCATAAACAATTATTTCCACATAGTGGAGTGCAAATATAGTATCAACATTTTTTTCGTTGTGACAGACTTGGATAAAATCTGGATGCGGATGTAGTGATTTCTTGGGCAGCAGTTTTTCACATTGACTTTGTTCGCAAAAACATAGGATAAAGCTTACATGCTTTGTTACAAAGAATATTGTAAATCTATAAATTGGTGCAAATTTATTTAATGTGCCAAGCAACATACTGCTAGTTTTAAGGTATCCCATGCTGCGTCGTGGTGTTTCGTAAGTACAGATATTATATCAAGTTTGGACGCCTAAGCGGATCTAGAAGTCTAGTAGTATTCAGTACGGGCTGTTTCAAGTATCCTATAAACATGCGCCCGGAATACTTATTAAGGGACACCCAAAATTGGAATTTTACTTAATATTTCAGAAACTCTTTGAGCTACACTAGCACCAGTTTTTGCACGTGATCTAATATCAAAAAAGGTCATTATTTTATATTACTCATCAAGAGCAAATTTAATTATGGGAGCGCAAAATGAGAAGGAGTTGCTTCCTTCTCCCTGATCCAAACTTTTTCATATGTATTTTTTGTATTATCTTATCTGAATATAATTTCTTGGTAAAAAGTACACAAGAAAGCTTATATCGTTGTAATACCGTAGGACCAACCACTTTCGAGAAATAGGAATCTAAACAAACAGATACATTCCTTAGGTTTCAAAAACATAAAATAAAGATGTCTCGCTTCCCGTGTAATTTGGAAAAACTGCTGATTTCAGCACTGATCAACAAGTTTGCTTTCTATTACGTAATTGATTGTCAATTTTTTAAACATCTTTTGATATAGATTAACCCATAAAAAAGCCGCTGCCCGAGGAATCATTACTTCGACATCCAGTTTTTCTATCCAAATCTCTCACAACGAAAAAATTTTGTACGTGCAAATAATTGTTTATGGAACTTTAATCATATAATATTTGAAATCATCTACCTCAAAAACCCATCAAACGATATGCCACATAGGTAGTGGGGGTTGGGGTGGTGGAAGGGGGTGGTTGTGGTGGATGAAGTAAAAAAAAAATTGAGGCCTTTGGTTCTTGTACTAAATCACAATTTTTTTTCACCCCCTTTTATAATAGGGTGGGCGTAGTAATGGGGGTGGCTAATGGGGAATTTTTTTTGAGACATTAGCTTTCCTTGTATACAGGGTGTAACGCAACTTACCCGAAAAATTTTAACCATACATGCACCTTTAAATAAGAAGTCGACTTCTTAAAAAAAATAATAAAAGTCCAACACAGAAAAAAATACGCATTGTTAAAGTTACAAATTAATGTAAATGTTAAAATAACCTACCATTTAAATTAAAATTTTTAATTTAATTTTTCTTTTATTTATTTTTTTTTATTTTTAACCTCCCCACAATAAAATTGTGGGAGATTACTACAATTAGTCCAAAATCGAAAATTGAGATAACATCAAATCTTTACGTTTTGAGGTCCCAGGAACCCAAAAAAATTGTTTTTGAAAAATGTCTGTGTGTATGTATGTGTGTGTGTGTGTGTGTGTGTGTATGTATGTTAGCACGATAGCGGCGAAGCTACTAAACGGATTTGGATGAAACTTTGCATGAGGGTTTCTTTAGTGCTCCAGAAGATCTGAATACGTTTAGTGCCGTTTTGGCACAACAAGTTGCTTATTTTATGATTACTTACAATTTGTAATTGAACCATTGAAAAGCAGTAAAAATTCCGATTTCAACGATATATCACACTTTTTCGATTTGGTTTCCGTGAAAAAAATTAAAAAACCAAAATTTCACTTGTTGTGTCCTCAAAGCAGTGCAATGTACAGGGTGATATTCTAATAATGACAGAGGTATTCAGTGATTTCGGCTGATAACTCGGGAACGGTTGAAGATATCGAACTGAAATTTGAAACGTAGGTATAAATATTGTAGACGGACGGATTACGAGTGAATTAATAATACACCTACGTCACATGACGTCACAAATAAGAAAAATTCTTAGAAACTGGTGCAGATATCGACTTAACTGGAAACATCCAATTAAAGTTTGAAACGTAGGTGGAAATATTGTAGATGGATGGAATACGAGTGAATTAAAAATACACCTACGTCTGATGACGTCGTAAAAGCATAAAATTCTTATAACAGGCGAACTGATGATGATATCAAAAAAATATTTCTACAAGACGAGTCACGAAATTTTTTATTTTTTAATTTCCAAGAAATATGAAATTTTCGGAGAAATGTCACTTTTCAGAAAAATGTTAGATTTTTAAGAAAATGTCAAATTTTCAGGAAAACGTCAAATTTTCGGAGAAATGTCACTTTTCAGAAAAATGTCAAATTTTCGAAAAAATATTAAATTTTCAGGGAAATGTCACTTCTCAGAAATATGTCAAATTTTCAGAAAAATGTCACTTTTCAGAAAAATGTCATTTTCGAAAAAATGTCACCTTTCAGAAAAATGCCAAATGTTTGAAAATTGTCAAATTTTCGGAGTAATGTCACTTTAGAAAAATGTCAAATTTTCGAAAAAATGTCAAATTTTCAGAGAAATGTCACTTTTCAGAAAAATGTCAAAAATTCAGGAAAATGTCAAATTTTCGAAAAAACGTCAAATTTTCGAAGAAATGTCACCTTTCAGAAAAATGTCACCTTTCAGAAAAACGTCAAATTGTCGAAAAAATGTTAAATTTTCAGGGAAATGTCACTTTCAGAAATGTCAAATTTTCAGAAAAATGTCACTTTTCAGAAAAATGTCAAATTTTCGAAAAAACGTCAAATTTTCGAAGAAATGTCATCTTTCAGAAAAATGCCAAATGTTTGAAAATTGTCAAGTTTTTGGAGTAATGTCACTTCAGAAAAATGTCAAATTTTCGAAAAAATGTCAAATTTTCAGAGAAATGTCACTTTTCAGAAAAATGTCAAAAATTCAGGAAAATGTCAAATTTTCGGAAAAATGTCACTTTTCAGAAAAATGTCAAATTTTCGAAAAAATGTCAATTTTCGAAGAAATGTCACCTTTCAGAAAAATGTCAAATGTTTGAAAATTGTCAAATTTTCGGAGTAATGTCACTTCAGAAAAATGTCAAATTTTCGGAAAAATATAACTTTTCAGAAAAATGTCAAATTTTCAGAAAAATGTCAAATTTTATTAAATGGACTCAAAGGAAAATTCCCAAAAAATACTACGGGTCCATTTGTGGTATAAGTTCTCTGCTAGTGTGTTAAAGCGTGCAGACTGTATGCTGAGTACTTTTGACGTGTCAAGTGCATCGAGAGATTACAAGTTTTTTCGACGTTTATAAAGCCCACGGATGGTGTGAGAGGCCATCCTGAACCGCTTACAAGCCCTACAAGTGTAAGCAACCCCACCGGAACGCTTTCGGTGAGTTTTTTCCAATAAAACTTTAAAAGTGAGTGACATTAAATTTTAAAAACTATTTCCGCTACTTCCGGCATCCCGCCGGAAATTCTTCCGGTAACATAACCTAAAAATAGTACTACATAACCTAAAAACAATTTAAGACATTGGCACCAACCTAAACATTTTTCAAAAACCAAATTCCCCAGAGAAACATTGGAACTAAAAATTTGACAGATATCACTTCCCCGACCGATTTAGTGAAAAATTGGTAGAGGCCAAAAGATAAAACAAAATATACCAACTCAAACTTAAACGAGCCACCATGAACACTACCCTGGCTACATCTGGCAGGGAAACTGTCCACCAAGAGTTATATGGATTTTTCCAAAGATGGCCATCCCTGCCATCCATCCCATTACCAACGAAGAGGTTTTTTCGTTTAGTTGTTTCCCGTATCAATAATCAAAATTATTAAGTGCTCTTGCCTACGAACGTTTTTATAGAATTGTGTTTATTTTTATATT
The DNA here is from genome assembly GCA_936432065.2 of Rutpela maculata. Classification (NCBI taxonomy): domain Eukaryota; kingdom Metazoa; phylum Arthropoda; class Insecta; order Coleoptera; family Cerambycidae; genus Rutpela; species Rutpela maculata. The sequence goes on along the minus strand of OW386287.2, from coordinate 86,044,994 downwards.
AATTTTAGGTCCACGTGGACACATTATAATTTTAACCTAGTCTTTAAGCCTGCCTACAGAAGACAGGAGCTACTTTTCTATTTTTCTCCAAGCCAAACCGGACCTACCCCGACCAACCTCACACTCGCCACGGCGGTGTGCACCGTGGTTGTCTGGCTGGCCCCGGGCTACGATTCGATGAAGCATATATTTGTATTAAAAACATTGAATAAAATATTAATGTTGTGCAGACTATAAATTTAACACTCAAGTTCTTAGGTCAAAATCCCTCCGAACGCAAGACTTTTTTTCTGATTTAATACGAAAAAAATATTTCAACTTAATAAATATAATTAAATGAGATCGTTCATATTGTTTAGTGCTCTTTTCGACTTCAAAGATTCACTGGGTGGGGAGGTTCCAGCCGCTTCCAGTAGCTGCCGATTTTTTTTTTAATACAACAGTTCTTCAATTAAGTGTAGTTCAAATAAATTACCATTTTCATCAATTTGTAACTTTAACAATTTTATTTTTTTATTTTTTTCTGTGTTGGAATTTCATTAAATTTTTTTTTAAGAAATCGACTTCTTATTTAAAGGTGCATGTATGGCAGAGCTGGGTAATTACTTGTAATTGAAATATAATTACAATTACCTGGCGCATATTTATAGGGGGGGCCCAGGGGGCGCGCCTCCCCCCCCCCAGATCCAGTAATTTATAAGGCCAAGGTTTGTAGATTTAGGTTTTTTAAATAAAAAGTTCAAAGTTCAATATATTTAGTTTAAATGTGCGCCCACTCCTCAAGAATTTTCTAAATCCGTGCCTACAATTACAAATTACTTTTTAAAAAAGGAATTAATTACAATTACAAATTACTTTTTTCAAAAAGGAACTAATTACAATTAGAAAGTACGTAAGAACGTCTTTAAAAAAGGAATTGTATTCATTTAATTACAATTACTTAAATACAATTACAATTACACGAAAAAAAAAAGGAATTGTAATTGCTAATTACTTTTTCAAAAGGAATTACCCAGCTCTGATGTATGGTTAAAATTTTTTGGGTAAGTTGCGTTATACCCTGTATACTAAATACCAATTTTTTGAACTCTTGATTTACCTATTTACCTATTTTACCTATTTACCCCCATTTATTCCAATTTACCCCCCAACCCTTCAACGGAATAAGATGAAAAGAGAACCTAGTTCCAGATCTCATTAAAATACATACGTATACCGCATTTCAAGTCAATATCTTCAACGGTTCAACGGAGTAATCGCGCGTACAAAAAAAGGCAGACAGAAATTATTTTTTGCTCAAACTTAAAATCCCGACGTTTCATGACATCTTAAGCCTATTTGAACAATAAAAATTTAAAAAAAAATTTTTGTCGTTCTGGAACTAAAATTTATAATAAACTTTCCGATTTCCCGATTTCATAAAAAATTCAAATATATTGTACAAATTTAAATATTCGTTAAAAAAAATATCTACAAACTCATACGTTTTAAATACAACGAAATAATAAATACAACTTATCTTTTTGTGAATCTGAAATAATTTTTATATTTGTCTTCGAAAATACGTCTTTTTTACACACCATTTATATGTACTTTTTTGACTTAATTTTTATGAATTTTTAAAGATCGTATTTACTGCTTATAAATAAATAATAATTAGTATTTTTATCAATAAACCTAATTTTATTCATTTGATGCTACATGTAATAATTTAATTAATGTAGTAATCAGTATAAATGTATCTTTATTTTTTACATTGAATATGGACATGTAATAATTCTTTTACAGATACATGATACCTATATCCAAATTGTATTTTTAAATTGCAATTTTAGATTTTTATCCTTGTAACTTGCAATTTATAATGTAACTGACGTTGCCCATACTGTTGTAACAGTCTAGCTGGAAAATAAATATTATTCTATTCTATTCTGTTCTATTGTATGGGGCATTGAACTAAATTATTTGTCAAAAACAAACAGTTTCTTGTTAGCTGTTGCAGGTCACCATCCTGTATATTGAAATAAAAAGTTCATCACATAGGACTTAATTAAAGAAGAGCCTACCACAAAAAGTGAACATTAAAAACAAAATTTAAATATATTTTTTTATACTTTGACCGCTGCGCGCCGGCCAATGGAAAATATCACTGTATGATTTTGCAATAAATAAGGTTATTTAAAAAAGTTTTTCAGTCACCAAACACCAAAATTCAAAATTCAATTGCAATATCCTACAGGTGATATTTTCTATCAACGGTCAAAATAGAAAAAAATTATTTAAATGTTGTTTTTAATGTTCACTTCTTGTGGCAGACTCTTCATTAATTAAGTCCTAATGTGATTAATTTTTTATTTAAATATACAGGATGGTGACCTAAAACGACTAACAAGAAATTAAAAAGTTGATTGAAGGAGCCGTTACTCTGTGGTAGTTAATCATCTTGCACAAATAACTAAGTAAAACACACTACTATGTTTTTTACCACTATGTATTTATAAAAGTTGCGACTGCAGTTTCGACTTAAAAAGCCATTGTCAAGCAGTGAATAAAAAATGACGACTTACAAAGCCATTGTTATGCAGTGAATCAAAAATGAGTCGTTTTTGATTCACTGTTTGACAGTGGCTTTGTAAGTCGAAACTGCAGTCGAAACTTTTATAGATACATAGTGGAAAAAGCATAGTAGTGTGTTTTACTTAGTTATTTGTGCATAACAAGAAACTGTTTCTTTTTGATAAAAGTTCAATACCTACCCTGTACAATCGAATCAAAAATCCGTCACTTTAAAGCTTACTGAAAGGTGAATCTACAAGAAAAGAAATTATAAGAAATGAATTTTGACCGTGTATAGAAAACACCCCGTATACATTGTAACAAAATCTTTTGAGATGATTCTAAACAACTTTTTTAAATTATTTTTGTCGCTAAAAGTTTCCACATATTTTTCAGACTTTTCGCTCCTTTTTCTAATCGCGATGGGCACGGTATTGATGTTACTACACCCAATTGAAGTTATCCTTCGTATGCATCTGCAAAAGTTCTGTTACTAAAAATACCGCGTCTCATTTTGACCAATAAATACGGACAGTTCCTCCTTAAGTGACACACTGTATATATTTGTCAGCTTGTGAATAAAAAAACAGGCGAAATACTATTCTATATTTATTATTTCAAATCAGAAAGTGTTCATAATATTCTATCTGACAATACTGGGGCGGAAAAAGAACATTCCTCTGACTTCATTCAATTTATGTAAATTGTTGGTGATCACACGGTGTACGCGTCAGAGGCAGGCCACGGTAACTAAAGCACTAAGCTAATGAAGCTATCACGGGTCCTATAATCAAGACGCCGGGCCTGCAGGTCGAACAGACTGGCCCTCCCAGAATCGCGCACTCTCATCAGGGGCGCTCACAAAATGATTCACCATTCATCCTTTGAAAAAAGACGAACTAGAAAAATATTCCACTAAGAATTACGAGTGATGTAAATTGTTATTTCGAATTACATTTCATAAAAAATAATTGATTCTATTTTACGCAGCCCTTATGATAATCTTTAAAAATAATTAAAAAAAATGTTCATAGTATTGTCATAATCATCAAATTCTGATAAACTTTTATATCGAAATTTTGATGGAGGAAAACACCATTGTTTTAAAAAAGTGGATTAGTAAATATAAAAGTTGTTGAATATTTTAATTATAATAATATACGGATTTGATTTGATTTATCAGTACAGTAGGCACTGCTGCCGCTTCCGGATAACAAACCACCGCCCCGGGCCAGCTACATCTATTCTGGATTGGATTTGGGTCATGCTTGTTGTCAGCAGCTAGGATAGTACAGGAATGTAGGATGGGAAGTGTAGGTGTTTGTGAGATGCGTTGCCACATTGTGACGTAATATATAATCTCCATGCTCCTCTTTTTGTGTTTTTTGCTTCTTAGAGTTTTTCTTCTTCTACGTCTTCCATTTTCTCCGTTCCTAATTTCGGTTGTTTCTGGACAGATTCGAGAATTTCAAAAACTAAATTAAATCATTTTCTAGCAAGTTTTTACACGTCATATTGAGAAAATAATGACGTCCAAATCTAACCATATACAGGATGTTACTTGATTTTTTTTAATAGAATACTCTGTATCTAACTCAAGAATCGCAATCCTCATTTTTCTCTGATTTCAAAAATATAATGTTTCACATAGCTATCTTTTACGGTATTTATAATATTTACAAGAACGTGGATAATTTATAAATTACAAACTGACCAGAAAATTTTAAGTAGGCATTGAGAACGATGAAGCATTTTTCAAATATTATAATTGCCTCTACTCCTCCGACCGGCTCCCCGACATCCATAGTGCTTAGCGTCGTAGATAAATGGCTGAGTCCAAGTTTAATTTCATTTCATGAAACAACACAAAAGATAAAATTATTTTGAACACAAAACAAAAAGTTTGTTGAAGGAAAGCAACAGAAAAATTACTATAATTGTTCTACGTGGGAACCATCATTATCTACACACGAATTCATTCTTTTATTAAAATTTCTGGACACATTTTCCAAAACATTGCTCGTATTGATGTGATGAATTACTTCAATGATTCTTTCGTTCAATTCATCGACATTATCAGATCTTGTTTTGTACATATAGCCCAAAAAAAGTCAAGCGGCACGAGATCGGGACTTCTAGGGGGGGCACGTTATAAGTCCATGTCTACCCATCCATTCGTTGAAATTCTGGTTCAACAATGTTGTGACATTAATATTATTGTGATAACGGGCTCCGTCGTGCTGCCAAATTCTAATCTTTTTATTCAAAGCAAGATTATCTACGTTAATTTCTTTCTCTTAATATATACAAATATTTAACGCCATCATATTGCCTTCAAAAAATTTATACACTAGTGGCACCTAGAAATCTTGGGTCGATCCCTATAACAAGATAGAGTGAAATATAAATAGCAAAATAATGTACGTGAAAGAAAGCGATATATTAACATTGATGCCAGGCACTTTAGCATGTTAAGAGTTCCGCCGACGACTAAAAGTAGCTGAAGAGAAAAGTCGCAACAGCGTAGGTTAAATCTGTTTCTTTTCAGCATATTATTCGTTCATTTCTCTTCTCTTCTACCTTACATTGGCATCGACTCAATGTTTTAAAATGTCACTACTGTATATTACCCTGTTGAATTTGCTAGCCCACAAATTTAAAGTTCTACAGCCATGAAACCGTATTTCTTCCACTATATGGAGATTTACCGGTGCCCAGTAATGATTATTCTTTCTATTATTCATTCCAGGTGTGCTGAATGATGCCTCATCGGTCCAAAAAATATTATTGAAAATTAGTGGATCTTCTCTGTGCTTTTCCAGCATAATTTGACAAAAATTGTTCCTCACAATATTATCATTGGGATATAATTTCTGTAATACACTTGGTTTCTGAGCTTTATATTTATATTTATGAAGAGTTCTTTGTGTCATTGAATAGGAGATATCTAAATCTCTCGAACAATCTCTGAGGGCATTCTCTCGATCTTCGTCAAAATATAACAAAATATTCAACTCATGGTTTTCGTCATTATTCCTAATTTTATCTTATGTCTCAGTGTCTCTGTATCACTCATCTTGACCAATATGCGTTGAAAAGTTTTCTGACTTGGAGCGGGACGGTTCGGATATAGTCTCCTATACTCTCTCACTGGAAATCTAGCATTTTTAATATTACTGAGATATACCGTTAATATATCTAATCTGACATCATCGCTATAATGGGGCATTTTGTATCGAAAACAATAAACTTTCTCTTTCGATAATATAAACTGTCATAGTTTAGAATGTTTAGATTGATACTTAGAGTGATTTATTGTTTTCAATGCCTACTGAAAATTTTCTGGTTAGTTTGTAATTTATAAATTATCGATGTTCTTTTAAATATTAGAGAAACTATAGAAGATGTGAAATATTATATTTTTGAAATCAGAGAAAAATGAGTATTGCGATTCTCGAGTTCCATTTAAAAATCAAGTAACGCCCTGTATATAGTTAGATTTGGACGTTATTATTTTCTCAATATGACGTACAAAAACTTGCTAGGAAATGATTTAATCTGGTTTTTGAAATTATCGAATCTGTCAAGAAATAACCAAGTTAGGGGGGGACATATATGATGAATCACCCTGTACTTAATAATTTCCTAGTTTATTCATGATCCTCTCAATTATTGTTATCAACATGTAGCAAGGTCACCCCATCTTTAGTTTGTTGCTGTTCAGTATTAACGCTTTCTCCAGTATATGTGTGGATGCCTTCTTTGGACATGCCCCAAGTAATTCATTGCGTAGTTTCTATCTTTTTTGTAACTGAATTTTCTCCTATTAATGTTGACGTTTAATACCAGTATTTATATGATTATCCTTTTTAGCACTTCTCAGACTTCTATTGGCTCTTGTTACCTCACTTTTAACACCGTATGTCGTCATCGACAGTATGATCGGAAATATACTTCTTTTGTATTCTTCTCTTTTGTTGACGGGCTTCGCATTACTATTATTAGACTCTTCTTGAAGTTTATTTTCAATCTAGATGTGGTTTCATGTTTTCTAGAAAATTGAGATTATCCTGCTCTTATTTTATGATAAGCAGGAGATCATCCGCGTATGCTAATATGATTAGGGTTCTCAATATTTCTTTGTTTTCATTAAAATTTGGTATTTCCCTTATTGTACTTTATATCACTTGATTTTGGCAGGTAGTGAATAGCCGAAGAGGGAGGGAACAGCCTTCTTTGACTCTTATATTGTTCTGTTTGATATCCACTGTCTGTCCGAACCATCGAACTGTAGTGTTCTAGTGAAGACATGATTTTATTATTGTGTTTATTGGATAGAACGATACCCCTTTGCTGCTTAGGGTCTTGGCTAGAGCCTCATAACTGACAATATCAAATGCTTTATGGTAAATCTATTGCGACTGTGTGTAGTTTTGCCGCTTTCTTCATTTTTTCTTCCATGATTCTTGTACTGGTGTACATATGGTCGTCCGTTGATTTGCCTTTTACGAATATTGTTTGGAGTCTGGTGCTCTTCATATGTGTTTCTCTAGTTGTTCGATGAGTTCTCCGAGTAGGAATCGTGCGTACTATTTCTATCCCATGCTGAAGAATGTCTTTCTTCTGTAATTATCTATAGTCTGTGGCGAGTTGATTTTGGGGAGAAGTATTTGTATGGTCGTGTTCCATTCCATAGTGCGATTTCCGTTTATGCTCTGGTGGTAGTTTCTAAGATTTTCTCCTTTAGCCCTTCCGGTCCATAACGCATTAGCTCCTTTGTACTAAAACAAAAATTCTATATAGTCTGCTGACAATCATTTGACAAACCAAGATGTGATTAAACATATAGCTAAAAGCAATTGATTTTTAAAAACTGCAAAGAATACCATTGACAATGATTTTGATAAAATCGATAAATAAATATAGAAGTGACTGAACATTTTTACAAAGTAGATCGAAACCATTAACAAAATTCTATAAAAACAAAAATACTGTTTTATATACTGTCCATTGTTTCGCCTACCCAGCTGAAATAATCGGAAGATGGTTAATATTAAAAATTGTACATAAAAATAATTTATTTTCAAAAAAATACGAAGAGTATCCTTGAGAATGTTCAACAATTATATAAAAACTTGTTAAGATCATAATATGTGTATCTGATTTGATTTTCAGTAAACAGATATTTAATCCTGTTCCTGAAATAAATGTTTATCAATGCTATTAACTAAGTATTGTAACAAAATATTTACCAAGATATAAACTTAATTTAAGTGTTCAAGGTGCACTATGACCATTAGCAATATCTTAAGGTATTTGTAGACTTGAGCACAAATTGAATTTTATAAATAGAAAGATTCAAAACGTTTTGACAATAATAATAATTAAAATTGTTTCTTACGTTTAATGTAGTTTTATCTTGGAATTACAATTTGTGACTAAATATGCTATTGCAATTCACATTAATAGTGACGTTTATTGATTTGATTTAATCGATTTTATTTGACATCAAAATAGTCTGTCTTCTTAGATAATGTGGGATTGACATGCGGATAGTAATCATAATTTTAAATCTAATATTACAAACTAGTTCATAATACAACTATGCTTAGAATAATATTAATGTATATGTAATTTCTTATCGTTAAAATGATAATTTTCATTTATATGGAAGGAGCAACATTTCTTTAAGGTACCTAACCATATTTCTGCTTGCATAGTAGGTATTTCAGGATTTTTAGCACTTAGCTGCTTACCGTAAGTTAAACTGGTTATCACTCAAACTCAGCTCTGTATACTGTCCTTCAGGGTGCTCCTGAAAGACTGTGACAACGCTTAGCTGTAGATTCTTGACATAAAAACAAGTCCATTTAACCCAAAAAGTAGAGGTCTAACTCTTTTCGTTTTCAAGATACACAGGGTGGTGTAGTAAAAAAATTGTAATAGTATTTTGTCTCTATCTTCTAGACTATTATACGTATATACAACAAGCACTATTAATGATTTCAAGCCATCATACTTGACGTACACCTACCACATAAAAAACCGCTCTTAGGTACAATTGAATTTCTTCGAACTGGTGTGTGAAAAAGTTGTAAATCGCATATTTCTCTGAAAGGGTGCATTTTATCGCATTTAAATAAGGACACTTTTTCTTTAGGAAATTAAATTGCGTTTCGATTATAATTGAAGACAATGTCCAAAACTTAACTTCAAAAAAGTTATAGCTTAAAGTGTCACATATAAGAAATATAACTAGCGCCATATATAAAATATGATATCGGCAATATAACCATTGTAATTAGCGACCTGAAAAACATGTCGTTACCAACTTTGAAGTAGATATGTATAATAGTCTCTAAGATAGAGATAAAATTCAAATTACTTTACCACCCTGTATCTTGAAAACGAACAAAGTTAGACCACTACTTTTTAGGTTAAATCAACTTATTTTGATGTCAATAGTCTACGGCTAAGCGTTGTCCCAATCTTTTCTTAACACCCTGTATAACAGTTTTTCAACATTTTTCTCTACGACCATCACATCATTGAAAATAGGCTTTTCCTGTCGACGCTTGCAGCTTAATGCGTTGATTAGCTATCTATCTATGATACTGGTGTGAAAATGCATGTTTAAGAATGCGTAAGAAAGTTAGCACTTCACTTTAAATTCATTTTTCCCTTTACGAACATTACAGTATTGACAAATTTTATTAAAAAATCTTATATACCTTAATGTTTCCTTAAATAATTCACTTATTCATAATGAGGTGACAGGTGTTTTGCGATTTCTCTTTCATTCTAGTTGAACTCTCTCTGCTATACGGCACCTCTGAGAGCACTACGCCGTCTGTCATAGGCATTGTCCCCAAAGGCCTCAAGGTACACCATCTTTTTTACTACCTCACAAACCTCTGTCCTTAGCGTGTTTGGATGGTTGTCATTGGTTCGGTCTATAATCATAATGTTGATTTTGTTGTTATCTCCACTTAAGCCGTATTAACAAATAAATTCCCAATGTTAAACTTTGAAATGCTTGTCCACAGTTATTCTCTGTTAAACCCTGATAAGCTCAAGTTACTGTAAGACCTGAAGTTACAAGAATTAATGTATTTAGTAAAGTAATTTCAAATGGATTAAAAGTTTGGACCTTGTTTGAAGGTCGTTCAGTAGGTGTATGAACTCATCCTCACTTGCTACAGCTAAGATGGTGTCAACTGTAAACTGGTGTCAACTGCAATTTCACTGCAGACGTTAAATCACATGTTCAGGTATTAAAAAGATTGACGACAGAATACTGCCTTATCTGATGCATTTCCTAATTTTACGTTTATCAAAGTTGGAGATATCGACTTTCACCATAGCAGAGTTTTCGTCATATAGCTGGTCAATATTAAAGACTATACCTATGTCTCAGTGATCCCATCTTCAATGATATGGCCCACATTGTCAAACGCCTTATCATAGTCTACCATACAACGGGTTTTAAGCAGTGTAAGCACGTTATATTCTCTTGCTTTTTCGATAAATTGCCGTAAATTCAATATTTGCTCATTAGTCCCGTGCCATTTAACCTGCCTGCTTGCTCAAGAGGTATCTGCTAAGACAAAAATAATAATTCAGAAGCTTGAACTGAAGAATATATAGCATTATTTTGCTGGTGTATGATATTAATGTCAGCAATCTCTAATTATCACAGACATCTGTCATCTCATCCTTATGTAGTGGTATGAAAATAGAAGCCCATCGGACAAAACTTCTGTCTCCCGTATTTTACTTCCATATCCAGTTTAAGTATAGTAACGACAATTTTTTTTAAACTTTTATTGTTCAAATAGGCTTAGAATGCCATGAAACGTCAAGATTTTAAGTTTGAGCAAAAAAATTACTGTAAATTGAGGTAAATAGGTAAATCAAGCAGGTAAGAGTCCATAAAGTTGGCATTTAGTATATAGAAGACAAGCTAATGTCTCAACAAAATTTTTGGTATTAACCACCCCCATTAGTACTTCCCACCGAATTATAAAAGAGGATGGAAAAAAATGTGATTTAGTGTGTGTACAAGAACCAAAGGCCACATATTTTTTTATTTCATCCATCCCTACTACCACACCTCCCCCCTACTACCCTCATCCCACTACCGATGTGGGATATCGTTTTATGGATTTTTGGGGTAGACGATTCCAAATATTATATTATTAAAGTTCCATAAACAATTATTTCCACATAAAAAATATTTTCGTTGTGAGAAACTTGGGTAGCAAATCTGGATGTGGAAGTAGTGATTCCTTGGGCAGCGGTTTTTTTTTTCAGTATTCTGTGAAAGATTTTCACTGCATCATGAGCGCTTGAGTCGTGATATTATTCACTCAATTATTTTGCAAGTTTTCAGTTTTTATATGGCTGCCTCCACTTCAGATTCAGTATTGTAGGTTCACGTTCATGATCCTCCTGCCAGACATCTCCTGCCTCAGGATAGTTATTTTCGAAAAGCTTTTCGCAGTATTGGCGCCAACCTTGTCAAGTCTTATCATATCAGTGGAGTCCTTAAATGACGATCGCTAGAGAAAGAATGAGATGGATGGTATGCCTGATAACAGGACACTGTTCTCTGAACAAACATCTTCATCCATTGAGGTCGAAGGAAGATCGTACGTGACGGATGTATGGAGTGGAGAATGAAACCATCACTAATATTTTGTCATTGCTATCAATGAAAGAAAAAATACTTGTGATATCTCATTTCATATCTATTGAATGTGAAGCCAAAGGGAATTCAAATTTTCAAGGTATATTATGAATGTCTCACACTTCCACCCATTATAACTCAGACGTGCTCTTTCGGAGCACTACCACATTAATTTCTTGAAAGAATTTGTCGTGACTCATACCATATGAAGACAGTAGAAAATTTGATTCATCAGACATCGTTGGTAAGACGCAGAAGATCTGTTATGTAACTGGCAGCATTCAAGTTACCCCGACTGAAGATTAACGGTGATCTCACCCCTAGGCAAACATATTACGTAAATGCCAAAGTTCATAGATCATTTTATTATATCTGGATCCACTTTATCGCTGATATTGAAAACATGGAGCAACATATTAACATCTAATTATTTTACGACCCAGACGATTGACAAATCCTTTAAAAGCAATGTCATTTTTGCGACAAGTTTTCTTAGCACATACTCTCAAATGCATAAAGTGTTATGCGTTAAACGTATTTTTCTAGGGTAAATTCAAAGAGTTGCCAATCTACAACCCCCATGTCTTGGTGACATAAATATTAAAACGTAGTCTATACATGCATGCACAAGGGCTTCTAACATCTACAAAAACAGGTTTGGTATTGGTGTGCCAAGAGTTGTGGCAGACTACCCCGTCTCCCTCCATTAAAGAGAGACCAACTTTCCTCATACTGATTATTTCGCAGCTCTTAGTCACTTAAGACGAATCATGGCTCTAATAGTATTTCTGAGAGCATTTAAGACTCAAATTAGAACCCTAAATCTACTCAAATTTATTTATTTACAATGAAAAAAGCAAAGGTAATGAATACTTTAATACACCAGAAGAAATAATTCTGGCTTAAATATTAATCCAGAGTTAGCTACATCGAAACGAAGGTTGTCTGAAAATACCGACAAAATTTCTCAATGATTTTCAAATGCTACACTTTTCATTCAAACCAGTATAATTCTTTATAAACGAATCAAATAGTTAAGTCATTCCTCTAATATTAATAAAGTAGATCAGACATTAATCTCCACCTTCTTGCGATGCACTGGCCTTACATCCAACACTACTTATGAACTTACTTCCTCACTTCTAAATATCCCATTTATTTTTTCCGAGTTAATCTCTTCAGCTTCTCTGATCTGTCCGATGTTCTGGATATTAGACGTGTGGACCCCTTGAGGATTCCTTTTAATCAGTTGTCGACATAACACACAAAAACTCCCCACTTATAGTGAACCATTCAATTGAGAAAATTCAAGAGTTCAAATAATACCATTAGTTGATTTAATCCAAAATGCACAGTAAATGTGCAAGAACATATTCGACTAACTAGCTAGCTTCGGTTAGAGTTCGCGCGCTAGGTATAATATAATGTAATATATAATACTGAAAATAAAGGCAATTTTTTATCATTATTATTACATTTATTTATATGTAAGAATCTGCCTACCGAACAAGGGAAGGCCGGACGTCTCCTTCAGAGGATGTGTATTATAACCACCATGCAATGGAGAATACTTAGTAGCAATCGACTTATCACAAAAAGATCCACAAATTCCTAGAAGTGTGCGAGGGCTCTTTGACTTGGACTATCGGTAAGAATATAAAAATATTTTACGAATATTTTGATGGGCTTGTCACTAGTTTTATAGTTTTAATATTGATTATATCATTTACAAGAACTCGTCAACTGGAAAATGAATTCACAGCAGCATATAAGTTACATGAGGTGTTTCTGCCCCTTTGCGAAAATGTAGGTACTGATTAATCAGATTTTTCCCTTATTTTCGCTAATATTAAAAACTTACCTTTGAGCACGCAACTGTCTTTTTCAGATGACCTTAGAGTGCTCCTGCTCCATGATTAAGTTTCCAGGTAAATTACTTTTATGTGAAAAAGCGCCTTTGGCACTTTTCGCAATTTTTGACTGAAAGTTTCATTTAGAGGGTATGCGCCTTTGCCACCTTTTTAGTTTTGCCACTTTATATTTCGCCAACTTTCAAAATTTTAATTTTGTCCAAGTCCACTTTTATAGTACTCTCTAATTCTGCAATGACTTGTGAGACGACCAAAAAAAATTTGCACCTAACCAACAACCAACGAAAATCAGTAATCAGTATCATACAACCAACGTCTGTTAAGACGTTGTCAATTAGTCTACGTTTTAAGTAGACCAGATCAGAACTATTATTATAGGGTTAAATGGCCCTTTTACCTTCTGTAGTCTACACCCTTGAGACTGCTATGCTAAAACACGGCGTGCCACCAACACACTACCCAGTTATTACAACTGCTATTTTGGACCTAATTGAGCAGTAAATATTGGGTTAGTTTTAATAACGTATATTTTTAGTAATATTGCGTGCTATGGCCTTTAGTAAAGAACATCTGCTTTGTAAAATATTTGGTTGTTGTTTAAATTCTTCTTCGCAGCAATTGCGTAAATTCCAACGTCATATCAATATTAAGGGAACTATTGTAATTGTGAAAAAAGTACTCTCCGAGATTTCTTTAGGTTTCAGGCAACATAGACTACGAGAAACAAATCCATCGGGTCTGTCGGTCTGGTGTATATCTGTCTGTTAGTGCTATATCTACAAAACTATTTGATGAAGAAAAATTATATTTGGCAGGTAGTTAGCAATGTTGGCAACGAAGAAATAGTATATACTTTTAGTGCAAAATTTACAGGATGTACACTTTAAGAAATAATAAAGGTAGACGAAAGCATTATTTGGTATGTAACGTGTCATGGCATGTAACTAATACAATTACCACGGAGGGTTTGCTAACTTTTAGTGACAATATACAGCGTGGTTGATTTATCGTCCTACAGTCTATATCTTTTAAACAAATTTACATATAAAAAACGCAAGGTACATCATTTTTTTAACTGTTTAATTCATAGTTCTACAGCTTTTATCTTTTGATTTCCAAGTTGGGGTCAAATTTGGACGATGATTTTAACTCTGGTGTAAAAATTTGAATATTTGAAAAAAGAAGTTGTGGCCATTCTCGATTTTTCGAATGTAAAACGATTTTTTTGTTTTTTTGAAAACGTAACTTGGAAAAAACGTAACAATTTCGTTCGTTGCGTTTTTTTCATATCTCAATTAATTCAAAAGATATAAGCTGTAGAACGATAATTCAAGCAACCTATATAATAATAATAATAATAATAATGATAATGATAATGATAACGATAACGATAACGATAACGATAACGATAACGATAACGATAACGATAACGATAACGATAACGATAACGATAACGATAACGATAACGATAACGATAACGATAACGATAACGATAACGATAACGATAACGATAACGATAACGATAACGATAACGATAACGATAACGATAACGATAACGATAACGATAACGATAACGATAACGATAACGATAACGATAACGATAACGATAACGATAACGATAACGATAACGATAACGATAACGATAACGATAACGATAACGATAACGATAACGATAACGATAACGATAACGATAACGATAACGATAACGATAACGATAACGATAACGATAACGATAACGATAACGATAACGATAACGATAACGATAACGATAACGATAACGATAACGATAACGATAACGATAACGATAACGATAACGATAACGATAACGATAACGATAACGATAACGATAACGATAACGATAACGATAACGATAACGATAACGATAACGATAACGATAACGATAACGATAACGATAACGATAACGATAACGATAACGATAACGATAACGATAACGATAACGATAACGATAACTATAACTATAACGATAACGATAACGATAACGATAACGATAACGATAACGATAACGATAACGATAACGATAACGATAACGATAACGATAACGATAACGATAACGATAACGATAACGATAACGATAACGATAATGATAATGATAATAATAATAATAACGTGCTGTACCCAGACTACTCGGTCAAGATGGTCGTCCTGATAATCGGCATAATCAGAGGGATTAAACCTTCGCTGCTCCTGAGACCAGCAGTCTTCAATTCTGAAATTGAACACCATACCGGCCTGTCAGAATTCGGCCGAATGGTTGACAGGCCAGATGCAGAAGGCAGTTATCTTCGTCTACTTAGGCCACATGATTCTAGTAAGTCGGGTACATGGCTAGAAAAGCAAAAAAGCTGCACTTTTTTATTGGAATATGCTACTTTCTGTGGTCATAGTTGATGCCAAAAGGTAACTTTTCAGATAGGGAGCCACTTGAAAATCCTTGCAGAGCACCAAAATGGCGGCCATTAAAGATGGCCGCCATTAGCTACATTAAATTTTTTTGTATCTCAGCTCCTAATGGTCCGATTTCGATTTTCTTTTTTTTGTTTGAAAGCTCTTGTGAAGATGACACTTCTTTTCTGTATACATTTATCACTACACCTTAAGATTTTGCGCAATCTTAAAAAATCTAAAAATTTCACTACTCTCAGGAATTTTATTGATAAGTAAGTGCTCAATATCCCTTTCTTTCCTACAATAGAGGATTTATGTTTATGGGGTTCCGAATACGTCAAGAAAGACTTGTTTTCATACACAGTAGTGATTTTAATTATTTTAAAAACATTTATTACATTAGGGGAACAAATTTTTACAAACAAAAAACGACTAAATACTAAGAAATACTCATGTAAATAAACTGCTTCTATACAGCTCTTATGACTCTAGATCACGCAATCATCTTCTTCGTCTTCCAATTCATCCCTGGAACAAAATCATTATGTATTATTATCATGAAACGAATTTAAAAATAATTATTTAAACGCATACTTTTAATTGTATTTATTGCTGCATTGTCGACCCCCAATGCAGTTCGTGCAAAATAGCGTGGATGGAACCTTGGTCTTTGAACAGGAGAATCGTGTACGGCAACCGAAGTAACTACACTTAACCAGTTAACCACTTAACCAATTCTCTGCAGGCTGCCTTAATAGAAGAAAGAGAAGACCAGACCGGCAACCATGGTCCATCTACATCTTCTGGCCCTGGAATGTTGTTTATCACTGAGCACACACGACCCCACACTTATGCTGATCGAAGACAATTCCAATGAACTGCCTCTTTTGTTGGGGGCAGACTTTGTAGATTGCGACTTTTGAAGTAAAGAGAAGCTTTCTAACATGATTGATTGAGAAGTCTTCTGCGTATTTGTAGTAAAGCAAAAAAGTAAACTTCACCAGAACTTGAAAAGTCTCGTCAGAAATAGACTGTTGTAGTAGAGATATATCTTGGAAGGCTTCAGCAGCTTCAGGAAATGATTTCCACGCTTTCCAGGCAGTCTGTTTTCCTTTCATTGCAAATGATGACGTTACATCTGATTCAGTGATTGGATGGAATCCTCTCAATCCAACAATTTTATATACTTTTAAACATGGCATTAATGCTCATGTATCTCTGACCCTTTCCAGCACCAAAGATAATCCACATCTATTGAAGTCCCGGAATTGTGAGAATGTGAAAGAAAGAGATTGCCAAAACAACTGTGCATATAATTTTTTGCACCATGTTAAACACTATCTTTAACGTGAAGAAAAATCCTGCCGACTGCTTCTTTCTGTTGCCTGCATTGTACTCCATCAATTGTAGTTTGCCAACAATCTCAGTACCTACTGATATGAGTCCAATCAAACTTCAAAAATGCATGTTCTCCAAGTACCTTGAAGAGTTCTGCCTCAGACTGATTGCAGCAGAGGAAGTCATTCCAATTTTATGGTAGCATATTTTCTTGTGCTACTTGGCAACGAAGACCAACGCCTCTCTTATCTCTCACACGGTTCTTCAGACAGGTTTTTGGGTAAGTACCTCAAGAAATGCGTATTCTGTTTGCATGAAACCTCTCAGCATCATTCAAAATTCGGTTTTTGAATGCCATATCGCAGTGTTCTCTAAACTAAAAGTCCGTGAAAATTAAAAAATTATTTGTATTTCTGAAAATTGCGCCGAACCCTTGAGGTGTAGTGATAAATGTGTAGGAACAAAAAAGTGTCCTCTTTACAAGAGTTTAAGAAAAAGAAAGAAAATCGAAATTGAAATCGGACCACTAGAAGCTGATATACAAAAAAAAATAATGTAACACCAAAATGGCGGCCATTAAAGATGGCCGACATTTTGGTGTTCTGCACGGATTTTCATGTGGCTCCCTATAGAATAGTTACTTTTTGGCATCAACTATTACCACAGAAAGTGGCATATTCCAATCAAAAAGTGCAGCTCTCTTTGGTGTACCCGACGTACTATTTAATTCAGGTGTTTACAGTCACTACCATAGGTCGTGGAGAGTGGATGTAATGAATTATCCGGCGCGGCTACCGTGTGGTGTCGGGGGCCACGAAAGCTCTGGTCGGTAGTGGAAAACTGAAATAATAATAATAATAATAATAACAATAATTTTTATTTTCAATTTTAAAATGATAATACATAAAATTTACACATCCAAATTTTTATGAATACATAGAGTTGCATATTACGCCTTATGAAGTATACTAGTATACTACGTGAAAATGAACCTAAAACTAATTTATATTCTTAATATACTTAATTAGTAGCTACGACAAAGAAGTTATAATAAACAAATAAGTTAAATGATAATCAACACACATACATACCTTATATATTTATATATTCTAATCGCATGTGCATACCTGCACACATTATGTACTTTATGTCACTTTATGATTTTTATAGAATTCTGCTAATGAAACATATTAGCATATTACAATTCCATTAGATCGTGAATTTCTGTGAATCTATTTAAATTAGTTCGCTTTTATTTGCGTATTGTGTTACATTTATATTAACATAAAACCATTGTCTAATATCCAAAATATTAGATTCCTCATACAACGGTCACGGAAGTATATATTATCTTTAAGAAGAATTATTCTAAGAAAATATTCTTGAATGATTTCTAAAGGACAGTGATAGGTCTTCGATATTCTGCCTCAACCGGTAGTACCATATAATAAATGACTTTCCACTAAACTATGATAGAGCATCTTTTTTTTTTGTGTTATATTTAATATACTTTTGAATTGTCAAAATCTATATAATATACAGCACAGTTTTTATACTCTTCGCAAAAACGAAGAGTATCTGGCATTTGTTCGGCATATTTCTAAAACCGGAAATATCGCTTGTAGAGAAAAAAATTTCATAATATTGTGTTAGTGAACGAATTCTGAACAAGTTTCAAAATGTCCGTCTGTCTATCCGACTGTCTGTCCTTCTGTCCGTCCGTCACGTTTCTTGTAAGCACGATAACTTAAGAAAGAAAAGTCCGATTGTGTTGAAATTTGGAAGGTAAGTTAGTGTTAGCTAGATGAAGAACACTATTGTTTTGAAGAAAATCAATCAGTAAATAAGAAAGTTATTAACCATTTAATTTTAGAAAAATGTGTTTTCTTAATTTTTGTCGCTTGCACTTAAATAAAAATCTTGCGAAATATTATCTCTATAATATATATTTTTTTGTTTATGCGTTTTACTAATATATATTTTATAATAATATGTCAAATGCGTTGAAATATGATTCTGGAAAGATATTCAATTTTTGTGGTAATCTTTGATGGTGCAGTGGCTAAAGATTCGCTTTATCCGTGTTCGGATTCGTGTTCGAATCCTAGTCAGGTTGGATGTTTTTTTTTTCAATTTTCTTTCATATATTTTTTTCACAACAAAGTTGGTATCACAAAATTTAGGATGCTCAAAAACTAACATTATTTACAAAAAACTGCGAGGAATATCCTATAGAATGTGCAACAATTTTATAAAAAGCTCAGTAAATTGGCCAAGAGTACTTACGTTTTTAGCTTGTTTTATTATATAAGCGATATGTAATTCCCATCTTAAATGACTATCTAGTATTCTACCCAAATATTTTATTTGTGATGCAGGTAATATATTAAAATGCTCTTGTGTGTGTGTAAAGTTTCGCAAGGATGATCTATAACTACAAAATGGTAGGTAGAATGTGTTTTTAAAGTTTATTGACAATAATTTATAATCAAGATAGTCTTCGACGATGTTTATATCATTCCCTATATTAAGTTTTTTTTTTTCGTTCGAATTATTACCACGGTAGAAGATTGCCGTATCATCTGCAAAACTTATAATTTTTCCTTGAGTTTCTAGTGAGAAAAGACCATCAATATATATAATAAAAAAGGTTTGGTCCCAACACTGTTTCTTGTGGCACCCCACATGTAATCGTTTCATCTTTACTTAGAACTTCGCTGATTTTTACTTCCACATCCAGTGGAAGTATAGTAACGACAAAAAAATGTTTAAAAATTTTTATTGTTCAAATAGGCTTAGAATGTCATAAAACGTCGAGATTTTAAGTTTGAACGAAAAAAAAATTTCTGTCTGTCGGCCTGTAACTTTTTTTTGTGCGCACGTTTACTCTGGAACCGTTTGAGATATTGACTTGAAATTTGGTAGACCTATGTACTTCAACGAGTTCTAGAACTAGATGGTATTTTCATCTTGTTCCGTCGAAGGGTTGGGGGGTAAATTGGGGTAAATATGTAAATCAAGCAGGTAAGAGTTCATAAAATTGGTATTTAATATAGACAAGAGAAGCTAAGGTCTCAAAAAAAAATTTGGCATTAGCCATTACCACCTCCACCCCATTATTAAAGGGGATGAAAAAAAATTGTGATTTAGTGTGTGTATAAGAACCAGAAACCATTGATGAAGTTGACAATATTACCAAGGAAGAAATCTTAGTGAATAGAAAAATATACAGCGTGGTCACCCAAAATAAAATATGAAAATATAAAATATGTTGAGTTGCAAAATATACACCGTGTTTCTTTTTATAAGAAGGTACGTAGATTAGATCACATAATGTTTTTTTAGTTTAAGTTCAAAATATTGTTGAAAGGTATTTTTAATAGGATTGTTGCGAAAGAAATGACAGTTGCAGTAGGACGTTGCCAACTACGAATATTTATGCTAACGTAAAAGTGAATTCGAGCAAAATGTTAGTTAGTTAGTTAGTTTTGTTTACTTTTGTATTGTACCGTACATTTTTCAGTATTCTTTGTCTTCGTTTTATACAACTGTCTGGTTTACACTATATTTGACTTTTAGTATACGCTTTTATATTATCTAACTATTGTATAAAATAGTGTTCCAATGACTTGTCTTATATCATGTACATGATAAAAAGGACCAATAAATATTTGAATTTGAATTGAATTTGAATTTGAAAATAGGTAATTGCACGCCACGCCTTCTACTCGTTAAAAATTGTCCGGTAATAATATACCTATTCGATTAAATCAAATTGTCATAATACACCTGTGCAAAAATCAGAAATGTATCAAAAACATATGTGGTTATTCAAAGGTAATAAGAAAAACAAGTGAAGTAAAGCGGACCAATAAGTATAGATATAAAGGTATTTAACTTTTAAATATTTTTTTTTCTTAAACAATAATTTAACATTTACTATTTAACAGTTATGAATCACAATAAATGTAATAATACTAATAATTACTTACAGTAATAGATTACTTCTTGATTCATATTAGAAATGATTAGATGGGAAAGATATGAAACACAATGGTCTCTTTCAATTCAATTTTAAATATCATGATATTATTATCGTGATCAATTCTTTTAAATTCTGGAGTCATTGTATCGAATAGATTGTCTTAACGCAGGGAACATTAACGGTTTACATAAAGGCAATACGCAATAGTATATTAATGTTATGTCGAAATTTCTTGTAGGCAAAGTTGCTTTTAGTGCAGACATTGTCGACGACAACATATCGTGATGCTGTGTGATGCTATATTTTAACAAAACAGTATTTTTCAGATTTTTCTTAATTACTGAATAATTACAGTAGCAAAATATTGACATTTTGTTAAATAAAATGTGAAGACGCACATTGTTTCGGCATTAACTTCTTTGTTCTTTATCATGCGGAAACAAACAAAAAATTATTTCAAAGAGTGATTTGATGATAGTTTATCTTTAATTCTGGTTGGTTCCTACAATTTTTGACGCATGTCTCATAATTTCTGAGATATTTAACATTTAAACTAAATAATGTAATGTGACGTAACGTAATGTAACGTAACGTAATGTAATGTAATGTAATGTGATGTAATGTAATGTAATGCAATGTGATGTAATGTAATGTAATGTAATGTAATGTAATGTAATGTAATGTAATGTAATGTAATGTAATGTAATGTAATGTAATGCAATGTAATGTAATTTAACGTAATGTAATGTAATGTCACGTAATGTAATATAATAATAATGATAATATCATTTATTGGTCATAATTGCACCGTACTGCTCTGACACGTCTAGTAATACATAAAATGCAATAAAAAACATTTTCACAATGTATACATATACACATATATACACACAAACATACACATAATAATTACTTCCACGTCCAGTGGAAGTAGAGTAACGACAAAAAAATTTTTAAAAATTTTTATTGTCCAAATAGGCTTAAAATGTCATGAAACGTCGAGATTTTAAGTTTGAGCGAAAAAAAAATTTCTGTCTGTCTGTCGGCCTGTCTGTCGGTCTGTCTGTCGGTTTGTCTGTCTGTCTGTAACTTTTTTTTGTGCGCACGTTTACTCTGGAACTGTTTAAGATATTGACTTGAAATTTGGTGCACATATGTACTTTAGCGAGATCTAGAATTAGATTATATTTTCACCTTGTTACGTCGAAGGGTTGGGGGGTAAATGGGTAAATCAAGCAGGTAAGAGTCCATGAAATTGGTATTTAGAATATACAAGAGAAGCTGAGGTCTCAAAAAAATTTTTGGCATTAACCACCCCCATTACCACCCCCACCTCCTAATTAAAGGGGATGAAAAAAAAATGTGATTTAGTGCATGTACAGGAACCAAAAACCTGAAAATATTTTTTTACTTGATCCACCCCCCACTACCAACCCCTATCACCACCCCCACCCCACTACCGATATGGGGTATCGTTTTATGGGTTTTTGAGGTAGAGGATTTCAAATATTATATTATTAAAGTTCCATAAACAATTATTTCCACATACAAAGTTTTTCCGTTGTGAGTGACTTGGATAGAGAATCTGGATGTGGAAGTAGTGATTCCTTGGGCAGCGGTTTTTCTTTAACAGAAATATAAATATGGTAATTCATTTAAAAATGAGTATAGGCGTAAAAGTACATGAAAATAAAATCATAATATACATAAAGACAACATGAACAAACCTTTTTTTTGTTGTGTTTAAGTTAAACTATAATTTAAAATGATTTATATCATAATAAGCATTTTCAATTAAATGATTCTTTATGACTGACTTGTACTTAATTAGTGGTTCCTATCTCACAGTTATTGGTAGTTTATTAAATAATTTTATACCAATATAAGTTTTGTTTGTGTTTGTTAATCTGTGGGAAGGAATTACCAAATTTGATCTTGAACGTGGCAAGTGATCATGATATTCGATGTTTGTAACGTATTTGTCTAAATTATTTTTCACTTAAACTGAGTTACAATATATAAATCTGAAGGCAGAGTTAATATTTCGAGATTCGGGAACCATGGTTTACAACTGTCACGATAAGGAACACCAGCTAATGTTCTAATAGCTCTTTTTTGGAGGATAAATTTTTTGTACGTGATAAGAAGTTTCCCAGTTTATTATTCCATAAGTCATCGTACTATGGAATAAAGCATGATAGCTTATTAGAGCTGCTTCCATATTAATCATAATAATCATAATCATAATAATCTTTATTGGTCTTGATTGAACTTTATATTCTTTAGTGCGTATATAATGGATAATATTTTTTTGCAAGGGTACTGATATGACTACGCCAATTTAAACTTCTATCAATGTTAAGTCCCAAAAATTTAGTGAAAACTCTAATGATTGAGTTTTGTTAGTGTTAAGTCATAATTCGCGCTAAACCAATCACAAGCAGTCTCAATAATTTCCTCTCTAATAGGGTCCACATTTAAATTTTTTTCTATATTCACAGCTAAGGTGGTGTCATCGGCAAGAAGTACATTAAAATAATTATTTGACGTAGAGAAGTCATTTATATAAATAAGGAAAAGTATTGGTCCCTAGGACACTTCCTTGTGGGACTCCGTGCTTGATTTTCAAGCGTGAACTTAACTCGTCCTTGAAAAATACTGACTGGTGCCTATTAGGGAGATAATGTAACATAACGTAACGTAACGTAACGTAATGTACGTTCTACTACGGGAGTCCCCGAAGGCCTCCAAATCTTCAGATTTGTACTTGATTAATGAAACTCCTTCTTTCGCTACAACTTCTCCACGAAACAACAACGTTAGTGGGTTAGTGTACAAAAAACGCAACATTTGCCGATTCTATTATGCAACCTAAAACATTCTGATTGATCTATCCTTGTGCCACCAAGAAAACCTGAAACAATCCGTTATCATAATTGTACAAAAAAACAAGTTTTTATTGTAAAAAATGACATTACTTTTACAACTTTGGGACCTAGTGTCCATTAAAATGGACATATTTTTTTTTTCAAAAAAGGCCTGAATGAAAATTTTTTAAAAATTACGACGCGTTTTAGTACCTATTTGTAGTACCAGAATTCACTCAAAAAAATTTGAATTTATCATTTTAATGAGTTCAGATACTTCGGGGCGCTTGTTGAGTATATTGGCGAAGATAAACGCGGCAAGATCGACAACTTGCCATTTGAGCAAAATTTGGAGTGACAGAAATATCATGAAACGTACAAAGCTAACACCCCAGATTTCTCCATATTTCTGTATGACTCTAAGGCGTGGTCCATTAGGAACACAGATAGACAGCGTATTCATGCTTTCGAAATATGGGTCTGGAAACGTTTGCTACGAATTCCCTGGTCTATTAATGCGATGAATTCATAAATGCGGATACTTATAGCAAACTGGTATTAGTTTAATGGAAAATTTGTTCAGTTCATTAATTAATTAAGGTCTCAAATAAAACATAATGACTATTTAGTAATCAAGCTAGTCACATTTTGAAAAAAACACGTTGTCAATTTTAGAAAAAATTTATATTATTATATTATATTATTTATATTTTTTCTTATTAAACAAACGTGCTCAACAAGTCAAACTCTACAAATAGGAAAATATCTCAGAGTAAGAAAACATACTTAAACCAATTCTAGATTCATATTATGATGTCTTTGGTGAAAATGGTATATTTAAAAATAACGGTATCGTACAGATTCGGATAGTGATTGTACTATCATTAGAATAGAATAGAATTTATTTTGCCTTTTTTTTTATACATAGATTATGTACATTTGGCACGTCTAAATAACAATATTTAGTTAAATAATTCACACAAATTGAAACAAACAATTTGTCTGTCTTCTTACAGCAATAAAACTTAAATTAAAACACATAAATACACAAAACTACACATTAATAAAATTACTTATAAATATGTATAAAAACAAACAAACCTCTTATAAAAACTCTGTCCATACAAATGCAACACAATAGATTAAAAAATAACAATAAGAAAAAATTTTATCTATTTAAAAATTCGTCAACACTATAAAATGCATTTTCTATTAATAGTTTTCTTATTTCTTTTTTAAATAAAGATAAGTTCAATTCTCTCATATTTTTAGGAACGCTGTTAAATAAAATAATACAATTATAGTGCAGTGAGTTTTGGAATGTCGCTATTTTATGCACTGGGATCACCAACAAATCTTTATGTCTTGTATTATATAAATGGTTATCTCCGGAAGTGGAGAAGGTGTACAAATTTGTTTTTGCAAATATCAGACATTTGTAGATATAGATACCAGGAACTGTAAAAATATTATATTTTTTAAATAATTCCTTACAACTGGATCTATTATTTAGGTTAAAAAATAATCTTAGTAATCTCTTTTGGGAAACAAATACTCGTTGTATATGACTAATATATTCAATGATAAATGAGGCGACCAGCGCGAAAACGGCCTAATCCACAGAATTGTGGGTTTGGCCGATTACGCGCATGACATGTTGCCCTAATTATTTAAAGTAAAGTGAAACTAGTGGCACCATCTTTTTAATAGTGGGCAAAGGTCGCTTAGGCCGTTTCACATTATAAATGTATATACTTAGGCAGCAAGTTGAGTTGATAAACTCAAACGTCATAAAATGTGGCTTAGGCCGTTTTCGCGCTGATAGCCTCAAATGTGAATATGCTAAAGCAAAATACACATTTAACAGACCCGTCTGGGCAATTGTATCCTTTAGCTGTAAAACAGCGAAGTAGGCTTTATTAAGCAATTTACAAATGTGCTCTATATGCAGTTCCCATGTTAATCTGCTGTCTATGTAGGTGCCTAGGAATTTTGTTGATTCAATAAAATTTATGTCACGACTAGAGGTTAACGCCCTTCTAAAATTAAAATTTGTAAAAACGGTTTTTTCATCATTCAAAATGAGTTTATTTCTCTGGCACCATGCGTGTACATCGTCTAGTTAACATAAATTTTATGATATAGTTCTTTCTGCGTGACAGCTGATACCGAGACACTGCATACATCGTGGTAACGCCATGTTGAATGTAATTTGGTAGATTGTTAATGTAAATCAAAAATAATAGAGGGCCTAATATTGAGCTTTGGGGGACCCCCAGGGTTACGTCATGGATATTTGATTGAAATTCATTACACTTTACTACTAATTTACGATTTTCCATGTAGGAGTTAATGCAACTTAAAAGACATCCTCGTATACCAATAGCTTCCAATTTTTTCGACAGTATATGTCTGTCCACAGAATCGAAAGCTCTCGATAAATCGAAAAACAGCGACACAACATATTTGCCCTCATCTAATTCTTTATAAATATATTTAAAGAAATATGCCGATGCCGTTTCAGTTGATCTTCTTGGCCTGAATCCTTGTTGACATTCGGTCAGTATTTTATTTAGTTCTATTAATGACATGATACGGTCGTAAATAATATACCGGGTGCCTACGATATTACTAGCCAGCCTATAAATTTCTTGTAAAAAGAGATATCAATTTCAAATTTTAGTAAGTTATATGGTTGAATACGGTGCATAATTTGATTGCTCCAAGATCTGATTTTCATTTGCGGTTTAACCGGAAACAGTATAAACTTTGTTATTTTTAATGGAACACCCTGCATATTATTCGAAATTTGGATTGTCCAAGAAATTCTAGGTCCAAAACATGTAGCATACCTTATATCTATCTTTGACAATTTTCGAGAAAATGGCGGTTGAAATTGTTATATCCATCATAAATTATTTCATTTTCATATAAAATAAATGAATGTAGGAACAAATCTGTTACGGTTATTTAAGTTTTTTGGTGAGTAAGATTTGATAAAGTCATAAAAATTACATTTCCGGCTAAGCCGGAAGTACTACGAAAGGGCTTAAATTACTTCGGTATTTTTAATGGAACACTCTATATTGAGCAGATTTGTGACATATTTACAGTGCGGGTGAACATTCAGTCGCCGATATCTCAAAAACTATTAGGTTTAGACAAAGAACACCAGAAACAAAAAATATCCAGAAAGGTTAGTAGAATGTAAATTTAAGGTTCAATACAGGGTGCTCCATTAAAAATATCGAAGTAATTTGAGCCTGAAAATCACTTTTCGTAGTACTTCCGTTTCAGCCGGAAATGAAATTTTTATGACTTTATCAAATTTTACTCACCAAAAAACTTAAATAACCGTAACAGATTTGTTCCTACATTCATTTATTTTATATGAAAATGAAATAATCTATGATCGATATAACAATTGCAATCGCCATTTTCTCGAAAACTGTCAAAGATAGATATAGGGTATGCCACATGTTTTGGACCTAGAATTTCTTGGACAATCCAAATTTAGAATAATATACAGGGTGTTCCATTAAAAATAACAAAGTTTATACTGTTTCCGGTTAAACCGGAAATGAAAATCAGATCTTGGAGCAATCAAAATATCCACCGTATTGATCTAAACAACTTCCCAAAATTTGAAATCAATATCTATTCTTACAAGGAATTTATAGGCTGGCTAGTAATTTCGTAGGCACCCTATAGGTATAAATAATATTTAACCAAATATACAGGGTGGGGCAATAGTGCTTCGGACTTCGATATCTACGATAGCTAAAAATTAAAATAAAAAATACAAGTTTAGTAAACTAGATAAAGAAGTCTATAAATTATTTTCGAATATACAGGGCGAGCCAAGACAAAATTACAGGATCAAGTGCCTTTTTTTAAATGGAACGTTATGCATATTAGTACATTTTTTGGAGTCTCTTTCTAGAATTTATTAATTCCTATATTATTATTGACTATCTCCCAACCACTTAGATGTAATGAATTTATTTGTTGAAATAATGCCATCTGCAGATGCATACTTATTGAAAAGATCACCAAAGTCACAATTATGGGTTTTAAGAAATTTTTACTTCCTAAAAATGTACAGGGTAGCAAAAAATTCTTTTTAAATTAAAAAATTTTTAAATTGAATTATCTCATTTTTTTCAAATGGAATACCCTGTATATTTTTCGACAATGTCATGTAGAAATGAAAAACGAACATTTTTTGTAAATACCTCCCCTATGGCTAATTGCAACCATTTTCGTTTTATTGAGCAGTAAGTATAAAATTCAAGAATAAACTTTAAAAATAGAGATTTCTTCAAATAGTTCATTAGAAAAAATTATAATATGTGCTCCACATGTTGCCCATTTTGATTGAGAGACGTCTTAATGGAATTTTGAAATGAGGCCATTTAGTGGGACGGAACCATTTTTTCCAATGCGTTGAAGTGGGTAAATGGTATTTCACTAGTCCCTTACTGTAATAATTTTTGTACATTTTTTTGCTGTTTTTGCTATCCGACAAGCAATAAAACCTCAGTTTGGTATAAATTATCTTGTAAAAACCGCTGCCCAAGGAATCACTACTTCCACATCCAGATTCTCTATCCAAGTCACTCACAACGAAAAAACTTTGTATGTGAAAATAATTGTTTATGGAACTTTAATAATATAATATTTGAAATCCTCTACCCCAAAAACCCATAAAACGATACCCCACATCGGTAGTGGGGTGGGGGTAGTGATAGGGGGGTGGTAGTGGGGGGTGGATGAAGTAAAAAAATATTTTGAGGTTTCTGGTTCCTGTACATACACTAAATCACAATTTTTTTTCATCCCCTTTAATAAGGAGGTGGGGGTGGTAATGAAGGTGGCTAATGCCAAAAATTTTTTTGAGACCTTAGCTTCTCTTGTATATACTAAATACCAATTTCATGGACTCTTACCTGCTTGATTTACCCATTTACCCCAAATTTACCCCAATTTACCCCCCAACCCTTCGACGGAACAAGATGAAAATATAATCTAGTTCTAGATCTTGTTAAAGTACATATGTGTACCAAATTTCAAGTCAATATCTTAAACGGTTCCAGAGTAAACGTGCGCACAAAAAAAAAGTTACAGACAGACCGACAGACCGACAGACAGACAGACCGACAGACCGACAGACCGACAGACCGACAGACAGATAGAAATTTTTTTTTCGCTCAAACTTAAAATCTCGACGTTTCATGACATTTTAAGCCTATTTGGACAATAAAAATTTTTAAAAAATTTTTTGTCGTTACTATACTTCCACTGGACGTGGAAGTAAAATGAACATTTATCGTACTTATCGATCTACAGTTATCATTTGTAATAAACTTAAAATAGTTCGAGTTTTACAAAATAAATTTTAATAAAGCGGAACTTTTAGGCATAACTTTTGTTTTGGGCGAATCGGACATAAATTGTTAGCTTGCCACTAGAATTTATAAGCAAAGGCATCCTGAAAGAAGGATTCCTGATGTTAGCAGCTTCAAAAATCTTCTCGATAGATTTGTGGAAACTGGAAATGTCGAATATAAAAAAGTGAAAGAATAAACCGTGTTGTGAATGAAGAAAATGTGTTTTCTGTGGTGCTGGCAACGGTTGAAAATCTCCATATTAGTCAGAGAGAAGTGAGCTCGTTAGTAGGAATAAGTAGGCGGTGGTCTGTTGATCGAATCTTAAAAATAAATAAGTTTCATGCATATCATATTCAAATGCACCAGGAATTATCTGATGACGATTTTCAGGTAACTTTTCATAAAATTGGATCTGTTAATATACACAATTTCCATTATTATGCTTAGGAAAATCCTCACTTTTTAGGCAAGTTGATAACCAGCGCAGATGGTCTATAAACGTTTGGGGAGGAATTAATGGTGAACATGTAATAGGGCCACATTTTTTTGATGGTTCATTGACTGGGGCTATTTATCTTCATTTTCTGGAAAACTATCTGCCACAATTAATGGTGAATCTTCCTGAAATAGGATGTGGTTTCAGCAAGATGGTGCTCCACCACATTATTTAAATGCAGTTAGAGACCACTTAAATAATACCTACCCACTTCAATGGATTGGAAGAAATGGACCCACTAAATGGCCTGCTAGATCCCCAGATCTTACAAAAATGGATTTCTTTTTATGGGGGTACGTGAAGACGTAAAGGAAATTGTTTATAAAGACATACCAACAACAGTACAAAATATGAAGGAAAAGATAATAACTACTTTTAGATCTATCACACCGGCAATTGTAGGAACAGTAGAAACCTCATTTCAAGAGCGCAAGAGAGTGTGTCGATCAAAATGGGCAACATGTGGGGCACTTATTATAATATTTTCTAATGAATACGAACGAAAATATTTGCAATTAGCCATAGGGAAGTATTTACAAAAATTTTCATTTTTCAAATCTTCATCACATCGTCGAAAAATATATAGTGTGTTCCATTTGAAAAAATTGAAAAAATTCAATTTAAAAAGTTCTTAATCGAAAAATAATTGAATCGCTAACTTCAGAAACGGGATATGTGCCATTTCAAGAAATGTTCAGGAAGTAAAAAAAACTTTCTACTTCCTATAAAACCTATATTTTTTACCCAAATTTTCGGCAATACATTTCTTATGACCTCAGCTATAAGTTAGCATAAGATCTATATGATTTTTGTTTTGTCAATTAGCTCAAATGTCAAATTTGACATAAGGACATGTCACTTTTTTGCAGTAAAGGAAACGTTATCAAAAGAAAATATGAAAAAATATTTATTTGGTAAGTTTATAATTCAGAAATAACAAAAAAAAATCTATTCATCATCGCATTCCCTATCAATAGTTGGCCAAGCAGTAATTTCTTGCCAAAATGCTGAATACGCCTCCGGAATGAATTTTGTAATAAGCATTATGTGAGCCATCTTTTTCTTGCTAATGGGTAGCTTTTCCGGATAAACTTTCTTTGTGGGTTGAGTTATATTCTTTGTAGTATTTCTCAATCTGAATGTATTTGATATTGAGCAGTCTATAAAGTCTTGGCAAACAACTTCTTGAGCGGAAGAGATGGTAATATGGTGGTAGGAAGAAATAGAAAATGACTTTTTTGACTTTGGGGGACTTGTTTTCCATAAGAGTCATTGCTCAGGCAAGTTTTTTTTTATAAAACTCACGCCACCAGTTCCTAAAATCATAAACTAAATCGTGAGATACTGTCACCGCCAAGAATTTTTGAGATATTTTCGAAGCTTTGCAGATTATTTCAATGTATTCTTGAATAGTGTAGAATCTTTCAGTTTTGTTAAGCACTCTTTTAATTAGACTGAAGTCACGGTCGCATGGCATCAAGGAATGCCCTCTCATAGGAAAATAAATTTGTATTTCTTCGAATCTCTTGTGTTCTACCAAGCTCATTAGAAAGCGAACCATTGTGTTATTTTTATTTTGTCCACAACAATTATCACAAAAAATGTGCAGTTTTTTTTATTTTTTATCTACTTCGTGATCAATATAATGTTTTAGAAAAGAGCATACATCATTTGACCCTTTTCCGGCTTCGCCTTCGTGATATACGTAGCACATCATCTGTTTGGATTTTAAATTATGGATTCGAATGTGCATACTGTAAGCTGACCTAAGTAATATAGATCTTGTACAGGAATTTGAGGTAATGAAACATTAGCCATGTAGTCCATGTAAATACCAAGAGTGTCTTCATTTTTTTCACATAGCTTTTTTATAGAATCTAAGGATGTATAAAATTTTTTAGCACGTCGCTTATGTACGAGAAGTTCAGCAACAGCTACCTTTTTGGCATTCTCATTTAATGTTACGCTTTTAATTTTAGCATTAAGCTCCTCGCAAGTACCACAAGTGTCCTTTGCAGGTTGACCAAATCTTAAATCATAATTTTCCTTAAAGTAACTCCAAAAAAATTTGTATGAAATGTTATTGTCTGGGTGTTTCTGCTTAAACATTTCGTACATTACTTTTATTGATAGTCTGCAGTTTAAATAACGAATTTCTCGGCTTGTATAATGTGAAACTTTAACGGGGTAAGATTCAGTATGATTACGAATGCATTTCCGCTAATATTTTTACCACGCATATCTCGTGGAATCTTATGATTTTTCAAAGAGAAAAATGAGACGTTCGCAGCGTTTCTTAGTAACTCCATGAACTGAGAGAAACGCGTTTCTGCAAACTGGGACTCTGTGTTCTCCATTAAGTACAAAGTAATTGACGGTTACTGATTTAGGTTTCTTATTACCAGTATATTCCCTAGCCCTTTTTCGAGAAACGGGTTTAATCTCTATGAGTCTCTGTAAATGTAAATCTTGCTGATTCTTACTTTCCATATCACAAAATAATTGAAACATGCTAATTTTCTCGACATCACGAAACTTACTCAAGCATTTCTGGTAGCAACTACAAAATAAGTACGTGATATAGATCTAATTATTTTGTAGAAAGAAAACTTACCACTTATCACCAGCAGCTACTTTAGCAGGCACAACTTTTCCAGAATAATTAACATGTTGTTTACTACGCAGTTTAGCCTTTTTAATTATGTTTCTTTTATATTTGTCACTATGTACAACACCTTTCTTTCGTAATTTTGGAAGTTCTACTTCACCTTCAGGACTGAAACTCATGTTTACGTCTTTACTATGAAGATAATGTAAACAATGTGCTTATTTGTACTACATGTAAAAGGCTAGGTTAGGTATATAAAGTGGTACGTTTACCGCAGAAAGAGGACATCTCACGGACATGTCCCGTTCCTACAGTAAACCATAATTTAATCTTTACACAGTGTCAAGTGGATTCATAGAACAAGTCTCGTTTTTGCAGTAAACATGCGTTTAGATATTTAAAACAAGAATATGCAAACATGTCGATTTGATGGAAAGTTGGACATGTCCCCTTTCTGAAGTTAGCGATTCAATTTTTGACCACCCGGTACATTTTTAGGAAGTAAAATGATTCAAAAACATTAATTGTATATCTCGTAACTAGTATTCACATACACAAGTTTTTCTTAAAGACCACAATTGTGACTTTGATGATATTATCAATATGCATCTGCAGATGGCATTATTTCAACAAAAAAAATCATTACATCCAAGTGCTTAGGAGATAGTCAATAATAATACAGGAATAAATGGAGTCTAAAAAGAGGCTTCAAAAAATATACTAATATACATAGCATTCCATTAAAAAAAGGCACTTGATCCGATAATTTCGTCTTGGTTCGCCCTGTATATTCGAAAATAATTTCCGGTTACAGACTTCTTCACCTAGTTTATTTGTATTTTTTTTTAATTTCTAGCTATCGTAGAACTCGAGATATTGAAGTCCGACACACTATTGCCCCACTCTGTATAAACAATACTACTATGCATTCACATTTCGAATAATGTTTCGTTAATTTTTATCACAATTTTTGTTCACTTTTATGCGACACTATGAGGTAGAGGAATTTAAAAAATGTATGCTCTTATTTAAGTAATAACAAAAGAAATTATATCGAATTACATTAACAAATATTTTAGAAAACAAAATACATTTTTATGCATTACAAATTAATATTTTGCTTTAAAATTTAACCGAGCGAAGTCTAAAGGGCATCGAATAACAATGGCAAAATATATTTTTCCCACGCAATTACTGAAGTGAAATTGCAAGAAACATTTTATTAACAGGTCCATATCTCATAGTCGATCTGCTAATGGAATTATTGAGACACCGGGCGTGGAAGTGTCAAAAGCAACGCTGTTGTTAAAGCTTTCTAGTGTTTTAGTGCGTTGATTCGTGGGAAAATCGAGCCGATATAACTCGCTTCAAAACTTAATACTCATAATTATCAATTATTAAGATACCTAATTCGTCATGACTTTTTATTATTGGTTAAGTTAACCTTTCTATGTGTAAATTATTTTTTAATTTTCAGGTGTAAATATGGAAATGTATGTATTTTTAATTTATTTAGCTATTATTCTTACGTACTACTTAGTCTCACAAATATTGTACATACAGATAGCGCATAAAAAAAGTAAAGTAAACAATAAATTTCGTTAGTGTTTTACGTGTTGGTTTTCAAGAAACTCTACAATTGAATTTATTTAAAATAACTGTGGCAAACTGATTTTTCTGTCATCGACATCCTCAACCATGCCCCCTTATTTTCAATCATACAAGGTCTCTCGTAAATAAGTTAACATGTATGTATGTTAATGTAGATAATGTAGATCAGATCAAAGTATGAGGATTTAACATAATAGCGTACGGTAACCAGCGTCACTTATTTATCCACAAACCAAATTCCGGTCATCGGGACAAAGCTTGACAGCAGCATTTCAATTATGCTAAAAAAAATGTCAATACTACGTATACGTTTTAAAGCTGAGACTTTTTTGTATGCTCCACATGTAATAAAAAAAGTTAATTGACAGAAATATTTACAGCTAAATTTTCTTTGCCAGTGGTTTGTTAATTAAAATTATGCTGCCGGCCATTTGATGGAACATGGTTTTGACAAGAGGAAGAAAAGTTGTTTTTTTAATTCACGTTTCGAAAATACACCTTGTAGTTAGTAAATGTGTAAGATATTAAACTTTTTTTTCAACTGCTTCTCCCTCAAAATAAATAATGAAAATAGATCGCGCGAAAACAAAAATAAAAAAACTGTCCTAGATGAACCTTTTAGTATGGCAGAGCTTGACTCTGCACTAAGTATTATAAAAAAAAATTCCGCTCCCGGAAAAGACAATATATCTTTCCTAATGTTGTATAACTTAACCTACAATGGGAAAAAAGTTCTTCTAGATATTTTTAATGACTGGTGGTGTAACAACAAATTCCCTGATCAAATAAAAACTATTGCTGTTTGTCCCATCCTAAAGCCCAACAAAGATGGCAACAATCCAACATCATATCGTCCCATATACCTGATGTCCTGTATAACAAAGATCTTTGGCGAATGATTAAATCACGCTTAGAATGGTATCCTGAACATAACTCGCTTATCCCGCAAGGGCAAAGGAACTATTGATGCAGTTACCACCTTAGTCACAGATATACAACTCTGTTTAACGGAAAATTCTTATCTTGCAGCCTTATTTGTCGATATCAAAGGGGCATACGACTCGATCGACCTGTCCCTGCTTCTAAACAAGCTTATACATTATGGCCTAACCTCTATATCCTCAATAAATATTGCTGAACTTTATAATAATGAATTAGTATATTTAAAAGATTCGATAAATAATTACCACGACCCTAGAATCGCATGCCAAGGACTTCCACAAGATTCTGCGCTTAGTCCGACTCTTTTTAATATTTACACTGCAAGCATACATGAAATATGGGACGAGACAATAACTTGCGTTCAATACGCTGACGATCTGGTCATTTATTCCATTCTGGCTCATTGATCATAACTTTGAATTATCTGAGAACAAGTCCGCTGTAATGATATTTAGTCGCCACAGAACTGACCCTGGTACCAGAATTTTAAATTTAGGCTCCTATTCAATTCCTCTTGTTGACAATTATAAATATCTTGGCATTATTTTTGACAAAACATTACTCTGGACTAAACATATAAATTACATTGAAACAAAATGTGGAAAGGGTATAAATGTTTTGAAATCTGTCACCAAAGTGGGGCTCTGACCCCAAAATCGCGCTTATGTTCTACAAACCCTATATTTTGTCAATATTAGACTATGGTAGCACCTGATATGTTTCAGCTTCTGCCTCTAATCTAAAAACAATAGACAGATTCAACATAAGGCTTTACGTATATGTATCGGTGCAATGCAATCTTCACCAAATGAAGCTGTCTTGGCTGAATCACAAGAACCACCCCTTCATCTACGAAGGCAATATCAGGCAAACAAATTTTTTGTCAAAATTCAAACATATAATAAGAAGTTATACAATAAAGTTTGTTCTTTATCATTAGAAATTCTGACGAATGCATTTTGGGCACATCGTAACAGTCCACCTTTGTCCGAATCATTTCTGGAATGTCAACTCTATTCAAACCTAGTCTTCCCTCAAAACAATTACTCCATTTTCCACTACGAATATGGTTTTGGACATATAAAATCAAATGTTTTATTCCCACAATATTCAAACGATTCGTTAAATTCGGAGATCCTTAAAAAAAGCCTATCTAATGGCCCAACTTTAAAAATTTTTACAGATGGCTCCAAAACTTCAGAAGGAACAGGGTGTGCCTTTTACGTCTCCAATATAAGCTTATCAGCTACCTTTAAATTATTCAAAGAATGCACTATATATAGTGCTGAAGCATTCGCAATATACCAGGCTCTAACCTGGACCTCCGACTTTTATATAATAAAATCGAATCCTAATATTCTGAAAATATCACCATATTAAGCGACTTTAAATCCGTTCTGTTATCCATAAGCAATTTTGGACAGGAGCAGTATAAAAACGATATAATTTGTAAAATAAAGCACCAAGAGTCAATAGTTATTGCGGCGGGTTTTGAGGTTAAATATGTTTGGGTTAAGGTACATACAAATATCATAGGAAATTGCATAGTAGATAATCTTGCCAAACAATCCATTAAAGAACGAGGAGTCATTCAGCCTTTCTATCCGGTGACAGATTTTTTCCATATCTATAAACAGGACCAAAAAAATAAATGCAAATTATTTGGGAAGCGTACGTGGCCAGCTCAAAAAATCACTACGCAAAAATTCACCCCATGCTACCAACTTTTCTTCCCCATATAAGCAGCCACAAAGTATCTAGGTATTTTTCTATGACTATTACCAGATTAAAATTAAACCACGGCCGTTTCCCACAACACCTGAATCGGGTTGGAGTCCTTGAAAGTCCTTTATGTAGTTGTGATAGTGAATACACTGCAGATCTGAACCATATTATTACTTCCACGTCCAGTGGAAGTATAGTAACGACAAAAAAATTTTTATTGTCCAAATAGGCTTAAAATGTCATGAAACGTCGAGATTTTAAGTTTGAGCGAAAAAAGAAATTCTGTCTGTCTGTCTGTCGGTCTGTCTGTAACTTTTTTTTGTGCGCACGTTTACTCTGGAACCGTTTAAGATATTGACTTGAAATTTGGTACACATATGTACTTTAACGAGATCTAGAACTAGATTATATTTTCATCTTGTCCCGTCGAAGGGTTGGGGTGTAAATTGGGGTAAATGGGTAAATCAAGCAGGTAAGAGTCCACGAAATTGGTATTTAGTATATACAAGAGAAGCTAAGGTCTCAAAAAAAATTTTGGCATTAGCCACCCCCATTACCACCCCCACCCCCTTATTAAAGGGGATGAAAAACAATTGTGATTTAGTGTATGTACAGGAACCAAAAACCTCTATTTTTTTACTTCGTCCACCCCCCACTACCACTACCTTATCACCACCCCCACCCCACTACCGATGTGGGGTATCGTTTTATGGGTTTTTGGGGTAGAGGATTTCAAATATTATATTATTAAAGTTCCATAAACAATTATTTTCACATACAAAGTTTTTTCGTTGTGAGTGACTTGGATAGAGAATCTGAATGTGGAAGTAGTGATTCCTTGGGCAGCGGTTTTTTTAATTGTAAACATAACACCGAGGCTACAACAGAACTTATCAAAAAACTTTCTTCACTTAACATTCAACTTCCCACTAATCTTACTATTTTATTGCATCAAAACAACTTACAAATTTTTAACACAATTGTAACTTTTATGAAAAATATAATACTGGACCTATGAATAGATAAAAAAAAACTTCTATCACATTGCTTTAGGTTTAGCTTTGTTTCACCTCTGTTTTTATCCATACGGTTTTTCCTCCTATTCCCACCAACCGTGGTCCACCTTTCTGTGAAAAATGCCCTGATAGACCCCTGGGCAAGAAATGCGTCTTATACCTTCCTATTTCCTGGCGTTCATTTTACTTTGTTCGTGTTAGGTTAGCTCTGCCTGCGCTGGGTTAATTGACGGTAAATTTTTGGTTGTTTATTCATTGATTTTTTTTTTTTTGGTATTTTATTTTTACAATTTGTGGCGCATGAGTTTTCATAAGCTCGAAGCCAAAAAGAAAAAAAAACGCAGTATGACGTCACACCACTCCTGGCGGTCGACCGTTCGCCTAATCCCATATAGTTTCATACGGCACGCACAACGACGTACTAATTTCGTTCATAACTTTTAAGTGTTCTGCATTTTGTTACTACCTTGGTTAAAAAAGGGGTATATAAATATTGTATAGTTCGAGACTGTAAAAGCACTCCCAATAAAATATTTATTTTATTACCATATGATGAAAGTATTAGGAATTTGAGATCACCAAGCTATTCACAGTGGGAAATTTGTTAATAATAAAGGGACGAAATATTGTAGTGAGGATAAAGTCTAGTGTAATAGGTTATCAATAAAAATTGAACGATAATAAAATTTGTAGCTTGAAGAGGATATCGAACATTGTATTATAAAATACCTTTCAACGTAACTCCGTAATTTTGTGTGGCTGACCTAAAAATCAGATAAATTCGGTAGACTTTATTAAAATAGATATCTATCTAGTTAACCTACCTCTGTAACTAGCACCTTTCATTTCAGCACTTATGTAACCTTTATTATTATTAAAATATTCCATAACCATAAAAATGTCTACACACGGTAAAATGTTGGGATCAGCCTTAACGTATCCATTTTCTAGAGAATACATGTGTTTTAGGATAAAAAATAACAGAATTAAATAAGTTAAATAACGAAAAATAACACCATACCAGCACAGTGTACAACGAAATCTCTTAAACCGTTGAATGATAAGTCCTACCATTCAATGCTTAAACTGAATATAACCACATAACTCATAGAACCAGTGGAGTGACATCATCCGCGCCGTCGGCCGTTTTAAGATTCGAAATCAAATATTAGGGTTAATATTACACTAGTGGCCTAATTCTTTCACTATATACTTAAAAGTTTAAATGCAAAAATATATTATAAAGTAAATATCACTAAATGAGCCCATTTGTGTGTTTATTATATTCTTCAACAATATTTTTCCATTTTAGTTTTTTTAATTTGTAAAATTAAAGTAAATGCAAACATTCTAGGTGTAAATATCAAAGAAAAAGAAAGGTTCATTGACAAGAATCTTTATTTATCAAAAGCTCATACAGAACTATCTTTACAAAATTTTTTTTGTTTTGCCTTGAAATTACTCAAACACTTTGAATGATAACCTAAAATATCATTCAAAGATAATGGCGATTGTGCATCTTTTTCTTGCAAATTATGCTTTTGATGAATTTTTAAAATACCGGCATATTTATCTAAACGGTTTTGTGTAAGCAGAAGTATTCTATACTTCTTTGGATTGCAAAAAACACGAATAGGTTTCAGTGTAGCTATTGCATAAACTCGTTTCTGTCTGCCTATAACACAACTTTAGGCCAACTGAAGATCGACGCCAATATATACCGTGTGTAAACGAATAGTGGACCACCCCTGTAACTTCCTTGTTTTTAAAGATATTGGGATGAAATTTTGTATGGTGAAATTAGGTAAGATTTCCAACTTTTTCAGACCTATCCGCCATATTTATCGTTTCCGGTTTAACCGGAAATGGCCCCGATAGTCTTTTCTAAATGGACCACCCTGTATGTTTTTACATTTTTGAAATAAAGATCACATTTTGGATACATTTATACTATTTTGAACAATTTATACAGTGTTGCACGAAAAATAATTCGAATTTTAGTTGTCAATCTAGATGGCTGCGAATATGTTAAAATTATTTTTGTTCCAATGTAATTCAAATAAAAAATACGAAAACGTCAATATGTCCAATAATACATCATACAGGGTGCTGTAAACTCATTAAAATCACATTTTTCAAAATGACTCATTTGTTTTAAACATTATGATATGGGCCACCCGGATATTCCGAAAGCTCTATTTAGTAGGGGTTAAACGGCACCAAAAGTTCCGTAATGTATCATCGTTACCGGCAGGAATGACAATTTTTCTTAAGAAAAAATTTATATCCAACTTCAATTAAATATTGATCAACCCTGTACCTATATTTGTGTTAATATTTTATCATATGCAACAAGAATGGACCAGAGGCCCATTCTGCCTCCTGCGGTCGGTGGCATATCATAAAATATTAACACAAATATACAGGGTTGATCAAAATTTAATTGAAGTTAAATATAAATTTTTTTCTTAAGAAAAATTGTCATTCCTGCCGGTAATGATGACACATTACGGAACTTTTGGTACCGTTTAACCCCTACTAAATAGAGCTTTCTGAATATTCGGGTGGCCCATATTATAATATTTAAAACGAATCAATCATTTTGAAAAAAGAGATTTTAATGAGTTTACAGTACCCTGTATGATGTATTATTGAACATATTGACGTTTTCGTATTTTTATATGAATTACATTGGAACAAAAATAATTTTAACATATTCGCAGCCATCTAGATTGACAACGAAAATTCGAATTATTTTTCGTGCAACACTGTATACATTGTTCAAAATAGTATAAATGTATCCAAAATGTGATCTTTATTTTAAAAATGTAAAAAGATACAGGGTGGTCCATTTAGAAAAGACTATTAGGGTCATTTCCGGTGAAACCGGAAGTGATAAATATGGCGGATAGGTCTCAAAAAGTCGGAAATCTTACCTAATTTCACCATACAAAATTTCATCCCGATATATTTAAAAACAAGGAAGTTACAGAGGTGGCCCACTATTCGTTTACACCCGGTATAGGCTTGTTTTGGTTCCGACAAGAATGGTTCTAGAAACAGCCAAGTGTGCAGTGTATTGAATTAGTGATTTATTTAAAATGCACAAGACGGGAACGGTTCTATGACTCTGAAAATTTAGGACCAAAACAAACCTTAGAATCATGGTATATACTTTCGTGGCATGCTACTCCGGAGGCATGACGTCATATTCCAGTGAAAATTGAAAAAAATGAAAAGTTTCTTTGTGAAAAGAAAATTTGTATAGGGCGATAATTTTAAGAAATATACGAATAAACTCTTATAGCGCTTTTATCTCTTCCAGAATTTACGGGTTAAGATTTTTGAATTATTTATATTTCGAATATATCTCGATCTAGAATGTGACGTCATTTATGCTTAGGAACATATCATTGATTCTTCTTTCATGGTATAGAATGTGTAGACTAATGAATAATACGTTCAGAATAAACATGGCTACACATATGTTATATAAAGAGAAGAAGGGAATGAATAGTACCATTTCCTAAAAAATAGGTAGTGATAACTAAAACTTACTAGTTCTCAATCGAAATAAAGGTACATGTTTTTACCTAGTGCACTGAGAACCCTTGAAAAATATATGTAGATATACTTACAAGAAACTTCTCTTTCTCTCTCTCTTTCTCTCTATTTCCCTTTAGAATCCTTCATTTATTTTTTTTTGTTGGATGATCACCCTGTACGTTTTTTTAAACAAATACATCAATTTTTTTTAAGCAGTAATGACAACTACATGAGAAATATTATTGTCCCCCATTATATTTTTTCGTTAATTTATTTATTTAAATGTGACCACCCTGTATAGTCTTCATTAAAAGTGTATCATGTTTTCTCCTCGGTAATTAAGTCAACTACATTCCAAATATTATTTCCACCATAGTTAGTAGTTCATAATTTTTTACGGTGACCACCCTGTATTTTTTCACGTTTTTTATGAATGGCCTCCTTATGAATGTTTCCCTCCTTTTATCTCCTAGGGGTGGCAGAGGGAAACTAACACGATAGTTTTTTTTTTTCATAACTGGCTTCAGCGCATCAGAATACTTCAGAAAAGTTAGATCAGAAGCTTGGACTCTTTTTAGGGAATAAAATGGGTGGTAGAGAAAGACTGACATGATAGAAAATGTTTTTTGTCCAAATTTGGCTTTAGCGGATCAAAATACTTCACTAAAAGTTAGATCAGAACTTTAGAACAAACAAGATCTTTTTCGTCCTTTTTAGGGGATGGCAGAAGAAAACTGACATGATAGAAAAACTATTTTTGTCCAAAATTGGCTTCAGTGTGTCAAAATGCTTCAGAAAAGTTAGATGAGAATCTTATGTTACGCTTTTACACCCCTTTTGTAAACACATCGTGGATCTGGAAATTATAACACTAGGGTAACACTAATTTATTAACTTACGTACCAATTACAACAAATAATTCACTAATATTACATTGTGTGTATAATTCAATAATTCATTCACTTGATCACTTTGCCTACTTGTTCTATCTTCCTAAACTCGCTATCTGAACTCAACACTACTGTCTACTGAACTGCACTGCGCGGCCACTCACTCTCCTTTTATAGTCTCAGTTAACTCGTTCTACAACATTCCAGCATATTCTACAATGTTCCAGATAGATGTCAGTCAGCACTTTCTTCGACGTTTCTGGAATATGACACCGCGCGCACCATCTCTGGGACGATTGCCAACCTAACTAACTAACTTAATTGTTTTCTGTTACTTATGGAACTTAGAGGGAATTCCTACAGATGTCTCTGGGGTAAAAATATGTAACACTTAGGACAAGACTGTTTTTGTAGACGTTTGTAATTAATGAGAAAAACGAAAGTACATAAATTAATTTGTATTTATTTGTTTTTCCCCTCCGGAATAATAAAAATTTTGTTAGTGTGTTATACACAAAGTATTTACACAAGTCAGATTATAGTATAAGGAAAGTAAAATAGCTAGACTAAAATAAGTTAATTAAATATAAAATAAACGAGGTTAAAACAAATAAAAAGATTAAAACTAAATTTGAGGGCAGAGTTTCTAAAATGTGAAAAAATAACAAGTAACTATTGACAAATACCAACAATCACGTTAACAATTATTACCAGTTATTAAGATTGACCTCCATGATTTCCTCAATTGAATAAAATGCATTTTCTGAGCAAAAATTTCTTTATTCAGATTTTAAACTTGTTACTTCACCTGCATTGGCAGAACATTGTACAACAAAATACAATTTGTTCCATTGTGTGTTTTATTTAACCTTATAAAGTTGATATTTATTTTGTCCCGGCTTTGTGTTGGGTAACTATGAA
This sequence comes from Rutpela maculata, assembly GCA_936432065.2. Classification (NCBI taxonomy): domain Eukaryota; kingdom Metazoa; phylum Arthropoda; class Insecta; order Coleoptera; family Cerambycidae; genus Rutpela; species Rutpela maculata. The sequence continues at coordinate 86,002,137 of OW386287.2, read as the reverse complement.
TTGGACTATGCATGGTGAATTTATCTTCATTCTTTGTTACGTATAAGACGTAATAAATTCAAGTTGCAGTCATCTCTATACTTAATCCCAGCAATTATTCTTATAGCTTTTCTTTGGATAATAAAGACTGCTCTGCTAGCAGAAGAGTGCCCCCAAATTAAAATAGCGTATGAGATAACATAATGTATTGCCATTGCCATGATATGCAGCAAGTAGTATTCTATGTGAGACATTGTGCGCGCAAGGTTGCGTAATAAATATATGTTTTTGCTTATTTTCGTACAGATATAATTTACATGTGTATCCCAAGTTAACTCTTTATCAAGGTAAACTCCCAAGAATTTTACCTCATTACTAAGCGATAAATCATTGTTGTCCAAATTTTTTAGCGTAAAAACCACTTTTTCACTTTTGGAATCGTTTTGTGTCCACTGATTAGCTATGAATAAATCTTGGACTGGATTCTGTGTTGAAATTATTTCAGAAATTAAGTCTTTAACATGTTTAAATGATTTTGTTACGGTTGTATCATCAGCGAATAGAACAAAGTTTGCATCCAGGGCAATGCTTGGCAGATTATTTATACTGATCAAGAATAGTGTCGGCCCTACCGCAGATCCCTGAGGAACACCGTATTTTGTTAGAAGGAGATTTGAGTTTGTGTTTTGCGATGATAAATATTGGAAACGATTAGTTAGGTAGGAACTTATTAAGTAGGCGCTATTGCTAAAACCATAAAGGCTTAATTTATCGACTGGTATTTTATGTGACACACAGTCAAAGGCTTTTGTGAGAACTAAGAATTGTGAAAATGTTAGCAAGCTCTCTGCAAACCCTTCGTTAATAATTTCAATTAAAGAATGAATAGCTAATGTTGTGGAATGCTTTGCTGCCCCCCCCCCCCCCCTCTGTCTTCAGTGTTTCCTTATATCCTGGAATCGCTCTCGCTTACCGTCAGAATATCAGGTCAATCTTAGTGTTAAGTGAAATGATCTGCCTCCGCAGAGATGTCCTCCCCTTACTTCCCAACTTCGTTGAAACGATTAGAGGTTCAAGTTTCTTTCACATACTTCCTAGCATTCTCAGCACCATCGGGTGTAACTGGGCCGCCTAGCCTATCTATGGCTTGCAGCCTTTCTTCTCTCCGCATGCTACACCGGAACATGGTATGCTCCGCGTCGTTTATCTCCCCACAGTACATACATTTTCGATCTTCGATCTTTCCTATGTCGTAAACGTATTCTGCAAAGCATCCATGACCCGTTAGGGCCTACGTGAGGTAGTACCCAACCTCCCTGTGTCCTCTCTCCACCCATCTTTTAATATCTGGAATAAGTCTCCTCGTCCATCTTCTATTCCCTCACTCGATATTCCATCTCTCCTGCCACCTCTGTTACAGTCTATCGTTGGCCTCCTTCCTGCCAATTACCTCGTATATCTCCCACCTTTCCTTTGCTAGAAGGTCGAATGTATTTGTCATGTATTTGTCATCGCTTTACTAAAAAACTAACAAAAGAAGGACCAGCAGACTATAATTTTTCTGTCCCATATTAAACGAAACTAAAATAATTGTTCAAAGGCCCACATTTTCTCTAACACAAACATTATTATATAAATTATTAAATCGTCCATTACTCTCCCAGTCATTTGAGAATCTCACCGCCTAATAAGGAACGTGAGCTGGGTTTAGACCGTTGTGAGGCAGGTTAGTTTTACCCTACTGATGACTCGTTGCTGCGATAGTAATCCTGCTCAATACAAAAGGAACCGCAGGTTCGGGCATTTGGCTCACGCACTTGCTCGAGCGGGTGGTGGGGCGAAGCTACCATTTGTGGCTGAGGCCGTATCCTGTCTAGTCGAAGATGGCAACGATATCTCTTAGAGTTCCAAGAATTGAAAGGCTCAAAATAATGTGACTTTACTAGGGGGTCGCGGTTCGCCGCGATCGTCGCACTAGCCCTGGAGGTCAATTATTCACCGTTCGATTTGCTAGTTTCGCCACAAAACGAAGGTTATAATTTCTATTATCCCTATTTTTGACTGTTCGACACGAAGAGAATTCGTAATTTGGCGAAACATTTTGTTCGCCAAACAACAGGCGGGTACTGAGTGATAGAAATATCGGAAATCGAGTTCGAATTGGTGTAATTGTAGATATTTAAGTGTATTAAATTTTCGAATTTTAATAATTTTGAAACTATAAATTATCACTTAATTATTTTTGGGGGTTAGTATGGATGCATTTGCTATATATTAAATATATTTATCTTAATTATAGATATTAATCGCTGTGTGTTTTTAGTCTTTAACCATACTTTATTTAACCTACGAATTGCTGCTGACATAAACCAAAAATCAAAGAGGGATACAAACGTCAAACCGGACACAAGTGGTAAGCGCGCATGTGCATTGCAACTGTGTTGCATAAATGCGCTATTGCCAAGTTCGTTAGTCGTTATATTTCGAACGATCGGAATCGGATAGCGAAGCCATTCAATAATACTAATCTTCGCTATCTGAACTTCGCCAGAAAACAAATTCGACAGTTTTCGAACGTTGTCAATAATTGACCCCCTGTTCACCGTTGAGATCGACGGTAGGCGGTGGAATCCATCCTTGCCGTGTCCGACCTGATCCCACTTGTTGGCGGCCGATCATGGGTTATTTATTTATTTACAATCCGATTCTAGAGTAATTCCTACGTTTCGATTGACGAGGAATAAACTTTGTCTCTCAATGCTCAAAAAAAAAAAAAATCGCAGTTGTTGAGGTCTAGTGATCTAGATAGACAATTTGTCCAATCGAATTATTAACACGGCTTGCCATTCGGCAGGTTTTCTATTCCAACCATGTAAAAAAAAGGGAATATATGTTTCTGTTATATTCACCAGGTTGGGGAACTATTGGAAAATCAGTGTTTTCTTTTGCGATAAATTATATGCAAAGTAATCAATAGTCACCGTCAACTTTTCAAATTAATACTTTAAGATTTTTTAATACAGCAACTATATAAAGTGTATAAAATGAAAGTGTAGAAAAAGTGCTTATATAATTGACGGTAATAGGAAGAACTCTAAAACACTTTAAAAAATAATTCTTGTTAGTGTGCAAAAGCTCGTTTTGGGCCATTTTAGATCCCGATATATAGAAACAATTAGCAACTATTAAACATTTATCATCTACTAATAAATATTATGTCATTTCTTATATATCATTGAAAGAATTATAAAGGGAATCAAGAGAATGCCGATCATTGATTAATGTATGAAGACAGCTTATTTCAGCAACTTTTATGCCTTTTAATGCAGTTCTTCTATAGGAATTAAGTAAATAATGAATAAATAAATAAAGTAACTTTATTTAATGTGGCTAAGAACTGTTATAAATACCAAGCACAGACTTTAATTCAAATGATGATACAGAGAGAAAAACACGGTAATACAAATAAACTGCTAAACATGGAAAAATAATAAAAACTAGATGTAAACATTATACTCTTTGCCGGTTTTCTGCAATTTTTATAGAATGAAAGAACATTCTGTAAAATACACTTCCTAGTTTTTTTTAAATAAGTTAACTTATTAGATATAACTGCTCCAGCTTAATTTTGATCATCCCCCGTTGATGCACCATTATTTGGTAAAACCTTCGTTAGTGTACTATGCAGTATTTGTTTTTTGAGAATTTTATCAAAAGTAATTGTTTTAAATTTTACTAAAATATTCAATGACTTCTCTTTTTAGTGATTCATTATCTTCGAAAAAAAAAAAATCTTCCTTTACCTAATATTAATTTATCATCCAAAATTTTATTCGACCCAATTTTCCGCCATTAAGTAAATAAGTTTACGAGGATTTCTCGGTAGAAGAAAACTGCAATATTGGACTAACTTCTTTATTAGAACAGCTTACAACACTTTCTGGTGGCTGCGAGTTTGGTACGGATATTTATATGTCCGGTTTATCAAACTTGTGGCCATTTGATAATATTTATAACTATATTTATTAGACGTTTAATAATCAAAATAAAATAATGGGTAAACAAGTGATAGCGTAAAACTATCAATATTATTTATAACTATATTTATTATGACATTTACTAGTATCGTTATCAAAATAAAAATAACGAGTAAACAAGTGATAACGTATAACTCCTCCCTTCTTAAAATGGATTCATATCCTTTACATGAAGGTTTGAATCTTGGAGTTCAATAGGTTCATTGGGCGGTTTGCCTTTATTTATAATTTTTATGTTAAATGGCTTTGTCTTGAAATATTTAAAGAAAACGTAAATTAAAATTACAAAGATAATCAAAAAAATAAGAAAGTAGAGAATCCAAGTGTGATGAGTAGGAGTCTTGAAGTCTTCAATTTCTAGTGGTTGGAGTTGCTTCAGTGATTCAGACATTTTGCTTAAGTCTGCGGGAAATTCTTCTAAGTGAAGGTCTGGTAGTTGGGACATAGTATATCTTTCGATTTTCGGTAGATAGAATGGACGTCCTTCAAGTCTAGTACTATCTATCGAGTAGGTAGTGTTTTTAATAATAATGCTACAGTTGTGTTCGAGTGTAACTTCGCTGAGAGTATTTAGTTGGATTATTTCTTGTTCTGGGCATGAGCTTTTAATAACAACTTCTTCTCGAGGGAAGCAAATAATTTTATCTTTGGAAATCCTTAATAGAAGATCGGTATTTACTTTGATCTTTTGTAGGACACAGTCGTTAGGTTGTTTTCCTTCTAACAAGTTAAGGAAGCAATTGGAAGTCCAAGGTAGAGGTTCTCCATCACAAATATGGTATTTGTTGATTGTTTGGCAGGCAGTGTCTTTCCATAAATGGGCAGAATGATCAATACTCAGTACTAGGTAGGGTTTTGGTGGTATGAGGATAGTGTTATTTAAGGGAATAGGAATTAACTGGACTAATTGAAAGTCTCTAATGTCAAAGAGTGGGACAGTTAATTGAACATAAATCAAATTCTTGTTAACTTTAGTCTGAATGTGAAATAATCTGTAATATTCATCAGTGTCTATTTTTAAGAGGTTTCTAGAGTTATAAAGAGTTACTAAAGTCTTCAAAATATGTATTAAGTCTGAGTGAGACATGAAGAAATGATGTATAATTCCTGAATAGGAGTTTAATAGTGCATTTTCTAAAGTTTCTAAGTGATTTAAAATGAGTAGAAAGTTCTGTGATATTTGGTTTGCTAAGCTTTGGCAATATACGTTTTTTCCTAAATTATAAAGTTGGTTTATTGTCGTGTTCAAGTGAAACATGATTGATTTTTCATTTGTTTCAATGACCCCTAAAGTTTTGTTTATTCTATCCATTAGTTGCGTATACAGAGAGGTTCTTAGGTTTAGTTGAGCCGTTAAAGAATGTTGATTCCTCATAAGAGTATTTAACTTTGAATTTATGTCTTCTAAGTCATCTGCGTCAGGAGTACCGTATAAGAATTTATTAATTTTTCCAATAGCATTAACTAGTCCTCGTTTTTTCGATTCATGGGTTGAAAGTTTAGGAATTTTGAATATACTAGTTTCGACAGTTGGGTTAAACGCGTGTTTGAATAATTAGTACATATATTCGGGAAATCTAACATATTTTCGGTAGTCTGTTGGATTTGATTTTCGACTATGTTTAAGTCGATGATGTAAGAGAATGAGTGATAGTTATTAATAAGTCGGGTTGGTTGGTAAGTCATTAGGTAGATGGGGTTATGAATGGACTTGATTTTTAGGCAATATGTCCTCAAAATCAACAGTAGTACTAATAGGAGTGGTGACATGTTTGTTGATCTTGTCCTGGATTAGTCTCTGTTTCACCTGAAACAAGGGTTCATCGTCAGAATCATCGTCTGGGTTTTGTTCGAGTGTATTGTCACGTACTTGATTTTTTGTAAATCGTCCTCTATTAGTAATGATAACGGGTCCTTCGTCTTTTATTACTGTTGCTGATATAAATTTAGGGAGATTCTTTGCGCGTGTAGCTTGGGAATTTCTAACATAAACTATATCGTTTGGATTATAAATTTTTGGTTCTTTGCGTTTTTTATTGATTTTTGCTATTATGTTTTCTTTGTCTAGAACTTGGTTTATTCTGAGCTGTTCGTATAGCTCTTGAGTAAGGTTTTTGTGTTCCTGTATATAGTCTGAGGTGATAATTTCGTCTGATATTTCAAACGGAGAGGGTTTGTCTAAATGTCCAAAAAGAACTTCGAAAGGGGTGTGTTTAGTAAGGGAGTGTATCGACTCGTTGTATCCGATAGTAGCCAATTTCATTAGGTAGTAGTTGGGGAAATTAGGATTTTCTGAGGTTAGGCATCGCATGCTATCTATTAATGAACTATGGAAGCGTTCAACAGGACTGTTGGATGTATGACTGTCGGTACTGGTAAAATGTAAAGATATTTTATGCAGGTCACAGTAGTCAATGATCATGGTGTTATTGAATTCTTTTCCTTTGTCACAAATTATTTTGTAAGGTTTTCCGTAGTGTTGAATAAAGGTTAAGAGGTTTTGTTGTACTTCCATTCCTGTTTTAGACTTTAAGGGATAGCTTTGTCCGATTTTCGAGAAAGGGTCGAAGATAGTAAGGTAACATTCATTTAAAAAGTGAAAAAGGTCTATGTGAATAACATCTAGAGGTTTCTTGGGTATTGGTGTATTTTGGAATTTAATTTTCTGTGGGTGCCTGTCGTATTTGCAAGTATTACACGTGTGACAATTTTTTATATATTGGGCAACTTGATAGTTGATATTAGGCCAATAGTATTTTCTCATTATTAAACTAGTTGTGACTTTGGTTCCGCGGTGTACAGTTTTTCCTTCGTGCATATATTTTATTATTTGATTCTGTTTATCTTCTTGAGAAATATCTTCAAGAACTTTATTTGAAATTATACAACTCATTGAGTCGTTGGAGTTTAAGAACCTTTGAAATATTCTAATTATTTTGTGTTTGATAGATTCGTCGTTGAAATTAAAGCAATTTTGAGTATTTTGAGTGGAACGTAAGAACTGTTTTACAAATTTAAATACCTCCTCATCGGATGTTCGTGATTTCAGTACAATTCTGTGTCTCTTGTATCCGGGGAAAGGTGTCTCTAAGATATGGGTGTTAGTGACTGCGTTGTCGCTTTCTTTTATAAAAATCTGGTTTTTATAAATATTGATGGCTGATTTTGAGTAAGGCATTGTGAATGTGGAACTTGAACGAGCTGTATGTACAGTGTTGTTGTCGAAAGTATGTTCGTCAATGTCTTTTATTAAATTTTCTGCGATTTCTGGGTCTACTTCGGGTAATTCATCTAGAATTGATTGTAGATCTGGAGAATTTACAATCATCGAATTAGTGTCATCATTGTTGATGGCATTAAGTTCTTGTATAGGGGGTCGTGAGAGACAGTCTGCGTTTACATTGTGTTTCCCTTTTTTATATTTGATGGGTGTAATCGTATTCGTCGAGGCGTAATCTCCATCTAATCAGTCGAGAGTTTGGGTTTTTCAAGTGATACAACCATTGTAGTGGTTGGTGATCTGTGATGATAGTAAAGTGGTGTCCAAAGAGGTAGGGACGAAAGAATTTGCAACTGTCGCCTACGCTCAGTAATTCTTTCTCGATAACGCTGTAGTTGATTTCTGCGGGGTTTAAGGTTCTGGAATAATATGAGATAGGATGTCCGTCTTGACCGAGTATAGAGCCAATGGCATATTTGCTAGCGTCACATTCTAGGGTAAAGGGTTTCGAAAAATCAGGGTAAGCTAAAACTGGTTCATTGCAAAGAAGGTTTTTGCATTCCTTAAAGCAGGAGACGTATTCTTCGGTAAGGGTAATTTTCTGATCCTTTTTTAAACATTGAGTGAGGGGTTTTGTAACTTTGGCGAAATTTGGAATGAAACGACGATAGTAGCCAAGGAGTCCTAGAAAAGATTTAATTTCCTTAGGTGTTCTAGGGATAGGGAAAGATTTAATAGCTTCTATCTTCTTTGGGTTTGGCCTTATGCCGTCAGTGGTTATTACATGTCCTAGAAATTCGACTGACTTACATAGAAATTCGGATTTATCAAGTTGTATCTTGAGATTTGAATTCTCGAGAGCCGTGAAGACAAGGTGTAAATTTTGAATATGTTCTTGAAGGGAAGTAGAAAAGATGATTATATCATCCATGTATACAAGACAAATTTTATTTTGGAGGTCTCTTAGGACATTGTCCATGACTCTTTGGAAGGTACTGGGGGCATTCTTTAGACCAAATGGCATGCGTACATACTCATAGTGTCCTTTTTCGACATTAAAAGCAGTTTTTTCGATACTGTTTGGGTGCATCTCGATCTGATGGAAACCTGATGCAAGGTCAAGTGTGGTAAAATATTGGCATCTACCGAGTTTGTCTAAGATGTCAGTAATGTTTGGTAGGGGGTACCTGTCGGTGATGGTTTTCTCGTTAACCTTACGGTAATCAACGACTATGCGCCATTTCTTTTTTCCAGAGGCATCTAGTTTTTTAGGGACGATCCATATGGGGGAACTCCAAGGGGAGACTGAGGGTCTTATGATTCCGTCTTTTAACATTTTGTCTATTTGGGTTTGTACCTCTTGCTTGTGTATGAAAGGATATCTATATGATTTGGTATAGACAGGGGTTTCGTCGCTGGTGCGAATTTCATGCTTTACATGGTTAGTGAAAGAAAGTTTGTCATCAGGAAAGTAAAGTATGTTGGGATGTTTCTTTAGAACTGAAAAGAGCGCATTCTTTTCTTCGGAATTTAAATGCTCTGTGCGGATAGTTTTACTTAGATCAATTTTATGTTTAGAGTTTTCTAGGGGACGTATATAAGGGGTAAAAGTTTCGAAATCTTGAAATGGTAAAACATTTAAGGGCTGGTCAAAGGTAGCTTGTGTAGAAAATTCATTCATATTATGAAGTTCTACTGTAGCTAACCCATTTTTCGCAATGGTTAGGGTTTCCGGGATACTAACTGTGCCGTTTGAGAATGCTGGGACTAGAATTTCTCCATTGTAAATATCTACAGGTATTTGCTTTATAACCACTTCATTTGAGTTTAAATCATAGGTGCGTGATGTGTCGTTAGGGGTTCTTAATAATAGTGATATGCAAACATCATGGTTAAAGAGAGCTTTATTTTCGAAATCTAATAGAAAATTAAATTTAGATAAGTCTTCAAATCCTATTAAACCGTCGTAAAACTCGTGAAAGTTATATACTAAAACGTCAAGAGTGTCGTCTGAATTAAATTCGTCGAAGGCAGGGATTTCAGCATGAAATTGTATGTCTGTCTCTCCGTGACATGTTTTAATTTTTGTAGAGTTAGTGTACATACAATCAGAATAGAAGTTTTCAATTATGTGGGGTCTAATGATAGTTTTGGAGCAACCTGTATCTATGAGAAGTTTCATTGGGGGGTTTTGGATTTGTATATATGGTAAACTACAAGGGGCGGTTACTGAATTCAATTCGACGATTGATCGTTCCGAGGCTCTTTGAGAAAATTTACGTCCTCACTGTTTTCTTCATTTTGATTTTGGAACTCGTCTGGTTCTTCTGGAGTGAGATCGATGTTTTCGGAAATATTTAAGTCTGCAAATCGAGGGTTAGGAATATCAGGATATTCTTCTGGATAATAGTAGTAGCCTACTGTTGGATCAAGTTCAGCTGTGTGTAATTCTTGGGCTATGAAGTTTTGGGGACTCGATTGTTTGAACCATGGGAATTGTCGTTTAATTTGGGAGTTCGTGTGTGGTCGAAATTGGGGCGAAAAATGCTGTTTGCTTGTTGATGGGTTGGCAAAATTTTGTCTAGGTTGGACAGAAACACCCGAGGGGTCAACCGCGAAGGAGATCTGGTGTACACCTAGAAGGAAGTCCCAAGGAAGTCCGGGGAAGTCCGAGGAAGTCCCAAGGAAGTTCGGGGAAGTCCGAGGAAGTCCGAGGAAGTTCGAGGAAGTTCGAGGAAGTCCGGGGAAGTCCGAGGAAATCCCAAGAAATCTTAGGAAATCTGAAGGAAATCCGAGGAAGTCCGAGGAAATCTCAGAAAATCTTGCTTTCAGTGATTTTTTTTCTCTCCAAAACTATGGGCTTTAGACGTGTTATATAATGTTTCTTTGTTTGTCTAGTTGTTCCCCAGTTGCTTTTAGTATTTATGTTAACTTTCTTTAAATTTTTAATATTTATTTACAGTGTGGCCCATTTCAAGTGGAAACACCTTTGTAACCCAGTTATTGGCCAATTTCAACCAAATTTGGATCGGTATTAAAGATCTTTAATATTTCTTTTTCAGTAAAACAAAACTTATTTCAGTCAGTGGCGTGTATTTTTATTAAGAAAAAAAGGGTCGATTTTTCGAGAAATCATATTAGGCATTTTTTCTTTGTTGAAAAACTAATGCAATATTATTGATCAGCATAATTATTATGATAATAATTATTATTATAGATGCGTAATTAAATTTTGGCAAAAAAGTACATTCTATTCCTGTATAGAATAATAATAATATAATAATTTTTTTTATGTAATTTTTCATAAAAATGCATAATTTTGGCTCATAAAAGTAGAGACAAAATTTACAGAAAATTTTATGCTCTACAACTTTACTCTCTTGATATTTTTCACCAAAATCTCGACCAAAATGCAGTTTTTTCTCAAAATAGATAAAAAGGCGAAAAAACGCTAAAATTCATATATATGAATATACTTCTTTTTTAGAAGTGCGGGGGGGTGAAAATCATGTTCAGACAACCCAAATACTTCATTGTTTACAAGTCTCATAACTGTGGAAATATTTTCCATAAAACAGCGATTTTTTGACTAATTTGAAGGGATTAAATAAGTGGTAGGTAAAGTGGAGCAAGTGCACACCGGTTTTTGGACAGTTGACATTATTTGTTGACAATTGTGGGATTTATGTTTTATCACATCAAATTTTGAGTATTTCTTTGTTGGTACATTGGGAGAACAAATCTATAAATAAATAAACCCTAATCAACGGCCAACGCACTACAACCACACTTGATAAATGATAGGAGGGCGCACTTACCCCAAATTTAGGGGCAAGTGCGTATTTGACTGTTAAAGAATCATGAAATCTACTGAAATTGATAGGAGGCAAGATCGTTTTAATTACAATTTTTACTATTTTTTGCACTTTGCAGATTTGAAATTAATTGATTTGTTCAAAAGTTACAAACTATATTGTACGAGGAACCGAGAGAAAAGTTAAAAACATTAAAAAAATATTTCATTAAACATTCTCAATAAACTGAAAATATTATATTTATATTTCAAATAACAGAAACATAAAGTCCATAATATATTCTCATGTGATTAAGTCAAGTTAATGTTAAATTTATGGAAGTCAAAGTCGAAAGTCCAAGCATCTCCAGGAAGATCTAATTTTGGATCAGGCAAAACCTTAATAATATCTATGTTAGTTATATTATCTACATCTTCCAATTCTGGCCAAAAAAGTTTACCCTGATTAAGTTTTGTGAATTTTACGGTCCATTCATCGTTATTAATTTTGTTGGTAACCTGAAAATGATAAAAGTCAGTAAGATATTGATACTTAAATAGTTAAATGAAGCAATACTTGTCCTACATAATCTCGTGTTGTTTTCTTGGTGCTATATTTGACAATTATCCATTTGTCTATGTATGTTCCTGGGCTTGATTGTTCTTGATTTTCATCTTCAACTTCATTAAGATCGCTTTCAGCGTCCATGTCATCGTCAGTGTCAACGTAAGAAAGTTCTTCTTCATCATTTGATGAACTAGCCGGTGGCGTCATGGGTTTCTTAGTCTGTCTTGGTTTTTTGAAGTTCTCTTCTTCTTTGAATCTCTCTTCATCTTATTCAAAGCTTTTTCCTTCTTCTTTGAAGCTTTCTCTTTCTCTATTGCTTACATTCTGGCCACAGCTTCCGGTGACATAATGACTTCAGCACCAGAAGGTTCGAATTTATCTTCTGGAATTACTTCATCATTGAAAGGTACCATACCTGCTTTCTTAAAGCCACTAATAATTGCATCAATCTTCAAATCTCTGCAAGTTTCTGCCACCATAGTAGAAAACTGCACCTTTGGAACTTTATACCTCGCATTCTTACGTTGTCAGGATACCAATTTAGCATCCCACATGTCCTTTAGAGGCTTAAATACTGCCAAGTCAAGTGGCTGTAACAAATGGCTTGTATGCGGGGGCAGTTTTAAGATGGTAATTTGTTCCCTGATTGCAAGTTCTATGATATTGGTAGTCACATGAGTGCTATGGCCATCATAGATTATTAGAACTGGACGACTGTCACCAAGAGAAGAAATCAAACTTTTTTCAAAGTAGTTACGGAATATGTCTGACTCCATCCAGCCATTGGAGCATAGACTTTCTTGGAAATATTTCTGTTTTAGGGAGCCATTCATTTCAGATATTTTTGGCTTTAAATATTATCAGTGGTGGACAGTGGCGGCTGGTAAAATTTTAATAATTTTTTTCTCGTCTGTGGCGCATGGGACCCATATGAAATATGTGAACTAACATCTAGAGAAGCACTCCTCTAACGACCCCTAAAAAACTTTGAAAAGGTATTTGCGAAAATTTATTTTTTTTTTGCCATATACATTTTACTTTTCATAAAAATACAACAATAGGTTTTGGAGTTTATGAAAATATTTTCATTATTAACTGAAATACAATGAACTGAAATTTTGTAATTTACAATTTATCAAATTATAAAATTTCAATTCGTTGTATCTACTATATATCAATAAAAAATATTTTGAAAGTGATTTTTTATTTTTAAATAAATTTAATATAATAGAAAAACAAATAGCACAGATTTGAAATGGATATCGATGAAAAACTCTATACTTTATTGAACACTATGAGCCACATCTTCCCAGTTGAAAAAAAAAGTTTTCGATAACAAAGTGATTTGTTCAATTTTGGAGGCTTCGTAAATAGTTATTAAGGAAATTAAAGGAAATATTATATTTTTCCCTTGGATTTTACCTGCCGTAGAACAACATTTGGTATTCCAAAGCACTCTAGAAGAATGTCTTAACACGCTTAAAAAAACTGAACTTCGACTTAAAAATTCGCGAAAATCTCATGGTATACTCAGAATGTTGTCTTGAATACAAATATGTAAATATTAGTGATGCAACGATTACGATTGAGATTAACCGTAATCGCCGATTATTAGCATTTTACGATTAATCGTAATCGCCGATTATTGCAAACGATTATTTACGATTTGTGGTTTTTAATTTCTACGCAGCGTCGTCTAATATGGAAGATACAATTCGACACTGGAAAGAAAAATATAACCTTTCTTTGCTTAAAATCCATCGCACATAAATATTTTGCACTGAAGGCTTCCAGTGTTCCATCAGAGAAGTTGTTTTCCACTGCTTGTTGTCATACAAACAACTAGGAGACAGTGGCGGTCTGGGTGTCTAGGGATTAGTCGGCATTTTACAATAAACATTCAAACTCAGTTCGTCAGCGATCATTCAAACTCAGTTCGTCAGCGATTTGAATATCTTTGCTTCGCAGAAGGAGAAATCTAAAAAAAAAATTTCCCGTACCAAATTTTTTTTGATAAGCATGGCCCCTCATTAGACGCGACCCTAGGGTCCAGTCGGCATTTGCCGACTGGCCGACCTGACCAGACCGCCACTGCTAGGAGAAATAGGTTGGGTCGAACAATCCTACAATTAATTATTGATTTTTGTTTTATATGGTTACATGCTTGCCCAGGGTTGGCACAAAAATGGGTGGTTTTGTGGGTTTTTGATTTTAGAAAAACCAATCTGGGTTTTTGTTTGATTTTCGTTTTTTTTGCAGGAAAAAAAAAGCAATTATATAAGAAATTATATTTTTGCCTCACAAATACTTGAACAAAACAATAATAAAAATGTAACGTGTCAGTATATTAGTAAACAATAAAACAAGTAAATAATAAACTTGAGAAAAATAAAAACATAAAACAAATAACAAAAACTTTTAAAAAATTCCTCAAACTGGAATGTGAAAGGCAAAAGATAAATATCTTTTGAAAAGATATTTATGTTTTATTTAAATGTCTGAATCTTAACTAGTTTTGACGCCTTTTCATTCCAAGCTTATTCCTTAGTTTGTTCCAAATATGGCCGAATGTAGGAAAAATTATTTCTACTGCGGCACTGGAAGTGGGATAACTATGCAACTATGCAATTAAAAAAAAAACGCCACATATTTACTAGGTTTTCATAACTGAGAATGTGAGAATATATCCAACACAGTCCAGATGTCACACGCTATATTGTCAAAGCAACGCCGAATGAAAGGTGGGAAATTAGACGGGAAATTTGTTTTTATAGAAACCCAGTATAAACCACAATTACCCAGAAAAACCCACCAAAAACCCACCTGAGTACCCAGTGGGTCGTCTTTTTCTAAAGAAGGTGGGTTTTTGCACAATCTTGGCTTGAGTGGTAATAATTTCCAATTCAGTTTTATTTTATCTACCAAGATTTTTAAGTGGGGCATCTTAATTTACATTATTTAACTTAATCCCTTAATTTGAGAACATCAATAGTAAACTGACTTTATATAACAAGTGGTTGCTTTTAGTAATTAATAATAAAATAGTTTTAATAAAAACAATTGCTTTTTATTGTTATACTATAAAATTTAACAAAGTTTTCTAGATAATCGTAATCGTATTCGTAATCGGCGATTATCACTAATGATAATCGTAATCGAAATCGTAATCGTAAAAGTAAGAATCGTTGCATAACTAGTAAATATATATATATACAGGTTGTTCCATTTAAAAATCGAAAGTTACGGTAATTTCCGGGTAAACCGGAAATGGTCTCATACCGTTTTATGTGTCCAAAAATCCATTTTTACAGATAGTTAAAAAATAAAGGAAATATAGAGGGGGGGGGGGGGGGGAGCCACTCGCCTGTGGCACCCGGTATAATGCGTTGAAATATGATTCTCGAAAGGTACATATTACAGACATTCCATTTTTGAAGTAATGTGTGATGATACAGTGTCTGAAGTTTTGCCTTACAATAAAGATCGTGTGTTCGAATCCCAGACAGGTTGGATGTTTTTTCTTCAGTTTTTTTTTATATATATATTTTCTTTCACAACCGAGTTCACAACAAAGTTTAGGAAAAACTGACATTATTTACCTACAAGAAAACTGCGGAGAGTATCCTATAGAATGTGTAACAATGATATAAAAAGCTCAATATATCGGCGAAGAGTATAATGCTTCCACTAGTTTACATTTGAGGTGTCTATTAGTTTTTTTAGTTGCATTAAAACACTCAACCAAAACACACCTAAAATATTAATAATGGAAAAAAAATTAATAATATTAATTAATTTCTCTGACAACGGTGAATAAACCAAAACATTGGGACACAGTCATTTTGTAATTTGCATTTAAAAAGTTCGAAAATCTCAGGATCGTATAAAGTTAATTTGATATCAACGGCCAAGAACATAAAAATATCTATATTGGCTTATAACGACCTATTCTGTCTTACACGTTCCATATTCACTATAACAATGTTTCGAGCAACATTTCTTGACAAACCGACTCGATAGTAATAAATAAACCAGAGAAAATCGGTTCCGAGATCTGTTCGATTAGTGGTAATAATAATAATCGAGATAACAATCAAATTTATTGAATTGATAATCATTAAGTTAAAAATGACGTAAAAATATAATTATGTTAATAATATATTTTTTTATATTTTATAAATTAGTTTTAATTAATTTAAAGGTAAATTTTATAAATATTCAATTATAATATATATTTACGAAATTTTTAAACCTAATAAAATTAATTATGTCATTAAGAAAATTGATTATAAAAAACCGCTGACCAAGGAATCATCACCAATTCCACATCCAGATTTTCTATCCAAGTCTCTCACAATGAAAAAATTTTGTATATGGAAATATTTGTTTAAGGAACTTTAATAATATAATATTTTAAATCCTCCACCCGAAAAACCCATAAAACGATACCCCACATCGGTAGTGGGGTGGGGGTGGTGATAGGGGGTAGTGGGGGGTGGATGACGTAAAAAAATATTTTGAGGTTTTAGGTTCTTGTACACAGTACACACACTAAATCACAATCTTTTCTCATCCCCTTTAATAATGTGGTGGGGGTGGTAATGGGGGTGGCTAATGCCAAAAATTTTTGAGACCTTAGCTTCTCTTGTATATACTAAATACCAATTTTATGGACTCTTACCTGCTTTATTTACCTATTTATCCCCATTTACCCCAATTTACCCCCCAACCCTTCGACGGAACAAGATGAAAATATAATCTAGTTTCAGATCTCGTTAAAATACATATGTGTAGTAAATTTCAAGTCAATATCTTAAACGGTTCCAGAGTAAACGTGCGCACAAAAAATGTTACAGAAGACCGACAGACAGACAGACAGACCGACAGACAGACCGACAGATTTTTTTTTCACTCAAACTTAAAATCTCGACGTTTCATGACATTCTAAGCCTATTTGAACAATAAAAATTTAAAAAAAAATTTTTTGTCGTTACTATACTTCCACTAGACGTGGAAGTAAATCGAAAAATGGAACTTCGGAAGAAATCTGGGAATATCAAGGAAATCTAAGGAAATTCCAGGAAATCCGAGGAAATCTGGAGGAAATTCGAGGAAGTCCCAGGAAGTCCGAGGAAGTCCCAGGAAGTCCCAGGAAGTCCGAGGAAGTCCGGGGAAGTCCGGGGAAGTCCGGGGAAGTCCCAGGAAATCTTAGGAAATCTGAAGGAAGTCCGAGGAAGTCCCAGGAAATCCGAGGAAATCCCAGGAAGTCTCGAGGAAGTCCGAGGAAATCTGTGTAATCTTCGTCAAAGAGGAAATCTGGTGTACAAAATTTTGGGCGCGGTTGGCCCCTCGGAAACACCAGACATTGGAGTGGGCTTATATGACTGAGTGTTTTGTGGTCTTGGTTTAAAGACGTTTTGATTTTGATTTGTATTCTGTCTTCCGAATACTTGTTGGTTAGTAGGGAAATGTATTTGAATAGTTTGACGTGGGGGTAAATTCATTGGTTGAGATGGAAATTGAGGTTTAAAGCTATGATTTTGGTTGATATGGAAGTTATTTTTTATGAAATTTTGCGACGATGTCTGTCTTGATGTTTTGTTGAATTGTTCTTCTCGAGCTACCAAATTTATAGCTTCCACTAGTTTTGTGAAGGGACTTAAGCGTATCATAACCTGGTAGTTTTGTGGTAAGGAATGGGTGTATGTATCGAGCGTTAGTTTTTCGTAAATTTTGGTATAAGCTGTTTTTTCTGCAGCTCCCTCGTTTGATTGGGAAAGTTTTGCTAATAGTAAACTTTGTAAATTTTGCAATCTTAACCCAAAGTCATGTAGTGATTCATTATTGTGTCGGGTCGTTTGTCTTAGGTCGTGTTCAAGATTTGCAATTGATCTTGGGTCTGAGAAATGGTCTATTAACGTTTTGCGGATGTCCATCCAGGAATTTAGGTCAAAGCGGCAACCGACTATGGTGAGAGCTTGCCCGTGTAATTTTGATTTAATTGATTGAAGTAAAAAGTTGTTTAAATTGATGTTATCATGAGTATCGTTTGGTTTCGCATAGTTAACTTCGAGTGCGTTACAGGCTGTGACAAAGTCATTGAGGGCGAAAACATTGCCGTCAAATGGTCTTATGGCATCAACATACATTTTTAATAATTGATATATAACTTGAGCCATCTCTGTATTTTGAGTACTAACAGAAAGAATAGGATTTAATTTACTGGGTCTTAATCTTGCTTGGATAGGTGTATAAGTATTATTTTCTGGTTCGTTACTTGTGCCAGGAGATGCAATAGCTTCCTCTAGGCTTTCAAGTAAATCAGTGAATGACATATGAGTGGTTTACTTAATTATAGGGTCGAGGATCTGACTCTTCCCCGTCTGTAAATTACAGAATGTAATAAACAGCAACTTAATTCTTTAGTTGTCTACGATAGACTGACTTAGCAACTAATATTTTTTTCCAAATATCACACAAATTCTATTAAGAGATAGTAAGTGAATTTAGAAAAATTTAATTTCAAGACCGAAAGGATCACAAGAGTTTGAAAATTAAACAATTAAGTGACTTTCAATTTGAATTTGAGAAAGGGAAGCGTTCTAAGGAGCTGAGTATTGACTTACGTTTTTCTTCTCCTCCACGTAGGTTGTTTGGATAGGCCTCAACAATAAAGATTGACTTCTGGCGTCGTACCTCTGGGACTTCTTGCTCGATGCAGGATTTTTCTCAGGGGGTGACTCGATGCACTGAACAACTTGCCAAAAGGGCACTATCCTACCGACTGCGCCAAATAAGTTTACGAGGATTTCTCGGTAGAAGAAAACTGCAATATTGGACTAACTTCTTTATTAGAACAGCTTACAACACTTTCTGGTGGCTGCGAGTTTGGTACGGATATTTATATGTCCGGTTTATCAAACTTGTGGCCATTTGATAATATTTATAACTATATTTATTAGACGTTTAATAATCAAAATAAAATAATGGGTAAACAAGTGATAGCGTAAAACTATCAATATTATTTATAACTATATTTATTATGACATTTACTAGTATCGTTATCAAAATAAAAATAACGAGTAAACAAGTGATAACGTATAACTAAGTTATCGTGCTCACAAAATCGTGACGGACGGACCAACAGAGAGACGAACATTTACATAATTGTCCAGAATTCGTTGAGTGATACATTTTCTTCTGGAAGTGATATTTACGGTAATAGTCTAAGGCACAAAAAGGTACCCCATTGAACACTTCAAATTTAAAAGGTGAAAATGGTTGGAAAACATATAATAAACATGTTACGCCTGCCAGACTAGTAAAAATATGTTAATTGCTATTTTTAATTAATTCTGAAAATAGCTAAAAAAAAAATGAATTTACTTTTCAAAAGACCTGCTTGAAATTTACATAATTTATGGTAAATATAATGTATCATTTTTGAAAAAATGTGTCCGTCCGACAATTTTTGACAATTAACATCTGACAGACCTTTTGACATAAATTATTTTTTTCATGAAAGTACACTTCATAACACCTCCTTGGTTATTGTTTAAAAATGAAGTTTCTGATTTCCCCTATATCATCCTGTCCTATCCCCTATCTCATAACATCTGCTCTATTACTTCCACATTCAGTGGAAGTATAGTAACGACAAAAAATTTTTTTAAAATTTTTATTGTTCAAATAGGCTTAGAATGTCATGAAACGTCGAGATTTCAAGTTTGAGACAAAAAAAAAATTCTGTCTGTCTGTCGGTCTGTTTGTCGGTCTGTAACTTTTTTGTGCGCACGTTTACTTTGGAACCATTTGAGATATTGACTTGAAATTTGGTACACATATGTACTTTAACGAGATCTAGAACTAGATTATATTTTCATCTTGTTCCGTCGAAGGGTTGGGGGGGGGGGGGGTAAATTGAGGTAAATTTGGAGTAAACTGGTAAATCAAGCAGCTAAGTGTTCATAAAATTGATATTTAGTACAGACAAGAGAAGCTAAGGTCTCAATAAAAATTTTGGCATTAGCCACCCCCATTACCACCCCCATTATTAAATTATTATTATTAATTATTATTATTATTATTAAAGGGGATGAAAAAAAAATTTTATTTAGTGTGTGTACAAGAACCAGGAACCCGAAAATATTTTTTTACTTTATCTGGGAGCTGAGATTATAATAGATTTGTGTCGATCAAACGCAAAACAGAGTGTTTCGTGAGTGACTGACTGGCCATACGCTAGTGCTAAGTACAGTACCCTGAGACGATTTAAAAACGGCATTTATTATATCGCTAGTGCCCTTCGTTTCTGTTATACAGGGTGTCTTGTCGAAATTTCGATCGGTCATATTTTTTTATTAGGCCCAGGAACGGGCTCATTTTTTTTTTTTTTGGCATTTATCTAAAAATATCACCTTGCATATGGATTTTTGCAATTTTCAATTCCGAATTTAAAAATAATAATAGTGAAAAACTAACTAACTAACTTTTCTTTGATAATAATCATTTTTAATTAATTAAACTAAATATTAGGTGCGTTTTTTCCCCAGTTACTTCACTTCCGTATAATTGTTACTCTTTTGTATTTGTTCTAATAAATTTAATTTTTTTAAATGTTTGTTGACATTTTTACCTTTTTACCATTTTGGCAAATGATATACTAGCCCAGTAACTTAAGGAGAAAATAATTGGTTGTTTCTCAAAAATTCGCACGTGGTGAGGAAACGAATTACTATTGGAGCACTATTTCATCATGTTGACTCTTTATGCGGCGTATAACGTGGAAACGGAAAATGTGAACAACCTTTTTTATAGAGAATTTCCTTACCAACAATATTTGTAACTGCAGAAATTATCGTCCGACCAATAGCAAGCGAGATATTAACGTGAAACCAATTTTTTGACATTTGACCTCCGTATAACTTTTGAAGCGTACACGATATCGATGGAGACTTTTTACCCGTTATTTACAACGGATAAATACAGGTGTATGAAAAAATTCAGCTTGCTGCGAATTTTTGAGAAGTGAAACCCTCAAGTTATTGGCCTATACCTAATAATATTAGAATTTGTTACAACAAATTCTAACAGATGGTAAAATTCATTGTTTTACTGCAAAATTAAAGTCACCTATGTAATTACTGATGTTTTTGTAGCCGGAAGACTTCCAAATATTTTTGAAATTGATTTATTATGAAACTCAGTTGTTAATTCTCGAAGCATTAAAAGTGTACCAAATAAACTAATTATGTAGTTTAAATACGTTATTAGAGTATTTTTAAATTCGGTATTGAAAATTGCAAAAATCCATATACAGAGTGGTATTTTTAGGCAAATGCCAAAAGAAAAAAATTGAACCCGTTCCTGATATTATTTTCGTTTGCGGTACTGAATTGTGAAGACTTCTATTGATGAAATATGCCTATCAGAATTGGTTCGACTTGGTGAAGACAATAAAAAAGTATGGTCTATAGAAATTTTGGCAAAAAATAGAAAACGCGCTGTATATCACAAACGAAGGGCACTAGGGATATAATAAAGGCCATTTTGAAATCGTCTCAGGGTACTGTACTCCTTACTAGCGCATGGCCAGTCACTCACGAAACACCCTGTGTACCTGTTACTTTAATACTTGCGAAGATTATAATAGGAAAGATAATAACCAACAACAATAACAAAAACCGCTGCCCAAGCAATCACTACTTCCACATCCAGATTTTCTATCCAAGTCTCTCACAACGAAAAAATTTTGTATGTGGAAATAATTGTTTATGGAACTTTAATAATATAATATTTGAAATCCTCTACCTCAAAAACCCATAAAACGATACCCCACATCGGTAGTGGTGTGGGGGTGGTGACAGGGGGCGGTGACAGGGTGGATGAAGTAAAAAAATATTTTGAAGTTTCTGGTTCTTGTACACACACTAAATCACAATCTTTTCTCATCCCATTTAATAACGGGGAGGGGTGTTAATGTGGTGGCTAATGCCAACAATTTTTTTGAGACCTTAGCTTCTCTTGTATATACTAAATACCAATTTTATTGACTCTTACCTGCTTCATTTACCTATTTACCTCAACCCTTCGACGGAACAAAATGGAATAATGTGGTTCCAGATCTCGTTAAAATACATACGTGTGCCAAATTTCAAGTCAATATCTTAAACGATTTCAGGGTAAACGTGCGCACAAAAAAAGTTACAGACAGACTAACCGACAGACGGAATTTTTTTTTCACCCAAACTTAAAATCTCGACGTTTCATGACATTCTAAGCCTATTTGAACAATAAAAAATTTTTAATTTTTTTTTTGTCGTTACTATACTTCCACTGGACGTGGAAGTAAAAATACATACATAGTTGAAAAGTGGTAGTGACAATAATTATAGTTTAGATAGTTTTAAAATATATTTTATAGGGAGTAATGTTTATCCATTTCCAATAATAACACTGGCTTGCAAAAAATAAATTTTGCAGCCGCTTTTCAATTATGATGGTCATAGTGTATCAGCATAATCATTGAATTCAAACTGAATTTAAATATAATTTCTGTTTTCTTTTATCACGTAGTACTCCAAATCCTGACTTTTCTAATAATGCGTATATTTCAACAATAGATAGTAAAAATATTTCTGTAAACATTTTTTTTTTAAATGAAGTCTAGTGTATTGTATCTAGTTTTTCACAGGTGGAAGAAGGATTTTCATCGTTTTGTTTGTATGAAATAAAATAAAACTATCCAGATTATATAAAAGAAGTAAAAATTACATCTATTTACCTATTTCTGCCTTCGTCTGTTTCAAAAATGAATTTGATTTCGTTATTTGTTAATTTACTTCCACGTCCAGTGGAAGTATAGTAACGACAAAAAAACTTTTAAAAATTTTTATTGTCCAAATAGGCTTAAAATGTCATGAAACGTCGAGATTTTAAGTTTGAGCGAAAAAAAAATTTCTGCCTGTCTGTCTGTCGGTCTGTCTGTCTGTCTGTCTGTAACTTTTTTTTGTGCGCACGTTTACTCTGGAACCGTTTAAGATATTGACTTGAAATTTGGTACGCATATGTACTTTAACGAGTTCTAGAACTAGATTATATTTTCATCTTGTTCCGTCGAAGGGTTGGGGGGTAAATTGGGGTAAATTTGGGGTAAATGGGTAAATTAAGCAGGTAAGAGTCCATGAAATTGGTATATAGTATATACAAGAGAAGCTAAGGTCTTAAAAAAATTTTTGGCATTAACCACCCCCATTACCACCCCCACCTCCTTATTAAAGGGGATGAAAAAAAAAATGTGATTTAGTGTATGTACAGGAACCAGAAACCTCAAAATATTTTTTTACTTCATCCACCCCCACTACCACCTCCCTATCACCACCCCCCTATCACCACCCCCACCCCACTACCGATGTGGGGTATCGTTTTATGGGTTTTTGGGGTAGAGGATTTCAAATATTATATTATTAAAGTTCCATAAACAATTATTTTCACAT
Source organism: Rutpela maculata (assembly GCA_936432065.2). Taxonomy (NCBI): domain Eukaryota; kingdom Metazoa; phylum Arthropoda; class Insecta; order Coleoptera; family Cerambycidae; genus Rutpela; species Rutpela maculata. The sequence continues at coordinate 85,979,045 of OW386287.2, read as the reverse complement.
ACAAAGTTTTTTCGTTGTGAGTGACTTGGATAGAGAATCTGGATGTGGAAGTAGTGATTCCTTGGGCAGCGGTTTTTACACCGATCTCAACATCGATATTAGGTAATAATATTCAATTAACTGGTCGACGCGACGGTGTAATTTTATTTCATAGTTTTTGGCGATCTTCTTTGAAGCAGATTTAATTTTTTTTTTGTGAAATTTCTTTTCACTCTTTTTAGTGGCCTATTAATTTAGCTTCCACACAGTAAAATATCCGTCGTTTTGACTTTTTAAGCTTTAACATTAGCAGAGAACCCTGAAATCATTATGTATCAAATTTCATGTAAATCTGCAATAATATTACAACTATTACAGCCATATTGTATTGGCCATTTTGAATTCGTAACTTTTGACAGCAGATTCGTTATTCGCTACTTCTAAAATACCTAACTACCAATGTTAATGTAGTTCCGACGGAATTTGAATTTCTTCTCAGAAAATTAAATTATCACTAGCGACATCGCCAAATTCTCGACTAAAAAAATAATTATTTCCGATTTTTGCTCACCTTATACTAAATGAATCTGGATGAAATTAATATGGGACCACCGCCGAGCCATACCATTTCATAGAAATATCTTAAGCCAATGCAGAGTAATGTTAGGAGACATATAAAAATAAATGCCGTAAATGTTCCTTATATTTTGCGTGATGGAAAAAATTGGATGCCATTTTCGTATTTTACACATCAAAACGATAGTTGCTTTAAAAGCGCCATTTTGTTGCAGCCATGTGAGTCCAATCAGTGGGGGATTTTACCCTGCAAAAGGTAATGATTTTGATGTATGTTGTTTATGTCGAGGCCCTAATGAAAAATACAAGTTTTCGACCTTGGGGGAGGCGCGAGCCGCCATTTTGAAGTAGAGATGGGCGCGTGAGTCGATTTTGACTCACGCTCACGCACGCTCACGCACGCTCACGACTTTAAACCTTTAGCTCACGCACACTCACGCACAACTGATATATGTTAAGGCAAACTCACGCACGCTCACGCACGGGATCTTTTGACTCACGCACACTCACGAAATCTTCCGTGATTTGGTACCTTAAATGTACACGCTCACGCCGTGACACGGCGTGACACGGTGAAATTCACGTCACGTGCCCATCTCTGGACCAGAGTGACCAGACCAGGCCAGGAGGGCTAGGCGGCTGGCGAATGCAGTAGAGAGAGATTGCAATTACGCAGTTTGATTTGAATGTTGCGTCATTCATCCTGTCTCCTGTCCTTTTCCCTCCCTTCTCGCGCTCGTATTCCGTCTTCCGTCTATCGCTTCGCTCCTTATTCTTGTCACGACACGACAGGTTGAAGTTTTAAAGCAGAGATGGGGCGTCGTGTCACGGCGTGAATATTATCTCACGCACGCTCACGCACGGGATCTTTTGACTCACGCACACTCACGAAATCTTCCGTGATTTGGTACCTTAAATGTACACGCTCACGCCGTGACACGCCGTGACACGGCGTGACACGGTGAAATTCACGTCACGTGCCCATCTCTATCTTGAAGTAAAAGTGCAAAAAATTGTTTTTTGTGGTAGGGGGTGGTAGTGGGGGTGGATGAAGTAAAGAAAAAATGTTGAGGTCTTTGGTTCTTTTACATATATTAAGCCACAATTATATTTTTTTAATAAGGTAATGTGGTGGCTAATGCTTAAAAAAATTTTTTGAGGCTTTAGCTTTTCTTATATATTATATACTAAATAACAATTTTATGGGCTCTTATTTGCTTGAGTTACCTATTTATCCCAATTTACTCCCAATCCTTCAGCGGAATAAGATCAAAATATAATCTAGTTCCAGATCTCATTAAAATACATGCGTGTATCAAATTTCTAGTAAATATCTTAAACAGTTCCAGAGTAATGGTGCGCACAAAATAAAGTTACAGAGAGACCGACAGCCAGAAATTTTTTTTGCTCAAATTTAAAATCTCGATGTTCGATGATATTCTAAGCCTATTTAAACAATAAAAATTTGCACTTTATTTGCGTTACTATACTTCCACTGGATGAGGAAGTAACAGAAAATAACCCATGTATTTTTAAATTTTTTAGTGGAAGCACTATAGTCCAGTGATCTAAAGGGTGGTGTGAGCAGGGACCTAAGCGATTACTTTAGAAAGTTGTTCAAGGTGTTTAGGGAGTGAACATACTGAAAGTCCTGACGTCTAGGAGGTGAGCTGGAGGGGGGGAGGCACAAAGAAAGTCCCACTTTTGGTTTTTTCGCTTATATCTCTAAAATGGTGCATCGCAGGGAAAAAACAAACATGAAAGCTCATGAAATTCTCTACAACTTTCATTTTATATACTTTTTTCAAATTCACAACCGTTTTCGAGCTACACGCCCCGGAAAAGTGAAAATTTTCGAAAAACGGGTTTTTACCTCTTCAACTTTAACGAAAGGCAAGGTGGGCTTCTTAAAATTGTACTTAAGTCCTCCACTTAAGGCGAGGTTGAAGAGGCTGGGAAGATTTGTTTCCTCAAATGGTATGGGGCACCAGCAAGACAGACCTCCCTCAACCAGTACCGCTTCCAGTTGTTCATGAGGTCAGTGGCAATATTAAGCCTGACATCAGCTCCCTCCCACCAACTGAGAGCGCACCTACCAACAAGTGCATAGTGGCTCGGGAATGAGCTGCCCGCTCAAGAGTGGGGGTGGAAACATGTAGGGGCACCCTGGTGCCAATTACAAGCACCGGAGGTCCTACTTTATCATCTTTAAAATACAATTTTCTATTTTTCAGGTAAAAATTTGTTTTCGAAAATTTTCACTTTTCTGGAGCGTGTAGCTCGAAAACGGTTGCGAATTCGAAAAAATATATAAAATGAAAATTGTAGAGAATTTCATGAGCTGTCATTTTGTATACGAAAATTTTTCCCTGCGATGCACCGTTTTCGAGATATAAGCGAGAAAACATAACTTTCTTTGTGCCCTCCGGCTCACCTCCTAGACGTCAGGACTTTCAGTATGTTCACTCCCTAACGAACAACTTTCTAAAGGAATCGCTTAGGTCCCTGCTCACGCACTCTACACCTCCTTTATTGACTGAAGTACTATGCGATTTCAGGGAAAAATATACAAATTGAAAAACTTTTGAACCATTAACAGTTGAATAACCTTATACCGGTCACCATCTCTTTATTTTTTATCGGATCGAGATGAAACTAGACAGTGCCACGTGCTAGCAGAACGACATTTTTTTTATCCGTCTGACGTTTTTTGTTTATTTTGCGTTTTTGAAATCTAGATCGTTCTGTCATTTTGAAATTTAAGCAGCTATTTTTAATTTTCAGTCTAACGTGACGTGATCCATCAGAAATTGATCTAATATTCTTATAAATAATAATCGAATAAAAATACGTATTGGGTCATTTTGTTTCACAGAGAGGTCGAAAGTTGATAAAATCACTTTTTCGTTATTCAAAATTTTCAAATAAAAGTAGGTATATCACTTTCATACTACAGCTAAAGGTAATTTTTTAATATCAATCTAGCGATGTATCACAACACATTTTGGTGGTCAATTTCTTTCTGGTGAGCGTAACACACTAGATTGAAAATTAAATTGACTGCAAAAAATTAGCAGTCATATGCAGCATGATCTCTTGATTTCAAAAATGCAAGAGTCCTGTTAGAAAATCAAAAGTAAGGGTCACTTTCGGAAAAACCGAAAGTTATAGAAACTTAACACATGGACAAAAAAATGTAGTTTTGGTAACATATGCCTGATTTCATCTCGATCCGTTAAAAATTAAAGAAATGGCGGCTGGAAAGTGATTTCGTTGATTGAAAATGACCTCCCCTATCACCTCATTTCGTTTTATCATCGACTTATGGGACACCTTGTATGTTATATTTAGCTTCGTAAAAAAAATCAGTATTTTCCTACTTGATATTAAATTAGTTATTTAGTCGTATATTCTCCAGTTTCGTATAAATAGTTCTTTTTTTATTCTAATGTTAACCGGTATCTAGATAGTAGAATGACAGTAAATAATTATATAGAGGCACCTATTAATAGATCGTCATTCTCTTAGTGGGTGTCCAGAAACAACTTCATTATGATTCTTTTCCACCCATCCCATAATTTTATCCAGGTGGGTTGTGCCATATCTAATTGATGTGTTATTTCATTTTGGCAATAATCAATATTTTCAATCATAATTCTTTAACTTCTGTTATATTGAAATATTTGGGTGGGCCTATACATTGTATCTAAGAAGTTTTCAGAAATAGGTACATATTTCCCCGTTTTAGCTTGTTTAGGGTTGTCAAATGATTTTAGCTGGTTAGTTGACGTTAAATCGTTAATTATACTATGGTACAATCAATAAGTTGTTTTAATTTCTTAAGTGATTTTTAATTGTTCGGTTTTGCCTCCTGAGTATTTTGCCAAGTTGGCGGGGTCGGCGTTAGCCGCCATCTTTGCGAAAAGTTCAAAGGTAAATATTTCGTGTACCGTTAATGTTACGACAAATATGGTAAAGATCTTTTTTGTTCATCAGTAAATTCTCCACAAATTTCTTCACAAACTCATTTTCGTAAAACTAATAGTTTATGTGTTATAGGTTACAGCGCGTCAAAGTTTGCAAAAAGTAGTTTTTGTGAATTATTTTGTAAACTGTTTATCGTACATTAAACTGTCACGCAATCTTGTAGATCACTAAATCTTCCACAAAATCAGTCGGAAACGCCATTGTGTAGGACTACTAATTTATGATATATACTATACAGCCCGCCAAAAGTTTTAAAATCGATGGTAAAACCAAAAGTGCACACGCCGAAAGTTGTTTTATTAAATAAATTACATTAATTTATTGGTCAAATTATTATTACATACTGTTCAGAAATACGAACATTTTTATTCGAAATCGAAGGGTTGCGGATTCAAATGTGTTGTATGTAGTTACTTCTTTTTTACTTTATTTTATACTGACCAGTGTTGCACCAAATAATAATAATAATAATAATAATTTATTATCCATCAGACCAAAATATAATAAGGTATTGGAGTCATCAAAATACAATAGATAGTAAATAAAACAAAAACTATAGATAAGTTGGTAAGTACAAAAAAAACAAAGGACAACAGAAACAGATACTAACATTTACATTTAGAACATTTATAGCTCAGTAAAAATAAAAATAAAATATTTAAAATTATGTCAAATCGCAAGTCGAGCTTCAATGAAAATAATTAAAAAAATATGTATACTTATGTATATATATCTGTACAAATATATATTCTTAAGACTCAAATGAGTGTTGCATAAATTCGTTTACAGAGTAAAAGACTGATTCTAGTAACAACTTTTTTACATGTCTACGAAATATTTTTGTATTGTTAATCTGCTTGATGCATTCTGGAAGCTTATTGTATAATTTTATCCCAGTATATGTGGGACTTTTTTCGTATAGTGACAAAGAATGACTTGGAGTCAATAAATTATTCTGTCTTCTGGTGTTGTATTCGTGATTATGATTGTTTCTTAAAAAATTGTTTAAATTAGACTTTAGAAATACAACTATTTCCAAGATATAAACACAAGGCAAAGGCAATAATTGCAATTCTTTAAAATAGGTTTTACAAGAGGTACGCATACTAACTCCCATTATATTTCTTATTGCCTTTTTTTGTAATTTAAACACTCTCTCAAAGTGATGGGAAGATCCCCAAAATACAATGCCATACGAAATTCTTGAGTAGAATTGCGCATAGTAATAGGATAGCATAACAGTCCTATATCTAAAACTTCTCAACCTGTACAGAGCAAAACAGACTGGCGATAGGTTATTACGCAATATATTAACGTGGTTTTCCCAATTTAGAGCATTATCTATGTGTACCCCCAAGAATTTGGTAGATGTGACTTGTTCTAAAGATTTTCCGTGAATTTTTAGTAGATAGCTCTCGTTATAATTAATTAGTTTAGGAGTGAAATGAACGAAGACTGTTTTATCGCTATTTAGAATTAATTTTTCATTTTCAAATTTAGCGACAAATAAGTTAATTTTATTCTGTGTATCAACTGTAAGATTATTTATGTTTTCATTTGTATTTAAAAATGAGTTATCATCTACAAACATTACTAAGAGACATGAGTTTATTACATCTGGTAAGTCGTTTATAAAAAGTGGGGGTCCCAGGATGGAGCCTTGAGGAACATCACGAGATACAGATAATCTTTCTGATTTCATGTTTCCAATTTCTGTCAGCTGAGTTCGATCAGAAAAGTAGGACTCAAGCCACTCACCAAGCTTCCCGCGAAATCCATATTTATTCAGTTGCGTTAACGTCATAAAATTAAAAACACCTGCCTAAAGAATCACTATTTCCACATTCAGATTTCGTTTAGTATTTGGGAGTTGACCGCTAAATACAGAAATTGTAAGTTATTGACGTTTTTCACAATGTATTTGTATCCATTCACTCTATTCTGATTTATATGGTGGTTTTACACTATTTTGGGGGTTATTTTTAGCTGTAACGCAAAAATTTGTGAGTCTACAGCTTTTTTATTGTCAGATTCAGATAAAAAATACATGGGATCAGAACTTTTTTTTGTGGCGCTGTGTAATTGTTCTATTCATCCAATAGACGCCAAAAATGAGAAAAATTAGCTGAAAAAACTCAAGTTGGTATTAAATAATGAGAGTGGTTTCTTCCGGGTGTTGAAGTGGTTGTCGAATTTGACTTGACGTTTCGCTGATCATGCTGCCAGCTTATTCAGAAGGATTATAAAGACTGGAGTTGCTGTGATCTGCTCCTCGTTGTATACCTAGACGCTGCTTCGCTTCGCTATTCAAGCGCTGTGCTTCGTTGACTTTGAGTGTCTGAACCACTCCCAGACAACACATGATATCCCTAAGATATCCTATAATAGTTCCGCTTTTCCAGATTTGGGATGACCTGACTGAATATTAATATCCTGTAAAGATCCAAATTATGGATATCCTACGGATATCCGCAACTGATTGCCTACGGATATCCCGACGAAATGTCGTTATACCAAAGGTGTACAAAATAAGTATATCCTATACAGATGTAATAATGTTTTGCAGGGGTGGGTCATCGCCAGTATATAGTGACTCGTAAAATTAAAGAAACTGAATCTGTTGGTTACTTACTGACTTTATTAATGATAAAGTTGCTTCTTGTGGTTTTGTTTCTTTTTTATGAAGTCGTCTGCAAATGTGGATACAAAATTGAACATAGGAATATGGGAAGGCAAAGTACCGTTATTGCCAGAAGGATATCATCAGAGTCTGTACATATATCAACTATCATAAAATAAGATATCTAAATAATCTATAATTTATCAATTAGATGTGGAAGACTAATTGATATATTTTAATACCCAAAATGTTGATTTCTTAAGTATTGCTATTTTGTACCATTCTTATCATAATCTGGAAAAGCTGCTTTCCTGAATGCCAACGCATTAGATCTCAGTGTCTATTTTTCGGAATTTGACAATAAAATGGTATTAAACATGTAAACACTATGCTCGTATCTTCAGTACCATCACATTTATTATCCTAGAATTGGGGTAGTAGAGACGACTTTTTATAACTCCAATACAAATAGTACTACACCGAAGAAATCATTGTTCAGTAATCTAAATAGCAAAGCCGATCGGAAATTTTCTTTCAATACTAGCAGCTTGTTACTCTATTATTGTCGTGTGGCCAATGTGTAGCATACTAGGCATTTCATACCAGAATAATATTTTTGCCACGTTTAAATTTAAATGTTCTGGTAGTTCCAAGCGAACAATGCAACATATTGCTTTCAAGTACCGAGTAAAAATATTATTTCGGTGTGAAATGCTAACAGTTTGCTATGCAATGGGGGACATAGCGCAGCAAGTTGCTAACATTGTTTGAAAGCAACTGGCAGTCTGATTATTTAGATAAACACTACGGCCCTGAAAGCCTATAATAATAATAATAATAATAATAATAATAATAATAATAATACTTTATTAATCCTTTAGATCATTATACATGATATAGGATAAGTCAATTTTACAAAAATATGTATTTAATACGTCAATAATGTAAATACCAATAATACATTGAGAAAAAAAAAATTGAATAAATAGATAAACGTATAAATATACCTACGCGCATTGTAAATAGTCTACATATATGTAAAACCTAAAAGTACAACTACACAAAATATAAAGAATAACACCAATAAACATAAATTTATCTATTAAGGGAGGCATCAACGCTATAAAATGCACCGTCTGTTAACATATTTTTAACTTTGAGTTTGTATGAATTAAAACTGTTAATAATTTTTAAATCAAGAGGTAAAGAATTATACAATTTAATACACCAGTAGAATGGTGATTTGTCAAATAATGTAGAATTATGCGATGGTATTAGGACGTCACTGCTTCTCGTGATATAATTATGACGAGATGAAACTTTATCAAAAAGGTGTAAGTTTTTTTTTTACGAAACATAAGCATTTATAAATAAAAATTGATGTAAGTAATTTATTTGACTTGAAACTGTGTTTGCAGTTTTCCCCTGGTTTTAAGTTAAATATTAAACGTATGAGTTTTTTTGGCAAATAAAGATTCTGTCTCTTTCAGTGGCCATACCCCAACATAATATACTAAAACTTATATGCGAGTATGCAAGTGAATAATAAGTATTTAGTACTGCCTTAAGATCAAAGATATTTTTTAGTTGTATAACTGCAAAATAAGCCTGGTTTAATTTCTTGCATACTATATCAATTTGGGATTTCCAGGATAGATCTGCGTCCAGAACAACGCCTAAGAATTTACTCTTGCAGCAAAATGTAAAATTCTGTATAATACAGGTTTCCTATTGTAGAAATGTATGAAAGTTGTTTTGGACGAATTTAGTATAAGTTTATTACGGTCACACCAAGCAGAAAATTCATCTAGAACATTATTAACTTTTTTATGGAGGATATCAATATATCTGAGTCTGCCACAGTTATAGTGCTATCGTCAGCAAACATAGTCACTGACCCACTTTTTATATGATGTAGTAGATCGTTGACATATAATATAAAAAGTAAGGGCCCTAGTACTGACCCCTGGGGGACTCCGCGGGATACATTAAATTCTTCTGAGAAGTGATTACCAATCCTCACAATTATTTTACGGTCTACTAAGTATGAATGAATCCACTCCAGAATATTTCCCCGTATACCAAGGTTAAAGAGTTTGGATGTAATAAAATCCACATCCAAGGTATCAAACGCCTTGGATAAGTCGAATTGTAACATTATCACATATTTACCTTTATCTAAATTATTATAAATCGTATCTAGTAACTGGACGCTAGCAGTTTCTACTGATTTACCACTCCTGAAGCCATGTTGATATGACGTAAGAATATGGTATTTTTCAATAAATACCGATAACTTATCATAAATTACCTTTTCCATTATTTTAGACAGAGAACTAACTAAAGTTATGAGTCTATAATTATCTATATCTAAGGGATCACCCGATTTTAATAATGGAACTACGTGCGAAATTTTTAAAATATTTGGAAAAGAACCACTCTCAATTGAGTTATTTATCAAATGCCTCGGGGGTAGTATGATAAAATCTTTAATTCTTTTTAGCAGTTGGAAGCTAAAACCATCATTACCAGAAGAAGTTTTGTTTTTGAGATTATTAAATGTGTTTATTAACTGTAAGTCAGAAACCAGACTGAAAAAGAAAGTGTGCGGATTAATATCAGGAAGTGTACATGGCAAGGATAGATTTTGTCCAAAATGAGTAGGTAATTTTATATGAACCGCCAGAGAAAAATGTGCGCCAAAAGTATTTGTGAGGTCATTTGGATCAGTAATGATTGTATTTTCCGAATATAATTTTATTAATATCTTAAGCATGAAACAAATCCTGTAAGGGATATCCCAGGGATATCCTAATTATATACAAAAGTACGTCCATGGGATATCCTGAGGATATGGAAAGTAGTGCCATTTCTGGATTCCAATGATATCCCTCGGATGTCTTGAATATCCACATGATATTGCCATACCCTAGTTTTTATATCCCTAGGACCTCCGTAGGATAACCTTGTGCTGTCTGGGCTGATGCCTGACAGTTTCCATGTGTTACTCAGTCGATACCTTGTATATGTTCTTCATAACTTTCAGTGATTTTTTAATTATTCTTGGTAAATAACGCATATTTCTATCCAATGTTTTGACGTTCTTGTAGTTGATTTTATGGTTCTCATTCTGATGAACATCTGCCACTGCCGAAACGAAGCATCGCCAAATTATATAACGAGAAGCAGAACACAACAACTTCAGTCCTTAGAATCCTTCTGAACAAACTGACAGTATGATCAGCGAAACATCAAGTCAAATTAGACAATCACGGCAAGAACTACCTGGAAGTAATCACTTCATCGGACAACAGCCGTGAAAGCTTGCATTCTACTATTGGTATTTAATAATTATTTACAATAATTAAGCTGCTTAACGACTTATTACGAAATTAAATGGGTTCTATTCTGAAACAGTCGAAGCAATTAAAAAAGCATTCAAGTTTATCCAATTCAACAATTACGACCTGTAGGTACAGAGTTTCCATACATACAGACGGACAGACCAATTGACTAAGATCTATGACAATTTTCAGTAGCAGTTTTAGAACTTAATAAAAATTGGATTCAATTTTAAAATTATACAATGTTTTAGTATCTTCCCTTTTCAAAAAGATAAAATCGATTCTTTGCAAAATGGGCTCATTTAGCATTTTTCTTTAAATTCATATTTCGAAAGTACATATTGTAGTTAGTAAATGTGCAAAATATTAGATTTTTTTTTTCTCAACTTCTTCTGCCTCAAAATAAATAATGGAAATAGAACGCGCGAAAACGCAGTGTGACGTCACACCACTCCTGGCGGTCGACTACTCGCCTGTTCCCATACAGGGTACGCACGACGAACTAATTTCGTTCTATTCAGTGTTCTGTATTTTGTTATTAACATGGATAAAAAAAGATAATAATAATAATAATGTATGTTCCAGACTGTAAAAGTACATCAGTGTCTACTCCCAATAAAATATTTATTTCATTGCCAAGTGATGAAATTATTAGGAATTTGTGGCAGCAAGCTATGCACAGGGAGAAATTTGTTAGTAATAAAGGGACGAAGTATTGCTTTGAGGATCAAGTCTAGTGTAATAGGTTATTATTAAAAATTGTACAATAATATAATTTGTAGCTAGAAGAGGATATGGAAAATTATATGTATTATCAAATAAATTCGGTAGACTTTATTAAAGTAGATATCTATCTAGTTAACCTACCTCTGTAATTTGACACCTCTTATTTTAGCACTTATGTAGTCTTTATTACTGATGCTTGTTGCCAACAGCCAGTACCACAAGGCGCATGGTAAAGGAATGTGGGATGGGAGGTGTAGGTATTTGTGAGATGCGTTACCGCATTGTGTCGTGAGGGAGCGTTTAAGCTCCCCTTTTTGTGTTTTTGGTTCGCCTTCTTTTTCTGAGTCTTCTGATTTTTCGGTTTCCGATGCTGAGTAGGATTTGGGTCATGCTTGTTGTCAGCAGCGAGAGCCACATGACGCATGGTACAGGAGTGGGGGGTGGGCAGTGTAGTTGTTTTTGAAATGCGTTGCCGCATTGTGTTTGTGATATTTAATGTTTATGCACCTCTTTTTGGTGTTTCTGCTTCTACAGATTTTCCTCTTTTTCTTCTGAGTCTTCTGATTCTTTCGTTTCTGGTTCTGATAGAGTATATGTCTGTAGGTATTTGCGTGGCCGCATTGTGTCATGATGTGGGGTGTTTGTGCTCCTCTTTTTGTATTTCTGCTTCTGCACATCTTCTTCTTCTAAGTCTTCTGACTCCTCGGTTTCTGGTTCTGGTAGAGTATATATCACTGCGATTTATTTGTGAAATTCATTTTTTCTCCTTGCTTTTCTTTTCCAGTATGTTTGGTAGTTTGTTCATTATCCTCTCGATTGTTGTTTTCCACATGTAACCTGGTCTCCCTATTTTTAGTGTAGAATCTAATGTAGAATTTTTCACTTAGCAACGAACACAATTTTGACCTGAAAAACCTCACTTGGTAATTTATCTAAGAAAGTATTATGAAATCAGATTTTCAACACTATATTATAACACGTACTTCATACTTCATACTAAACGCAAAAATATACAATACCACAAAACACACTCCTATTAAACCAGACACCAGCAAAAGTCAAGGATCATCAATTGTCTGTTATACTTCTCTTCCCTTCCATTGCCTTCTCTCTTTGACTTGTTCTATTGCATTGCACCAATAACACCCATCACTCACCTGACAACTCAAAATTATATCTGCTACATCTGTGGTTTCCTTGCTTCCTGTACACAGCCTCAACTGGCATGTTGTCGTCTTCTTGTTGGTTGTTGAGAAGTTATGATTTCGCCCTCCTCTTGGTGTAATATTATTGTCCTCTTCAAGTTTGCTGTTGCTGCTATCGTCTCCTGCCCACCCCAGAAACCGTCTTTTCTCAGGTCTCCGATGAACGCCTCTCTGTCTTTTCCTTGTTGGTACTATGTTGATTTTAACAGGGTTTCAGTTCGTTGATAGATGCTAACATGAACGGGATGAAATAATCTGTTATTTTGATACAGGGTGAGTCATGAGGAACTATACATACTTCTACCGTAAGTAGAGGCAGCTAAGACAAATGCCAAGTGACCATTAAAAAGTGTTTGTTCCCTTTCTTTACTATCATACAGAGTGATTTATGAATTTTGTCCAAAAATTGTTTTGGTCATAACATTTTAACGGTTAATCCGATTTGCCTCACTTTTTACAACAATGTACACCGTTGCCTATCAACCATCATACATATCCAAAATTTAAAAAATCCAGGGACGGTTTCAAATTTGTTGGATTGCCTCGTATACGATAGTTCACCCTGTATATGATTTATCTAAAACTTGATATGAAATTTGTATAGTAATAAAACTCGAGTATTTGAAATTTTTGTCACACTCTCAACAATTTTTTTATTAACGATCAATTTTCAAGTCAAATGAAAAGTTTGGCAAAATGGAATGAATATTTTAATGCATACTAATATTAATTAACACAAAAATTTAGCAAAAAGAAAATAATATCTACATATCTCGTGCCTAGGTTTAGTAAGTACCATCATTTTAATCAATTTCCAGGCCAGGTCTTAAAAATGTGGCTGATGTGGTCCATCTAAAAAGTTGCCTGTATGTATTTTCTCCAATTAGTCAAATTGCTTCCAAAAAGGACAGAAATAAGTAATTTGTGTTACCTAAATTTCCCCCATTTAAAGTGCCCAACCTATATGTTCAGTTTAAGATCAATTTTAACGAAAACTGTACATTTTTCGAAATATTTTTTAAAGTCATCATATTCAAATGCAAGCATTGAATTTAAAATAAATACAAGATACGGATCTACGTTTTCATATTTTCGTTATTCCTTTTCTTTTCTTATAATTCTTAAATACATACGTATTCAGGGGCGGCTCAAGGTGAATTTTCCACTCGGGCGGGAGCACTTTTTGGCGCCCTTTCCTGAGCTCACCACGGACGTACTTCATACTAAAGTACAAGGAACGAACTCCGCGATCAATCACTACTTCTTGTCGCCTCATGGGGGGGGGGGGGGGGTGCTATTAAAAATCTGAAATCTGAAAAAAAATTTTATCGCCTCATGGAGGAGGTGCTATTAAAAATCCGACAATATTTTTTGCTCTCTCCTTTACCCTCAATTTGGCACCCCTCCGAACCGACGCTCCGGGTGGCCTGGCCCTTAAGCCGCCCCTGTATTGTAAATAAACATGTAAGACCTGGCCTGGAAATTGATTAAAATGATGGTACTTATTAAATCTAGGCACGAGGCATGATACTAAGAAATAGAGATACGCTCTCACGCATACCTCCCCTTACTGCAGTTCCCGCTGATACGTCACGTAAATGTCAACTAGTTCAGCGGTCAATTTTTAGTTTAGATGTAAACTAAAATTACCTTAACCGAATTGTTTAGAAGCTTATCCTTCGATAAAATAAAAAATTACGACTCTTTTGGTTGTTCGAGACAAAAGATAGAGCCAAAAATGTGAGAAAATTGTAAACTCGTTAACTCGCTCTAACTAAAAAACGGGACAACGAATTAGTCTCAAATTTTTACCGTGTGATGAATCCATATCTGTTAACAAAATGTGTTAATATGAAGGTCAAGTTTTAATAAGTGTAGAAAATATGATTTTTTTCCTAAGGCTATGTCGATAAACTGTAAAAATTTACAGATGGGAATACAACAGACGATCAACTTTTTTGTCTTTCGAAATAGATACCAAGTATATTGAGGGCATATGAAGATAAAGGATGGAGCTAACTTTTTTATTTGAAACTTTTTTTTCTAGGATTAACAGTTTTCGAGAAAATTGCAATTAAGTATACGGAACGCCCTCGTGAACGATACAGCCCAGAGAATGCGGTGTGAGAACTAATGTACGTTAGTGTTGTTTAATGAAATCGAATTCAGATTTTCTTGAGATGTTTCAGCAAATCAATGGAGGTTATTAAATATTTGTAATAATCACCATGAGATAACACATTGATATATCCCGCGCTATTGAATTAAGTCATACTGCGAAAACGCTATTTTGCAGATCCAAATGTTTTTCATAAAAAAAACATTAAAGAATTCGGCAATTTATCTCGAAATAACAGAATAAATATTTCTCATTCTTGACTGTTTGTCTATTTCCCTGAATAATGTTAGATACATGCACTATTTCATAATTAAACTAATTAAAGTAGTATATTATTTACTACTACTATCTATTTTGTTTAATTAAATGAATTAAAATTTGATATTAAATAAAAACAAAATAAATAGCTTACTTACACGTTGAAAAATCAACGGTGCAAAAAATCATATATCCTTGCACCAATTATTTTGGAGGTGTTTTCACAAACATTTAAACCCACAACGGCCTTATGCGAAATGAAAAGTGCTGACAAAAGCAGGCATAGAATTCTATGATATTAAAAAGTAAAATTGCCTGCAATCAGCTTTCTAGGTCTTATATTACGGCTTTCGATGTATTCTTAGGTGTATTTTTAGGTAGATGGTCACCGGCGCGGGCTCGATTTGAAGTTGACTAGAGGGTGACGCTATGCGCACAGCCGGTCGAAAGCTGGTACTCGTACCGAGCGTATCTTATATTTCATAGTATCATGGGCACGAGGTATGTAGATATTATTTTTTTTAGCTAAATGTTTGTATTTACAAATATTAGTATGCATTAAAATATTCCATTTTGCCAAACTTTTCATTTGACTTTAAAATTGATCGTTAATAAAAAATGTATTGAGAGTGTGACAAAAATTTCAAATACTTAGGTTTTACTACCTATTTGTGTCCTATACAAATTTCATATCAAGTTTTAGATAAATCATGTACATGTGAACTATCGTATACGAAGCAATTCAACAAATTTTTTTGAAATCGTCCCTGGATTTTTTAAATTTTGGATATGTATGATGGTTGTTAGGCAACAGTGTACATTGTTGTAAAAAATGAGGCAAATCGGATTAACCGTTAAAATGTTATGACCAAAACAATTTTTGGACAAAATTCATAAATCACTCTGTATGATAGTAAAGAAAGGGAACAAACACTTTTTAATGGTCACTTGGTATTTGTCTTAGGTGCCTCTACTTACGGTAGAAGTATGTACGGTTCCTCATGACTTACCCGTATAGTCCGCTACTTGTTTCCGTAGATTTTTCATAGGGTTGGTGTGTGCCGGGGTTGTTATGTTTTTTAAAATATAATTTGTATGTTTTCTCCTTATAACTGATGGCTTAGTGCTCCATATATACAGTTCCCGTCGCCGTCGATTTTTTGTACCAGTAGTTGATGTATCTTCGTTTCTTACGTTCTGTAGTGGGTACATTGTTTTTGCGTTTTCTGGAGAGTTGTTATTTCTTGCTTGCTTTTCGCTTATTCTTACTGACCTAACTTTTTAATAAAATAAAATTCCTTAGCCTTACCAGAGCCGTACCAGATGTGAAGTGTAAATAGTCAGTATGTTTTTACAGCATGCATGAAATTTTTTTAACTTTTAATGGCCCTGAAGCCAAGTCAATGGGCAACAATTTTATCCAAATTTTTATTATTTTTAAGTTGATTTAATTTGGCTCAGTGTGCTGTTACTCTAATGGTACGACCCTGGTAGTCCTATTTGCTGGAAGAGAATTGTTTATTAATTTATTAACTAAGGCAATAAATTAGAAATAATCTAATTTATTGCCTTTTGGGTCTGTTTATGAAATTCTTTAAGCCGTCTACAAGTGCCTAAGGCATAAATGGTTTAAGGCTAAAGTGGACTTATCTTGATTGATTTATGGCTTCCTTTCCTTCCTTCGGGTCAGGTATGATATTTGTCAACTGTTTTTACTTTTTTACACTACACTGAAGATTTAATCACCCGTTTTAATTAAACATTAGCACTTATCACTTAGTTGTTGTTATTCTGTCGCTACCACTGTATGCACAATTTTTAACTTGAGCCAGCTTATTACCGGTTTTTCTTCCGATTTTAAAGGAACGTAACTCATAAGCGTCTATTCGCCGTGAAATTTCTAGACCAACACCCGCATAGTGTACAACGAAATCTCTTAAACTGAATATAATTCTTAACTCATAGAATCAGTGGAGTGATGTGACAGCATAGAGGCTCGCTCGGCACCGTCGGCCATTTCAAATATGTTACGAATTCGAAATCAAATATTAGGGTCAATATTAAAGCTAGCGGCCTAATTTTTTCACTATATACTTAAAGAGTTAAATACTTAAGGAAAATGCAAAAATAAATTATAAAGTAAATATCGCTAAATGAGCCCTTTAAGCAAGTAAAAACACATTTATCGCCGAAACTGAGTGCTAACGCGCTGACTGAGAATAGAGCACGCACCCAGCGGGGTGAGCTAAATAGTTTTTTCATAATATCTCGTGAATTATTTAACATAGGCTCAAATACATATCAGTTTTGTAAATTCTCTATAATTTTTATTTTAATTTTTATTTATTTCTTAATTCGTACTAACCCCGTATGTACACATTTTCATTCGATACTATTATTGTCTTATTTTCAACTAACTGCCTTCCAATATGACTCCAGGTATAATAAAGTTGATGAAATTAAATTGTCTTTCTTACCAGGTGTTATAGCTGTGTGGGAAAAGAAATAACTAAGGCAATAAATAACTAGTTGTTGCACGTGTTTATTAATTACAAGTGACAGCAGCAATCAAAGATAATTAGTAACATACTCTCTTAATAACACGACAAGGTCAAATCTTAAAATAATAATTAGTCCGATAGTGTCTACTTACGTAGAAATTAATACTGGTTATTAATCACAGTTGACTTCTGATGTGCCCAGTTGTTTTTTGTATAGTCTACGATCCTTCCACTACTGTTGAATTATGTATGAATAAACAGATATTAAAATGCAAATGTTTTTTCAAATGTCCCAGGAATAAAATTTTGCTTTACAGAAAATGAAAAATACCAGAAAGACAAACTCATATGATTTCTTCAAGTATAAAAAGAGAGCTAATTAATTCACTGCATAGTATAAAAGGAAGTGTCGTTATATATGTCTATCTGTCTGTATGGACGCAGTAATTTCGAGAACCACTGAACCGATTTTGATGCAGATTTCACCATCCTACAGCCTATTCTTTGAGGGAGGTTTCTTGCATACCTGGCTAGGTATGCAAAAAGTGTGATAAAGGGAATTTTTAATTTATTAATTCTGCAAGGAATCGATCAGTTGATCTGTACCTACGGAAACACTATGCAGGTCGCAATCCTTAATGAATTCACTTGAATCTCTTCCCCTACTATCAGAATAGATCTCAATTGAATTTCATAATAATTTACCGAATCTGTCGAAATTTTTTTTGGTCCAAAATTAGCTTCAGCGCATCAAAATACTTCAGAAAGTTGGATCAGAACCTTAGGACAAGACCTTTTTTCCCCCCCTCTTTTTTAGGGAATAAAAGGAGTGGAAGAGAAGAACAGACACGATAGAAAAACGTTTTTTGTCCAAAATTGACTTCAGAGCGTCGGAATAAACTTCAGAAAAGTTAGATCATAACCTTAGGACAAAAACGACTTTTTTGCCTTTTTTAACGAATAAAAGGGGAGGAGATAGAGGAAAACTGACGCGATAGAATTTATTTTTGTCCAAAATTGGCTTCAGCGCGTCAAAATACTTTAGAAAAATTAAATCAGAACCTTAGGGCCTTTTATTATGGAGAAAATAAATATACGGCTAATTTAAGAGCCCTGGGTACATACCCAACCAGCAAATTTATTTTATAATTTAAATGTTATACGATTATTTTGTTTTATTGTTATTTTATTAATGCTTCTGAAATGCTAATTGATTGTATTAGAGTTGCAGAAAACACTATTTGGTTGTCTGCAACTGAATTATTTTATAAATTTATCATTAAAACGTTTTCGCAGCAAAATTATGAAATATCTTATAAAGCAGTTAAGAAATTATTTTAGATACTATTTGGGACAGTTTTGCTACTGAAAGTAAATTGCTGTTCCAGAGTCTGCTCCATAATTATTATATAGCGTTGCAATCTACTGCAATATGGCAACGACAATAAAGTACTTACAAAATAAAATTGTTTACGTGAACATAAAAATGCTGCTGCTAACTATGCAATAAAATATATTCAAAGCAACGCGCATATGCATGAAAAACAACAAACAGCTGTTTTCTGAGATGAAGTGAGCTCTAACTAAATGGCAGAGCCGTGCTGGAAGATTTTACTTTACGCGTATAATTTTCAAATTTTAAATTTCGTTTTTACCTCTGTAAAGTCTAACAGTAAATATATTCGCCTACCTGGCAGAAAGTGTGCACCACATAAGAAACTTTTTTATTAGTGAGTTATCAGAAAATTCTGTCCTTTATAAAAAGTTCTCCATGAAGAAAAACTAATTCCAATACTATAAAAAACGTTACCGATCCGAAGGTTTTTCCGCCATATTGATCAACCATTAATCAAAATTCTACATGCATTTCCATCGCTTCTTATTTGAATTGTCCTCCTTACTTACCTCTGTATTCAAAGGATCAACCCAACCTTTCTATGTAGTACACAGCCTACTAACTAACCTAACCTAACCTAACCTAACCTAACCTAATCTGGCTGTCATTCTTATATTATTCATTTTTTCCTTTAATTTAGGAGTGAAATTTTCTTCCCTAATCCCCCACATGCTTTAATTACCAGAAATTTTTTAAGCACTAGGGAGATTACTATGAAAATTTTCATAAAATGAGCAAGGGTGTTAAAATAAAAACTTAATACCAATTTAACGATAATAGTTAGAATAAATTACAGTTTTTATCAAAATGTTTGTTCCCGTTATTTTCACAGTTATTTTTCTTCGCTTATAAGTTATAACAAAAATGCAAAATAAGACATTTGTGAAAGAAAAATTGTTATATTTTTCACTTAAGATATGGCCCTGTCACAAGACCGTCACCTCTGAGACACATTATTTTATAGATGTTTTGTAAGAATCGCCTATAAAATGCTTGTATTTAACACAAAAGTATTTTATAGAAGGAAGCCATTTCATGAGACCAGCGTTCGAGGTCGTAAATATGACAAGACATACAAAATTTAAAAATCACATTTTTATTAATATATATGACAATTAATACGTGCTAATTATAAAATTATGATGATTAAAACAAATTGGCATTAAATTTTATTGCAAAAATATGTTAAAATGTGAAATCGATTTTTATAAAATTCCAAAAATTATTAGAAACCATCAATAAACGTGAGGGGCACTTAAAATTCACCAAAAACATATGGCATAATTCACAGTAAAATTTCCTTGGCATCAAAAATTTCAAGCTGTATAGGTTAACACGTCTCTAAAATAATTTTTTATCCATTATCCAGTAAAATCACTGAAAGCTTGGTATTATACAGATCAGCATATTATATATTTGTAAGTATATGTATGCGACTATTTGAATACATTTAATAAATTATTTTATATTATTGGTGTTTTTTAGTAATAATAACAGTGAAGTATATGCTTTATAAGGCAATTAAATGAAACTTCAATAAAACTGTTTTATAATGGCGGTACCAAATTTTCTTAAAGCCTGCGGAATTGTTTATACAATTATTTTGTAATGGTTGCAATAGCTTTTACAAAATATTGACAATGACTAAACTATTTTATAAGATGGTGCCAATTTTACATCTATAGCTGTCGTAATAACGTTTTTAAAGTGTTTCTGAGACTAATGTTGTTTTATAAAATTTCGGAAACATTTCTGCAGCTTCTATAAAATACTAAATTGCTAGTTGGGCCACCTTTATAAATGCGGTTAGAAAAGAGGTTTTTGACCTTGCGGATCCATTTATGACAGACTCAATTAAAAACTGGCATTATACAGATGAAATGTCGGATCTTAGGCATATTCGGTTCGACTTGGAGTCATCTGTAACAAGCTTCGAGGAGTGTACAATACCTAGAGTGACTGACTCGAGTGTTTACAAGGAACACTTAAAGTCAGAGGTCGAAGGTATCACACACTACATCGACACAATAGAGGAATTAGATATAACCTCATATCAATTACAAAACCTCATCAAATTCTGTTATGAAAAAAGTTGCCCTGTTAAACAAAAGGCAGACCAAAGAGATGTGCCTTGGTGGAATTGGGCTGAGACCAGGAAACATTTTTTGACCTGGTTTCAACAGAATGGTGACAGGATGGTGACACGGCACACACAGCAGCAGTATCAATGACCAGTCTACGTGAATTGTTTCCAGGCGTGCTTATTTCCAGATTTGGTGATATTACCTTCCCCCCAAGATCACCGGACCTAACGCCATCGGATTTTTTCTTTGTAAAGTAAGTAAAGAGTATTGTTTACATCAATTCACCGGTCAATACAAACCAGTTAAAGAACAACATTCAGGAGGCCATTACCAATATTTCTCTAGAAATGTGTCGACGAGTTCTCCAAAATTTAAGGATCAGGTTGGAGGGGGGCTGGAGGCAAGATGGTCGACATTTGGATAACATAGTGTTTAAAGAATAAAATCCGCATGTATGTAGTGTCTTAATTTTAGAACAAAATTTTGTGAACAGTTTAAATAAGTTTGTTATGATATTTTAAAAACTGATTTTACTCTGAGACACCCTGTAAAAAAATAAATTTATGCCAATGCAAATGGTGTGTCTGCATTTTTAAAATGTGTGTTAAAACACGTTTTTATTATCGCGTTCTAAGAGATTATCACAATCAATATGATTTTATCAGACGTACAGAAGCATCTGTTAAGTTATTTTAGGAGTAAATCATAGAACATTTGAAGTAAAAGTTTCAAAGCATCAAAACACTGCTTTTAGCTGAGAATAAAAATTAAAAAAACAGTTAGTCATGTATAGGAATTTAAAAATCTTGGAAGGTATTTTTATCTTATCAATGTATTACAGTTTTGGTATACATATAGTCCTATAACCTATAATATAATAAGTGGGCGTGATAACGTCAAAGAATATACTTCTGACCTATATTACTTTGATAACGATAGAATCAATAGATAAGTTAAATTTTATACACCTTTATCTATACAATAAATTTGTTTTGTTATTAGCAATATGTTTAAAAGATAAGAATGTGGAAGCTGACACTGCGTCTCGTCGTATTGAATTTTGTATCCCGGCAATGGGAAAGTTTAAATTAAATTGATATCTGATTTAGAGTGAACGTTAGTGTTGAAGGTACTATTTTGGGTATGTACATATTAATGTTAAAAAAAAATATGTTTTATTCGGCAAATAAGTGATGATACATTTTAGATAAGAGATTATAGATAATGTTTCATATTTTGTAAAATATTGTTAAGGTAAAATTTTTTTAATAATAATACCTACGTTAGTGCCAAGTTTTTCATCCATGAACGTCTCGAAACTACCTCTAAAAATTAGGTTTTTCTTTAAAAGTTACTCCGGTATTATATAGTTGCTTACCTATTATAATGAGCGGCATATTTCAATATTAACATTTTAATCATTTTTGGAAACCTTCCTGCCCCAACTATTTATGTTTTAATTGTATAGGGTGGTATGTAGTCTCTAGCCTCTACGATATTATAGAATAAATTTTGCTTTCGTTGACACTGCAGTAACAGATCTGATCCTAGTTGTTCAACGTGTCGTCCACGTGGTTTTGTTTCCCAAGTTAACAATGTGCTTTCAATTAGATAGTAAAACAATGTTTCATTACACTTACATCTCTGTTATATAGGGCAAACATATAAGATAATATAATTGACATTAGTCTACATAGATCGGCGTCATAAAAAAAAATAATTTAGACTATCGTACTTATTGTGAGGTCCTCTAGCCCAGTCGTTGAAGGTATTTACCTCCAAAAACTTGCATCGTGAATAATTTTTTTTTAATGAGTTCGTGAAAGTGTATAGAATAATGTCCTGAAAAGTTTACATTTAGCGCGGATTCAGATCATACAAAAAAAGTGGAAAACATTTTTTTTCATCCATTTTTCCTTTCACTTTTTCTTATTTTCATGTTCATCCGAGAGGATGCAAATTTTTGGAGATTTCGCTATAAAATTTTCTCTGTCGTCTGGGCTATAATAGGCCAGACAACGAATGACCTAAAGGGTGGTGTAGAGTGCGTGAGCAGGGACCTAAGCAATTACTTTAGAAAGTTATTCAGGGTGTTTAGGGAGTGAACATACTGAAAGTTCTGACGTCTAGGAGGTGAGCTGGAAGGGAGGCACAAAGAAAGTCCCACTTTTGGTTTTCTCGCTTTCTCGTAGGAAAAAATTTTCTTATACAAAATAAAAGCTCATGAAATTCTCTACAACTTTCATTTTATATACTTTTCCCGAATTCGCAACCGTTTTCGAGCTACACTCTCCGAAAAAGTGAAAATTTTAGAAAAACTTTAATGAAAAACAAGGTGGGCTTCTCAAAATTGTACTTAACTCAGAAATCATCAAGGAAGCGATCTTTTACAACCCCTCCTCCACTCAAGGCGAGGTTGAAGAGACTGGGAAGATTTGCTTCCTCAAATGGTATGGGGCGCCAGCAAGACAGACCTCCCTCAACCAGTACCGCTTCCAGTTGTTCACGTGGTCAGTGACAATATTAAGCCTGACATCAACTCCCTCCCACCAACTGAGAGCGCAGCTAAACAGCATTTCCGGCGCACCTACCACCCAGTGCAGCAGTGGCTCGGGAATGAACTGCCACCTCAAGAGTGGGGGTGGAAACATATATGAGACACCCTGGTGCCAATTACAAGCACCGGGGGTCCTACTTTTTTTTTATCATCTTTAAAATATAATTTTCTATTTTTCAGGTAAAAATCTGTTTTTCGAAAATGTTCACTTTTTCGGAGCGTGTAGCTCGAAAACGGTTGCGAATTCGAAAAAAATATATAAAATGAAAGTTGTAGAGAATTTCATGAGCTTTCATTTGGTATAAGACGCGCCGTTTTCGAGATATAAGCGAAAAAACCAAAAGTGGGACTTTATTTGTGCCCCCCTTTGTACCCCGCCCCCGGCTCACCTCCTAGACGTCAGGATTTTCAGTATGTTCACTCCCTAAGCACCCTGAACAACTTTCTAAAGGAATCGCTTAGGACCTTGCTCACGCATTTTACATTTCCTTTATTGATTGAACTACTACTTATTAACAATAACAGTAAAAAAAGTCCCCTTGACTCTTATGCTTTTTCATCAATATCTTGAAAACTAATCGAGATAGAGCATAAAAATTCTCTAAAATAATTGTTTCGGAAAATTAGTGCAATTACCCAAGCAGCAAACAAGCAATATAGACCAACCATTAAGACAAGAATAATTTCATGAAGTCGAGAATTACTTAATTTCGTCTCAATAACTGATTATGAAGTCATAACTGACTGGCAAATATATAAGTTAGGGACAAATTAAACACAGCTTGGCTTATAATAACGTAATTGCAAAATAATTATCACAACTAAAATTAAATACGGATGCCTACCGAGCAGGCAAATCATCTATTTGACGTTAAAAACACAAATTTACCTACGTACTGTAATCGATCACAAAATAACAACACATTAATAATTCGGAAAATCAAAACTATGCACTAGCACTATATATTATAATTCATTGTAGGTACTTAAAGTTCGCTCTACTTAAGCAAGCAAACTTTAACATAATTATTAAATTACTTGATTTAAAAAAAAAAAATATGAAATATATGAATATATATATTAATAACCACTTTAATATTAGTCGGGGAGCCCTCCCTAGCTGTACGTGCACCCCCCGCCCGATCCTTGGGGACAATGTTTTTCAAAAAGATTGAAGCCTAAGGAACAATTTAAGATATATTCTAAAAAAAAAAACTGGCTGTACTTTCAAAATGGCGGCCATATGTTAAAAAAAAACTGTTGCCAATGTCGTTTTTGTCATTTAACACAAAAACTAAAAAAGATGGACAAAAACTTTCTTCACAAAAGACAACGTGCATAAAATTTTCTACAATTCTGTACCTATACAATATTTTGATAGGAGTTACCATTTTCCAGATAAATGAGTCCAAAATTAAGAAAACATGGAAATTCGTATATCGGTAAATCACTTAAAAGAAATAACTGTGACAATTATTGTAAGGCGTTTAATATAACTTTATATTATTAACATAAAAATTAAATAAAATAAACTGAAAAAAATTAATAATAATAATAATACTCGTAATAATATTATAATTTGCAGACATTTATCTCGAAAACGGTAACAGTGGTATCTGGAAAACGGTAACTCCTATCCAAATATTGTATAGAAACAAAATTGTAGAAAATGTTATGCACTTTGTTTTTTGTGCAGAAAGTTTTTCTCCATCTTTTTTAGTTTTTGTGTTAAATGACAAAAACAATATTTGTATTTTTTTTAAACGGACGCCATTTTGAAAGTACAGCCAGCTTTTTCTTTTTTAGGACATGTCTTAAATTGTTCCTTAGGCTTTAATCTTTATGAAAAACATTGTCCCCAAGGATCGGGGGTGTGCACGGACAGTTAGGTTGGGCCTCCGTAGTGTTACGTTTTATATTGAATCTTATATTTTATCTTAAGAGCTGACTCATTTATCTGGAAAATGGTAACTCTAGTGGAACAAAATAGGAACAAAACTGTAGAAAATTTTATGCACTTTATTTTTTGTGCAGAAAGTTTTTCTCCATCTTTTTTAGTTCTTGTGCTAAATGACAAAAACAATATTTGCAATATTTTTTTCTTTTAACGGACGCCACTTTGAAAGTGCAGCCAATTTTTTTTTTAGGACATGTCTTAAATTGTTCCTTAGGCTTTAATCTTTATGAAAAACTTTGTCCTAAAGGATCGGGGGGGGGGGGGGGGGAGGGTGCACGGACACTTAGGGTGGGCTCCCGTAGTATATAGTAATTCTTCAAAAATGCATTGAGAGAGTTAACTCTAATGTAGCGTTACTAGATGGGGGTATTATTTCATTTCATGTCGGCAACCTTAGAAAGGAAATGCGGGATATTGGTAAAATGCGGTAGCGCTCTCTCTCTCTGTTTTTACTCGTAGTGTGATTGGTCGAGAACTTTTTGTAGTGAAGACCAGCCTATGATTTGACATATATTGTTTCTCTTCATTGTCATTTCATTATACTATAGTGAATTCCGTGGACTTTAAGTTTCTGCAGCTGCGATTGTTAAATATGTATACCTACTTTGTTTTTTACTAGATGAGCCGCTTTGGAAATGCATTTATGTAACGTAATTGATGAAACTGAAAATAAATGTCAGTAAACTCTAAAAAATTACAAGATAACATCTGAAAGCAATTAATTACAAAACATAATATCAAAGAAGTACCTAATGAATTATTTATTCCTGAAAATACCACTTGTGCTTATAAATTTTATCTATAAATTTTTGCTCAAGCTATGTTGCCAAAAGGTAACATAATTCGTGTAAATTGGCAGCTTATTATCAAAGATTAAATCCATCGCGCTAAAGCGCTCGAGTTTTAATCAAATAACAAATTGTCAATTAGCACTCTTTATATTACCAGGCAACAAGGCTTTCGAAAAAATTTTACCAATAAAATTCTAAGCGCTAGTGATATTACATACGATAAATTTTTCGTGTTGGTACTGTCAAAAGCCGATCTAGGTTAGTTTAACACTAGTAATGACATTTGATTGGTGCAGTGTTGCCAAAAAACAGGCATTCATTGACTATCACATTAATGAGTGAAATAATCGCTGTAATTCTTTCTATGGACACATCCACAAATTTATCGCGGTAATGTTTTGCTTCGTGAAATATTTTCCGCAAATAGACCCACGCCTGCCCTTAAATTTCTTCCAAATTTTTTTTCTCTAGTTTATTACTTATTGTTAACGTAACTTGTAAATTGTAGTATTGTATTACACAGAGTGTAACTAATTTCATGTCATTAAAAAACTGGTAATGGGGACCAACTAGACAAACAAAAAACCTATGCGACTTTTTCCTCTAGGACCACTTTGAAAAAAAAACTGACCTAGGTAAAAATTTTATTGTTAAGGTAAAAGACATTTGAGAACCACTGTTTTTCTGGGTCAATGGACATATCGTTCCGAATCATAGAAATTTCTTACTTATTTTTAAAAAGTCATAAAAATGTAATGATTACCGACTTGTGTCATCGCCGCCACGCGGTCTCAAACAAAGAGGCGCGGCCCTTTGATGGGACCGCATTAGCGTGTTTGATGGTCCAAGGTGCCGACATACACGACGATAATAAATCATCCTACCCCAACATTCCAGCAGTTCTCAAATAATATTACTAAAAATTTTCGAAGTATTTGTTTATTTTTTTTTTCTCCAAACTGTTCATGTGGGCTTTATTATATAAAGTTTTTTTGTTTGTCTAGTTGTTCCCCATCACCAGTTTTTCTTAATGACATGAAACTAATTACACCCTGTATATACAGGGTAGTACTATAATAATGTAAACACAACATAACATAAACATGCTACATATAGTAGAAAATTCCCAATTCCAAAGCCACGGTTGTCTGGAATATACAGTGTGTCCCACATTTCACGGTAACACCTTCGTAGCTCAGTTATTAGTCATCCAATTTCAATCAAGTTTAGACCGGTATCAAAGATCTTTATTACATCTTTTTTGAGTAAAACAAAATTTATTTCAGTCATTGGCGTGCATTTTTATTAAGAAAGAAATCGACCCTTTTTTTCTTAATAAAAATGCACGCCAATGACTGAAATAAGTTTTGTTTTGCTTAAAAAAGGTATAATAAAGGTCTTTGGTAACCATCCAAACTTGGTTAAAATTAGGTGACTAATAACTGAGCTACAAAGGTGTTACCGTGAAAAGTGGGACGCACTATAGTTGATAAACTTGACCGCTACTTGGTGAAAATCCATATCATCACTACATAATGAAATAATATTACGTCAACATGACAATTGTGTCGCTAAAACATTAGCTTCATTCGATGAGCGTACTACTAGCACTAGTAGATTTAAAATTCTAAGCACTAGTGATATTACATACGAAAAATTTTACCACTCTATATCTTGGAAATTACGGCATGTAAGATATAACTATAACAAGTTAAGCATAAGAAGTTAATACCCTCATCTGTTATTCATATAAGAAACAGTTTATATAAAAGATAACATATATGCTAATAGATCGCGACTAGGTTGCCCAGCCATATCTTGACCCCATGACATTTAATTTGAAAAAAAATATTATTTTTTTTTTGTCATCAGGCGAAATCGAAATTTTGTGTTTAAACATATATAGCAGCGAAACCATTAATCCTACAGGAATTTTTCAACGAAGAATTCATCATTTCATCATTTTATAATCTTTCTAATAGATCCCTACCAGTTTTCTGCTAGAACCAACATTTATCTAGATATTCGCAAGAGACGAGAAAAAAACACGTTTCCTTGGAAAATGTAAATTTCCAGTTGTATCGCTCCTAGGGTCCTTATTTTTTGTCGTAGGGCAAAAAATAAAAAAGAGACTTGTGGCTTATCAAATTATCTACAAAATCGTTAGGTCAAAGTTTTTTGCCGTAGCAGCCACCGTTTAGGAGTTATGGACGTTTTAAGCAAAAAAGTGCAAGACACCGCCATCTTAAAAGGCCCGCCGGCCCAAACCAAGGGTCACAGTAAAATTTGGAACGCGGCAAAACGTTCCTGACATTATGTAGTTTCCCTTTGGGAATTTTTATTTTTGAGCTCTCTCTCTCACGGATTTCGAGTTACGGGCGAAAAACCGTTTTCAGAGATTATAATTCGAAGGAATATTTTCGTCGAAGACCCGACATCTAAATTTTGAAAAATACGATACCGCGACGC
The DNA here is from genome assembly GCA_936432065.2 of Rutpela maculata. NCBI lineage: Eukaryota > Metazoa > Arthropoda > Insecta > Coleoptera > Cerambycidae > Rutpela > Rutpela maculata. The sequence continues at coordinate 85,950,476 of OW386287.2, read as the reverse complement.
CCGTATCATGTTGATACGGAAAGAGAAAGACTTGTAGTTGATCCGCATTTTAAATCGCACGCCGAAATCCGAAAATTCGGCCCAACATGAATCAAAATTGACATTTTTGGCATTTTCATTTGACGTTTCTCGATCGCGATTTTGTGTTAGAAGAGTCTTTCGCCCATCTCTTTCCGTCGCAAAAAAAGATATAGTCGACCTTCCCCTGTTAATAACTAATCAACCATAAATAATATAACAACGAAAGATAACCTAACAGACGTAGAATTCAATTCTAAATCGAACTACCCCTGTCCGATCCCGTCAGATGGATTAAAAAAAAGCCTTTGTTATTGCAAATTCGCAAAGAGTAAGGGGCACAGACGTGTAGAATTTTTCTTCAAAAACCCGTTACAACAGTCCAGCTATCTTTTATTTTTTGCCCTACGACAAAAAATAAGGACGCTAGGAGCGATACAACTGGAAATTTGCATTTTCCAAGGAAACGTTTTTTTTTTTCATCTCTTGTGAATATCTATACAGGGTGTTTCGAAAAGATTGGGACAACGCTTAGCCGTAGATTCTTGACATCAAAACAAGTCGATTTAACTCAAAAAGTAGTGGTCTAACTCTTTTCGTTTTCAAGATACAGGGTGGCAAAATAGAAAAATTGTATTCGTAATTTCTCTCTATCTTAGAGACTATTATACGTATCTACTTCAAAGTTGGTAACGTCATGTTTTTCAGCTCGCTAATTACAATCGTGCTATTACCGATGCCATATTTTATAGATGGCGCTAGTTACAGGACTTTTACGTGACATTTTAAGCCATAACTTTTTTGAGGTTAGGTCTTGGACATCGTCTTCTACTATAATCGAAACGCAATTTAGTTTCCTAAAGAAAAGGTGTACTTGTTTAAACGCGATAAAATGCACCCTTTCAGAGAAATACGCGATTTACAATTTTATCACACACCAGTTCGAGGAAATTCAATTATACCTAAAAGCGGTTTTCTTATCTAGTAGGTGTACATCAAGTATGATGTCTTGAAGTCGTCAATAGTGCTTGTTGTAGATACGTATAATATTCTCCAAGATAGAACAAAATATGAAACAATTTTTTTACTATACCACTCTGTATCTTGAAAACGAAAAGAGTTAGACCGCTACTTTTTGGGTTAAATCAACTTGTTTTGATGTCAAGAGTTTATGCTAAGCGTTGTCTCAATCTTTTCAAAACACCCGGGGTTTTTCTCTGAAAGGGTGCACTTTATCGCGTTTAAACAAATTGCGTTTCGATTATAGTAGAAGACGATGTCCAAAACCTAACCTCAAAAAAGTTATGGCTTAAAGTGTCACGTAAAAGTCCTGTAACTAGCGCCATCTATAAAATATGGCATCGGCAATATGACCGTTGTAATTAGCAGCCTGAAAGACATGTCGTTACCAACTTTGAAGTAGATACATATAATAGTCTCCAAGATAGAGACAAATTACGAATAAAAATTTTTTACTTTGCCACCACTACTTTTTAAGTTAAATCGACTTGTTTTGATGTCAAGTATCTACTGCTAAACGTTGTCCCAATCTTTTCGAAACACCCTGTTTAAACGTTGGTTCTAGGAAAAACTGGTAGGGATCTATTAGAAAGATTATAAAATGACGATGAATTTGATTTCTTGAAAAATTCCTGTAGGATTGATGGTTTTGTTACTATATACGTTTGAAGACAAAATTTCGATTTCGTCTGTCAGCATAAAAAAAAATTAATTGTTTTTTTTTCAAATTAAATGTCATGGGGTCAAGATATGGCTAGGCAACCTAGTCGCGATCTATTAGCCTACATGTTATCTTTTATATAAACTATTTCTTATCTGAATAACAGATGAGGCCGGATCTTAGACTATAAGGGTTTTAAAAATAAATACGCTGATTCACTTGTTATCAACCTTTCGGTCACACACTGTATACTATATGATGGTCGTGTTACTGAATCAATAAAGACATAGACCTATTAACTATATACCACACAGAAATAGGTAAGTATGACTACACTAAAATACAGACCTACGCCGCATTTATTCTACTTACGATAACAAGTATATTTCAATTGTGCTAGTTTATTTAGTCATAGGCATAGCTGTTGTTGCTAAACGTGCACTGTAAACTAATAGTTATTACTTTGTCACACAAAGTGTAATGCGTCAAAATTAAAGTAATTGAAATGATGGCTTTACAAGAGTATAAATAAATTGATTTGATTAGCTACAATTTTTTAAGGTAAGCAAGCCAAGGTTTGATTAATAATAATAATAATAATATGTTTGAGTAGTTGTAGGCTTCGAACATCATTGCGTAAGAGTTAATAGAAAATAATTTAATCTCAAATATTTATTCCATTTTATATACAGTGTGTCCAACTTTTCCCGGTAACACCTCCATAGCTCAGTTATTAATAAGTTGATTTATTTTAAACTTCGGTAAGTTCTACACTTTTTTAAGACCTCTATGTATCTATAGCGTATGTACCTATTTAATTTACTCCATAGGCGTACGTATTAGAGGGTGAAAATGGGTCTATTTTCAGGTAATTCCCTTCCGGACAGCCTTGGATTTGAATTTCTGAATATAGTTGTTATCTAATATGAACTTGTATTGTTGTATTCTGTTGTATTGCATTCTATTGTGTTGTGCTGTGCACTGCTCTTGTCTACGTTTTCTGACAACAGCCTTGGCTTTGGATTTTTGGATTTGGGGATTATCTAATATGAATGTATTGTATTGTGTTGTGTTGCATTGCATTGGGCCGTACTGTGCTGTGCTGTGCTGTGCTGTGCTCTGCTGTGCTCTGCTGTGCTCTGCTGTGCTCTGCTGTGCTCTGCTGTGCTCTGCTGTGTTGCGTTGAGTGCATTGTTTTGCGTTGTGTTCTGCCATGTATTGGTTAATTATAAATTACAAGTTTGACAATTAATACATAAATGAACATTCCTGATCCTTCAACAATAAAAATAAATTTTATAGAAAACGGGCTATTTTATCATTGTGAAAAATTGTTACAATTAGACACATATAACCATATCAGAGTTTAGTGATAAAAAGCATTAGGGATATTTCATCCGTTGTTTACTTGATTAGTATACGCCATTTGTGAAGCGTGCAGCACTGTACCAAGAGTATTTCATTTAATACTAGCTTGGAAGTTAAAAGAAAAACGCCTTCTTTAAGATTTAGCCTTATTTATTTCTTTAATGATATTAGATTGCTTAAGATAAATTAGTGTTAATGTTATGTGGAATATAGGACATGTTTCATTAAAGATACTAAAAACCGCTGCCTAAGGAATCACTACTTCCACATCAAGACTTCCTATCCAAGTCTCTTACAACGAAAATACTATATTTGCACTTCACTATGTGGAAATAATTGCTTATGGAACTTTAAATAATACAATATTACTCGAGTAACCCACTGCGCATCCTTACTACTTGAGGTAACCTACTGCGCATCTATGGTACTCGAGAAAAGCCACTGCGCACCCTTACTACTCATGGTAATCCACTGCGCATCATCGAAGAAAGCCACTGCGCATCCATGCTACTTGAAGAAATAAACTGCGCATGCATACTATTTGAGGTAACCTACTGCGCACCCATATTACTCGAGGAAACCTACTGCGCATCTATACTACTCGAGGTAACCTACTGCGCATCGATAGTACTCGTGGAAAGCCACTTCGCATCCTTTATACTCGGGGAAACCTACTGCGCATTCATGGTACTTGAGGTAATTTACTGAACATCCATAGTACTCGAGAAAAGCCACTGCGCATCTAGAATAGGTACTCGAGGAAACCTACTGCGTATCCATGCTACTCGAGGTAATCTACTGCGCATAAATGGTACTCGAGGAAAGCCACTGCGCATCCATAGTACTCGAGGAAACCCACTGCGCACCCATACTACTCGAGGTAACCCACTTATTATAGAATTAAGAAACTAATAGAAGGTAAACACCGTACAGGTTGCATGGGGTTCTAATTTGAAATCGTAGAAGCTAGATGCACACGTGATGACGCGTCTTTGACGCTATCTCCTCATTGGTGTCAATTTAGCAACCTGCTAAAATAATCTTGAAAGGCAGGCACGCTGATGTTCGTTTGTTCATAGGACTCGAATTAAAATGTAGTGTGTTTATAAATCTTAAAATTCCACACCTAAATTTTCTATCCAAGTCTCTCTCACAACGAAAAAAATTTTAATGGTATATTTGCACTTCACTATGTGGAAATTATTGTTTATGGAACTTTAGTAACATAATATTTGAAATCGCCTACCCCAAAAACCTATAACGATAAAACGATATGCCACATAGTGGGGGTGGATGAAGTAAAAAAAAAATTTGATTTGATTTTTTTCACCCCCTTTATTAATGGGTTGGAGGTAGTAATGGGGGTGGCTAAGCCAAAAAGATTTTTGAGACCTTAACTTCTTTTACATATACTAAATACCAATTTTGTGAACTCTTACTTGCTTGATTAACCTATTTACCCCAATTTACCCCCCAACCTTTCAACGTAATAAGATGAAAATATAATCTAGCTCCAGATCTCGTTAAAATGCATAGGTGTACCAAATTTCAAGTCAATATCTTAAACGGTTCCAAAGTAATCGTGAGCACAAAAAAAGACACCGATAAACAGAATTTTTTTGCTCAAACTTAAAATCTCGACATTTCATGACATTCTAAGCCTATTTGAACAGTAAAAATTTTTTTATCGTTACTATGCTTCCACTGGATGTGGAAGTAAAAATATCAAAATTGTTTATAAATATCTGATGTAATACAAACATTTTACTTCCCTTTAAATAATGATTAAAAACGAGAAATAATGAATACTGTATTAAAATTCAAGATAGCGGCGTTTGTCTAAGGGGGATTCTTGTGAACGTTTCAGGAGGTATTTTTTAAGACCTGCCACCCCAATTCCCTAAATGTCAACTTGTTATTCGAAATTTCCAAGTTTCACCAATTTTGATTATAATTGGCCTGTACTATAGATCACAATGACTGATAATAAAAAATATTGTATTACATGAAGTCGCCTTTTTTGGCAATGAGGTTGCTATTTATAAGAAATTATTACTCACTTTATCAACAGATTAAGAAAAATCATGTTATGTAAACAGATAACAGGACCGGTTAAGTACAGCGGAAATAGGAACGAAAATTAACGAGAGAGATTCCTCATACGTGATGTCAATTTTGCTTAATATCCGCAGTCTACTCTACTTACTAATATTGCTGTTTTTTATATTAGCATTCAGTACCAAGCTTCTATGTGGAACATGGCAATGAACTAGTAATTGTATAAGAAAAAAAGAAACAGGTATATAACTTTATACAAAGTGATTTATAATTCTGTGACAAACTTTGGCAGACGGAAGGTGGTCAGATTATAAGAGAAAAATTTTATATGGATATGGATTCGATTTATCTTGGTTAAGAAGCCACACGTCTTTAGAGATTTAACAGTTTAATGAATTGTTGGTAAAATCAAAAGTTGTTTTATTCAATAAGTACCTACTATGTGTATAACGTTAGTTCATTGGTCAAATTTCTATTATTTTACTTCCACAACCAGTGAAAGTATAGTAACGCAAAAAAAAGCTGAAAACTTGTATTAATTAAATAGGCTCACAATGTCATGAAATGTCGAGATTTTAAATTTAAGTAAAAAAAATTTCTATCTGTCGGTCTGTTTGTCTGTAATTTGTTTGTGCCCACGATTACTCTGGAACCGTTTAAGATATTGACTTGAAATTTGGTACACGTATGTTAAAATACATAGGTGTACCAACGGGATCTGGAACTAGATTATATTTTGATCTTATTCCGCTGGAGGGTTTTTTGGAGAGCTGGGGTAAATTGTCGTAAATGGGAGTAAATAGGTAAATCAAACAAGTAAGAGTCCATAAAATTGTGATTTAGTGTGTGTACAAGAGCCAATGGCCTCAACATTTTTTTATTTCTTCAACCCCGCACTACCACCCCCTGCCACCACCACCCCTGCCACCATCCGCACCAAAGGAAAAATTATTTATTCGAGAACGTTGAAAAGCAACTATTATCTGATTTATTAAATAAGCAAAAGTATTTTATAAAAGTCCCTAATAACAATGACATATTGCAGGAGTATTAGAGATTGCACTTCTCACTCCTATTAGAATATCTTGTAATGATGATAAAGCATTGAATAGAAGATGAGCGTAAACTATCAATATTAATACAAAAAAATATGGATGCTAATTATTTCTTTGCAATTTCTTAAATAATTAGAGTTAATAAATAAAAATTAACGTAGAAGTTATTAAAAAATTAAATAATAATAACTCCTGGTATATTAAATCATTATACGACTACACTGCTGCTACTATAAATTGCCACCAACGTCGTGTTTCGATGCCAAAGCGAGTACATTACGTTTAATGTCTACTAATTTTACACTGTTCTCTGTTCCGTATTTTCTTATGCGATGTTCTCAAATACTGCTAATCCTAGAAAGAAAGTTTTAAATAAAAAGTTGCCTTTATCCTTTATTTTTATTTCTTCTCGATATATTAGATATCTTCGAAACATAAAAAGTTTCCCGCTTGTTAGGCTTACTCTCCAAATTTTCATATTTTATTGACATAACCTTAAAAAGAATTCATATTTTCTAGACTTATTAAAATTTGACCTTTATATGTAGCGGTAATACGATCAATATTTAAGACATATTCATTGTTCCATTTAAAGGAAGTTTCCTCAATCGATCTTAAACTAGTAAAGAGTGCTGTAAATGAAGTTGAATTTCTCATCGGAATCATGAAAAAACCTTTTCATTTGAAATAATTAAAATGTTGCAATTTTCGACTAAACCGGAAGCAGCAGAAGAACGTGTAACATGTCAGAAGTAGTTAGTACATTTATAAAGGTATAAGTTAATAATATGAATATTCATTACAGTAAAAATATACCCAAATTTGAAAATTTTATTTTGAAAAATAAAAAAATAAAGGGCGTTACATGTCTCAATGTCACCTGGTACAGTCGTTTCGATTAACAATTTAGTGCTAAAATGAAAGCGAAAATAATTCTTGCTGCAATTTATTGTCTAGGAATCACCTTAAAGAAACACATCCACTGAACTTACTGTTAGAAACGTTTAATAAATGTTACTTAACTTAGGCGGGCCACGTATCCTCTCCGGCTAAATATGGCGACACCGACCCTGACCGACTTATTTAATTTTTATTAGAGATGTTAGCTTAATAATAATGATATAACGCTTTGTTTTTATAGTTTTGTGTATTGTTCTTATCATGCGTAAGTATACTATCATAGCTTTTTAAATATCAAATATTAATTATAAAAATTCTTAATATTCATTTTTCTAGTCTAGAGTTTCTGGTCTGATATTCGGTTTAAATAGATAACCTTTCTGCTTTTTGATTTAAGAATATATAAGTGCTTAACTGAATTTGCCAGGTAAAAGACGTAAAAATTATACCCAATGCTCGGGATACCATATTTTTTTTGTGAAACCTAGGCTGCTTGAAAAAAAGAATAAACATAGTGCTATTAATAATAATAAGGGTACGCAAAAATAAAATACTAATAAAAACAATAAAGTCAGTGTCGCGACACTAACTTAGTTTCAAAAATCGGACAGCGAAATCCCGAAATCACCAGCAATTTGAAACTATCAATAAACATAAACATACGTAATTATCTTAAAAAAAAATCTTGGTAGAGTCAACTGAAATTTAACTTGGATCGGTTCAAAGGTCGCTTCGCTGTTTGAACTAAGATTGAAGTCCGTTAGGTTACGCAGACGATATCGCGATCCCAATCAGTAATAGAATTAAATGTAAAAAAAAAAACTTTTTTAATACAAGCTCTGTACGTCTGCACTGGAAGTTAGACCTGACACCACACATATTTATCCAGGAGGAAGCTCGTTCAATGGTATATAGGCTAATGCAAGGCACAACGCCCATAAGGCAACAACACGGAATAGAGCACCAAAAGTTATACTCAAAGTATAACTTCTACAAAAATTTAGTTTTGTTTGTAAATTTTTAATTACATCTTAATTATTATCATTATTATTATTAAAGCATTGAAACTAAAAAACACACTTTTTGGTACCATATTATTGTTTTGCACCAGAACTACACGTGTAGGCAAAATTTCAGCATAATTGAACGTCGTTAAGTGGTTCAAAATTGACTTGCAAGAATCCTTCTAAACATACTAACTAATATGGAAAGCAAGTAAAAGGCTTGTAAAAACATGAAGGCGCTGCATCAAAAATGATGCAGAGAACGCTCATTATGGTAGACAGGTGGTGCACCCAGTTATCTCCGTGAACCTAGAGATCTCAACCTGAAAATATTATACCTCCGGGAAAATGAATTGTAGATGAGCAACGAAGTTAAATATTTGGGACTGAATCTAGATACTAAATTAAATTTCAAAGCAGATCTGGACAGAATCACTGCTGAAGCCACATGGGCCCTATGCGCTAGCAGAAGAATGGTAAGCGAAAACTGAGAACTACAACAAAAAATAGTGCATTGGTTGTACCAAAGGATTGATTGAACAATACCCTATGCCTCCCCGATCTGGTGGCACAGAGCTAGAAAAGGGGAAGCAATGAGAAAACTAAGAAAGATACAAAGGCTAGTCTGTGTAGGGCCAACGGGAGGACTGTTAACAACACCTACCGCAGCCATGGAAGCACTACTTTACTCACCTCCACTACCCTTACTCGTGGAGAGTGAGGCACCGCTACCAGCGTAGAGGCTGAAAACAATCGGATACGAGACCATTCCCAAAACAGATTGCCATACCGAGATATTTAATCAACCACTAAACATATAGTCAGATAGAATCAGCCACAACTTCACAAAAACTTTCAGAATATACGTACCTGACAAGGGAGAGGAGGGAATAAGGCAACTGCGGGGACATTAAAATTACACCACATGAAATACTGACGGATCAAAAACATCAAGAAGTACTGGAGTAGGAGTTACGGGGAATCGACAGACATTGGTTTGAACCTGGGTAATACCGCAACAGTGTTCCAAGCGGAAGTCACAGCTCTAGAAATATGTGCACGAGAAGCAATACGGAGGTCATACACTGACAAAAGAATTCGTCCATCACTGACAGCCAATCAGCTCTCAAAGCTGTGGATGCAGTAGAGATACGTTCCAAAATGGTAAAAGACTGCCTCAATTCCTTGGCGAAACTGGCGGAACACAACAACTTACAACTGGAGTGGATGCGAGAACACCAGCAATGAAGGTAATGAAAATGCAGACAAGCTATCCAGAGCTGCGGAATGTCATATAATGTCACAAGAGTATTGGTAAAGGAACTGTTAAGCCAAAAACAAAATTGTCTTGGACTGGAGCGCCAGGGATGAGACACTCACGTATGTTCATCACTGACGGACCATCTAAGAAAAAGACCAGCGAATTGCTAAAGCTGAACAGCTTCTCTTTTTGGGAGGAACAGGACTAACGGGATAACGAGACTATGGGGTACAAAAAGCTTAAGCTTCAATGCAACGGGGTTTTGGCACCGCAACCTGTAAGGAGAAAAATATTGCAGCCAATGAACTAGGAAAGGCAGAAGTTCTCAAACAAATTGAAATGCTTTTGCTGACGATGATAAATATAACAAAATAAATACATAATTAAAATTATAATTTGTTAATAAAAGAATCATGAATAAATACAGAAGTCGGATAATTCGACTGTTTGAAACTGGCTAAACTTGACTAAAAGATATATTATTCATTTCTGTCTCATCTGTCACAGTAGATAAAGAAGCTCCAAAGACATGCGCAGCTAGTTCTTCTGTATTATTGCAATAGCTTCACGTGCGACGCATATCAGATCGTGCCTGGGATTAGTTGATAAACTCATCCAGATCTCAAGTTAAATTTCAGTTGATTATTTCCAGGCAGCTCACACAACTCAGCTGATGGAAAACGTAAAAGTTTCTATATCCAATACCGTTATGTTATATTGGTACTTTTTCTCTGGATCATTTACACAAACGACAAATATGTCAGCAGTTACAGAACGTTACAGTCAGACCTCACCTCAACAAATGACAGTGTTGCTAGATCTTGCCTTGTACGTATTTCTTTACTATAAATTATCCTAGTTGTAAGTTTAACAGTCAATCCAGAACATTTTTATATTCTGAAACCAGGACTATCCTGAGTAATCCAGTATGGTATTCATATCCAATACAAATTTATTGTCCAAATCCTAGCCATAAAACCTTCCAGTTATTATGGGAAAAATTAATTTCTTCTGAAAATCGTTTAAAAGATGTAAAGCATCTTAGACGTAGACGATCTCTGTTTAAATTCGAATAAAAATAATTAGAAAAGACGCGCTCTAAGAATATATTGGGCAGTTTTGTAGATTTAGCAATGTGTCAGGTGGGAATTTACTTAATAGCCGGAGAGCGAGACCTTGAAATATGCAAAATGAAAGAGGCCTGTACAACTCGCAAATATAAAAAAATTGAAGTCATATTTTTATGTAAAATGACCTGTCGAATTCTATTGTGGAGGTCGCAATTCGATTCGCATTTGCGAAATCTGAAAAAATCGCACTTTCCAATTTTCTATGAAATTTCTCAAAAATACAATATTATACATTTCCCATCCCATAACTTTGTTTCTAACCATTGACGTGGCTTGGAAATTTGGCCACATATATTCTGAAACATAGTGAATCGATTTCCATACGTAAAATTGTATCAAAGGTAAAATATCCGGTACAAAAAAAAAATATTCATTCGAAATCGCATGGATATTTCGGTAGCTGCATTGAAGAAGTCTGAATCGAGGAAACTTTTTTATTATTGAAGATAGAGTACTAATATAACGAGTGAAATGTAATTTAAGGACAGAATTAAATTTTGAAAAAAAAGAAAGTAATATCTCAAAAATGGAGGGACTGAAAAAATTTTAAAAATTACGTTTAAATAACACGTTGAATAGTTTTAAAGATCTGCCAAGTTATATACAAAAATGTCCTATTTTTCAAAGGGATATTAACAAACGGAATAAGCGTGAAGTAATGTTTTTGACAATAGCCCTGAGTAAAAAATTATAAAAAAAAAATATTATCTTACGAGAAAAGTTGTGTTATATCTATGACTTAAATATTATTCACATAGAATGCATATTTCTCGAAATATAACGGATTAAACGCTGGTATGGTTAAAATATCCTTAAAAAGTGGCATACTTAGCTGATTTTCAAAAATGTTTAACGTAAGTTACTTAAATTTTTGTGGTTGTTTTGCAATAAACACATAATAAACAAATAATTTTTTCAATATTATCAGGTCTTCCGTTTTTTATATATTGACGGTTAAAATGAGTGCTACTTTATAAACGGCGCGTGACGCATTGTTAATATGCTTTCAGAATATGATAACGAAATGCACTTTCCGTAGATAGTAAGTCACTAATAGTAATGCATATTTAAAAAGCGATATTTGATAAAGAATACACATACTGACAATTATATACAACAGATATTTTTTATTATATATTTTGGAAATATAAAGAAATATAAATATATCTTTTGGAACTAACTGGGCTCCTAAATGGTCCATACTTTCCGTGAATTCTGGACGACCGTATAATAATGACTTGAAGAACTCTACATACTACTTATTAAGCAATCTTCAACAACATATGCACCATTTTTGTTAATTTCACCAAATGAAGGGATTCCAAAAATTGACTTTTTTAAATAGAAATTAGTAGATTCACAACTTTACATTTGCCTGCATATGTTTAGAGTAAAAATTTCTCACCTGATCTCTTCACGGTTAATCATAAAGCAGTTGAAAATAAAACTATCTATTTTTTAAATTATAACAGTATTTTAAATAATACATCCTAAGAAACAAACATTAGTTAACTAAACACTCTATATTCACAAAAAAATGTAATAAAATCAAAACTATCTATTGCCCGATACACGGTTAGGGATTGGGCGTCAGAGCAATGTTCGTGTTACAAGGCTCTTTCTCATTTCCTATGCATTTTATAAAATAAACGCTCCAAATTTCATTAGCTCTAGCTTACTCACTTACAAAATGCAGCTATTTTGAAAAATAAAAAAGTTTTCCCGTTATCACACTTTTTCGCTGTAAATTATACAAAAATGATATCCCCCCCCCCGTTATTTATTATTTTTCCGTTATATCATAACATATTATTTTTGCATACACCGTTGAAAAGCGAAAGGCGAGGCGAAAGGTTTGAATATTGTAATACTAAAATATGAAGTTTTTACGATAACAAATGACAAATATAGAGGAGTGGGAATGTAGAAGAACTCACTATTCTGCGTCTGAGTGACGCGACACCAATTTATTTATTAACGGCGCCAGTCGTGTTCTCCCTTTGTTTTTCCACTCCCAGGCATAGAATCAGACACATCCTACAAGTAGGATCATCTTTCAACTGCATTGTATGCTGGTGCTTGTCCAGAGGACAGTGTCCTCTTATCAGACCTACCATCCATCTCAATCGCTCTTTATCGAGCCCAATCAGCCACTTTACGGTGGAGTCAGTCGAGGGCCCTATTATATGGAGCCTCGACTGTCTCTTTCCTGAGCCCAATAATTTTTAAACTGTGCCGTAGCCCAGTCTTGCAGCTCTGATTGTAACAGACTTCTTGGCAGACCGAAGGCTGGCTCGGGGCCAGAGAAAGGAGTTTTTGCTCCTTCACCCGCCAAACGGCCTGCTTCCTCGTTGCCTTTGATTTCACTGTGTATGGGCACCCATATAAGTTTAACTGAGTTGCATTCATACAGCTCAGTCAGAATGTTTCGAAAGTTCGGCACCAGCTTAGAGGTCATCTTGTTTGATACAAAGCTGCCTGACTGTAGCTACATATATAAACATGCTTATTAACGAAACCTCTTTTGAGGTTTTCGCTTGCACACAGTAAAAAGGCGTATGTCTCAGCCTGAAATACACTAGGATACTTACCAAGTGGCGCCAATGTACGAGCCCTTGGCTTGCATCCGTGTACACCACCATCGGTTCCCTCCTGAGTATCCAATCCGTCTGTGCACCATTCCAGACCTCCAGATTCATTTTATCGCGTTCCCGGTCGTCTCGACTGGGGAACACGACTGTATATGGAATAGTGAACTTATAGACGAGGAGATACCGGTCGTCCTCTGAATGAGCAACGACCTGGTCCCAGGTAGAGCTATGGCCTTTGTGTGCCCCAGCCCTTGTCCCGTCGCATTCCACATACCACCTTTAAACAGTTTATTTGTTGCTTTCCTAGCTTCCCGTTCCACTTCGACGTCCAAGGGAGTGAGTCTAAGGATGGTCTTCATGGCAGCCGTTGGGCTGGTCCTGATTGCTCCTGTTATTCCTAAGCAAGTTAACCTTTGAACTAAACATAGGCGAGCTATTAGCCTAATTGTCGAGCACTCCTTGCGCATAGTAGCCTGCTTCGCTCAATTCGACCAGTAGCCCGTCAAGCATGAGGTTCCACAATAGCGATGACAGTACCCCGACAACCTCGGCCCACCTTGACCCTAACCGAATCGTTGCGAAGCTTGATTTCAATATTGCGGGTGCTCAGCATGGACGATATCCACTTAATTATGGTGCCGTCCACGCCGCGGTCCACAACTGCTTGACTGAGAGAATCGAAGGTTGGTTTGTTGAATGCTCCTTCGATATCCAAGAACGTTACCAATGCCAATTCTTTCTGCTTTAGCGCCTTCTCAGCTCTAACAACGATGCGATGAACGGCCGTATCTGCAGATTTACCGACTTGGTATGCATGTTGATTGCGATGAGTTGGTGATGACACCAATACCCCATCCTTTACATACCTTTCTATTAAACTTTCCAATATCTTCAAAAGAAAGGAAGTCAGGCTTTAGTCTGGTCATATATGGTGCGATCTGTCTCTGGTATAAAGACCACTTTTACCTCTCTCCAGGACACTGGTATGTATACCAGCGATTTAAATGGGTAAAATGTCGATATGGCCCATCTCAATTTTTCGTGTTTTATCACCTCCGACGCCTTCTTCCAGTCTGCGGCAGTTGCCTCCGATCTGAATTCCGTCGCCGAGGGCTTCGTTTCACAAATCTCCGACCCTGGAAAATGATCGTCGAGAAGACATTTAATTATCTCACGGTCATTATGTGTGTAAGACCAGTCTAGGAGCCTGATACAGTCAAGCCTTGATGATGGGCTTCTTGAGAGCGTTTTGCGTAGTCTAGCTGGTAGGTTTTCGATGGTTCTACAGAAGGCCCTCCAGCTCTCTCTTTTCTGCTTGTTCATCAAGCTTTTATACCTTCGCTGGGCAGATCTGTAGATCTCCCAGTCAGTCGGTACTTTAGAGCGTGTTGCTCTATTGAGCAGCTTACGCGTTTCTTTACACAAAACACTTAGTTCTTTATTCCACCATGGGGCGCTATTTTCTCCTCATTTGCAAGGGACAGTTATCTTCAAACACGGAGTTGATGGCAGTCTGCAGCTGTAGAGCTACTACTTCCACCTCTCGCGGGTTTCTTGGTCTATAGGATATGTCCGTCAGGTTCTTCTGTAGGTCCCTTGTATAAGAAATCCAGTTGGTAGACCTGGGATTCCTGTACGTGACGGATTCCGGTCTGTTCCCTTCCGGGATGAATCTAAATATATCGGTTCTTAGCTCTATTCTTCAGCAATGTGGACGCCAGGGTTAATTCAATCACTTGAATTATAAACGTAGGGGCATTCTGTTTGCAATCTCAAGGTCAGAAGCGTATAGAAATTCAAGTAGTACCGTGCTTCTCGGGTTGACTTCCGAACAGCCCCACACTGTGTGATGGGCATTGGCATCACATCCGAGAACCAACTGATTTTCCTTTGCAAATTGTGTTAATTTTTTGAACTCCTCCGATGGGGGTGGGGTAGGTGAGTCGTATGGTAGATATGCCAATTAAATCTTCCAACCTACCTTCCTTTGTCGAACTCACCCTAACTGCAACCAGTTCCCTAGGACAGAAATTTGGCATTAGACATGTATGAAGATTTTTACTTACGCACACGCAGGTTCTGGGTGTGTCTTCTGTAGTGCAATAAAAGACCTTCCCATTTCTTCGGTCCAGTTCCTTGATGAGTCCTTGGTGAGCCCATGGTTCCTGGATGAGGATGACATCCGTTTGCATCGCAGACAGCTGACGACCAATTAGACTGGTTGCCGCCGCGCTGCGATGCAAGTTGATCTGTAAGAAATGTAAGACTGGAGCAGGGAAATTGCTCCTCAAGGAGAAGCCTTCTCCCATTTTCAGCAATTGAGGGAGCCTTCCGTGATTATTGTTACCTTAATCCATAAATGTATTCCACGGATAGGTGGGAAAAGAAGTTCGCCCCCACAGAGCCCGCTTGTGGGAGGTCACCCGGTTTCCCACAGGCATCGTTCAAGGTAACCATCACCCTGGTACCATACAATTCTCGGCACGATAGCTTACACCTTAGCTTGGGGAATATTTGTTAACCTTCCGGTCTAAATCCGCCGCCTGTTGTTAAAGCATTTCCACCTCGGGCAGGTTGTGATTCATCATCACGGGCGGATGATATTGGACGGTGAGAATCTAGGGCCGAAACCCACATAACACAGCCCGCACCCAGCATGCACCCGCACACACTAAGCACAAAAAGCTTGCACTCAGTATGCACAAGCACACACTAAGCACAGACCGTGCCACGCGGGAGGCACTGAAATCGCATCAACCGCCCCTGGCGCGTTCTGACCCACCCCGGTGATCTCAATTAAGAGGCCGAGTGGGACATCACATGCCTTGGCACCCTAACGGGATTTTACTTATTACCTATTAATAGTGGATTTTACACCTAAATATCTGAAATATTTTCATAAAAAAATCCCTATCGAGCTCCCGTAAGGTGAAGAGAACATTGAGTTTCAAACCTGTGGAGACATGAGACTTCCAATTAACTCGATTTCCGGTCTTCTAAACGAAAACCCTCAAGGGATTAAGACTAGCAACAAGTCATATTATCAATAAAATGCAAAAAATTCAAAGAATTTTTTTACTAGATTTAAAATAAGTACAATGAAATTAAGCAATATCCTATCCAATACATTATATAATTTGAAATGATCGCCTCCCCAATTAAGGCAAGATACATTTTACCATATAAATAACAATCGATTTGGTAGAAAAGATTCATGCAACTTCCCCAGAATTTAATGCAAACATTTATACATATTTGTAATTATGGCTGACTGAAAATAAAATAAAAACATTTTACTTAAAAAATTTTGGTTCGCTTGTGATTAGCTTTAAGGTTCTCGATTGTGATTATATCATTCATAAGAACGGAGTTCAAAAGTGCGTTCAACTAATACATGAGTTGAATAATTTTCGATCAGTCTCGCGACTTACTAGTCCCCATGCAGGTACAATATAGGGAAAATGACACCACTCCGTTTTCGAGCGATTTTTTGGCAAAACTGTTTTTTGACTTATTTATGCATAAGACGGTTTTCTCTATAACTTTGTTATTTGGAAAGCCCTGCATTTGGCATTCCTACTAACGCTTTATATTTAATATCCAACGCACTCGTCCAAATTACGAGCCGCTGGATGAACTCAAACTTGTTTTATGTGAGAAACCAGCCTATTTTTGCTAATATTTGCTTAGCTTATAGACGCTACGCGCCTTCGCCGCATTTGTCGGTTTCACCCTTTTTGGTATCGTAAAGAATGACTAGTCATTCTTTTGAATGATACCCATATTGACTGTATCTTTATTTCCATTGTCTTTCATGGAGAAATAAAAAAGTTAAAAATATCTTCAAAGTACTTCGTAAAAGTATATTGTTTATTTTTCCTTGCCCAAAAATTATACTTCTATTTTTGGTACATTTTTCCATGACCACAATATACTTTTACTCTCAAAACATATTTTCCTAAATGGAAATTCGGTGATTCTTCGAATTTTCACCTGGTTGTGCCTTACGTCTTAACGAACCTATATAAGTCTTTTTGTGCTAGTTTTTGACTCTGATGTCTTCCCAGCTCATATGTTATGCTCAAAAATATCTTTAAATGAATTTTTTACCTATGTCGAATTTTCATTTTGCCTTCGACTCAGGTCGATTTTGGGAGGTTCTATAACAGGAACATGAAAAATGTGAAAATAGTATTTTCGTTATATCATGAAAAAGTACAATTTTCTCCACTTTCGCAATTCCAAGTCAAATCACGACCCCAAAAATATGTTTTGTGAGGTGTTTTTACCTAAGAATCAACTACTGTCTATTTTTGTATGTTCGAGAGTTGCATAGTATATGTCGAATTCATGGATCTCGCCCTTCGGCTATAAAATGTAAAATAAATGTATCTTTAAAATGTATCTTTTTTTAAGTTTTATTTTATAATAAAACAGCGTATGCGAATTTATTTTTTAAAATTATATCGTCCAAATATCTTCCATCTCATTGGCTGCACTCTTCCAACCGAGACCTTATATTCTGCCCTGCACGTTGGCATATCTCCACAGAAATGTTGATTTTGATATGTATAAGCTTCTTCAACTATTGAATATTAGCTGGGGGCTAGATGTGAACTTTTCTTTTTAGATATCCGCAAATCCATATAAGAAAGGAGGTAAAGTACGGTGACCTCGTAGGCCAGGACACAACACTTGGAAGTGACTTTATCCGGAAACGTCTTCCTGACAGCGGCCTAAAACTTTTCTTATGGTGTAAATTATATGGCTCTATCCTGCTGAAACCTTGTTTCAGCATTATAATGAGGAAATTGTTGAAGTTCGGCTCGAAGAAATTAAGAAGCATGACAACACTATCGAGAAGTGTTCATGGTTAGCGCGCGACTGTGATTGCCCTCCAAAAATTATCAACCGATTATGCGGACACCTGACATTGAAGCAGAATTTGGAGCCAATTATATTTCAAATAAACATAGTCACGATTAATGCGATCTACCAAGGCGTACAGCGATATTCTGCTGCGATTTTAGCTGGAGCTAGGCTAAAAAATTCTTTTCTGTGACAGTTTTTACGGTTAATGTAAAATTTAAATGATAAAATATCTATTAAGATATATAAAGTGCCGTGAAAACTTTATGCCTATTGGATAATTATAATATTTTCTTGGTCTAATTATAGCGATTTTGTTTTGAATAATATAGTCAGTATTAGGTGAGTCTTTTATCTTTTGTATATTTTATTACCTTCACATCCACATAGTGGATTGGATCACTTAATCGTAAACAAAATTATTATTTTTTTGTTCAAATAGGCTTGGCATGTCATGAAGCGTCGAGATTTTAAGTTGATGCAAAAAAAATCTGTCTTTCGTTCTGTCTAACTTTTTTTGAGCGCTGGAACGGTTTTTTTTAATGCCTTATTTATATCCTATCCTTCAACGGAATAGGTAAGATAAAAATATAAGCTAGTGCCAGATTTCGTTAAAATACATAGGTGTACCATGTCAATATCATAAATCGTTACAGAGTAATCGAGCGCACAATAAAAATCGCTCCCCAAGGAATCACTACTTCCACATCCAGATTTTTTTATCTACGAAAAAATTTTGTATGTGGAAATAATTGTTTATGGAACTTTAATAATATAATATTTGAAATCCTCTACCCCAAAAACCCATAAAACGATACACCACATCGGTAGCGGGGTGGGGGTGGTGATAGGGGGTGGTAGTGGGGGTGGATGAAGTAAAAAAACATTTTGAGGTTTCTGGTTCTTATACACACCCTAAATCACAATTTTTTTCATCCCCTTTAATAATGGGGTGGGGGTGGTAAGGGGGGTGGCTAATGCCAAAATTCTTTTTGAGACCTCAGCTTCTCTTGTATATACTAAATACCAATTTTATGGACTCTTACCTGCTTGATTTACCTATTTTCACCAAATTTACTCTAATTTACCTCCCAACCCTTCGACGGAACAAGTTGAAAATATAATCTAGTTCTAGATCTCGTTAAAGTATAAATGTGTACCAATTGAACAATAAAAATTTTTAAAAAATGTTTGTCGTTACTATACTTCCAATGGACGTGGAAGTAAAAGTAACAGACATGTTTTTTTTAGTTGAAATTAAAATCTCGACATTTCATGGCATTCTAAGCCTATATGAATTAAACAACCACTATATGTGGATGCGGAAGTAAAACTAATTCTAGAGTCCAAATTAATATATTTTTGAAACCCACATTATTTATAGACTAGGTGCTCAAAATTCACTAAAAATTCACTCCAATACAATATTGCACACCAAACAGTAATCTTGGATGTGTTCAGTTGTCTATGATGATTGTTTTTAGGTTTATTTAACCCTTAAGCGCTATCGTATGTTTTTGTTGCATAAAGTCTATCGTGGGGTGTGCACGCACCCCATTTTAAAAGTAACTATTTTTCAGTATTAGCGATTTTTTTTATGGAATGTTTTAATATGAGGTAATAGGTACAATACTACTGCAATGACTTAGAATGTTAAAACCAGATAATTTATTCAAAATGAAAGTTAATAACAAAATATTGAATTCTATCGATATAAATGAAAACATATTTTTAAAAATTTATTTTCTTTAAACGTAAAATATTCTAATACTTCTGTTGCTGGTAATGTATTCAGAAGGGCTGATATTTATTCCCTGTAACAAAAAATAAAACTTCCTTTGATATATAAAAAAAATGACAAGCATGTTCTAATAGGTTCATAAAATAAGCGTTTTTTTTTCCGTCTTATTTAGACTAATATCCTGGCGGAGTTTAGCCATAAGTTATTTCACCACTCAACCAGGACAGATACACAACAAACAATAACACAACAGCCATTCCCTGGGACATTGCCGTCTGCCGCAGCTGAAGCTCGAAATCAGGAGAGAAGAATGATTTGTCTCTCACACAAATGCAGTTTAGCTTAAAGCCACTGTCTCGGTAATACGTAAAAAAAACACCACCAAATATCGACGCCCTAGCCAGGATTCGAATTCGGGACCCCTTGGTCTCAAGCCTGTAAGAATTGAGCCACTGAGTTGGCCTCTATTCATTATAATTATATCATTTGTCAAAATTGATATAATTGGTGACAGCAAAAACCAAAATCGTGCCTTTGCCCATTTATATCTATTTTTTCCATAAAAATACTGCCCAGATTGTAGATGTCTTTCTTCTTCAGGTTCTTCTTCTGCCACATCACTTCCATCTTGGTCTAAATCACTCACTTCTTGTACTATTTCCATATCACCTTCTTCTTATTCTAAATCATTCTCTCCTTGTCCCATTTCCATTTCACCTTCTTCTTGTTCTGCATCGTCTCCAAATTTCGAGTCCGTGTCATGATCACTATGTTCACTTTCAGCATCACTTAAGTCACTGTCTTGTTCATTATCATTTAATTCACCATCACTTATGTCCTCATAAAAGTGTTCAGCCAAATTTTCCAGTTGTTCTTGGGTGAAAGCCTTCTCCATCTCTTAAGTTTTTGGGTAACTCGTTAATGCAAGGTCTACCGTGGGGTGTTTCAGCACCCCAAATGTTGATTACAGGGACACTAATTTTTTTTTTGTAATTCCTTTCACACTATTTTATGAACACCCTTAAGCTATGAGATTACCTGAAACAACAAAATATTTGTGTTAAAAATAAAAACACGATGCGCGAATTTCCGCGGCTGGGGTGTCAAAATACCCCACGATAGTGCATGAGGGTTAAGACCCAAGGTCGATAATCCCGTTTGTCAATAACATTTCTGTAGAGATTGTCAGCGCGTAATATAGGTGTACTAGCGCCCGGGTTCAAGAAATCCCTCCCGCTGAGTGAATGTCGCCTTTTATTAGCGCGCAGGGTAGAAGTTGATGCATATATCAATTGCACAAAATGATTCATACTGTAATAAATACCGGGAAATGACACTAAATTTTGTTAAGCAAGAAATTTATTAAAGCATACTTTCAGTAATTACTTTCATACCTCACTAGTAAAACGGTGGTAGTGTGATCAATATTACGAGGAACCCAATTTTTAAAATAATCGAGGTGTCGTTTTTATTTTAGCACATTCTCAGAACTATTTAATGTAGGTTTCCTTGTAAAATTAAATATGTATTCAGAGTCGACAACGCACTACTGCAAGTAGATATATGATCTAATCTATCGTAAAGTTCGTTCGAATCAGAGACACACAGTGTATATAGACCGTAACACTGCGTTAAAAAATGGAGACTCTCTCGTTGTGCCAGTAACCCTGTTAAAACTGCAGGAGACGGGGATGAACAAGTATTTAGAATACATGTATGGTCAGTCTCAGCGTTTTCCGGCAAACGAAGTTTGAAATTTCATGTGGTCCCAGCCAAAGTCGTTTTGTCACTAAGTGCCTAAATATGTTTTTTCGTGAACCAAAGATTGCAAAAATACTTTTTACTGACATTTTTGCAGCGACGTTTTTGACTTCCTGTCATTTCCGGAAATTTTGAAAAAACAGCTTTTGCCGATATGACGTACCGAAGGTCGCTTTTATTCTAACAAGGTGCAAATACTTCAACGTGTCCTATATAAACTTGAAGCTGACATTTTTATGGCAGCTAAAAGTATAAATATGTAAAAATATGTCAGCCATCCCCATCAAAAATGGCGCTTTTCTTCGACATTGCATATTATTTAAACCAAATGGTATTTTAATGTTTTTTTATTCTAGAATTGTTTGGGAGATTCTCAAAATACATGTATGAAAGCTTAATGACATTTTGAACCAGTGGAATTACCACTTATATTCAACTCGTGCTTTTACCTAATATTTCAATAAAATTCAGTCTTGAAGTCAATAATATTTTTTAAAAGCACGAGTTGAATATGGGGGTGAATTTAAGGGCTGAAGAGGGTAAATCCACTGCTTCAAGATGTCAGTGAGCACTGAGAGTCTCCCAAACAATTCTAGAGTAAAAAACCTTAAAATACCGTTTGGTTTAAAAAAATACTGCCAAAAACCGCTACCCAAGGAATCACTACTTCCACATCCAGATTTTCTGTCCAAGTCACTCACAGCGAAAAAATTTTGTATGTGGAAATAATTGTTTATGGAAATTTAATAATATAATATTTGAAATCCTATACTCCAAAAACCCATAAAACGATACCCCACATCGGTAGTGGGGTGGGGGTGGTGATAGGGGGGTGGCTAATGCCAAATTTTTTTTGAGACTTTAGCTTCTCTTGTATATACTAAATACCAATTTTATGGACTCTTACTTGCTTGATTTACCTATTTACCCCAAATTTACCCCAATTTACCCCCCAACCCTTCGACGGAACTAGACGAAAATATAATCTAGTTCCAGATCTCCTTAAAGTACATATGTGTACCAAATTTCAAGTCAATATCTTTAACGGTTCCAGAGTAAACGTGCGCACAAAAAGTTACAGACAGACAGACCGACAGACAGACCGACAGACAGATCGATAGACCGACAGACAGACATTTCTTTTCGCTCAAATTTAAAATATCGACATTTCATGACATTCTAAGCCTATTTGAACAATAAAAATTTTTAAAAAATTTTTTGTCGTTACTATACTTCCACTGGATGTGGAAGTAATATGCCATTTTGAAGAAAAGCGTCATTTTTTATGAGGTTGGCGAACATACTTTTGCATATTTCAACTTTTAGCCTCCATAAAAATGTCCGTAACTATTATTCCGTGTTTATATAGGACACGTTGAAGTATTCTTGTTAGAATAAAAACAACCTCCGGTACGTCATAGCGGCAAAATCCGTTGTTTCAAAATTTCCAGAAAAGTCAAAAACGCAGCTGGCAGACAGACGAAGGGCCTTAATTTTCGTAATCGACATAGTTTGAACATTGAAAATCCAGAGAAATCTTGGAAAGTGTTTTTATCGGTAAGCGAGCGAAGTGAAAACCAATTAAGAATTTTAAATTGTAATGAAATACAATATAATAAAAAACCTGACTCCTTGTATGCCTCTGACGATCATACTGTATAACCTACATGGCCCAAATGCCAAATGTTTTAGATACGTTCTGAATTTGAAAGAAAAATTTTGTCCAACAAAAGTTATCGCTTTTAATAGACATTCGAAGTCAGCAACTCCCGACTAAAACTTTCATTCGTTTCGATAGTCTTATAAAAAAACCGCTGCCCACATCCGGATTTTCTATCCAAGTCACACAATGAAAAAATTTTGTATCTGGAAATAATTGTTTATGGAACTTTAATAATATAATATTTGAAATCCTCTACCCCAGAAACCCATAAAACGATACCCCACATCGGTAGTGGGGTGGGGGTGGTGAGAGGGGGTGGGAGTGGGGGGGTGGATAAAGCAAAAAAATATTTTGAGGTTTCTGGTTCTTGTACACACACTAAATCACATTTTTTTTTTCATCCCCTAATAATAATGGGGTGGGGGTGGTAATGGGGTTTTTTGAGACCTTAGCTTCTCTTGTCTATACTAAATATCAATTTTATGAACTCTTACCTGCTTGATTTACCTGCTTACTCCAAATTTACCAAAATTTACCCCCCAACCCTTCGACGGAACAAGATGAAAATATAATCTAGTTCTAGATCTCATTAAAGTACATATGTGTACCAAATTTCAAGTCAATATCTCAAACGGTTCCACAGTAAACGTGCGCACAAAAAAAGTTGCAGACCGTCAGACCGACAGACCGACAGATCGACAGACAGACCTACAGACAGAACATTTTTTTTCGCTCAAACTTGAAATCTCGACGTTTCATGACATTCTAAGCCTATTTGAACAATAAAAATTTAAAAAAAATTTTTTTGTCGTTACTATACTTCCACTGGATGTGGAAGTAATAACGTTTTAAACTAAATTGATATATGGCCTAATCTATGTAAAGTCCGTTGGAATCTGGGAAACACACTATATTCGATATCTTGTGCATTTTGGTGTTTTGTGTGCTTATTCAAAATCA
Source organism: Rutpela maculata (assembly GCA_936432065.2). NCBI lineage: Eukaryota > Metazoa > Arthropoda > Insecta > Coleoptera > Cerambycidae > Rutpela > Rutpela maculata. The sequence goes on along the minus strand of OW386287.2, from coordinate 85,926,416 downwards.
TTAATAACATTTATAAAAATATATAATAAAATATAGTTTATATAAAACATGACTTTACAAACCTCTAACGATTATCCTGTACGGTGCATATGGCCCGATTTCAATAGAGAATATTCTATTGTCCACGATGGCTCGGCCCCTCAAGGCTCAAAACGTCTCGGGCGTCGGACATGTAGTGAAGTGACGCTGGAAGCCGAGCGACGTGATGGCCTTGAGGCCTGCCAAGGTGGGGTTCGCTGGTGATGCCTAAACTCTGTACTGCGGTCGGCGCCGCAGGTTCGTTGGTAAACACGGCGAAGTCCCCAAGGAGCTCTACCCAGGGGTGAATTGATAGTGGGTTTGTCATATCCATTTCCCCTATCGAAGCCCTTTACTAATATAATATGATATGAACTTGAGAAATTCTGTGAGTAGACACAGCCGGATGACCTGGAAGTGGCTGTGCCTAGTGGTTCAAATAACTCAGTCCTCGGCGGAGTGCCCTATGACTGAAGGTCACGTGCAAGGTACACTCCACCTGTCTCTCCCTAACTGAAAATTTAGATCTGCCGAGTAGTCTGGCTTTAACGCGGGTTGTCTGTATGTTTCGCGTTCTAGGTGCACTCGAGTGAAGACCCCTGTCAACTCAACAACCGAAGTTGTCGTTCGGAGGTACTTCGCTCTTGTACACCAAATTTACTCCCGACGTGGCACGCTTCCCACGAAGGCACTGACTACAAGGGCGTTGCAGTCGGTTAACCCTCGAGAGAACCACCAATATATGCACCTTGTGAAGAGAGGTGAGGCTATGGAAGATGAAATGGAGCACTGGGAATTGGAATGGTTCAGGTCCCGGTTTGTTTTAAAATACTTCCTGGCTTTCGTTCTTTCGTTCTCTTCGTCCTATGTCCCCCAAGCTGGTCCTGAGATCGACTCTCTTCGCCAAAAGGCACCTGGGCCAACCTTAGAAAAGGCTATAGCCGTACTGCCATGAGCAATCAACGATTTCTTTGTTAAATTGATTTGGTGTGTATTCTACGTACCAAATCTCGAGAGGTCTTTAAATACTGTCCCTAAAATGATTTGAAAGTGTAAAATATAAAGAATGACTTGATATTCGAGCAATTAACTAATATTGAAAAAAAACAAAAGCGACGTGCACGTATGGCTGCTAAGTCAACGACAGTGACAGGGGCTGGTTGAGCTTAAAGCGTTTATTTTATCTGTTTGGGTCGCTCCAATCACTGAGCTAGGAATGTGCAACTTAGGTGGGCGGAGCCTAACCGGGCTGCGCTGTTTGACATAAATAGCACTGTCTATGCGATTTTTTGACCAACGAGGACATCTTCAGGGACCTGGACTACACCCCGGTCACTGACATCATCAAGGAGAGAGCCAGGAAGATGTACGCCCTTGCTGAGGAGCATGGGAACCCACTAGTCAGGGAGGCTACTGACTATGACCCAGCAGACGCTCCGAGGCACAAGCGGCCGAAGGTGCAGCTACTGGATAACGGGTGAGTATAAAACATACCACCGTCCGACGAAGACACCCCACGGAAGAGACAGGACGATCACCCAACCACCCACCCAAGATCCTGCGGGTACCGGACAAACAACCGTCCAGTACCTGTAGTCCCCCTAGCTCCGGGCAGGCCGAAAATGCTACCAAAGCAGTTAGGTCTGCCCTTCCTCGAGTTACACAGCTCATCCTTACCCTACCGACGATCCGGATGGCAGAATGTCAATTGACATTCTGTGTACCGGAAGTCACTCCTGCCAAAAACCCAAAACACCCGACTGACCGATGACACCCCCCGGGGGGGACAAGCTGGCGAAGAAAGAAGATCAAGACAGAAGCACGCCAGAAGAGGCCTTAGCCAGCAAGGTCCAACGAGCCAGGACCCAGGGAGGTGGTCCGCAAACGTCTGCACCGCTCAAATTTGTGAGTGGGGCCGACGTAAAGTAAGCTCGCCCGCCCTGCACGAGGCTGGTCCCTGGTCTACAGCGATGTATTGGGGTAAAAGGCAATAGTCCTGCCTGACCTCAGTCTTCCGAGACCGACATCTTTAGCCAAGAATATTGGCGATTTTTTGACAGTAGTTGGAGAGTGCACATCACGGAGCATATGAATGAATATTTTAGGTTAGGATTTTAGCAGTAGGCAGGTAATATTCAGCCAGAGTGCGGATATTACTTAGCGGAAGACTGGAGTATGCATATGTGTTCACGAAATCCTGATTATTTTAGAGATAGTCATTTATTGCAGAAGACAATCAATTATATTTAGTTTTAGTTTAATTTATGTTAAGTTTTTTAAGGGTTTTTCTGAGCCATGAGTCTTGGGCCCGATGACACTATCATGCTATTTTGTATATGTCCCAAATTTGAAATAATAATTTTAAGTCTAAGAGAAGTTATCGTGTTTAATAAATAATTTTATTCGGCAATGCCCTACGGCAACTGTAATTCCGTTGGTAACAGTTTTATTAAAAATACTTCAATAACATTTTGAAGTTAAATTGACATATCTCTTAATCTACGTAAAGTTCGTTTGAGACACACTGTATATTGCAGTTTTGATATCTTATGTAACTTCATGTTTTTGTGTAGGTACTTAATGAAAAACATTTTTAACAGTTTACTGTAAAATTACAATAAAACATATTTTTTTGATTGATTGATTGATTGATTTACCAGCGTGCGGTAGGCATTGCTGCCACTCCCAAGTTATACAGCTGGGCCTGCTACGTCCACGCTGGGTTGGACTAAGGTCATGCTTGTTGCCAGCAGCGAGAGCCACATGGCGCATGGTAAAGAAATGTGGGATGGGAAGTGTAGGTATTTGTGAGATGCGTTACCGCATTATGTCGTGAGGGAGCGTTTAAGCCCCCTTTTTTTGTATTTTTGGTTCTGGGCTTCTGCCTATTCTGGGTCTTCTTGTGAGATATGTTGCCGCGTTGTGTCGCTGCTATTTGTGCTCCTATTTTTTTTGTACTTCTGTTTCTACAGGTCTTCTTCTTCTTCTGAGACTTCTGATTCCTCCGTTTCTGATTCTGGTAGAGTATATATCGCTCCGATTTCTTTGTGAAATTCATTCTTTCCCCTTGCTTTTCTTTCCCAGTATGTTTGGTCCTTTCCCAGTTTGTTCATGATCCTCTCGATTGTTGTTTTCCACGTGTAACATGGTCTCCCAATTTTAAGTCTGCTGCTATTCAGTGTTAGTGCTTTCTTCAGTAGGTGTGTTGGTTCCCTTCTTTGCACGTGTCCCCAGTACTTCATTGCGTACATTTCTATCCTTTTTGTGATTGTCTTCCCTTCTAGTAGTGTTGATGTTTTATGTCGTTTTTGGCCTGTTGTTTTTCTGAGTAATTGGATGATGTCTCTTTCAGCTCTGCTCAAACTTCTTCTGTTGGCTTTTGTTGTTGCCGCGTTTTTAACTCCATATGTCATTGTTGGCAGTATGATGGCTATGTATAGCCGTTTGGCCAGGCCCCATGATAGTTTGTTTTTCTCAATGAACGGTATAATTGCTCTTGTGACTCTGTATGCTGTTTTTATTCTCTCCTTTACTGTTTCTCTCCTTTTCAGTTGGTTCGTCAGATATGTTCCTAGGTATTTCATTTTGTTCGTTGTTCTTAGGGAGTAGTCACCTATTTTGTGTTCTTCTCCACTGATCCGACTTTCTTTTGTTGATGGGTCTCGCTCCATTATTAGACATTTTTTGAAATTTATTTTCAACCCAGATGTGTCCAAATGCGGTTTCATGTTTTCTAGGAAGTTGAGAATTTGTTGCTCTTCTTCTGCGACGATTAGGAGGTCATCGGCGTAAGCTAATACGATTGGGGTTCTCAGTGTTTCCGTGTCTGCGGAATTTCAATTTGTTTCCGTCTTGCACCCTCCATTTCTCGTTTAGCCTAATAAGCAAAAGTTTGATGTGTTTTTATTTAGTAGCTACTCAAAATGTCAGTTTATATGCCTGCTGAAAAGGTTCAGATACTAAATAGTCAATGATGTACATATGATTTTCTTGATTCGCGTGTCACTATTTGCCCTTCTTCTAGAGCACTGGTAGACGCCTTTATTGTGGGCGGTCGGTTAAGTCGTTGAAACTATGCAATACCTAATCCAGAACTTTCCGATATTGTATATTCTACCATGCTATTGTTACGTATTTATACCACTTTTGTAAACACCCTGTATCGTGGACCCGGAAATTATAACACCATGGTAACACTAAACACTAATTTATTAACTTACGTACTAGTTGCAACAAATAATTACTTCACTAATATTACACTGAGTACTATAATTCAATAATTGAGTCACTTGACCACTTTCCTTACTTCTTTTATCTTTCTGAACTCACTGTCTGAACTGAACTGTATTGCGCGACGACTAACTTTCTCTTTATACTCCTGGGTAATTGATTTTGGATCTTTCTGCATCATTCTACAATGTTCCAATAGATGTCGCTACGTTTCTCGACGTTTCTAGATTATGACACCGCGCGCGCCATCTCTGGGACAATAGCCGAACTAACTAACTAACTTAGTTTCCTGTTACTTATACATAGAACTTGAAGGGAATTCTTATAGAGAAATTGTTTAAATAGAAGTCTTAGGATATAATTTTCTGCAATATTGATAATAATTATTAATTACTACGAAGGAGCAACGGGAACAGAGTTAATTGCAGAAATCTGTAGTGAAGCACATATTTTTAAACAATTGATCGTATCGAAGAAAATTGTTTAAAGGAACATGTTAGAAAATTTCAGTCTATAATATTGATAACTGCTACATTGGAATAACGGGCACCTCTCTAGCGGCTGTAAATCGTAAAATATTGATAATATAGAAAAACTGTTTGAATAAAATCTCTTATTCCCTACAATTTTGGTAATATCTAATTTTAGGATAGAACTAACAGAACAGAAGATAATTCAGAAGAACCTGTTTTGACAGTCATTTTTTTAACATGGCGACTGTAGCAGCAATACAGGGTGATTCTTTCTCGTTACACGTAAATCTTTGAAATTGTAGCGCTTTCAAAACACATAATTTAAAAATTTGAGAAATTCAGACGTATGCACTGAGGCCTTACACATTTTTTGTCTGTTGGAATTTTTTTGTAACTTGCTAATTTACAGGCAGTTTTCACGATAAATAATGTATTACATTTTTTTTCATTTTCAATTTAAAAATTATATTGAACCTTTAAAAATGGTGTAACTATATAGGTTTCATATTTTTTTTTATAATAACATATATGTCACGTTAATTTTTCAAGTTTTCATGTATTAATGTGCAAAAAATGTAGTACATTATTTATCGTGAAAAACTGCCTGTGACTCGGAAAATTAGCAAGTTACAAAAATATTCCAAGAGACAAAAGTGCGTAAGTCTGAATTCAAATTTTTAAATTACATATTTTTAAAGTGCTACAATTCCAAAGAAAGGGATAGTTTTTCATGTTCTTCCAGAAGAAATCGGTGAAAACGCACTTTGCAGTAAAGTTGCAAATAAAAAAAATCTTGTATTCGATGTTATATTCACCTGAACTTTTTCAGATTTCTTTACAACTTTTATATTTCCCCTCCCCCACTTTTAGGAATCGAAAAATATGCATTTTTCGAAAAAATTCACAAGAGTAAAAATATCTTATTTTGAGCCAAAAAGGTATATTGTGTTTTTTATTTTTGACGTAATTCTACAAGTTACGGAGAAAAGAGTTGTTTTATACCCCTTTCGATCATTTCCTACTCTAATCTTTTTTCAACTTTTTTATTAACGTCATTACAAACACATTGCACAAGGTTTCATCAAAATCCATGCATTAGCACTCAAATTAGAGATTTTGGTCATTTTAGCGCTCCGTTGACAGGACTAATAGTCAAAAAGAATATTGCTAAAAATATTTTTTTTGTTTTTGAAATAATGCCATGCTCCAATTACACTAACAAACTACTTTTGGGCGACGTAGTCCCTACATTTCAACGATAATTCCGTTGTTGTTTTATAAAAACCAGATTATTTAATCTAGCTCTTAAAAACTGGAGAACCTGTAGATACAAAAAATGTTTTTTTCAAATTTTGTTGATGTATTTTTCACACAGAAAATACAAAAATTTACCAAAAATTGTATGTATATCATTTTAATGGAATCTAAATAAACAACAAAAAAATACTTATTAATTTTCATAAACATTATTACTTACAATGTCAACTAAAGAAAAGGGGAAGAACCAAAGTATTTGTTATTAATGGAGGAATAAAAATAAAATGATTATTAGCAAAAATGAAATATTTATTCACCATGAGCTGCAAGTACAAAGAATATAATAATAATAATAATAATAATAATAATTATTATTATTACTATTATTATTATTATTTCAAAGAAGCCATCATGGGGTATTATAGTAACCTACAACGATCGGCTGTTACGAATCACAATAAGATCTAACGGCAAAAAATGGAAAAATTACAGGTTTTTAGAAAACAATCGGTGTCTTACTAAACAAGAAAGATACCAAAAATTTGAGAAATTAGTTTCTTTCCCATAAACCAGTGACTAAAAAAATGGGCATAATTTTCTTTTGTGCAATCTCGGTACTAATAAAGTTTGGTAGAGAGACACGCTCTGTACGCGGTAACGTGCTGCAAAATAAGAAAATCTGGCAAAACTCGTTGCTACGCAAATAAATTATCTCTTAAATCCTAAAAACCACATATTAATTCGGAGGTTAAGAGAATGCACCTTGCATTTTATGCTCAAGCGTTGAAATTTGGTACACTTGTTCGTTAGACCCTACCTGTTATAGCATGGTTGCCTATCTTCCGGGGCAAATCCTTATTTTCGTTTGTTGAGGAGCTAAAAAGGGTCGTAGAGGGCTGAAATTTGGTACACATTCAGCATTTGGAATGATTAAGCTCACAAGCAAGTGTCCCAGGGCCCACGGCCCTTTTTTTCAAAATGGCGGCGGGGAAATTCACAAAGTAACGTTATTTTCCGAAAAAGTTTACTCAATCGCATTTTTTTGAGTGAGTTCTCGTTTCATATGTTTTTAGGGTCACTGATTTCGAACAATTCTGTTTTTACTATGCGAGGTCGAAAATAACAGGGCGAATGAATTAATATGCCAGTTTTCTTATAGTAATGGTGGAATACCACTTTTATTTCATACCAATGCCAGTAAATAGTATCTGTGCATTGTACATCAATCCGAGTGGCACATATAGAACTACTATACACTTTCAGATATGTCACAACTGCATTTACATAGATCACAGCATTTCAGATTGTTTTTAAGACATTTACAGCGATTTGCAACGCAGCCTTTTTTACAGTTACACTTAACTAAGGCTTCGCATGCTTCTGAGGCTACAGGCTTTGTGCACCACACGGGTTCCTAAATACTGTCGTATTTTTTCCATCCAAAATCTGACGGATCTGGAAGGTACTGTACCCGCTGAAGCGATTGTCTCCATATTTGGCTTTGAAGTGAAGCGCGCCTGGCATACTGTTCTAGAGAATCCCTTGTTGGTGGAATGGATTCCAGCTGACGATCGTTTTTGGTAAATAGCGCTCTCCGGCATTCGTTCACAGTGCCACAAGACACGGTTTTGGAAAAATAAAACAGGTTTTCATTTGATGTGATTTTCCAGAGTTTCCATTGCTTTTTCAACATCTCCAGTCTGTAGGGCTGTGAATGCTTCTGTATTTCCAGGATACTGTGGCCGGGCATTAATAGTCGTGAGCTTTCCAATTCCACGGAAAAAAGATATAGTGTCGTATCTGGTAACAGTGTGAAATCCTAGTATGGACTGAGATTTTTCAGGACCTGGGAACAAAATTAATACACCTTACCAACCGTGTTCTAAAATGAGTAAAATATAGATTATATATAGTGACTTACCAAGCATCCTTGTAAGTTCATGGGCAGCTAAAAATTTGGCGTTCTTTCCCATGCCAAAGTGCACCCAAAGCTCCTTGAGGTTAGGCAACAGAGCGGCGTCGAGAGCGAAATACTTAATTTACCTGTTTTATCGGGCGAAGGTGCGGCTCTCTTCACCCGGTCCAGGTAATTGACACGGCACTTGTTGTGGTACATGGTCTTTAGTGTGTGTGCAAATGAGTCGCTGGCCCGTAAACTTCGCTAGTATCAGCGTGTCCTTGAGTTTTTTGGCCGTTTCATAAATTTCCGTACTGCGGGTAATTGTGGATAATTTGCTCAACATCTTGGTGCGGGTACCAGGCAAGCCGCAGAATAGGCAACAGTTGAGGGAGAAGGACTCTTTTCTAGTGCGAGTCTTGACAGGCGAAATAGTTGTTGGGTCAACAGCTTCTGTGGTTGGCCTTTTCTTTGACCGTTCAAGTCTGCTACTGCTGAACTCCAAGTACCAGGTTTTATGCCATTTTGCTCCTCTAGCTAAAAAGATTTCCTTTAGTCCGGCACCCTCACGCAAAGCCGAAACATTTGTGCTCAGTGGCACTCGCTCAAGGCTCTCAAATTTATCTAAATTTTCACCCAATTTCGAGTATCCAACATACTTGTCAGCTTTGAGACTCCTTCCCGGATACGTCAGTTACTCTTGTGTCTCTTTCTGGCATAGTTTGCACAGTTCCGAATTAATCTCCTTCGAATTATCATCCTCCACCAAACTAACGTCACACAGTTTAAATTTTTTCAACATTCTCAAAAGACACCTATAAAAACTGCAGGCTTTGAAGTGAAGCGCGCCTGGCATATTGCAGTTTCGTTCACCTAAACTAGTTTCACTAATATACGATTATAACATAACTGATCTTTCCCGCCGCCATTTTGAAACAAAGGGCCTTGGGCCCTGGAACACTTGCTTTTGAGCTTAAACATTCCAAATGTCGCATGTGTACCAAATTTCAGCCCTCTATGCCACTTTTTAGCTCCACAACAAGCGAAAATGCGGATTTGCCCCGAAAGATAGGTAAGCATGCTATAACAGAGCCTCCGCAGGGGCCCCGATCGGCAACGTTTCTTATATCCAACGGTAGGGTCTAACGAACAAGTGTACCAAATTTCAACGCTTAAGCATAAAATGCAAGGTGGGATCCATTCGTGCAAGTTACCGTCCGGACTATATTGATATCTATTCTCTTTCTCAAAATATGGGGATTTAATTGTAACCTAAACATTTGCTTGGTCCATTTCAATTGGCCAGTAGTTGAGATGTGATGGAAACATTGTAGTCGATACCATCAATGACCTATATTATGCAAAAGAAAATAAATATTCTGTATAGAAGTATTGCAACAGAATTTTTTTGTTTCAGTATAAACAACTCATATTGATTGGAAATGGAAAAAAATGAAGAGAAGCAGAAATCGACGAATTTATTGGGTTGGCTTCCGCGACCAACAATAAAAAGTAATGGTTTGAAAAGGACTCTCACCGGATTGTGTCTTATGACGTACTTCTACGTCGTTGTATATTATGGACTCCCTATGATACTGTTTCAAGGTTTTCTCATTCAATTAAAATGTTTCGATGAAGTAATTCAGATAGCTTACAATGCGAAGAAAATGCCAGAAATACCGTACTTCCGAACACTGAACTGGTATTTTGTAATTACTGCGAATTATTTTTTCTTTGGTGAAACTTTTTCCGAACATTTAGAATTATACATCAAGAAGTACTATTTATATCAAATGTTATCCACATATCACAGATTTTTTTCGTTCTGTTGGTATTTCATCGGCATTATATGGTTTCTAACTCTTATACGCAAGCGAATTATAAGATATCAATTTAGTTTGCTTGCTTGGACCCATTTCCTTATAATTATCATCTGTTTACAACTGTACATGGTAGTTCAAAATCTTTTTGAAGGTTTAATATGGTTAATCATACCTTTGTGGATAGTAATATTAAATGACATTTTCGCTTACGTGTTTGGTCGACTACTTGGAAAAACTCCTTTAATTTCTCTCTCACCCAAAAAGACTCTGGAAGGATTTATATTTGGGGGCATTTTTACTTTTATATTTGGTTGTATTTCATCATATATATTTTGTCCTTTTCCATATCTTGTTTGTCCCATAACGTACAAGGAATCTGAAGATGATATAATAATGATTACAGATTGCACTCCCGGTTATTTGTTTCAACCAACTCAATTCGACATCGGTAATACAGGTATTTCCATAAAGATGTACCCCTTCATCTTACACTCGCTAGCATTTTCCTTCTTTGCGAGTGTTATAGCCCCGTTTGGGGGATTTTGTGCTTCAGGATTTAAAAGGGCGTTTAAAGTCAAAGATTTCGGTAATACTATTCCGGGCCATGGAGGCATAATGGACAGATTTGACTGCCAGTTCCTTATGGCTACATTTGTTAATGTTTATATTAGTACATTTATCAGAACTCCAAAAATAGAAAGTGTATATAGAAAAGTTCTTGATTTGTCAGAAGATAACCAGATAAAATTCTATAATTTACTGCTTGATTCGTTACAGAATAGAGGTCTTGTAAATAATTCAAATAATTTAATTTAAAATTATTAATAAGCTCTATTTAGTTACTAGTATTTTGGAATGTATTATACACCTACATTATTTATTTATTCACTTCTGTGTAAATAAGTTTTATAATAATAAAAGATAATAAAATTTTTCATGAAGAATTTTTAATATATCTAAACATGTTCATTACAGAGCCGTACAAAGAGGGACTTTTAAGCATATTTGAAGTTGAACCGGAATGTAATATTCAGGAAAAATTTAATTAATTAGTTCGTCGAGGAATTCTCCTGCTGTTGAAGCATGGCTCGGGAATTACTAAAATTCCTTTAATTCTTGAAATACTTAAAATAATGAAATAAGTGTACCTTTATTGGAAGTTTTCACTTTTAGTCAAGAATTAAATAACCTTCTCAACGTTAACATTCTGTCATCCACTATTGAAAATATTATTTTAAAGGTGATATTGGCCATTTTAAGTACATACTAGTTTTTTATTTTCTGAGAGGGGCTGTAACCTGCGGTGTGTCACTGCCTCTAAAGTAGTTTCTTCAGAAATCAAAGCACTTGAACACTCCACTTGAATATTATCTCTCTACGCGCATTTCGCCAACCTTGTTGCCATCATCTGGAGAAAGTTAAAACTATATTGCAACCAATTGTAAGGACTGTAATTTGAAGTAATTTGGACAGACACAACGTCCAATTATAGGCCGGGAGCCCGTGTATAAAATGACTGACTTTCCGGCTAATTTTGAAAATATGTAAAATGGAGAATATAAGTTAGCAATGAATGGACCGTCAGCTGGTTCGGTAGCGGCGGTGGTGGCTGTCAAAGAGTTGAAAAAACGTAAAAAAAATTGAGAAAAAAACTATCCGGCGAACGCTGAAACTTACATGAGGGAAAGATTATGTTATATAACGAAAGTGGAACATAGTTAACTGGACGGGGGGCGGTGGATTTACCGTCAGCTGATCGATCAAACAGGTCCAAAACATGAAAAATTTAAATTATTCGGCGAACTTAAAATTTGGATATAAGATCATATTTATAGTGAGATTCATGAAAAACATAGTCAGCTGGAAGTATGTGGGTGAAAAAGTCGTCAGCTGGTACAGAACAGTGCTGAGTGTTGATCGCCTGCGAGGCAGCGCGCATCACCTTCCTTGCATCAGCTGACGACTTTTCCACCCACATACTTGCAGCTGACTGTGTTTATCGTTAATCTTAGTATGAATAGTATCATATACCCGAATTTCAAAGTTCGCCATAAAGATTTAATTAGTAATATCGATATTGATAACTTAATGTTAGAAAACGTGCGTGCGGTATTCCCGAGTTTCCTTTTTTAATTTGATTAAATATTCAATTTGTTATTAATATACGTTAATGTATGAGAATACAAATTAATACATTCGTACATCTCAAAATTATACAGAATGATCTGCTCAAAAAATTTATTTAGTTTAGTGAAAATAAAAATAAATTTATTCGGCTTCCGATAACAGATCTTCCTCATTTTCATTTTCATTCAACTCGTCACTCTCTTGATGCTCAGTGGGTGAAAGATCATTTTTCTCTTTGTCACTCGCATCTAAAAAAAAATAATTATTTATAAATAATTGATTCAAATTATAATAGGATGAAAAGTGAAAAGCACAAATGATATAATACCTTCAGTATTTTCGGCATCTCGAATAATCATTTCTACTTATGGAGGTAATTGATCTCCATCAAACCACTTGCAAGTTAAATTTGTTTTCCTCAAGCCTGTTACCCATAACCAAGGGATCTAATGTAGATGGAACTTGTTTGTGTGCGTTGTTCCAAATCGTATACATCATACACAGTTCTTAAAACGTGCTGTACAAGTTCCGATTTCGACGGTGGCGATAGAGATGCATCAAAATTTTTGTCTGGTAACCGGAATTCGTTATCATTTTCGCTAAATTTATACACCTTCGTGAAGGTAGCTACACGAGCATCATTGACATTTTTTATAGCTTTAAACCCATACATCGTGCAATCAAACTTCTCTATTATGTTAACGACATTAGGTTCTCCTCTGGTAAATTATTCAAACTATTAAATGTTTCAATAAACTCTTGACCTTTTCTTAATAAAGTAAAAGGCTTTTTTTCCCTTTTTTGAAAAATGCGGGATTATGACGACATCCCGCGAAACCGTGGAAAGCGGGCAATGTGTTACACAAGTCGTCTCCAAGTGCTGAATACAAGTCGTTTAGATATAAAAATCGTTCTTTATTTCCTACGTTTCTTCATTTCCATTTTTATCCAAATTTTCACATTGTACATTTTTCATGTTTCCCAGCATGATGATAGGAATGTCAGTATCTGAACTTACGACCACACTGGTGTTCTCATTTATACGTGAAAAATCATTTTAGTGTCCGCCTCTTCATGACTAAAACACGATAAGCTTTCCACGGTTTCCTGAGTGACACTAGATTGGATATCGTCGTTTCGAACTCAATAACTATAGCAGTTTTCAGCGTTTATGTATAGAGTTTTATTACCTAAGAACGGAGCTATTTCATCACTTGCCCAATACATTGAAAGAAACTTGATTAGAGCTTTTAAAAGAAGTTATTGAAGCATTTAAAAGTTTGAATAATTTACCAGAGGAGAACCTAAATAATGTCGTTAACATGATAGAGAAGTTTGTTTGCACGATGTAAGGGTTTAAAGCTATAAAAAACGTCGTGTAGATACCTTCACTAAGGTGTATAAATTTAGCGAAAATGATAACGAATTTCGGTTATCAGACAAAAATTCTGATGCATCTCTCTCGCCTCCGTCGAAATCGGAACTTGTACAGCACGTTTTAAGAACTGTGTATATATGTATACGATTTGAAACAACGCACACAAGCAAGTGCCATCTACATTAGATCCCTTGGTTATGGGTGACAGGTTGAGGAAAACAAATTTAACTTGCAAGTGGTTTGATGGAGATCAATTACCTTCATAAGTGGAAATGATTATCCGAGATGCCCAAAATACTGAAGATATTGTATCATTTGTGCTTTTCACTTTTCATCCTATTATAATCTTAATCAAATTTTTATAAATAATTATTTTCTTTAGATACGAGTGACTCAGAGAAAAATGGTTTTTCACCCCCTGAGTATCAAGAGAGTGATGAGTTCGATGAAAATGTGAATGGGGAAGATCTGTATCGGCAGCAGAATAAATTTATTTTTATTTTCACTAAACTAAATAAATTTGTTGAGCAAATCATCCTGTATAATTTTGAAATGTACAAATGTATTAATTTGTATTCTCATAAAATAAAGTATATTAATAATAAATTGAATATTTAATCAAATTAAAAAAGAAACTCGGGAATGCCACACGCACGTTTTCTAACATTAAGTCATCAATATCGATATTACTAATTAAATCTGTATGGTGAATTTTCAAATTCGGGTATGTGATAATATGCATACTAAGATTAACGATAAACACAGTCAGCTGCAAGTATGTGGGTGGAAAAGTCGTCAGCTGATGCAAGAAATGTGATGCGCGCTGCCTTGCAGGCGATCAACTCTCAGCACTGTTCTGTACTAGCTGACGACTTTTCCACCCACATACTTGCAGCTGACTATATTTTTCGTGAATCTCAGTATAAATATTATCTTACACCCAAATTTTAAAGTTCGCCGAATAATTTAAATTTTTCATATTTTTGGAGCTGTTTGATCGATCAGCTGACGGTAAATCCACCGCCCTTCGTCCAGCTGACTGTTCTACTTTCATTATATAACATAATCTTCCCCTCATATAAGTTTCAGCGTTAGCCGGATAGTTTTTTTTTCAATTTTTTTTACGTGTTTTCAACCCTTTGACAGCCACCCCCACCGCTACCCAACCAGCTGACGGTCCATTCATTGCTAACTTATATAAGAACAATCCATTTTTCATATTGTCAAAATTCGCCGGATAGTCAGTCATTTTATAAACGGGCTCCCGGCCTATTATAACAAAAATTTCAAGGAATATATGGCCCGTATCAAAAGTGAAGGAACTGAAAAGCCTAGTGTTGCTCAACACTCCTTAAACATTCACGGTTCGTCGAATCAAGACAGTTTAGGTCGGAATGAGAGATTGGTTGAGTGAGCTCCACTCTGACTTTATTTTAGTTTAAATATATGAATATTTTTAGTTGTACTTTAGTTGCAACCATCTCCAGATGATGTCGACATGATTGGTGAAATGCTCTTCGAGTGTACTGTTCAAGTGTTTTGGAGCTTATGAAAACTACTTTAGATATTAGACCGGGCGGCCACGTCAAAAACGCCTCGTCATCGAGTTTCGAGTTGAATTGTTTATGTAGAGTTGTTTCATCCTTAGTACTTTTACGCGGCAATTGTCGTCCACGGCATTTCCCGTCGGGTTATGCGTGGCAGTAGAGTTTCGGTGGTTTTTGGACTGTACTATTAAATGATTGAGTTTTGATTTTTTGTTTTATTAATTTGTAGATCTCAATGAGTATAAACGGAATAAATTGGTCGGCTACATGATATATTATAGGATAGCGCTAGCCGACCAAAAAAGGGGCTAGATTATGAAAGGACTTTTACGTGATCGAGTTTCGGGCTGAATTTTACACCAAATTAATCTTGATCTCAAACCACATGCAAATTGCCTTAAACATAATATCTAAATGGTGCTCGTCAGAGGGTGTTAGTGTCAATCCGAGCAAAACAGTTATTGCTCCATTCACCAAAAGGAGAAAACTAAATTTGAGAGCTCCTATGTTAAATGGAACAGTACTGAATTTTTCAAGTGAAGTCAAGTATCTAGGAGTAATCCTAGACCAAAAACTTACCTGGAACTCACACTTAGAAGGGACACTTACCAAAGCAACGACGGCTATTTGGACGTGCCGTAGGCTGTTTGGAAAGACTTGGGGCCTGAAGCCGAAAATGATACATTGGTCCTACCTATCGGTTGTGAGACCTATGATTACCTATGCATCATGCATATGGTGGCCAAAAACAGGAGAAAAAGTAGCACAAGGAAAGTTGCAGAAATTGCAACGCCTTGCCTGTCTAGGGACTACAGGAGCAATGCGCTCGTGTCATACAGCAGCTATGGAGGCAATGCTGGACTTACTTCCTCTGCATTTGCATGTGAGGAAGGAGGCAGCACTTAGTGCCTTAATGATGCTTCAGGCACTTAAATTCAGACCAGGCGACCTGGTTGGTCACTTAAGGATTCTGGAGTTAATCCAATTCGAATCCATGACCAAACCCACTGACTCAATGCCAATCAAGCATGACTTTGACTGCCCGTTTGATGTGCTGATTGAAAGCCGTCAGGCGGGCAGGGTCGGAGCATTGCGGTTGGAAAAAGAGTCACACATCTGGTACATAGATGGATCCAAGATGGATGAAGGGGTTGGTGTGGGCGTAGCAGGGCCTAAATGCAGGCTATCTAAAGCTCTTGGTAACACCCCAACCATCTTCCAAGCAGAAATTTATGCTATAGATCTATGTGCCCAGGAATGCCTAAATAGAGGCACTCGAAGGGCAAAGATCTATATACTTTCAGATAGTCAGGCAGCATTAAAGGCTCTCAGGTCATATACCTTCGAGTCAAAAATTGCCTGGGAATGTAGACAATCCCTGAAGTAGCTGCCAAAAACAACAAGGTTACCTTGATGTGGGTGCCAGGGCATGAGGGGATAGAAAGCAACGAATTGGCTGATAGCCTCGCAAGAAAAGGGGCTGAGGCCCCGTTTTTTGGACCAGAACCGTTCTGTAGCCTATCCCAGGGACACATAACGGAGGAGGTCCTAAAATGGGAAAAGGAACAAAAAGAGTCCTACTGGAGGAACACTCTAGGCCAAAGACAAGCAAAAAGGTTTATAACCTATTCAACAAAGAATGCCACAAGGCTTCTCGAACTGGAAAAGTCCGATCTAAGGCTGATCACAGGCTTTCTAACTGGCCATTGCCCCTTAAGATATCATCTCAAGAACATGGGCATGGCAGAAGATGACAAATGCAGATACTGTGAAGCTGCAACTGAAACTGCGGAACATATTCTTTGTAAATGCAGGGTGCTAATCCGCATTAGGCTAAAGTACCTAGAACAGGCGGAATTAACGCCTGAAGACATAGGGAAATTAGCTCCCAGGAAAATCGCAAGCTTTGCGAAAAGTCTTGGAATCCTGGGCAACAACTAGATGCAGGGTAATTCACAAAAGGTCGAGGTGAAAAAAGGCCAACCCAGGGCCAAGCGACCCCTTAAACAATCTACAATCTACACCAAATTAAAGGTAAAACTACGTAAATTTTTAATATTTCCACCGTCCACCTTCAAACCTGTCAGTTTTTTCAGGCCGACTGAATTTCTCTTTGAAAAAAGTATGTTTTTCCCCACCAATAAATATTATGAAACATAAAGTTTCTTTTTATATTTATAAGTCCTCAGTAATTATATTATATATTAAATGTTTTCGATAATAATGAGTGTTGTTTTTATTCTAATGTAGTTGTAGATTAAATGGAATAAAATGTTTTATTCAAGGAATATTAAAAAATTGGGATGCTGCAGTTTCAATCAGGTTATTTGAATTATTAACTGTTTATTAATAATGGTAATGATTTATATTATAAAATTTAAATGATTATTGATATTATATTACATAAATATAAACTTACAAATAATATTTGTATTAATTATATTAATTATAATGGATCATCGTCTGATGAATAACAACATTCAACAACGTCTCCTGGATCTGATAGTTCAGATTCTTCTGGCGATTTCTCTGGTATGATTATGTCTGCAGTGGTCAGAAGTGTGGAATCACCTTCATACTAATTTATTTGATATCCAAATTCAGGACTTAAGGACCAACCTCAATCTTCTGGATTAAATTGTAGGCAGTCAAATTCATTAGCTGCCAGCCACATTGAATGTATACATATGGCTCTTAAAATTTGTTTTTCAAGGGATTTCCGGTATGGTGGTATACTCTCTGAATCAAAAGTTTGAGTTTTCTTTTTATTTAACAGTAGTACTCTACCAGCATTTACATCGTTACTTTTTATTTCGTACATTTCTTTGGTAAATTTCTGGATTTCCGACATTTTTTCATGATCGTTTAGATCATCAGGAGTACGTAATTCTGAAAAAACCTTCTGGTATTCTTTACTACGTTTTAATATTTTAAATGGTTTTATTTTGCCTTTTCCTTTGAAGGCAGGATTATAATCGCATCCAGTATATGTGTGTAAGAAAGGCAGATCTTTACAAAGCCCCAAGCCTAAATTTTTAAATAAATTAGTACAAATAAAGGCTTCTAATTTATTTCCAGCTGTCATCCAGATTTGTACTACTGAATTTGACTGCTTACAGTTTAATCCAGAAGATTGCGGCTGGTCCTTAAGTCCCGAATTTGGATATCAAATAAATTGGTATGAAGGTGATCCTACACCTCTGAACACTGCAGATATAATCATACCAGAGAAATCTCCAGAAGAATCTGAACTATCAGATCCAGGAGACATTTTTGAATGTTGTTATTCATCAGACGATGATCCATTATAATTAATATAATTAATATAAATATTATAATTATTTGTAAGTTTATATTTATGTAATATAATATCAATAATAATTAAAATTTTATAATATAAATCATTATCATTATTAATAAACAGTTAATAATTCAAATAACATGATTGAACCTGTAGCATCTCAATTTTAATATTTCTTGAATAAACCGTTTTATTATATTTAATATATAACTACATTAAAATAAAAACAACATTCATTGTTGTCGAAAACATTTAATATGTAGTATAATTACTGAAAACTTATAACTATAAAAAGAAACTTCATATTTCATAATATTTATTGGTGGGGCAAAACATACTTTTTTTAAAGAGAAATTCAGTCGACCAACTGACAGGTTTGAAGGTGGACGACAAAAATATTAAACATGTACGTAGTTTTAGCTTTAATTTGGTGTAAAATTCAGCCCAAAACTCGATCACGTAAAAGTCCTTTCATAATCTATCCCTTTTTTTGGTCGACCAGCGCTATCCTACAATATATCATGTAGCCGACCAATTTATTCCGTTTATACTCATTGAGATCTACAAAATGATAAAAAAAAATCGAAACTTTATCATGTAATAGTACAGTTCCAAAAGCCACCGGAACTCTACTGCTACGCATAACCCGACAGGAAATGCCGTGGACGACAATTGCCTCGTAAAAGTACTAAGGATAAAACAACTCTACATAAATAATTGAACTCGAAACTCGATGACGAGGCGTTTTTGACGTGGTCGCCCGGTCTATATGGTATTATGTATCAAAGGCGTAAAGTGGTAGTAAGTAATAACTGTTTTATGTGCAGTTTTTTCAAGTCAAATTTATTTTGAAGTTATGTCAAGTTGACGTACAAAACGAATTGAATCATAACTAAGTTAAGCTAACCTAAGCTTAGCTAAGTTAAGTTCATACAATTTTTTGTGATTAATCTCAATAAATCTCTTCTTAGGTGATGTTCTTATTAATAACCAGAGCTCGGGAAGTTATTCTCTGTGACGTCAAAATCAGGGTCGGCTCCAGGTCAGAGCGGAAAGATTTTTATGCAAGTATGACACAATATACCTTGCACTTTTTTAGAAAATTCCGTAATATCCAAAGTTAATATGGTCAGTTTTACTATAAACACTCACTGTCACTATCATTAGAGCTACTAGCATTCATATGATTTTGTGAGGAAATATGTCTACTAAAATTTGTTTCAGATGTCCAAGAAATTGTTTTGTTGCAACTACTACAATAAAGATCTGTTCCATCAAATTGCAGTTCTGGAAAATCGCAAATCTACAAGTATACTGCAGCCTGAGAAGCACGAGACATTCTTGTATACCGTCGATTCTGTATAATTTTACGCTAGGTTTGTAGTTACATACATACATATGGGTAGATTTTTACTTTGGATTGCAAAATTACTGTCTCGGATGGTCTACCCTTTCCCTTCATTAAATATTGACGTAAATTCCCAGAATTGCCACTGCGTTGGAATAATAAAAGGGATTTTCTCAAAGTAATGTGTCACAATTTCGGTGGCGTCTTCTAATTAAATAAAACCGCATTAGTAAAAAACATATAATAATACCGCCGTAGACTAGAATCTAATGTTACACTCAGTCAGGATCGAATGCCTTCAATATTGCAATTATAAAAGAACTAACTAGCTACGTCTTTAGGTAATTGTCATCACGTTTGACAAATGTAGTAAATTTCCGATAAAAGTAGGTTACGTATTAACATTTTAAAATGAAATAAAATTTACTTTATCACGTTGTGTACATTTGTGATGCACACGGTACATGGCAGTTTTATGCCATTAATTCTTAACTTTGTTTGTTATGTATGATTTAATATTATATAAAAATGGTTTATTTTATTGAGAAAAAATGTTTTATGTTACCAGCAGCTTATTGGATTTATGTATGTAATTATTATGAAAATAAACCTAATAAACACGCCACACATATTAAACAGAACAGGAAAATATGTATTTGATTCAAAATTGTTTTTATTTTCTAGATATGTGTTTTTGTAAGAACCAATACCGTTTTTAGGTTAAATTTATTACCAAAAACACATTGTAGCTGGCAATGATGAATTGAAGTCACCATTTCTTCGTTTTTCTGGATGTTTCAGTAGGTGCTTGCAATATAATATTATGTCTATATGAGAACCGTCTCTGGAACCGAGATAAATTTCCCGAGCTCTGATAATAACATATTGACTGAAAAAAATCTGAATCGTAGAGGAATATTTTCTATCAATATAGCCATGAATTATAAAGACAAGGATTACGGACGCTAACGGGAATTCCGGTGAAAACCGATCCGCAAAATGTGAAGAAAGAAGATGGCGCTAGTAACACTAGCAAAAATGTCATTAGCCAATGAGCAGCTCGCGCCCCAGTGAGCTCGTGAGTGCTGCGCCATCTATAACGTCTGTTTCTTTCTTCCAGTTTCACGGAAATGTTGAAAGCACGGCGTGCATTATCCTTGTCTATAATATTCATGAATATAACTATCTTCGCGATAGCTATTGTTAAAATGCCAACCATTTTAAAACATAATTTTTTCCCTACGGAAAGAAATTATGCAATAGTATTTGACTAGAATATTTGCTGAGTAAATGTTGCTGCTTGCTTTATTATTTAAATAAGTACATTATTATTATTCTTTACGATTATTATTCTTTACGATTACACAGATGTCTTCTTTGATTTTTTTGTTCTTGCAGCCTTTCTGTCAAATTTACCAAAGGGTAAAATCATATGAATTGCTGATAAGACGCGTCATATCAATTTTTCCACTAAAAAAAATCTGCCATAGACTGTTCTGATTAATCAGAATGGAGAGGAGGAAAATAGTCTAAATAAAAAAATTACTATTATTTTTTTGTTGACAACTAGTGAACACAGTATATTATATTACTATGACAACAATAGTAAATTTGATACAAGCAAATGCGACTACAATTTCAGTTGAGGAAAAGGACTTCTAAGAAAATCTACAAACTTTACTCTACTCCACACTACGCTAAACAAGCAAATTACCATTATTATGGGTGCTCACAACACCAAAGTCGGTTCCAGGCAGGAAAATGATTACTTGCGAGTTTCTGCTGACAAATTTGATATAATAGAACAAAACTAAAGGACAGAAAGAGTGATTCAGTTCTGCTTACATAATACCTATACGACAGTTAATACTGCATTACAACTACACTTTCCTATCATCTGGCTGTAGATTTCGGAATGAGATTAACTATCATAGGAAAACGGTGGATATCTTCAATAAAACTTTGTAGAATCTTATCTAGTGCTGACTGTGGTACAGATCACCAGTTGCTCATGCGCACCTCTCGTTGAAGCTGAAGTGTCGAGGGCAAATAAAAAATATTAGCTTATCATATCTGATGTATATCCCAAAATAAATAGGAGAATATATTAAATGAAATGACGAAGATTCAAATGCCCTGTGAGATTACCTAAAAGAGAACATTACACGGCCAGTAACGGAAACATAAAGCGAGACACGCAGAAATGTCGAACAACTTTGAATAACTGCCGAAAAAATAATAAAGTACAAGGTAGGAAAAATTTGAAGGCTCAAGGTGTCAACACTATCCGGGAGTCGGAAAAGTATAACAAACTGATGCAGATAATTCAGACTCTTCGTCGAGGTGATAAAAATTCTAATTTACAAGACGTTGTAAAGAACAACAATCACAGGATTGCTGACCACAACAATAACAATGTTTTTTCCGAACAGTAAGAGTGATTACTCGTAAATTTAAACCTAAAATGTAGTCAATTAAGAAATTTACCGGCACTCCACGAACTGACAGGAATCAGATTATAATCGAAGCAATGGATCTTTGAACTGACGTCATCATCTTATTTTGTCTGAACTAAGTTGTTAAAGGATGTTAATGATTTCATATTACAGACGGTCCAAATTTATTATTAAAATAACAACCAATAATATTATTAATAATGATTAATTATAATAAATTGGACTAGTTTGGCATTGGCAGTAGACTCAATTAGAACAAAAACCAGATTTTTATCTTGTGAATTCAGGTATAACGAATTAATTGCGTTACGGAGAACAAATAATATGTGCGCTACTGACGATTGAATCACGAGCCCGATACGTTTCTATGTAGTCTGGATGTACACTTGAACACGTTACCATTACTCCCAAATCAAACATGCAGGACCAGGGTGGGTCGTAGACTGTAGAAGACATTCATCCTTATATCCATTAAAGGAAGTTCGATTGCCAGGAGTGAGACGCCAATATACAAACGATAGTCTTTGATTGCTACCTGCATTAGTGACGTCAGTTCAAAGATCCATTACTCCGACTGTATTGAGGTTTGACGTAAATATTGCGAATATCCTTTCGAATGTCACAATTCTGATGTAGAATATTAATTCAGAAGTGTAGCAGCCATACAAAACTAGAAGTTGGCAGAGCAGCTGGGGTTAACAATATCAAGGTCGATATGTTTAAATTAGTTGGTGAAGATGAAATGAAAATCCTTCACAGAGTATACCAAAAGATATGGGAAACAAGAAACTGACATTAATGATTAGAGAACTTAAATCCCCGTATCATTACATAGAAAACAAATTACAGATGTCTGTGATAACTACAGATTGCTGGCATTACATGCCAGTAAAATAATGCTGCATATTGTTTAATTCAGTATTTAGCTTTGTCTGACTTGGAAAATTCTTCTTGAGCAAGCAGGCTTTGTTAAAGGATGAGTGCTAGAAAACAAATCCAGAATTCACTTTTACAGAGAACTAAAGAATATTACTCCTATGCACTTTTGTTCCGTAAAATACCGTTTCGGCAATGTAGAATGACACAAACTGTCTGTACTATTGGAGATGAGACATTCTAATAGCTGCTTTTTGTTATTCGTCGACTGTATAACGAAAACTTTGCTTTGGTGAAGGTAAAGAGCGCTAACTACGACAAATGTAGAGTTGGCAAAGGCCTCAGTCAGAACTGTGTTCTGTCACTAATTAATTCTCTTTAACAAATCTAATGAACACGTGATGCGACGTGTATTGGAGAACTGGACGTAGGCGGAAGCAGGATTTCTAACTTGAGATTTGCAGATGATACCATCTTAGTCGCAGCAAGAGAGAATGAGCTGATGCACCTGCTGGACATGCTTGAGACAATAATCTCTGATTATGGTTTAAGAGTAAATTCTAATAAATCGAAAATTATGATTGCAAACTGAGCAAGTCATTACCATCCAGACACGTTAAAGAGAGGTGATTGTGACAGATTGATCATATCAACCGGAGAAGTGACAATATTGAACAGTTGATGGTTCAGAGAAAACCAGATAACAACAGACGAAAAGGACGCTCTCTAAAAGTTTGAGCTGATGTCACAAAAAAGTTGATGGGAAAGACCGTGCCTAACTGGCAACCACTGCAGGTGGCGTGATGTTGTCAGACGTTCTATACAGCAAACGAGAGCCAACTAGACTAAGACATGGATCATAAAAGTTTGGTAATTCGCCGTGAACAAGAAATGGACTTGACTTGCGTTGCCTAGTAAATTTCTAGTATAACCGATTTTGTACTATTAAAATTATACAATGTAACTTAACTAAATGCTACCTTCCGATTGGTTGATATGGGTAAGAAAAAAATGATTATTATGCTGAAGTAATAACAGTCCAATAAACCAGGCATTTTAAAAAGCATTCTTCCCTCGTCAACCAAGCTTGTAAGATATATAGGGGCAGATTAGATATGCTTAAATTAAAAAATGCAGGATCATACGGGTTGAGGGTTCGGCCGCTATCTTGATTTTTGTGCTGAAAGTTTAATTTGCGGATATCTCGCTTGTTTTTTGAACTAGTTTTTTTTATGTGTTTAATTTTGTTCTCTTCGACTTTTATTCGATATTTTTTTATTTTATATTGATAGTTTTTGAAATTTCTTTTTTTTTTTCGAAAAATTGTCAAAAAAGCGAGCCCTTTTCACTCATAAAAATTATATAGAAAAAACTGCAATACAATTTTTTTGCAAAGCTCTCAATTAAGCTCAACTATTATTAAAACGATTTTTTCAAAGTAAAATTTTATTACATTTTCGAAAAATATTTTTAAAAGAAAATTTAAAGGCACTATAAAAAAAATCAAAGAATATTTTGCAATACTTTCAAAAAAGAAACTTTTGTTACATCTCCGAAAAATAGTAGGTAATAGAGCTGGTCGCGCTTCAGAAGACGCATGCGAAAAATTTTTCCTAAATCTCAAAATTCAAAAGCCGGGGGAGAAATCTTCACAAAAATATTTTTTGCCAACTGTCAAAATTGAAGAGCGGGGGAGCGGGGTAGGAATCTATTAAATCTGAAAAATCCCAACCCTCAAAATTGAAGAACGAAAATTTTTTGTGCGAGGCGGGAGGGGCGTAGCATCATGGAGACGGGGGGGCACGGTGGCCCCCTCCCCCCTTAGCTACGCCGATTCTACTGCTCATAATTTCGAAAATTACCTTGACATGGTCTATTTGTGGAGGAGGTCCAGGGGCGAGGGAGACAGGGCGGACGAAAAATCGTATTAATAAAAGTTAAGCATAATTGACAGCTTTACTAAAACTTGTATTGAATTTTTTTCTATATCATTTTTTTAAGAGTGAAAATGGCTAGGAAATTTTTTTTGACAATTTTTTAAAAAAAAAAGAAACGAAACATCAAAATAACTATGGATTTAAAATAAAAAAATATTGAGTAAAAGTTGAAGAGAATAAAATTTTACATATTAAAATAGTTATTAATTATATAAGGGGATTAACAAGCCTTTAATCTATGAGAAAAAATGTGCACTCGAGGCGCAGCCGAGAGTTACATTTTTTCGAGTAGATTGAAAGGCTGTTAATCCCCGAATGTAATTCATTGTTTTATCCACGACCACGGTCAAATTAGGAGCGTGACAGCCGTATGAGAGCAGGTGAAAAAAATCTGATTTCGAAAAACGTCGGATTTGACAAGTTTATTTTGACTATGAATCTTTTGATTTTGAGCAAAAAAATAGAAGGTCTTTGAATCGTTTCTATGACATGAGTTTGTTTATTAGTTGACAAAAACGAAAAAATCTGCAAAATCGACAGAGAAATTGAGTGGCGATGTTGTTGATGTTATTCAGAAAAACCCCATCGAGTTAATTTGATTAATACCGGTCAAAATGACAAGAAGATCGTTCTTAATATAAATGTTAATGTTAATATTAATAATAATTCTAAATAAAATTCTATAGAATCAATGACCAAACAATAGCAGAATTTAAATTTTTATTTAAAACTTTTGAATTTAACTTCATAAATATCAATATAGATGAGGATTTCAAACTGTTTTTTGAACACTTTCATTGGTGTTTTCTGGCTTCTTTTCCTAAAATGGTTCATACAATGAAATTACCTTATCCGAGAAACTTAAAAATGAGCGAAAAGAACTAGAAAAATTAAATTGGCTGAGAAAAAAGTTAGCGATGAAAACCTCGATAACAAATATAAAACATTAAAATTACAAATAAATAAAGATATACAAACCGAAAAAAGAGAACATTATAGTATAATAATAAATACTTCAAAAAACAAAAATATGGAATAAATTTTATATAATAAAAAACTCTATACAAATAAATATGAGATCTCCAACATATTTGGAGAATAATTATCTACTGTAATAGATAAAAAACTCCTGAACTATTTTGGAAAAAATATTTCTGAAGAGTGCACCACAGCCTATAATATATGTAACTCAATGTTTTCATCTACAGTAACTGCGGCAGATGTCGAATTTGCAATAATGGGTCTGCCAAATAAAAAATCTACAGGTCCTGACATGATCCCTATTAACCTTATTAAAAAATGCTGTAAAGAATTATCTCAAATTCTGGCAGATCTAATTAATGTATAATTGCTTGTGGTAAGTTTCCAGATCTCCTAAAATACGCAACCATAGTGCCAATTTATAAAAAAAGGTAATCACCATGATATTGAAAATTATAGACCTATCGCTCTGTTTCAAAAATTTTCGTAAAAGTGATATATAACAAAACACTAGAATTTTTAGATAAAAATAACATTTTATCATCATGCCAGCACGGTTTTCGAAGAGGTTGTTCGACAGAAACTGGCTGCGCAGACTTTGTTCAATATGTCTATGATGAAATGGATTAAAATGAAATAGTAATCGCATTACTTTTTGACCTTACTCGAGCATTTGACACGGTTGACAATGAACTTGTTTCCGTGAAGTTGCATGCATTGGGTATTAGAGGACAATTAAATATTTCTTATTTGACAGAAAATTTTATGTTAAGATTGACAACGTACGGTCAGGTGAATTTAACATGAACATAGGCACCCCACAAGGCAGTGTCCTTGGACCGCTTATTTTCTTGTTGTTCATCAATGACCTTCCTACATACATCTCACAAGGGCGTGTTTTTATGTACGCGGATGATACAACTATCGTAATATCAGACCCAAAACAAGAAAATGTTAATATTAAGGCTAATATTGTTCTTAAAGAATTTTCCCTTTGGTGTAGTACTTCAGCTAAACTTCTAGGGGCATTTATCGACAAACACTTTACCTGGGACCTGCATATTGAAACGGTATGCAGCAAATTAAATGAAAGTTTTTTTCTATTAACTGAGTTAAAGAACTCAGTAGGCAAAACGGTTTTGTTAAATTTTTATTATGCATCTGTCTATTCGGCGATAGCTTACAACATAGTCTTGTGGGGTCAGTCAAAAGATATACCCCAACAGTCGTCTTGTCGCGATTGTTTTAAAGCTAACAAAATATTTACTATTGTTTCAATATATCTCTGGAAACTGTTAACTTTCACATACATTAACAAAAATAAACTAATTAGTAATAGTGATATTCACTCGTATAACACTCTAGGTAAAGATAACATTTCATCATTAAAACACGACCATGAATTCTATAAAAAATCACCTGTGTATGCAGGTTCTCGTTCTTTTAATGCGTTGCCTGTAGATATTCGAAACAGTGCCTCTTTAATTACTTTCAAAAGACGTTTAAAAAAACTTCTTACAGAACCATTTCACTCAATTAATCAATTTACGATATTCTTAAAAAACAAAGTCTCCTGATAGTGTCATATTTTTTTCTGATTTTTATATTTGTAAAAACAGTCCCTAACGGTGTGATATTTATTTATTTTATTTGCTGTGTCTCTACAATGTTGTTTGTTACACAATTTACGTATTTTCTGTACCGCTTTTGACGCATCCCATTTACAATGATTTGTAGTATACAAAGGATCAACAAAGATTTATTTATTTATTTATAATTATCCTTTGAAAATCTTACAGTTTGTCTTTAATATAATCAGTGTTGTATTTTTTACTTACTTGTTTTATGTTATTTTATACAATTTGACTAGTTATTACATAGTTTTGTTTAATTTTATATTGTAATAATTATTGTTTATTTTATATTATACTACAAACCTGACTTGCCATGTATACATTTCTGTATCCCAGTGGTAAATAAAATTATTATTATTATTATTATTATTATTATAAAATCGAAGCGTTATATTAATCCACGGAAAATAGACGTATTATACCTTCCAAATACAGTGGTCGTGGATAAAAAGAAATTACCTAGTTCAAAAAGCAAGCGAGATAACCGCAAATGAAACATTCACCACAAAAATCAAGATGGCGACCCATTCCCTATCACCCTGCACTTTTGAATTTAAGCATCTCTAACCTGCCCCTATATACCCTCCAAGTTTGGCTGAAGGCGGAAAACATGGCTATCTTATCTTAGTAACTCGAGCCCGGTTTATTGGCCTATAATGTTAATACATGAGCAATTGAGCAACGCCTATAATGATTTGACTAGAAATTTTTCTTTGACATTTGTCTTGTCGACACTTAGAATTATAGAATAACAGCGAATTTAACAGAAGTATAAAATATTGTGTAAAACAAATTGCACTATTATTGGCAGAACAAAATGTACAACTTGGAAATTTCAAATTAATAAATTGTGAAAACTAATTCCGATTAATGTAAACTACGTAAACTGTACAAGATCAGTTATTCCAAAAATATAGTATTTATTAGCTTAAGTGTTTCTGTCACTGTTTCAATCCTAATTTGGAGTGTATTACTTCCACATCCAGTGGAAGTATAGTAACGACAAAAAAATTTTTAAAAATTTTTATTGTTCAAATAGGCTTAGAATGTCATGAAACGTCGAGATTTTAAGATATTGACTTGAAATTTGGTACACGTATGTATTTTAACGTGATCTGGTACTAGATTATATTTTCATCTTGTTCCATCGAAGGGTTGGGGGTAAATTGGGGTAAATTTGGGGTAAATAGGTAAATTAAGCAGGTAAGAGTCCAGAAAATTGGTATTTAGTATATTAAAGAGAAGTTAAGGTCTCAAAAAAATTTTTGGCATTAGCCACCCCCATTACCACCCCCACCCCCATTATTAAAGGGGATGAAAAAAAATTGTGATTTAGTGTGTGTGTACAAGAACCAGAAACCTCAAAATATTTTTTTACTTCATCCACCCCCACTACCACCCCCTAGCACCACCCCCACCCCACTACCGATGTGGGGTATCGTTTTATAGGTTTTTGGGGTAGAGGATTTCAAATATTGTATTATTAAAGTTCCATAAGCAATTATTTCCACATACAAATTTTTTTCATTGTGAGTGACTTGGATAGAAAATCTGGATGTGGAAGTAGTGATTCCTTGGGCAGCGGTTTTTATAACTGGGATAAAACTTACACACGTTCTTCTATGTAATTTCCTTTGATATAGGTGACTATTCTGTTTATACGTGTATTTGAGCTATTTCTTATCTATTTTTTTTATTATACGTATTTAACGAATTACTATGTAATCATGATAGACCGGGAGACAACGACAAATATTTTAGACCAATTTCATTAACAATATTACTTTCACGTCCAGTGGAAGTATAGTAACGACAAAAAAAATTTTAAAAATTTGTATTTTCCAAATAGGCTTAAAATGTCATGAAACGTCGAGATTTTAAGTTTGAGCGAAAAAAAAATTTCTGTCTGTCGGTCTGTCTGTAACTTTTTTTTGTGCGCACGTTTACTCTGGAACCGTTTAAGATATTGACTTGAAATTTGGTACACATATGTACTTTAACGAGATCTAGAACTAGATTATATTTTCATCTTGTTCCGTCGAAGGGTTGGGGGGTAAATTTGGGGTAAATAGGTCAATCAAGCAGGTAACAGTCCATAAAATTGGTATTTAGTATATACAAGAGAAGCTAAGGTCTCAAAAAAATTTTTGGCATTAGCCACCCCCATTACCACCCCCACCCCCTTATTAAAGGGGATGAAAAAAAATTGTGATTTAGTGTATGTACAGGAACCAGAAACCTCAAAATATTTTTTTACTTCATCCACCCCCCACTATCACCCCCCATCACCACCCCCCATCCCACTACCGATGTGGGGTATCGTTTTATGGGTTTTTGGGGTAGAGGATTTCAAATATTATATTATTAAAGTTCCATAAACAATTATTTTCACATATAAAGTTTTTTCGTTGTGAATGACTTGGATAGAGAATCTGGATGTGGAAGTAGTGATTCCTTGGGCAGCGGTTTTTTTAACATTCTGCTAGAGTTCCAAGCGGACAGCGGTGCGAAAGACATCGAGTGTTAAGGCCTGGTGCTTATCGGCAGAATAAAACAGTTTTATTCTGAATCAACATACCATAGTGATTTAAACATATTACTAATAATAACTAATATCTAACGATAGTCACTAATAATTATAAAACCTGTAAATATAATATAAGTGGGTATTGAATTAAAAAGTGTAGTGCATAAGGTAAGATAGGCTTAAGATGAATGACTTAGAGCCGCCTGATAAACCTCCTGATATACAATCGCTGCAAAAAAGCAATGATAATTCTGCAAAAACAAATACAAATAATATAGACTTTCAAAATAAATATAGACCATGCGACACTAATCCTTACTTCGTGTACGTCGAACATAAGGATAAAAACATAGGCAGATTATTTCCAATTAGAGTCGGTCATAGTCACTATTTATTTTATATTTAAAAATTCTATTGAGGATATTAAGTCAGTTGGACTTAATAGAGTAAAAGTTATTTTTAAATCGTACAAAGCAGCAAACGCCCTTGTTAATCATGAAATCATGACTTCCAACGACCTTATTCCATATATTCCGAAATTTTTTACTCAAAAAAAGGATGTTATCCGTATGGTGGATACGTATTTCACAGAGGAACATTTGCTAGGTAGTATAGAATCTGATGTACCTGTTGTCGAGGTAAAAAGAATGCTGAAAAAAATTACAGAACAAGACGGTAACTCGGAGCTTGTTAAGAGACAGGTAGTTATTGTTACCATTTTAGGAAACTCAGTTCCTAAAAGTGTTAAAATAAATGTTTTAAATGCCTTAGGTATGGACATACCATTAACCTATGTAAAAGCAATAAATGCTGTGAGCATGATGAGAATAACTGCGACGTAGACTCCGTATATTGTGTGTTTTGTAAATCCACTGAACATTCTTCGGTTGATAAAAAATGTCCTGTTTATCTTAAACAACAAAACATAAAACGTACAATGGCATCACAAAATATGTCTTTTAAAGAAGCAGAAACAATAGTTAACAACCCGTCGTACGCAAAAGTCACTACAAACACCAGATTTTTTTCTTTTAGCGGACCAAAACAATTTCCTTAGCTTACCAAATTCATCCCAAACAATTTCTGGCACCCATTCAGATATAACACGTCGTTCTATTAGAAACACTCAACATTTACCAGTAAAACGAAAAGCAAATAAGCCTCTTCAGATATCCAACGTAGCTCCTCCCATGAGAGCAAGCACTAGTAATAGTAATAATAGTAGGCAGTGTGTGCTTCCAAACCCCTATCTTGAAGAATTTTTAGCATATAGAGAAACTCTTGTAGAAGAGATTTCAAGCTTTATTAATAATTTAATAGCAAGTTTAGTACCTGGCAGTGCAAGTACAATTGTGTCAGAATTAAATGTTAAAGAGTCTCTTTCAAACTTGTTTACTCATCCAAATTTAACATAACCTCTCATAATGTATGACACAAACAACAATAAAAAGGATAAACTAGTAATTTTACAATGGAAGGCACGATCTTTAAAATCAAATAAACACAACTTGGAAATTTTTTTAAATGGAAATATCGTCGATATATTAATACTTTGTGAAACTTGGTTAAAGCCAAGTTCTACTATTAGTTTCAATGGATATATATTTGTACGTAAGGAGAGAGAAAATGAAAAAGGAGGTGTGGGTATTTTAATATCAAAAAAAAATTGCTTTTAACGAAATAAAACTTGTAAACAATTTCAATAACAATATTGAAACATGTACTATCACTCTGATAAATAACAATCTGAACATCGTTTCTGTACATAAACCCCCACATATCGTTGCCACCCGTAAGACTGGAATAATATATTTTCTCAATTCCAAACTTCATCCAAAATTGATGGTGATTTTAACTGCCACCATGGTATTTGGAGATCCCCAATTAATAACAATCAAGGTATTAGGTTAGCAGCTGCTCTAGACAGCTCAGATCTTGTTGTTTTAAACGACGGTAGCCCTACAAAAGTCAGCAGACCTAATCAGAATAAATCTGTAGTAGATCTAACATTAGCTTCCCCTTCTCTATCTCTCACGAGTAACTGGAAAGTATTGGAAGACCCTTTAGGTTCCGACCACCTCCCTGTCTTAATATCATTTGGCTTAGACATTGAATTTATTAATCATAACCCATCCTCTAAATGGGATGACTCGGCTGCCGACTGGATCCATTTTCAAGCAAATCTAGATAACTCTCTAACCAATTCTCAGTCGTCTGACTCCTTTGATAAGTTTTCCTTTCTGATTGATGCAATATCATCTGCTGCTGACATCTCAATGCCAATAAGAAAACCTAACTCCCATAATCGTACAGGTCCCATATGGTGGGATATTGACTGCTCCAGAATAGCAAAGGAGAGATCCGACGCCTTTAAAGAATATAAACGTTTATCTAATTTAGACAATTATCTAAAATATCAGAAGTTGGACGCGGAAGCCAAGCGACTTTTTCACAATAAACGAAGAAGTAACTGGAAATCATTTATTTCTCAACTAAATAAGGACACCTTTATCGCGGATATATGGAAACGAGTTAAAAAAAATAGTCAACAAAACAAGTTCTCCATCTAAAACTTTTCTAACAGAATCGTTAGTAGAGTCGACCTTTTACCGAACCATTTCTGGAATGTCAACCTTATACAAACCTAGTCTTCCCCCAAAACAATGACTCCATTTTCCACTACGAATATGATTTTGGACATATAAAATCAAATGTTTTATTCCCACAATACTTAAATAACGAGGCCTTAAATTCGGAGATCATTAAAAGAAGTCTGCCTAATGGTCCAACTTTAAAAATTTTTACAGATGGTTCCAAAACTACAGAAGGAACTGGGTGTGCCTTTTACGTTTCCAGTATGAGCTTATCAGCTACCTTTAAATTATTTAAAAAATGCACTATATACAGTGCTGAATAATTCGCAATATACCAGGCTCTATCCTGGACCACCGACTTTTACATAATGAAACCGAATCCTGTTCTTAAAAATATCACCATATCAAGCGCCTCTAAATCCGTTCTGTTATCTATAAGCAATTTTGGACAAGAGCAATATAAAAACGATATAATTTGTAAAATAAAGCACCAAGAGTCAATAGTTATTGCGGCGGGTTTTGAAGTTAAATATGTTTGGGTTAAGGGACACTCAAATATCATAGGAAATTGTAAAGTAGATAATCTTGCCAAACAACCCGTCAAAGAACGAGGTGTCATTCAGCCTTTCTATCCGGTGACAGATTTTTTCCATATCTATAAACAGGAACAAAAACATAAATGGCAAATTATTTGGGGAGCGTACGTGGCCAGCTCAAAAAATCACTACACAAAAATTCACCCCATGCTACCAACTTTTCTTCCCCATATAAGCAGCCACAAGGTATCTAGGTATTTTTCTACGACTATTACCAGATTAAAATTAAATCACGGCCGCTTTCCACGACACCTGAATCGGATCGGAGTCCTTGAAAGTCCTTTTTGTAGTTGTGATAGTGATTCCACTGCAGATCTGAACCATATTATTTTTAATTGTAAACATAACACTGATAGTATAGTAAATAGAGGTTTTAACTTCGGAATAACATCATATTGAACGGATTTCGTTCATTTTTGGCAGTATAACAGAAAAGTATCTATATTGTGGGGGGCTTGCTAATTTATATGGGATGGATGCCACCCCCTCTCAGGGGGTGGCACTTTATATATATAATTATTGGAGCTGAAATAGAATCAAATTTTAAGAAGAAAAGGTTCTATGCAATTTTTCACATAAATTGATAGTTTTTGAGTTATAACGACTTCAAAATTGCGATTTTAGTTTAAAAAAAAGGTATTTCCAAACGGCTTTCGTCAAGTATCTCGAAAAGTATTACTTTATCGAAAAAATGTTACAGACCAATTACAGAAAGTACAAACTGGGAACTAATTATATTTTTTGTTTATTGATGTAGGATTAATAATTGCGGAGATATTTAAGTTTATATTTAGTATCCAACTGTTTCGAAATTACCTTTAAAGTTTAAAATGCATTTTTTTCTAAAGCAAGTGCTTTAAATGAGCAAAAAAATTTGGGTATCTAGGTAATGCTACATCATAACGAAAAACTGTATTTGAGATAATTTTTTTAAATTACTGGCTAATTAGAGTAACAAAATGGAGACCTTCTTATATAAAAAAATATAAATACGCACATTTTTCGTCATAACTTCTTTATTTCTTATGCTACAGGAACGAGTAAAAAATAATTTGAAAGCGCAATTAATTGTCTTTAATTTCATAGCATGGTGTCACAATTTCTGAGATATTAAACATTTAAACTGCATTTTCCGTCTTATAAACGTTCGGACACCATTTGTAAACTTTCATATCTCCGAAACTATTAAATCTATGTAAATAAATAAACAAGCGAAACTCATTATCAGTTTGTGAGCTTTATTTTTGGTCTCTACCAATTTTTCAACAAAACTAATATTTATTGAGATATTTGGAAAATGAAAAAAAAAATTACGTTTCATCGAAAATACCTTTATAGTTTAAACTGTATTTTTTCTAAAGCAAATACTGTATACAAACCAAAAAATTTGAGCATCTACGTCATGCTGTATGTTATTGAGAAATAGTGTTTGAAATTCCTTTTTTTTAATTACTGGCTAATTACAGTAACAAAATGGAATACAAGTCATAATTAAAATTGACCTACATAAAATAGTAAAATACATGTTAAACATTTTATATAATATATTATAATAAAAAATTTACAAAAATTACAACGGTTTGCGTAGTCCAATCTATAGGTATATAAGGTATAAACGAGGGGTTAACGGCTGGAAGAAATTGTGTACATCTTATTACATACTTCAAATAGTTTACAGTAGGTACGTCAGTCTTTCATTGTTTATTTTATAAAGTGTCTTTTTCACAAAATTTACAGCGGTTAATCGCCAACCATAGCCATGTTCATTGCTAAAAAACTAAAAGGAAAGATTTCCTGTTAAGTGGCAACACAATCCCAGTGAGCATTAAGGAACCATCTGAATCTGCAATAGTCCAAGGGGTTATTCATGATGCTAAAAGTTCATATCCTGAAAAATTAATTTCTGCATTAGTAATTATTTATAAAACAACATTTAATTACGCAAGTATATATGAAAAAAAATGGTTGATAACTAATTCTTACCGTTGTGACAAGCTTTTATCCTGTAAATTTCTTGCAGAGTACTTCTTTCACCTAACCACAAACAGCTTCAAGACTTCTCAATGCCTTGAATTCGTCCTTCTGTCTACCTAATTCTTTCAAAAATCAAGTAATTCGCAACATCCTCATGTGTAACATTTGAAAATACATCAATATTTGTACTAAAGTGTTTTTTTCTCAAAATATAAGGATTTAATTCGATGGCAGCCGTATACCTAACCTCTACATCAGGAGACAATTCTGCAAAATACGAACTAACCGTCATCCTGACGAACAAAATTGTTTATATAACAGTATTAATAATAGTTGTAGATGTTAAATAATCCAACAACAAGTTCTTAAATGGGCACAAACACTGCAAAATTCACTTTAAAGAAACACGTTTAATCGGCGGATTTCTCAATGACAGCTGTTTGTTTTTCCTAAGGTCTCAAAATCTGTGACGTCGGCGCACGCGACCCATTGTTTAAAACAAAAAAGCATCGGAAAGCTACAAATTCCATCTTCTAAATAAACCAACACTCATGTAGATTGAACAAATTCTGATTTAGTGACATTTAATTCAGTGGTGCGGCGTCACAGTCGTGCGTATTCAAGCGCGCGCATGCATGGATCTCGCTCCGAGTAATGACGTTATTTGACAATTTTTTTCCGGGAATACCGTGGCTTTAGTGATAAATTTTGTTAGGACATTTTTTGTTCATAAACACGTGATCTATACATCTGTATTTTTTATTTTTTCCTACCTTGACTTAATTTCAAAATTTTGAAAAAATGGATGAAAAAATTTTTTTTTCACTTTTTTTATGTTCTGCATCCGAGCGAAATGTAAACTTTGCAGGATATTATTCTATACACTTTCACGAACTCATTAAAAAAAATTATTCATTTTTCAAGTTTTTGGAGGTAAATACCTTCAACGACTGGGCTACTAGGTACATCTACTTTATTACATAAATAAGTATAGTTCAATCTTCATATTACAGCTTATTAGCACATTTTATCTATACTAGTAGAACTGCAAATTTAGAGGATACACTAGGTCTATATTGTAAATTTCTAAAGAATACTGTTACCCTAAGAATGACTCATAAATAAAGGAAAACTAAAGATACTTTCTTAATACCTCGTAACACTATTCGATTTTCTCCGGCAGAGTCGTTAAGACAAACGGTATGAGGGCACTTCAAGCAGTTATAACTGAGCAACTTTTTATAAAGATAATAATAAAAATATAAAATGACCAACGGACACGGAGTAATTTCCTAACTAGATTGTGTTTATAGCATTTAAGTATAATTTAAAAATACTTTTTAATAATTAACGTCAGATTTTTAAATAATTTCTCTCAGGTAAAATTACAGAATAGTGCTAGCATACCTGAAGTTGTTAATAATAATAAGAAGAGGCAGAGAAAGATTTAGGAGGCGGTCGTTCGAAGTGAGGCGGGGCTTTTACTCCTACAACCTCCCAACAAGCCGAGAACACCACCGCTGGCTTGATTGATATACTTTTAATGTCCAAATATTGTTTGCAATATTACTAGCAGTGGCGTAACGTACAATACGCGTTTCTATTTGGTATTACTAAAGAAAACAAACTTATAGTCCTGCAAGTATCTGGCTTCTTGCTTATATCATCGTGACAGTGGCTTATTTTATTCATTATCAGGTGGCAAACAAATATCTGCAAAATTTCCTACGTTAGATAGACATATAGACATATAATTATTTCATTAC
Organism: Rutpela maculata; assembly: GCA_936432065.2. Taxonomy (NCBI): domain Eukaryota; kingdom Metazoa; phylum Arthropoda; class Insecta; order Coleoptera; family Cerambycidae; genus Rutpela; species Rutpela maculata. The sequence continues at coordinate 85,889,676 of OW386287.2, read as the reverse complement.
TGCATGTACACAATCAAACAATTACAGCAAGTCAGAAAAGTAGGTGGCAAGCAACAGATTTATAAAATACAGTAAATTTTGACAATACAAAAATATATACAGGGTATCCAATAAGTAAGTAATGGTACACATCAGCTATCGCTCTAGCAGATTCCTTACACAAAAATATTGCGATTCGGCCAAACTTACCTTAATCCAAAATTTAATAGTAAATGCAAAATTTCTGTGTGTGCGTCTCTCTGTCCGCCCGTCCATTCGTCAAGTCTCTTGCAAGCATGATAACTTAAGAAAGAAAGGTCCGCTTGTGTAAAATGTATTATTATGGCTATATTCTGGTTCTAATGCCAGCCAAATGACTGCAGCTTAAGCAACATTTTCAAAGCAAAAAAATGTTCTACCACTTTGACTGTTACAGCGCTGTCGAAAATGATGCTATATTTTGTTAATAAGAATATTTGTTGTCATTGTTATTATAATAAAAATTAATTTATTGCCTCGGCAAATTTTATTTACGTAGTGGGCATTTTGATAGTTTTACACCTCTAGAATGAATGCTTCCTTACAGAGTTTGAAATGTCCCAATCTGCAGATGATGCCAATAGTGGGACAAGCATATAGTGTTAAAGTATTTGGTGAAAACTACTCTGTCGTCATTTACTATAGAGATTGTCGCCATTGTGCCTTGCACTGTTTCTTTACGACACGACGTTAGAGAATATATGTATTCTATATTCTCAAGATTCTTAAAAAAAGCACAACAGTAATGTCCCTTGTGCCTGCGGAGTATCTATGTATCTGATTTGCAACCTCCACGAACAGTTTCTGGATACACCACTACTTCAAAATGTATTATTTAAGGTGAATGTATTGTTAAAACATGTAACTAGGATGGCATTTCCTTCAATTAACAAATTAATTAAAAAATGAGACACACAAAAGCGAGGGGCAAACCGCGAAGGAAATCTGGGGAAATCTGGAGCAAATCTCAGGAAATCCTTGAGGAAATCCTGGGAAATCTCAGAAAATCTTTGAAAAAATCTGTATAATCTTTGTCAAAGAGGTAATCTGGTGTACAAAGTTTTGGGTGCGATTGAGACGCATAAAAATGAACATTTCCTTATTTTGTAAGAACAGATTCTTTCGCTTAAAGCGCACATAATGTCATGCCGTATTTCGATCAATAGAACGAAATGAAAGAAAAAAGTAGAACCGTTCATTTATAATACGAGAGCAACAGTTTTGTTTGTTACAGATTGCTTTCCTTTTATGGATTTTGTGTTTACACTACAGATAAAGACGAGCAAAGATACTTTATATTTTGTCTAGTTTTCATTCAGTTTTCATCAAGTGAATACGACTATTAGTTAGTTGCTAAAATATGGTGACTTTTATTCATGTTAGATTTTTTTGGTCGACTATCACAAAAATATCCAGTTCTTGATTCGCTTTTGCTCCGAAAACGACGTCAAAGAGATTGAAATGTTACAAGCTACAGTTCTTGGTAAACATCAGCGCTCTAGACGACGGTATCGTGCCAAGCAAATACCAATGACACAACAAGAAACGTCTAAGAAATAATTATTTGTTAAGCAAGAGAAAAATTGTGAAAGTCAATAACAACTGCTGTTATATATTTGTAACGTCAGCCTCAGAATTTATTCATTTATTTTTAAAAAATGACCACTTTTGAAACGAAAATATCTGTCTCAGGTTTGTTGACTACAGTTACAAAAGGATGACCAGATACTCGTAGTTAGCATTTGGGTTACCAAAAATTGATAACTTTTTAAATGATATATAGCCCCTTCAATTCATTTTATTCTGAAAATATTTTGAAAATAATTCTAAGCCTAGTTTAGAAGGATTTTTAACTTTCTATTAAATATTACTTCCATATCCAGTGGAAGTATAATAACGACAAAAAAATATATTGAAAATTTTCATTGGTCAAATAAGCTTAGAATGTCATGATACGTCGAGATTTTAAGTTTGAGAAAAAAATATGTGTGTTGGTCTGTCTGTAACTTTTTGTGCACACGTTTACTCTGGAACCGTTTCAGATATTGATTTGAAATTTGGTAAACATATGTAATTTAACGTGATCTGGAACTAGATTATATTTTCATCTTATTTCGTTGAAGGGTTGGGGGATAAATTGAGGTAAATGGGGGCAGATAAGAGTCCATGAAATGGCTATTTAGTACATACAAAATAAGCTATAAGATCTCAAAAAAATTTGTTGGCACTAGCCACCTCCATTATTAAAGGGGTGCGAAGAAAACGTATGATTTAGTTTGTGTAAAAGAACCAAGAATCTCAAAATAATTTTTACTTCATCCACCCCCCACTATAACAACCCCCACTCCACTACCAATATGGAATATCGTTTTATGGGTTTTAGAGTAGACTATTTCAAATATTATATTATTAAAGTTTCATGAGCAATTATTTCCACACACAAAATTTTTTCGCTGTGATACTTGGATGGAAAATCTGGATGTGGAAGTAGTGATTCCTTGGGCAGCGGTCTTTTTATTAATTTTACCAATATTTATATATTTGTTTGCTAATGCTTTATTGAATCAAAAATAGTGAAAAATGTTGAATTTTCAATATACTATTATTAAAAATAGGTTCTAATGCAACTAACTACATGTGTTACTTTTTCTATGCGCCACTGGCGGTTTTATTTAAATAAATAATTACAGATTATGTACAAATCGAAAAGAAAGGTAATTACATTTAATATCTAATTTACTGGATTGTTCGTATAACACCCAAATATAGCTGGGATGCCTTCCCCATACATTTTGTTAAAGGTAAGGTGTAAGAAAAGATAGTAAAAAAAATGTCAAATATTTTTTTTTGAGAAATAGTAAATTATTAAATAAAATCCTAACGCAATTTGATGTGCAAATTCTTCTTTATACGCCGCTGATGGCTTTATTTAAATAAATGATATACCTATATATATAATAAACAAATTAATAGAAAAAATAATGTTCTTTATTTTTTATATCTCGCAAACCCTTGATTTATTGGGCCATTTTAGAGTTATAGTCAAATATGCTTTATTGTTTGCAGGCCACTTTTTTCTTTCTTATTTTTGGTGTGGGGCCTTACATATGAGAAAATAATAAAATAAAAAATTAGAATTTAATTGTATGCTCTATCGAATGACCTCTATCTCCTACCTCTCTGTGATGGCAGAAAAAAGCTTCTTGAGGTGGGCAGAGAGACATGCATGATTTCTCAAGGTGGGTCTCCTTAAAAAATCTACGTATTTTAACCTGTTCTATGCATGGTTAAAAGGATTTGCTTTTACTCAAAAGTGGGAGTATCGAGGCATTTTCGACACATTATTTTAAAGGTATATACATTCTGTAGATCATAGATGGACAATTTTATAATCAATGGAATATCGAACTTAGGTTTATATGGGAAATAACAGATTTATTTGTCGTTTTAAATCAGAAGATGCTTAAAAAATAGAAAGAAATAACTAATTTGCAGTCCTTATACTTAATAAATTTCGACATAATGCTCACTAAAGAAGCAATGGAGTATCATCTGGAATTGATATTTAATATCTTTAAAAGCATCGGAAATGTGACATACTTGAATGTTTAGCTTTTATTTTCCTTTATTATCTGCGATATATTGTTATACTCAGAAATCGCGTTATTTCTGAGTATAATAATATATCGCAGATAATAAAGGAAAATAAAAGCTAAACATTCAAGTGTATGTCACATTTCCGAACTCAGAATTTAATGGTCCATCCAAATCCGTAAAAATGTACAGGGTGTAACGACAGGCGATAATCTGACACGCTATTATTTTCGGTAAAACGGGAAATAATAAATGTCTTACATGTATGGCACATATTGTCGTTTTATAGTTGCATTTCGACTCTCCCAACGAAAACTGTAGTAACTCATAAAATTCGTGTTTCAGTTACAATAGTTGAATAATTGATTAATCAAGGTAAGATTTCCCTAAAAAACTATGGTAACTTTATGTGGAGATACAGGAGAAGTAGTACATCGTGAACTATATAGTAAGTTGTTACAATTCTTCGATTCTTAAGATTTAAACATTTAATCACAATTTTCTCAAAACTGAAATTGAGTTACTATAGTTTTCGTTGGGAGAGTCGATTTACTAAAAAAAATCCTTTCTCTAAGTTAAAAGACAATGAGAAAAAAGAGGAGAGCCATATCTCAGCGTCACCCGGTATATTCACATATACATATAATTACAAATATATAACTATTTTTTTTTAATTTTTAAATTTTATTATTTTTAATTTTTTCATTATTATTTCAATTTTTTTTATTAATTTTATTTGTTTTAGCGTTTTTTAAAATCACAATTGGGAACTAACAATAATACAGGTACGTCTATGGGTTCGTATAGACTAAAAATAAAAACAAAAATGAATTATTTAATTATTATATAAAATATGAACTCTAATTCGTAAAGTAATCCAAGGAATCACCCCCTTAATTTTCGTAACGTACTTAAGGATCACCTTGAATATTATATTATTTGGCCTCGAGCATCCACAAAGCATGAATATGTAAATTATATTGTTTTACGCTGAGATTCTAGAAATATGATAGCTATTATTGGAATAATTAATACAAAATACAATTTTTTATGTATTTAATACCTTCGCATGTTAACTAGAGATAATTAGATTTGTAAAATCAAGCTCAAAATCATAGAACAAAATCTTGACTGTGGAGAATGTCAATGATGTGCTTTAATCATAGGCTATTCACGCCACTCTGGCTTGGTGATAGTTAATTAGCAAACTTGGAAGATATTCCTGATCATTTATTTCAAATGCTAATTCCGTCACCCTATCATTCTCCGCTGATATTATAGTAATTATCATTATCTACATATTGTGGATGGTGTTATGTCGCCTTAGCAGCAATTATTCCATTTAGTTATAAATTAGTCTAAAGGTGCATTTACATTAGTATCAAAACATGCCATATCGCAGAAGCTATATAATTTATTACAGGATTGTACTGAAAAATGTTATATAGCAAATTTTTTATAGTCGATTTTCACATGTAGCATGAGAATGTATGTTGTCGATAAGATCAAGCGATGTTATAGAGCACTGTACAGCAGTCCTGAATTTCGTGTTTTTCATCATTAACTTATTATCAATTACTGTTGTCGTAGAAAAATCCACCAACGTCGTCTAAAGGACATGATACTATTTATATCTATCAATATCTAAAAATCTGTCCACCAAACACAGCAAGGATGGACGCCTCCTTTACAGTAGAAGCAATGAATTGGCCCAAGAAGATTCACAACTTCCTAGCGTACGAGAGCAATTCGACTTGGACTGACGATAAAGAATATTTTACTAAAATTTTAGTGTGCTTGTGGCTAATTTTACAGGTCCAATAGTGATTATATCATTCACAAGAACTTGTCAACTGGAAATGCATTTCACGACAATATATAAGTCACACGAGGCTTTGTTGCTCCCTCGCCTCGCGAAAACGTACTAACCGCATGTAACCTAATAAAGGTTTTGCATCATGACTTCAATTACTTCAGTTTCCTATGGAGATGTCCAGATCTGCCTTTTGGCTAACAAACTTTCGGTGCTCCTGTCCCATGATCAAGCCACCGGACAGATTTAAATTATTTTTATGCCATAAACCGGATTCGGCACTTTTCGCCTTTTAAGCGGGAACAGTAGTATTATTATGAGATGACATGGACGGAGCCAACATGCGAATATTTTTACCAGTGGCATAGCGTCATCTGAGGTGTAATTGCAATAAAAGTTTCGCGGTCAAGAAGCTGCGTAATAGAATAGATTAAAGCTTTCCAACTGTTACGAGTAACCTTTGTTCAAGAGAAGTGAATAGTAATGAAATGAATAGTAATTTATACTAAACTTTACCTAATAAAGTTGTTTTATTATTCTTATTCCACCGCCTCTACCCTACTGCAGGCCACCGCCGCTACTGGTGTCGACTTGAATGTCACGTAATTCGTTCTCATTGGCTTAAAATGGTGGAGTGCAACTCGTTTGTGCGCATATTTTTTGCTACTCCACGCTCCTTTACAACTTTTTTCCTTTTGCTCCTGAATATCTGCCATCTTTCAAAATTTTAATTTTGTCCACTTTTATAGTACTACTTAATTCTGCAATGAGCCGTGAAGCGACCAAAGAAATAAAAAATTCGACCCACTTTCTAACTTTTCACTTTTGGTACAACACGTCTTCGTAGACGTGAAGAAGTCTTTTTATACTTAACTTAGATGCTGATGCCGGAAAGTTGATTAGTTGTGCTCTATAACGTCTTTTTAGATGAAAAATTTTCTTAATCGATTAGAACTAGTAATTCCAAAAGAATTCTTAAAGCACCCTTCACATCAAATTTCACTATTTAAAGCGTCAGTTTAATCACATTTTAAATTAATTTGAAATATCACCTCCACTGTATCTATATTTAGCTAATAATGATGGCCACACCCAGTATCTTCGTTTGCGTTATTGCTTCACAAGCTGCTTCCTGTTGGATCTGACACTTCCTCTCTGGTCGGCATTTTCCTCTATAAATGTTTTGTATTGCTAAAAGTTTTGAGCAAATGCTTCTTCCTCTCTTATCCGTTTTGTAAAAAATGTTTTTATGCAAATTATATCACATTTTTGTTAAATAGCTTCTGCTGCATATATACAGAGCTGGGCAAATTACTTTGAAAAAGTAATTAATTACAAATTACAAATTACTAATGTTAAAAAGTAATTTGATTACCATGTAATTAAATTACTATTAAAAAAATGTAATTAAATTACTAATTATTTGGTAATGGTAATTGAATAAATAAATTACTTTTATAATTACTTTAGAGCTTCTAAATTTGTTATATTGGAAATGGGAGATGTTTAGTAAATTATAAAATCATTTGCTGGTGTACAAATAATTATAAATATATAGAAATACTGAATAACACAAATTTTTTAGTAATCAGTAAAGACAGTAATCGCAAAGGAATGAAAATCTATAACTAAAAGCAACTACAAAAACCGCTGCCCAAGGAATCACTACTTTCACATACTGATTTTCTATCTATTTCTCTCACAACGGAAAAAATTTTGTATGTGGAAATAATTGTTTATGGAACTTTAGTAATATAATATTTGAAATTGCATACCCCAAAAACCCATAAAACGATACCCCACATCGGTAGTGGGGTGGGAGTGGTGGTAGTAGGGTGGTAGTGGGGGTGGATGAAGAAAAAAAATGAGGCCTTCAGTTCTTGTATACACACTAAATCACAATTTTATTTTTTCACTCCCTTTAATAATGCGGTGGGGGTGGTAATGGGGGTGGCTAATAGCTTCTCATATATATACTAAATACCAATTTTATGGACTTTTACTTGCTTGATTTGCCTATTTACCCTAATTTATCCCCCAACTCTTCAACAGAATAAGATCAAAATATAATCTAATTCCAGATTTCGTTAAGGATGGCGGTGCCGTGCTTAAGAAAACGATTTCGTAATTCGACAATTTCTTCTATATCCCTGAACGATTTGAAAAAATTCTTTGATAGGCCTTTACAGAAAACTTGATAGAATGATACCAGACTATTAAAATCAACATTTTTTTTTTATTTTCGCACGAGAAAAAAATTTTCCTTCTTTACTTTTCAATAGCCTAGTACCATTCTATAAAGTTGTCTCTAAAAGCCCAACAAAATTTTTGTTAATCGGTTCAGGGATGTAGAAGAAATTGTCGAATTATATTCACCGCACCCAGTACCCACCACCCACGCAATACATGCGTGTACCAAATTTCAAGTCAATATCTTAAACGGTTCCAGAGTAATCGTGCTCACAAAAAAAGTTACATATAGACAAACAGACCGACAGACAGACATTTTCTTTTGCTCAAACTGAAAATCTCGACGTTTCATGACTTTCTAAGCATTTTTGAACAATAAAAAATTTTTATTGTTTTTTTGCGTTACTATATTTCCACTGGATGTGGAAGTAAAATGACACAAACTATGAAATATGAATAATATTATTTGTTTATGTTTCCTTTTAATAGGAATGTAAAGTAATATAAATACTCTAAAATAATTTAATTACGGTAAAACAATTAAACTCTACAGTATTCAAATTATTCTAGAGATTTGAAATTATTGAGAAGTAATTTAAATTACTTGAAGTAATTTAAATTACATGAAGTAATTTCTATCAGTAATTAATTACTCTGCAAAGGTATTTTCAGAGTATCGCTTGAGGACTTAATACTTTTTAAGTACAATTACTGCTTTGAAAAATGTAATTCAATTACAATTACTTTTTTTTTAAAAGTAGTTAAATTAGTAATTTAATTACTTTAGTAATTAATTACTCCCAGCTCTGCATATATAACACTGCTATTATATGTTCTAATGTAAACGTACCTTTAGATAGCTTATTTGCATTCCATTTATATAAATCAACTTCATTTTACTAACAAATCTAATTACGGTTAAATGGTCAAATGATATGATAATCACTTATTGATGTTCGATTTTGTTACTTTAATTTGTTTTCTTCTGAGATAACTCACTCTAGATCCATTAAAAGTCGATGAGCATCAATCAAGACATCTAAGAACGATAATTAAAGCAGCGTTATTTTATGTGTATTTCTTTGTGTATATATTTATTATTCTAGAAATCACTTAAGCAATATCTAATATTTTATTACGGGATAGTCACTACAAAAAGAGCGTATTAAAAATGCTGGCTTTACACATACTATTTTTAATGAATTTAAAATTATCAGTGTATTTACGCATAATTGGGTTTATAATATAAATTCTATACGTTATAAAATATTGAATTCTCTAGTATATAAGGCTTTAGTTAATGCAACTATAATTATTATTCATTAAAATAAATATTTAGATACATATTTAAAAGTATATATTAAATATATTAAAAATTCAATTCAATTTCATATATATAACATTTTATATTTTTAATAATAATATTATTTTTTGTTTTTCTAAATATTCTTGATTACTTGAGAAATGAGTAACTTAAAAGAATCTTTATTTGGAGGTAGTGAGCTGCTATACACAATCTCCCGTTAACAAAAAAAAAACAATTAACCAAACTGTCGATGACAAAACGTACTTTGGCGGAATACCACATTTGACAACTAACAAAAAAGAAGGATTGACTATGTCAATACTGATAATTACTACTTTATTTCTTTTATTAAAAGTAATTAACTTATCTGTACGAGATAAAACTTTAAACGGACCCTCGTACAAAACATTCAAATATGAAATCACAAGTGAAAATATCAGCTGACAAACGATTGATGATTAACGGAGGAACTGGAGAAATAAAAGTTAACTTATTAAAATAAGTACGTAAGTCGATAAAATAAGGAACATTAGGACTGTCATATGATTTAGTGAAAAATTCGCCAGGCGTTCGCAATTATATCATAAACATTATTTATTATCTCTAACGGTAAGCAAGCAACTACTTGGTCGTATTTCCTCCTATCACTGACAATCCTAGCTACTGCAAATTGTGACTCAACTTGAGCAAACCAAATTTCTGGTTTTGAAACCCAAAACGCAGACAGTTTGACAGATGTGTTATATTGATTATGATTGGATTATTATCAATTGTAATGTCATTTGTTGGTTGTGCCATAATTAATTAATTGTTCTTTCTATTAACAGTAATATGGAAAAACTGCTCACTTACCGTACAAAAAAGAAAAAAACTGGGTGATCCACTCAGGGTTCTTCAAACTGAGGAACTTGATACTCTTAACCAATTGTTGTCAAAATTTGTGGTACGGCCTTTCAAAATCTATATAATTTTCCAATAGCTTCTACTGCATTATTAGGTGTACAAAATACAATTAAACCAAATTCAAAGCTATATTCTGCTGTTATAGAGCTTGAATGTATTAACATAAGGATACCATGTCGAAATTCTTGATCATTTATAGTCGGGGTAACCAATCCATGCATAAGTATATATTCAATATGTTAAAAATTTAATTCCATTTTATATTTTTAATAATATATTATTATTTTTTGTTTTTCTAAATATCCTTGATTACTTGAGAAATGCGTAACTTAAAAGAATCTTTATTTGGAGGTAAGTGAGCTGCTACAGCTTTCATTCAATAACCGACTAGCCTACTTCTTCTTCACAACGTTGTGATTCATTCATTATTCTAGTCGCTCTCCGATTGCTGAATAGTACGTCTGACGGCATCACACCGTTAGCTGTGGTTGTCTATTAGACGAATTGTCTCCTCAAAACCCTTTCTCATCAGATCCTTGGTGTCATTAACTCAACGATACTCGATTATCCGGCTCCCTGACACTCCAGCAGCATATTCTCCCAAATCTTTTTTTTTCAATATAGCATGGTTCATAGTTCAGTGAAAAGCAGAGAGCAAGAAAGAAAGAGGATGTGTCCCAAAACTTTGAACTTTTGTCACCAAAGAGACCATGGAGACCAACCAGAGTATCGTATGAATAATAAATGCTTTCAAGTTATTGTTAATAAAAAGAAGATTACTATGACTCCGTTATAGATGGTATATATAACTTGATCAGACGCCTCGCTTTTGGCTGGAGAGTACCGTTTTGAAGTATAAATTATATCCCACTTCCCACAGAGTATAACGAAGGACGTATATATGTCCCGCTTTTCGAAAAATATGAATCGAAACATATGGTAATATCAACGAAAGACATTTATCTCGGCTCGGTTTCAGCGATTGGAGGCGGAGTGATCGATGGAGGGAAATGGTCGTTTCAGTAATTCTCGTCATTTTATTTGTTGATACTCTATTTTTCACTTTTTCCTTGCTAAAAATGAACCGAGTTCATCATCGATTTTATGAAAATGGGGCTTGTCAGTAATATCCACCTCATTATCGATTTCCTCCGACATCCTGTATACTGGCTTCGGGTGTCCTCTTCGTCTTTCACTAGTTTAATATTCGAAAAAAATACAGGGCGTCCCAGCTCCATTTAGACAAGCATTATCTCGGAAACGGTTAGACATAGAAAGAAATGTTTAAAAGAAATGTTATTCTGTTTAAAAATATGCATTTAACCATTTTATTTTCAAATGTACAAGGTGTCTCAAAAAGACGGCAGGTTATGCAACTTTAGATTTTTAAACACATATTTTTACATTTTTGAATTCTACTTTTATTTCCGAACAAATTTTATTAACCATCTCCTATACCTATCATTAATCACTGTTGAGATATTAGCAGTTAAATTTTTGGGATAACATTTTTTTATTAACGTAATTATAAAGAATACTACAATACAAAAAACAGTAAATATTATAATTATTGTAAAAGATGCTCAAATTGTTGCCCATATTTTATTTGACACAACTCATACCTCCTTAAAAGTTCTCGTGTACAAGAACTCCTTATGACATCTGGGGTTATTTGGCGGCAAGCATGAGTTATCCTATTTTACCACATCCAGTGGAAGTATAGTAACGACAAAAAAAAATTGAAAATTTTTATTGTTCAAATAGGCTTAGAATATCATGAAACGTTGAGATTTTAAGTTTGAGCGAAAAAAATTTTCTGTCTGTCTGTCTGTCTGTCGGTCTGTCTGTAACTTCTTTTTGTGCGCACGAATACTCTGGAATCGTTGAAGATATTAACTTGAAATTTGGTACACGTATGTACTTTAACGGGATCTGGAACTAGATTATATTTTCATCTTATTTCGTCGAAAGGTGGGTGGGTAAATTGGGGTAAATGGGAGGTAAATAGGTAAATCAAGCAGTTAAGGATCCATAAAATTGGCATTTAGTATATACAAGGGAAGCCAAGATCCCAAAAAATTTTTTGGCATTAGCCACCCTCATTACCAATCCCACCCATTATTTAAGGGGATGAAAAAAAATAGTGATTTAGTGTGTGTATAAGAACCAAAAACCTCAAAATATTTTTTTACTTCATCCACCCCCTCTATCACCCCCTATCTCCACCCCCACCCCACTACCGATGTGGCATATCGTTTTATGGGTTTTTGGGGTAGACGATTTCAAATATTATATTATTAAAATTCCATGAGCAATTATTTCCACATACAAACTTTTTTCCTTGTGAGAGACTTGGATAGAAAATCTGGATGTGGAAGTAGTGATTCCTTGGGCAGCGGTTTTTTAAATCATTAAGATTATTTGATTTCTCAGCGTATACAGCTTGGTTTAAATGACCCCATAAGAAAAAATCTAGAGGGCTCATATCAGGTGACCGTGCAGGCCATTTAATAATCCAGTTCCCTCCAAATATCTGAACAGATCCTTGTGGAACTGTAGACGAACGCACTACCGGGCGTCAAAATGACGCGACACCAATTTATTTCTCAGGGGGCGCCAGTCGCGTATTACCCCGTTCTTCTACCTCCCAGGCGGGTTCGAGATAAGATGCACTTCGGTAGCCGAGTAATGGACCAAGGCTGCACTACCACAGATCGGAAACTACGCTCTCTCTGGACCCGAATTCCCTCGTTAGGGGTTAGGCACCTCTTAATTTCCTGAATTTTTGCATAAAAAAAATCCCAACCGAAGAATTTCTCTGCGGAGGGATTAGTTTTGGTACGCGAAAATCACGTTTTGGTCCATTAATAACGGAATATATTTCTCAAAAAACGCATAAAAAAATCCCTATCAAACCTCCGTAAAGCAACCAGAAGGTCGAACGTTAATGCGAATTAACTCGACACATCCGGTTTTCTATACGAAAGTTCCAGGGATTATAGACCGTCAACAGGCCTCAAGATCAATTAAGAAATATTAGTTCAAAGAATCCGTTTATTTAACAGAATTGGTTATACAAAATTCTCAAGATAAGAATCGTGCCTTCCCCAATCAAGGTAGTGACTTTCAGACCATACAAGCGAGAGCGCTCACGCTAACGATCGATTAGGTAGAAAAGATTCATACATACCTTCTCAGAATCAAAATGTGAGCTTTTAGAATCATTTCAGACTCTGGGTAATGAATAATTAAGGCTGACTGAAATTAACTTAAAAAAGTTTTACTAAATGAATTTAGTTTCGCTAGAGACTACTTAGCTTTAAAGTTCTTGTATCGTGGAGATTCACGTACTCAAACACATTCAGAGGACTTATTACTGCATAAGTTGAGTGGCGTTCGATCAGTCCACGACTTACTAACCCTTATCACAGTCGATCAATATTATCGATTTGGCAGCGTCTCACCTTCGAGCGACTTTTAGGCAAAATTGAATTTTTGGATTTTTATGCACAAGGCGTTTTCCTCTATAACTTTGTCATTGGCTTTTCTGCCATTGCTTTGTCTGGACCACTCAACGCGCTCGACCAAATTACGAGCCGCTGGGTCAATCCAAACTCTTTCTATGCGAGAAACCGGCCTTGTACATGTGCATTGATTTTTATCAATTTTTGCTTATCGGCACTACGCCGGCTTTGACAAAATCTTCTATTTTGCCTTTCGGATGCAGTGCATCGTTAAAATTTTATGCTCATACTTTAGAATTGGGCTTTCAATGACCGTACCTCAAAGGTCAATGTCTTTGGTTGAGGAATAAAAATTTAAAAATAATTTAAATTATATTTTCGTGGTACTTTTTAAACTGACTTTGTGGTACTTTTGAAAAATCCATTTTAAGACCAATTTTAGCGTACTTTTGAAAAATCGATTTTCGAGCCAAATTTCAAGGTACTTTTGAAAAACTAATCTGCGGGTGAAATTTTGGCGTACTTTTGAAAAATCGATTTTCAAGCCAAATTTCAAGGTACTTTTGAAAAGTTAATCCGCGGGTGAAATTTTGGCGTACTTTTGAAAAATCGATTTTCAAGCCAAATTCCAAGGTACTTTTGAAAAGTTAATCTGCGGGTGAAATTTTGGCGTACTTTTGAAAAATCGATCTTCAAGCCAAATTTCAACGCAGTTTTGAAAAATTAGTCTGCAAGTGAAACTTTGGCGTACTTTCGATAAATCGATTCCTGGGCCAAATTTTGACGCCCTTCCAAAAATATTATTTTTCAAAGTCCAATTTATGGTACCTTTGAAAAAGTATATTATTCATAAATCTTTGTCATTATGTACTTCTACTCTCATATTCTGAACCAAAAACATTTTTCCTAAGTGAAAATTCGGTGTTTCTTCGAATTTTCACCTGGTCATTCCCAACGCCTTATAGAACCCAAGACGGTCCTTATGGACTGATCTGCGCCTCTGCAGACTCCCAAAAATGTCTTTAAATGAAATTTTTGCCTAAGTCGAATTTTGATTATGTCTTCAACTTAGGACGATTTTGGAGAGTTCTACAACACTCCCCTCCTTTGGTTGAATCTTTTCTACTCATCGATTGCCTTTAATTTCCATATTCACTTGTATGTCTGTATGCCTTCATTTGACGGTCTGACCTATGGTACAGATGTTTAAAAATAACGGCCTTAATTGGGGCAGACGGCTGATTCGCCTATCTAACTTAAAAATAAATACATTTTTTAAACAATACGCCAAGTTGATACAACATTTTTATCAACTTAATTACACCCGCGTCGAGGTGCGAAGCGAAGCGAAGCGAAGCGAAGCGTAGCACAATTTTGATTAGCGTCCACTCTCACTAATTCGTTGCACTCGCTTTTTCGCCCTGGTCTCGCTCTTGCTTAACTTCGGCCCTTTCTAGAAGAGGCTGTCTATATCTCCATGCCGCAGCTTGGACGGTCCTCGCCTTTGAGTTCCAGACTTCACCATGCCGCGCCCTTGCGACAGGCTGGGTCATCTTTCCATTTCTGCACATGGAAAATGCAGTTCTGCAACTAGATTGACTTTTTAGCAAGTCGTCGACTGGGACGCGTCGACTAACAAACACAATGTGTTGTTTTTAATGAAATATTTTTCCAACATGAATTTTGTTAACTTATAATGGTTAGAAATTGGTTCTTCGTAAGGTAGATTGAATCGGCTTACGATACTCGTGCGGTCATCACTACTTTGTGAAAAAAGTATAAAAAAAAAATTGAAGCGTCTTCTTGAGTGAAGAACGACTTCTGAAACTCGTCTCGTAGTTTCTACTTCGTAAGGTAGATTAAATCGGCTTACGATACTCGTGCGGTCATCACGACTTGTGGAAAAAGTATAAAAAAAAAAAAATTGAAGCGTCTTCTTGAGCGAAGAACGACTTCTGAAACTCGTCTCGTAGTTTCTACTTCGTAAGGTATACGTTAATTTTGTTGACTTAAAATGATTAAAATAGAAGTTGTCTTCTTGCATAAGAAAAACAGCTTCCGAAACTCGTACTGATTCGTACTTATGCCTACGTCCATTACTCGAACTTGGCGGCTCTCGCTCTTGAGAAGCTAGGCTTACCGGATCGCGCTCTTGCGTCGGGTTCGCCGTCTTTCCATGTCTGCTCATGGAGTAGACTTTAAATCTTCGATTCGACCGCATATAGGTCAAAATCGCCACTTAGAATTTTGAGAAAAAATATAAAAAAAAAGCGAAAACGGCTATTAGCCGTGGTCGACCTCGGAAATATCTAGAGGCGACTCTTCTATGTCTGGCTCATCTCGAGCATCATCGGGGTCTCGACTTATTACATCCGGCTCATCTTGAGCACCTGCGGGAACATTGATTTGAACTAGTGTGGTATCGCTACGTCGCTCTGACCTGGGCGCGATCTCATTGTCTGATGAGGAAGCGTCGTCACTAAGATGAGTTTCATCCGGACTATCTTCTGATTCTTCAGACAATTCCAATTCAACATCGGGATCTCCCTTAGGTGCCGGCCTGATGGCATCGACATGTAATCTCGTCGAGGTTACCCCCTTGTGAATGAGGTAAACT
This sequence comes from Rutpela maculata, assembly GCA_936432065.2. NCBI lineage: Eukaryota > Metazoa > Arthropoda > Insecta > Coleoptera > Cerambycidae > Rutpela > Rutpela maculata. The sequence goes on along the minus strand of OW386287.2, from coordinate 85,873,771 downwards.
TCATCGGACAATCTCTTTAAAACCTTGTGTGGCCCACTCCACGACGGTGTGAAGGTATGATCCTTCCTGATCCTTTTAGTCATTACCATATCTCCCACTTTATATACGACCGGCGTTACCGCCACTTTGGGCGCGTAACGCCATTGGTAATTTGTTTGATTTCTACGAATCTCCTTGACTCTTTTAAGGCGGGGAACGTCCGCTTGATTACGACGTTCTTGTCTATAAGCGAACATATTCCAATCACCAATCTGCGGTAATTCATAGCCGAGTACTACGAAACTGGGCGTATGCCCCGTAGCGGCGTTTTTTCTTGTTCTCAAGATATATGCCATCTGACTAACATGTCGATCCCACTCGTCGTTGGGTGAACCATATAATAAGGGTTTTAAGATCTTCTTAGCTTCTTGCACCCTCCTTTCTATTGGATTGGCCTGTTGGTGGTAAGCTGCTGTGAAGAATCTTTCAATATTGTTACGTGTACAGAACGTATCGTAAAAGCCGGAATTGAAGTGGCCTCCCTGGTCGGAAATGATGACCCTCGGAACGCCATATCTCGCCACTAGTTCCTCTTCGATAAATTGTGCTATTGTTTTTCCACTGACTTGGGTGAACGCCTTGGCTTCGACCCACTTACTAAATACATCCTCTACCATTAATATATATCGGTTATCTGCATCTTTGGTTCGCTGAAGCGGTCCTATTACATCGACGCTTAGAACTTCGAACGGATGCGATGGAGCATGGCTTCTGAGAGGAGCCTTCGGTTGTGACTGTCTGCTTTTTACGGAATTACAAATAATGTACTCATTTAAATATTTGTTAACTAGTCTCGACAAATTATTAAAATAATAGCGGCCCGAGATGATTCTAACAGTTTCATCGCGGCCGGGGTGACCTACTTTCGGTCGGTCGTGAAAATGAGATATTACTCTCATGACCATACGTTTTGGTACGTATAATTTTTCTTTGACATTTTCGCCTCTCGTCCAAAGTGTGCCGCCTATCACTTGTCGTGTATTGACGAATTTCACCTCTGCCTCGGTTTTATCTGCTTGTCGCACTAGAGTATTCCATCGTTCAATTTGGTCTTGGATATCTCTGGAGTGCGTTTGCGCTTCTCTGACCTGATCGTTTAATTCCAATGTGGTAATCACTGATATTCGTTCCTTGTACGAGAATTTTGGTGGATACATTCTCTCCTCTTCGTCGTCTGCTTCGACGTTCGGGCCTTGAGGATTTCTGCTCAAATAGTCCGCCAGTATGTTTTCTTTACCAGGACAATGCTCTATCGAGAAGCTATATTCTTGAAGTAATAACGACCATCGTGTAAATTTGGTCTTTTCATATTTATGCTTATTCAGCCATAGTAATGCTCTGTTGTCAGTTCTAACGATGAAAGGATGGTCTGCCAAATAAATTTTATATTTCTTTATATAGTTAACGACGCTCAGGCATTCTAACTCGTTTATGTGATAATTTCTCTCTGTTGGAGACAGCGTATTGCTTGCATAAGAGATGATGTGCTTCTGGTCGTTATCCCCTAGCTGATAAAGGACGGCCGATAATCCTATCAGGGATGCATCGGTTTGTAAAATGAACATTTTGTTAAAATCGGGCCGGTGTAGTCCTTGTGGTTGATTCAATACTTCTTTTAGTAAAATAAAAGCTTCTTGGGCTTCCGGATTTCACTTGAAGCGCCAGTCTTTCGAGAGTAGTCGGGTCAAGGGCTTAGTAATTATTGCTACATTAGGGATATATTCACGTACCCAATTACATAGGCCAAGGAAACTCTGAAGCTGGCGCCTCGTCGTAGGGGCCGGATAATTTTGTATCTGTAATATGTGTTTTTCTAACGGCTGAGTGGTGTTGGCATTTATTTGATGCCCGAGATAGGTTATGCTTGACGTGGCTACCACACATTTTTCCGGTGACACCTTTAAATTATGTAAACGCAGGCGTTCAAAGACGGCTCTCAGATGATTTACATGCTGATTTATGTTTTCACTATAGATGATAATATCATCGAGATATACTTTGCAGAAATGATGCAAGTAGCCGGTCAATACGTCTCTTGCCATAAATTTTTGGAACGTACATGGAGCGGTCTTCAATCCGAAAGGCATCACGTTAAATCGGTAAGATGCTCCATCCAATGTTGTAAACGTAGAATAATTTTTTGACGACTCCTCAAGAGGGATTTGCCAATATCCGCTCTTGAGGTCCAACACCGTAAATATGTTGGCGTTTCCTAGATCCTTTATACTCTCGTATATCTTAGGTAAGACGGATGCTTCGTCTTCCGTTACTTCATTTAAGTGACGATAATCAATGCAGAAGCGAGGCTTCTTGCCGGGCCTTTCTATTATAATGGGAGGCGAACTGTACTGAGCGGTACTCGGTTCTATAACTCCGGCTTTCAGCATCTCTTCAATTTGATCGTACATAACTTTTTTCTTAGTAGGAGACATAGGATAAGGTTTGATATTAAACGGGCGGTCGTCTTTAACTTTTATTTTATGTTTCGTTGTCACCGTGGTAGCTTGGGTAGGCACCGCGGTGAACAATTCAGCGAATTCCTCGAATAGAGGTTTTAAATTATCGTTTCCGATGATCAGTTCTTCGGGAAGCCGGCATTGCTTCCTTGCTTGATGTGCCGCTTGATTCCAGAAGACGGTTATTCGCTCTTCAGTGCCGACGTAGACACATTTACGTTGATAATCGAATACGACATTGTGGGCATATAAAAACGGGGCTCCCAGAATGAGCTCTTCGTTTAAATTTTGAATGACCTGAAACGTGGTCTGAAAGGGTACATCTAGTACATTAACATTTATGGTCGTAGTCCCGAGGGATTCTACTAAACCATCGCCACAAGCCATAACAAACGTTTGGGGAGCTGTAAGTTGATCAATGTCGTTCAAAAATTTCGGTTGGATAATATTCCTTGTCGAACCTGTATCCAATAAAGCGTTAACCGCTCGATTATTAATTATAATCTTAATACGAGGCAGAGGGAAAGCGTCGCTAGTTTGATTGATAGATTCTAATGGAGTGAATCGGTGGGGAGATAGGTTGACTTCTTGATCCTTAAACAGATAATTAAGGTCAGGAAGGTCATCGAAGTTTTTTAATTTAAACTTCTTGCTTCGGAGCTTCCCCGAGGGTCGCTTCGAGCCTGGTGGGGCCTGGTAGGCGGAGCTGGTACAGTTCGGCCTGGGCCATCGCCTCTGACCCCCGCTTGGTTTCCCGTATTCATATTACGATAGGGATTGTTTGGGCATTCCGCATGAAAATGCCACTGCTCCGTTGGGCAATATCTGCAAGGGCGATACGGGACTCGGGAGTTCCTTACGTCTCCAGTACCCCTTCTCGGTATATCCCCTCTGGGCAGCGAGGAAATATTATTTGCAAAATGCACCCTTGGTGCTGGCGGATTATCTCTTCTTTGAGATCCATTGAATGGTGTCCTAGATGCACCAAAGGAACTGGAGGACGGCTTCGCTAATGCGAGTTACTGCTCGATAGCTGATTCCCTTGAGCTGAAGCGGTAGAGGTGGACGCTTCTTGGTCCTTGCTTTTTTTACATTATGCAGAGTCTCGAATTCTTTATTCTCATCCATGATTTTGGCCATTTGTTCGGTCATCGTCACTAGTGTATTTGTATCTAGTATGACGGCACTCTTTAGGAGCATTTTCATATCAGGTCACAACTGATTGAAGATGGTAGCCGCCTTCATCGCCTCCGGCTTAAACGGATCGATTCTCTTGAAGAGGCATACCTTCCTGGAAATAAATACTGACGTATTTTCCTCGGCATCTTGTTTCTTGCCATATAAATTAGCTACTGCTTCGGTGAGTACTTCACCTGAATCGTAACGGCTTCTGAACCGCTCGAGGAATAGAGGATACGTGGTAATTAGGGTTCGGTATTGTTCGAACCATTTCCTGGCATCGTCTTTGAGCTGTTCTGATATTTTATATAGACGGTCGTTATCCTGCGTAATTCGTACTCGGACGAAAAATTCCTCCATATGATGAATGAAGGTTTCAGGGTCTTCGTGTTCGAAGCCATGAAATTCCGCATTGGGATGCTTCGACCGATACTTATGCTCGTGCGTGGCTTCGCTTAGAGCTTTGGCAAGACCTGCTGCCATTTGGGCGAACACTTGTTCTGAGGAGGGCTGTATGACTCCTTCAGTGGTACTCGGGCCTACCCCCGAACTACCCAGTACATCCTCCGCGCACGGCCTCTCTAACCCTCTAGAGACGTTGTCCATCACAGATGTCGGCTCGTCGTAAAACTGGAAAGGCGTTGATTCATCCATATCCTTTCCAGAAAGCCCTGCTGACTAACAACGCCCCACGTTGGGCGCCATGTAGACGAACGCACTACCGGGCGTCAAAATGACGCGACACCAATTTATTTCTCAGGGGGCGCCAGTCGCGTATTACCCCGTTCTTCTACCTCCCAGGCGGGTTCGAGACAAGATGCACTTCGGTAGCCGAGTAATGGACCAAGGCTGCACTACCACAGATCGGAAACTACGCTCTCTCTGGACCCGAATTCCCTCGTTAGAGGTTTAGGCACCTCTTAATTTCCTGAATTTTTGCATAAAAAAAATCCCAACCGAAGAATTTCTCTGCGGAGGGATTAGTTTTGGTACGCGAAAATCACGTTTTGGTCCATTAATAACGGAATATATTTCTCAAAAAACGCATAAAAAAATCCCTATCAAACCTCCGTAAAGCAACCAGAAGGTCGAACGTTAATGCGAATTAACTCGACACATCCGGTTTTCTATACGAAAGTTCCAGGGATTATAGACCGTCAACAGGCCTCAAGATCAATTAAGAAATATTAGTTCAAAGAATCCGTTTATTTAACAGAATTGGTTATACAAAATTCTCAAGATAAGAATCGTGCCTTCCCCAATCAAGGTAGTGACTTTCAGACCATACAAGCGAGAGCGCTCACGCTAACGATCGATTAGGTAGAAAAGATTCATACATACCTTCTCAGAATCAAAATGTGAGCTTTTAGAATCATTTCAGACTCTGGGTAATGAATAATTAAGGCTGACTGAAATTAACTTAAAAAAGTTTTACTAAATGAATTTAGTTTCGCTAGAGACTACTTAGCTTTAAAGTTCTTGTATCGTGGAGATTCACGTACTCAAACACATTCAGAGGACTTATTACTGCATAAGTTGAGTGGCGTTCGATCAGTCCACGACTTACTAACCCTTATCACAGTCGATCAATATTATCGATTTGGCAGCGTCTCACCTTCGAGCGACTTTTAGGCAAAATTGAATTTTTGGATTTTTATGCACAAGGCGTTTTCCTCTATAACTTTGTCATTTGAAAAGCCTTGTTATTGGCTTTTCTACCATTGCTTTGTCTGGACCACTCAACGCGCTCGACCAAATTACGAGCCGCTGGGTCAATCCAAACTCTTTCTATGCGAGAAACCGGCCTTGTACATGTGCATTGATTTTTATCAATTTTTGCTTATCGGCACTACGCCGGCTTTGACAAAATCTTCTATTTTGCCTTTCGGATGCAGTGCATCGTTAAAATTTTATGCTCATACTTTAGAATTGGGCTTTCAATGACCGTACCTCAAAGGTCAATGTCTTTGGTTGAGGAATAAAAATTTAAAAATAATTTAAATTATATTTTCGTGGTACTTTTTAAACTGACTTTGTGGTACTTTTGAAAAATCCATTTTAAGACCAATTTTAGCGTACTTTTGAAAAATCGATTTTCGAGCCAAATTTCAAGGTACTTTTGAAAAACTAATCTGCGGGTGAAATTTTGGCGTACTTTTGAAAAATCGATTTTCAAGCCAAATTTCAAGGTACTTTTGAAAAGTTAATCCGCGGGTGAAATTTTGGCGTACTTTTGAAAAATCGATCTTCAAGCCAAATTTCAACGCAGTTTTGAAAAATTAGTCTGCAAGTGAAACTTTGGCGTACTTTCGATAAATCGATTCCTGGGCCAAATTTTGACGCCCTTCCAAAAATATTATTTTTCAAAGTCCAATTTATGGTACCTTTGAAAAAGTATATTATTCATAAATCTTTGTCATTATATACTTCTACTCTCATATTCTGAACCAAAAACATTTTTCCTAAGTGAAAATTCGGTGTTTCTTCGAATTTTCACCTGGTCATTCCCAACGCCTTATAGAACCCAAGACGGTCCTTATGGACTGATCTGCGCCTCTGCAGACTCCCAAAAATGTCTTTAAATGAAATTTTTGCCTAAGTCGAATTTTGATTATGTCTTCAACTTAGGACGATTTTGGAGAGTTCTACAACAGAACCACAGAGGAAGATGTAAAGGTAACAGATTGGAAGCTGAACGAATTGTCGCCTATATAATAAGTAGCCAGAAAATAATTCTATAGGATTATTTAAGAGACCACATTTTTTCAACTTCTTCACAAATATACAAAAGCTTTTAAGAAGTCGGAATAAATGACATCCCTCTGCTCCAGAGCATAAAATAAGGATTCCACTTGGTTGTGCCGGCGGCACAAAAGCAGAAGATAAAAAATTTTCTTTCTCGAGGTAAAAAAAATATTTTGAATTTTACCCCCTTTCATCAAATCTTTATTTTTTTAAGATTATCTCCCCCCCTGCTCGTCAGTTTCTCAATTTGGAGGGAAAAAATCGGATTCCCCTCCCCAGTTCTTCAATTTTCATTTTAGAGGTAATTTTTTTTTCGCTTCCTGACTACGGGCCTGAGTACACATAATTTTCGAGTTCTAGTGCGGCCCAGTGAAAACTACTTAAAATATACTATGACCTGTTCTCCAAAGTCAAGAAATTCAGAGAGATACTGTGTAACACAGGTAAAGTTATAAACGGTAGAACGTCCAGATACAAAGTCATGTTGACTTTCAGATATTTGTTGAGAAACTTGAGGGTAAATAGATTTATACAAGGTGGACCATTAATAATAGGTCATAGTTTAAGAGTAGATTCTTTGGATCAAAATATGAGGATTTAACCAAATGTGCTTTAGTAAATTATTGCTGTGGAAGAAGATGTAGGGTGTCAAAGTCGTATTTTTTTCTCTTTTTTTTGCAATATCTCAACTACCTCTTGACCGATCGTCTCCATATTTGGTGAGAAAAAATAAACATTATCAAGTATAACTCATGAGGCGTCCTCCATGGGCTAGCGTGATGTGATGCATAAATTATTGTTTCATAGCTTAGAAGACGTTTACTTACCAAATTAGGAGAATATCGGTCAAGAGTTAGTTAAAAATTACACCCTGTATCTTTTTCCACAGCAACAATTTACTAAAGCATGTTTGGTTATATCCTCATATTTTGATCCAAACAATCTACCTTTAAACTATGGCCTATTATTAATGGTCCACCCTGGATAAGACAATTTCAAATAATTTACCAATTTATTTAATGACCTGCTACAAATGTATACTATATGTAATATAGTTGATAAAGTTCTAGTCCGCTCTGTTCTAATATTGTTATTGCACGATAATTTTCAATCTCTGATTTGGTTTCCTTTTTGTGGATTGGACAGATCTTTGATATTTTCCATTTATCAGGGAAAATATCACATTTTATATAAAAAAAAAGAACTTGCACAGTGCACACTGGTCGAATTGAAACCTCCTTTATAATTGTTTAAAATCAGTTAAAAAGGTAATAAGACATCAAATGTAGCCAATTAAATTTAAATTAAGACAAAGTACGAACTAGTTATCTTAGAAAATATCCTAAGGTAAGAGAAAAAGTATTTGATCATTTATTTGAAAAGACACTTAATTTATTTTTAATTATTTTCTACTTTTTAAACAATCTGTTATAATTTAGTTCAAAAGTTTAATGCATATTATTAACAAAGATAAACAAAATAAATACGTTTCTTGGGTATAAAAAAAAGAGTTTACCGTCAAAATCTGTAAAAATGAAGTCATCACCTTCACGTCATATCCCATTATCTAAAATCTAAGTAAGCCCAAAAATGCATAAGATAATAAGCATTTAGTTGTTGAATGGCCATTCAAAAGCTGTCAGCAGGTAAGCAAATAAAAGATTTTTCAGTAAACAATTAGTAAATTTATGTTGAAGAGCGTATACATGCCCAAATAGGTAATAGAATCACTGGACCGTTGCGAAACTTAGCAGTGTACCTCTAATGAAATGGTATTGTGTGGGGTCTTGAAGCTTACTGGTCTCTCCGATCTGACTCCCGGACAGTACCCTTGAATAAAAAATCACTACCATGGCTAATATAGCCGTCCTAAACCTAATATTCACGGTTTATAACTCACAAACAGCCCAAAAATCTCTTTCTCCCTGCATTTTTATAGCTTCTTTTGTTGTTATTGTGAACCCACACGTTGGTATTTTTATTTTACAATAAGTTTCTATTATCACCTATATTATTAATGACAAAACCGGAACAGTAATGTGTCAAGAAGTTGGAGTTCAGTTTTTAAAGTTACCACGAAGGTATGCATTTTAAAAGACTATCAATATGCAGATTAAGTGTTAATTTAGTTGTGTGTTATTAAGTGTCACATTTAATAATTATGCTGCGGTAAAATGATTCTGTGGAGGAATGTATAGTAATGTAATTTGCATTTTTAACTTACCGAAAAATATACTTATGAATATTTACCTACACAGTGTGTCCACAACAGGGTGATCGGTTTAAGATACCCCAAGTCTTCTTGAAATCAGCAAATAATAAATTATATCTAGATTTATTTATTTAGTGTTCAGTAATTTACCTAAATCAATAATTTAGGTAATACCTTTCTTGAAATGTCCACGACGCTTTTTACTTTTTTGCGGTATATCATTGGAAAGCTAATTTTGTTTTGTATCGAATTGTTAAACAGTTTCTATTTAACAATAATTTATATTTTTATTCGTTTAAGAGTTATAAGCAAGAGTTTGATTTATGTTTTTCGCAAATTATTTGTTGTTTACTGTTATAGAAATTAATATTTCTCTTAGGATTTAGCAAACAGCACAAAAAGTAATATATGACAAATCAAAAAGAGAATCTATCTGTGAAAATATTAATTTAAAATCTTTGCATTTTTTTATAACCTACTTCTGATTATGCCAGAAATTAAGAAACTAAATTGAATTTATTTACAAAAAATAACTATCTATTTAATTAAAAATGAAAATCTAATTAATCTATTTTTAATATTTGTAATTCTCTGCCAACCCACATCTGGTAATGTTAGGGTGAAGCGATTGAAGGACGTAGAATGATAGATTAATTTTCGAGGTGAATCCAGTTGAATTTAAAATTTGAAGATAGGCTTTTCTAAATAAATTCATTTTAAAACTTTTTATCTTTAGCATAACTAGATGTGGGTTCTCAGAAAATTGCAAAGGTTGAACATTGATATTTTAATTAGATTTCCATTTTTTTAACATTTGAATGGTGGAAGCCGTTACTTTGTGATAACACTTTTCTTTGTTTTTATCACTAATTTATTATAACTAAACGTTACTGCAGTTTCAACAACTTAACATGCCATTCTCAAATGGTTGATTCACAAATACTGAATGATATGGCTTTGATGACGGTCTCGGATGTCTAGGATTGGATAGGACTATTGCCCTTTACCCTAGTACATCACTGTAGACCTGGACTCACAAATATGAGCGGTGTGGATGATTTCGGTCTACCTCCCCGGGTCCTTGGCTTGTTGGACCTTGCTGGCTAAGGTCATTATCTTCTGGCGCTCTTCTGTCTTGGTGTTCTTTCTTCCCCAGCTTGTTACCCCCGGGGGTAGTTATCTGTCTGTTCGAAAACTTTGGAGTATTTTGGCAGGGATTGACTGCCGGTACGCAGAATGTCAATTGACATCCTGCCATCTGGATCATCGGTTCGGTAAGAATGAGCTATGTAGCTCGAGGAAATGTTGTCTGTGGGTTGTCTTCATCGGCGGTAGTATGGTTCTCATACTCTCCCGTTATCCATAATTTACATCTTCGGCCTCTTGCGCCTCGAAGCGTCAGCGGGATCGTAGTCAGTGGCCTCCCCGATGAACGGGTTTCCATGCTCCTCGGCAAGGGTGTATATCTTCTTGACTCTCTCTCTGGATGATTTCGGTGACTGGTGTGTACTCCAAGTCCCTGAGGATTTCTGCGTTGCGTACAAACCATGGTGCGTTTACCGCTGTCCGGAGGGCGACACTCTTTGAATCTGCTGGAGGTAAGTATTCGCTTGGTAGATCCAGGCTACGGAGGCGTACGTCAGACTCGTCTTCCTGGCCTTCCTGACGATGGCTTCTGTGTTTTGTCTCCATGTTAGTCCTTTGTCCATGATCACGCCAAGGTAGTTAACGGTGCCATTGGATGTCCTCACCGTACAAGGAGGCATGACCTGTGGGGATTTCTTTTCTTACCTTTCTGAAGAATATCGCCTTGCTTTTCTCGGCGTTAACGACTACTTTCCATCTGTTGCACCAGTTCTCTAGGAGAGAGGCTGCCTCTTGGAGGTTTCTGGTGGTGATCATCGCTTTATAGAATCTGATATGTCGTCGGCATAGAGGGCCATGGAGGTCCGCTCGGTCCGTGGTAGATTAGAGGTGTAGATGCTGTTCAAGTGCCGGGAGAACACTGAGCCTTGGGAGACTTCTGCCTCCATTGTTCTATAGATGGAGAGTTATCTTCACCCTCATCTTTCGTCGCTGTAGGTATGATCTTACTAGCTTGATGAGTGCAATGGGGGTAACCCATACTCAACATTTTGGCTAGAAGACCATCATGCCAGACCCTGTCAAAGGAACAACGCTGCCGTGACTTACCTTTGGTTGTACCCCTTCGTGACTTCCTCGGTGAGACGAAGCACTTGGAGTTCCGTGGAGTGCCCTGCTCTGTACGCAAACTGTTCATCCGGTATGATTTTCAGTTCTTCTGTCTTCTCGGCTATCCTCTTCAACATGACCCTCTCGGCTACTTTGCCCATAGCGGGGAGTAGACTCATGGGCTTGTAAGAGGAGGGAAATATTAGGTTCTTACCTGGTTTCGGGATGACGACGTCGGTCTTCTTCCACCCGGATGGGAAATATCTTAGTCTCAACAACGTGTTGATGATGTTAACCAACGCCGCTACTTCTTTCCTCAATAGCTTCTTGAGGGCGAGGTTTCCTATCCCGTCACATCCTGGGGCCTTCCTGGGTCCTAAGGATTTCCTTGACCTCCTCGGGGGTGGTCGGAAGGATGTGCTCGTCATCTGGCAGACGATGCATCCTACGTATTCTGCGCTCCAGTTTTCGTCCTCGTCATCGAACTGATTTTCTCTACACTGCAGTGGAAAGCTGTCGGCGAACGCCTCGGCTTTTCCCGGCGAGTGTAGACAATTCCATTCTCTCCGTCGATCGGGAGCAAAGGTTTCCTCCTGTTTCGCAGAGCACGTTGGGTGTTCCAGAAACTTATGTCCAGTATATCCAATGACTCCAGGTGGCGCTGCTATCCCTCTTGTCGGTGTTCCTGGTGGGCAGCCTTGACTCTCCTACTCAGGGTGTTGTAAGTTCTTCTGTCTTCTCGGAGTCTTGTTCTCTGGACCCACCTCTTCGCGCTTCGTCGATCCCTCAATGAATGATAGAGTAAGGGTTTTAATTTATACCTACCAGGAAATATGGCAATATGGTTAAACAACAAAGAGATAATCTGGGGAAGGTACAATAATACGATTTTGGTTATTTGAATACATTTAAAAGGGGCTATAATAAAGTTCTAGCTGATCATTAAGTAAGTGGTTATTCTGAAATAATTTAGATTTGTATATTTCAATACACTCCAATAGATTTAATTTAAAGCTCTTTTCGTGCCTGTGTAATATATTGATCCGTTTTAATTGTGGACCTGATTCTAACTAATATGTAGCTTGAAAAGTTGAATCGTTTTTATGAAGTCTAAAGGTCGTGTTTGTCGTATCTAATTTTAAATCTACGACCCGTTTGTCCTACATAGAAGACATCGCAGTCTGGGCACTTTAACTTATAATCTCCGGATTTTTGCAAGTCAACTGCAACTTTAGCATTATACAAAAAGTGTGAGAGTTTTGACTGTGATCTGAAAGCAACTTTTAGATTATGATGAGATAAAACATTCACTATTTTCTCTGAAATGTTACCGTAATAAGTTAGAGATATATAATTTTATTGGCTTGATATTTTTGATGCTCGGGTAAATACTGTGGCGAGCTAGTTTGTATTGCTTTTTACTGATTAAATTTTCTATTGTTTTTTCTTCAAACCCGTTGTTTACTAATATTGCTTTAATTATATTTAACTAAATTATTAAATTTAATTCTGAGATGACAAGACTATATGTATCGTGGGGTTATAGGCTGACAGTCTATGACTAAGAGGGCTATGTGAGACATGTGATATAGTGGTGTCAGTAAAAGTTGGTTTCCAGTGGACATCGAACGTAATTTTATCTTTACAAGCTTTTATTTAACTTGCTTTGTATGCATGTCAGTTAATTTAGTTCAAATCTTGCAAATCAGTTTTGAATCATTTAACGGCGTCCAATTGAGCTGAAATTTTGCATACACGTGTAGTTCTGGTGACAATATAATAATATGGTGCCTAAAAGTGTGTTCATTAGTTTAGAAACTATATTTTTATTTTATAGTATATTCACTCACACATTGCGTTCTAAGAAATGGAGAAGGATCCAGTTTAAACCATAATTTTTATATCGGAAAGTGTATTCGCTCAGACGATGCATTTTAAGAAATGGCAAGAGTTCCGGTATTATTTTAAGTAAAGATGACGTAATGAATATAAAACTAATTGAGACGTAACTAAAAATTTAAAAATACAATTAAATGTAAAAAAAGCTTTTTAAAAACAAACTTTTATTATTATTTACGTCTACTAAAACGAAAAAAATAAGTTATGTTGAATTAATTGTCTTAAAAAGCTTGTCACGCGAATAGAAACAAAAAATACTTACCTAGGTACTTACAATATCTCAAAATAAAATTAATGCCTGTATGAACTTCTCGCGTACGACAAGATTTTAAGATACTTTATTCAACACAACTTAATTTTTTCGTTTTAGTACACCTAAATAATAATAGAAGCTTGTTTCTAAAAAGTGTTTTTTACATATAATTCTTATCATGTACTTATTAATATTAATCCAAGAAATTAATTTTACCATAATTTTAGTCTCTAGAGAAAATTTTATATTTCGATGAATGTTGTTGTATGAAATTTGGAAAAACAGCTAGTGGTCTAGATGTGCCAATAAAGCATGTCAATACATCGTCTACGTGTTTATGCCAGAATTTAGGGAAATAGCCCAGTTATTGTCATCATTAAGGCTTTATTCATATTAATATTAAATAATAAATTTTGCAAGACTCTTCTCTTCTCTTTCGTGTTATTGGATTATTGCGAATCAATGTAATTTTTTTATTTATTACAAAACTTTACAAAAAATAAGCAATAAATATTTTATTGGTTATATACCAAAAATCCAGTTAGTGGCATAACCTTGCCTATCATTGTTACTTGATATCCCGGTTATTGGCATGTCGATCTTGAACTTATTATTTCCTACAATTTTTCATTAGAAGCAGACCCTGCGTAGATACATATAAATTAAAGTAGCTAGATAACTAATAAAAAATACAATTAACTGCAAAAGTAATATATGTATTTGTAATGAATGTTTAAACTTTACACTATAAACATCTCGGTAAACATAGTATATAAACAATAGTATATTGTGTATTTAGGTGTGAAAGCAATACATTCCCGGACGACGATGCAAATTGTTGGCCGAGGCGCTAGCCGAGGCCAACAAGCATCGAAGTCCGGGAATGTGCTTTCACACCGAAATACACATACTCTTTTTTCTGAAATCACAATCAATAGTATTATAAATTAAGGAATTTGTATTAATACATAACATTTCTTCATTACAATCTAACTGCTTACTAATAAATGCAATTTTAATGTGAGTTGGTTTGTCTGCGTGTATTTATTTACTGTCCAAAATATACATAAAAAACCGTACGGGAATGTTACTTTCCCGGCCTAGGCCGGGAAATTAACATTCCCGTACGGTTTTGTTGATCGTTGCTTGGCAACGGATCTTTTCCGGTCTGTTTTCTGATAGTTTCTTAGCAACGGACTAAAACACTGGAATTGTGCATTTTTCGATCTGAAATCGCGCCGAAAATGTAGACATTGCCGATCGATTCCAGAAAAAATATTTTAAATATTAGAACATGCTTTACATATAAAATTGTTTGAATACACTTTGTGTATTTTTGCAAAGAAATTTTGTGATATTGTCTTTGGTTACATTTTCTACATTTTACTCCCACATGAACCCCATTAATATTTCGCATACGTATTGTTACTACAATATTAGAACATTCAGAATGTTAACAATTTCGCTCTCAGGTTTGCCATTTTTTTGCTACTACTTTTCCCTAAAAACAGTTTTCAAATATGGGCTGTTTCTTTTTTCATACGATGAAGCATTTGTTATATCATAATCATTTCTTGTGATTACGTCATTCGATTATAATGTTTATCTTTGGTTTATCGTGTAAGAATAGTTCTTGAGTATAAGTGGGATGCTCTTGTGACGATGTATCATGTTTATCATAATATTACTTCATCAGATAAAATGTTCATCTTTGGTTGGTAAATTTGGGGTAAATAGGTAAATCAAGCAGGTAAGAGTTCATAAAATTGGTATTTACTATATACAAGAGAAGCTAAGGACTCAAAAAAAATTTGGCATTAGCCACCCCCATTACCACCCCCACCCCTTTATTAAAGGGGATAAAAAAAATCGTGATTTAGTGTGTGTACAAGAACCAGAAACCTCAAAATATTTTTTTACTTCATCCACCCCCTCTACCACCCCCTATCGCCACCCCCACCCCACTATCGATGTGGGGTATCGTTTTATGGGTTTTTGGGGTGGAGGATTTCAAATTTTATATTATTAAAGTTCCATAAGCAATTATTTTCACATACAAAATTTTTTCGTTGTGAGTGACTTGGATAGAAATCCGATCTCTTATTTTTGCGATGAGGAGGTTCTGGCCAATAAAGGTGATTCTTTAGTTGGTTATCATCAATATCTTCTCTATTATTATGGTTCTTATTATTTATAATCTGGAGACGGAAGTTGACTTTTTATTTGATTGTTATAGTTGATCTCTTCAGTTAATATTTCGGATTCAGTGATTATTCCATCTTCGTGGTAGATTAATATAGGTATATGGAATATCTAGAGTTGTTAGTGTTTCTGATCTCGCCTCGTCAAACTCGTAATGGATCTCATGTAATCATAGAAATCTTAAACTTGAAAATTACTTTCTGGACCGCATAGTTTGGGCGATAACGCCTGTTTTTTCACATCTTGTTGAATGTTCTGGCTTTGATAATATTTATCCGGAGTTAAGTGTGACGTAGCTACATCACTGACCGTTTGTTTTTCCTGAGATTCTTCCAACGTTTCTAAAGAAACATTAATGATGTCTTTGTGTAGTTGCAATGACTCTTCTGCATTCTCTTGACGATTATTAAGTTTATATATTTTCCATAGCTTATATAAAATATTTTCATCGTTCTTAAAAGAGTTCGCATTAGTCAGGTGAGTATCCAAATCTTCAAATTGAAACCATTTCTTGACCTCTATACATTAATAAAATTGACAGAAAGGAAAAGGGTCTCTAAAGCCGATTTTCGGCCTAATTACTTCCACATCCAGTGGAAGTATAGTAACGACAAAAAAATTTTTAAAAAACTTTTATTGTTCAAATAGGTTTAAAATGTCATGAAACTTCGAGATTTTAAGTTTGAGCGAAAAAAAAATCTGTCTGTCTGTCTGTCGGTCTGTCTGTAACTATTTTTTTGTGCGCACGTTTACTCTGGAACCGTTCAAGATATCGACTTGAAATTTGGTGCACATATGTACTTTAGCGAGATCTGGAACTAGATTATATTTTCATCTTGTTCCGTCGAAGGGTTGGGGGGTAAATTGGGGTAAATGGGTAAATAAAGCAGGTAAGAGTCCATGAAATTGGTATTTAAGGTCTCAAAAAAATTTTTGGCATTAGCCACCACATTACCATCCCCACCCTATTATTAAATTGGAGAAAAAAATATGATGGGTATGTACAAGAACCAGAAACCTCAAAATATTTTTTTACTTCATCCACCTCCACTACCACCCCCATATCATCACCTCCACCACCACCGATGTGGGGTATCGTTATATTATTAAAGTTCCCTAAACAATTATTTCCATATACAAAGTTTTTTCGTTGTGAGTGACTTGGATAGAGAATTTGGATGTGGAAGTAGTGATTCCTTGGGCAGCGGTTTTTATTTCTTGAGGAAAAAACTCGAAAAACATTTTTTTAATATCTACTAACAATATTTAATCGATTTCACCCCAAACGAAACTTTCCCCCACCCTCCCTTGTCACCTCCTCCCTCCCACCTCTTTCTAATCAACGAAAATACACGTACGAAATCAAAAATATCCTTATTCAACAACAGTTATGTTAAAATGTTTCAACGGCCTGCAAAAAAAATCAACTGAATGCTGATTATTTAATAGTTTATGGGGGTATAAATAGGGAAGGTGAGTGCGGGAAAGTTTCGTTGGGGGTGGAATCGATTCGATTTGATAGTATATGTATAAAAAAATCAGTGTTTTTTATTCAAAAATAAATTAGGCCGAAAGCCGGCCTTAGAGACCCTCCTCCTTTAAAGACTTTTTATTGTCATAACCTGGAAATACGTTACTGCCATGTTTGTTAGAAAACCTGCCCAGACATTTTTTGAAATTTATTGGCGAAAAATTCCACGGATAGTGGCCACAAGCTTTGGCATATAGGCCACAAGCTTTGAAACCATTTACTATAGTGCTTGGCATTCATTTAGAATTATTTTCAATAATGGTGCAAATCTTACCTTTGATATTTGTTCAGTTGACTGTTCCTGCCTACAAGTTTATACAGCTTTTCTCTAACCATTTTTTAATGGCCTGAAAGCAGCGGGCAATATTCTTGGGGCATTCGGATACAACGTGATTAGTATAATTTGTAAACGCGTGCAGAGTTCACTTAACTGGAGAGTCATATGAATTTTATGATGATCTACAAACAGAATAATGGTGAATGTCATTCGCCTTTTAATCAGGGCTTTACAAAACCCATTTCCAATGTATTCATAAAACAGTTCGGACTTCATATATAACCATTATCACTATTGCCAACACCCAATCCACTAGAAATAGTATCGATGGTGCTCTTGGGCATCCTTTATAAAGAAAAATAATCATGGGCGGAGTTGTGTCTCTATCCGCACAAAAAGAAAGCATAACAGTTAAGTTTGACTTAGCAGGTTCGCTGTCAATTTCATAGACATTCTTACATCCTTCTAAAGCTACTACTTTAGAAGAAAAGCAGTTTCCACCGTTGTAGATTCTGGATGGATCTTCGAGAATTTCATCCCATCCTTTACTCTTTAAGTAATCCACAATATTTAGAAACCTTTCCTTATGTCACTTTCTGAAAGTTGACCACTTGACTGAGTAACCGCTTCGGAAGTTCTAGTACGTAGTTTCTCATATTGTTTAAGGAATGCCTTGAAGTATATATCGCCGAGATTATTTTTAAATTTTGTTTCCCGTCCAGTATCATTGAGAAATTTTTGGACTGATTGATATCTGTATATCTTCCTTCCTTCTAGGAAATCTTTTCTGCTGGTTTTCGAAGATCTAGTTTACTAACATATCCTCCTCAACAGAAGAAAGAACTGGTGGAGGTTCATGACTACACTTTGTAAACGTATTGGAGAACCTATACTGAATTGTCGCACGTGGGACTTTAAAAATCTCAGCTGCTCCGGAATCAATTAGTTTCAATGCTTCTCCGATGGATTCTTCATTATACTTTTTCTTATATAATTGACCTCTGTGTGCCTTAAATATTTATTTTTCTACAGGGTGTAAATATAAAGAATACGTGTAAATATAAAGAACCTTGGTAGATATTTTGGAACGGAATAAAAAAGCTATACGTACCTAGGTACCTAAGTAGCTAATTATGTAGGTACATTTTTGTAAATTAAAGTCCTGAGAGTAACTCAGCATTTTTTGTAGATACATACAGAGTGACCCATTTAAAACGGGGCACTATAAAATCTTTATTTATTGTGCAATTTGAATCAAATTTTATTCAAGTATAGAACAAATTAGAATCTAATTATGACGAGAAAAACATTCGCTTGATTAAAATATTCTGACATTTCCTTGAATTTTCTCATAAGTTGTAAGTTATAAGACTGAATTTCTCATCAATTTATCTATC
Organism: Rutpela maculata; assembly: GCA_936432065.2. Taxonomy (NCBI): domain Eukaryota; kingdom Metazoa; phylum Arthropoda; class Insecta; order Coleoptera; family Cerambycidae; genus Rutpela; species Rutpela maculata. The sequence goes on along the minus strand of OW386287.2, from coordinate 85,855,388 downwards.
ATACACTTCTTCAAATCTTTCGGCTAAAATCAAATAAACTGCCCATATTCAAACAGCTTTACAAATATGTACATAATTTGATTAACGTGAACCACCTCACCGTAGTCATTCTCAGAATATGTTCAATACTATTTGAGTTTTACAACATTATAATAAATCATAGCCCTGCATTTTATGATATTTGATTTTCTTAATACATGGAATTATAGTCGAAATTAAACCAATGTAGGATTTGAATATTAGCAAACAGAAATATTTATGACACATGAAAAATTGTCGGGAGTGGTGTATGTATTGATATGTAGATTAACAAAGAATGTCTTTATCCAAATATTAAAATATGCTAGATATTACTAATAGCGTAAAAACTAATAAAACGATAAAATAAACATAATAACTGTATTAAGTTCTTACGAAATTAATTCTATAATTATAATTACGTCGTAGACCTACCTAAAAGTTCTTGTTACAAATAACATAATTAAAGTAGCTTCCTTAATAATTTATTACCGTCTATTGGTTAATTCGGTGCACCAAATTTGAAACTTTATTTGTAAAATAAATATGGAAGATATTTTGCTATGGGGTTATAGAGTAATTGTAACACTCACTTAGGCATTGTGAAAATGAAATCTCTTGCACGGTCTTATGTTTGGTGGCCTAGTTTAAACGATGAAATAAAACATTGTAAAGTCTTGTGAAAGTTGTAAATTTCTTAAAAATTCTAAAAATTATCCTCATCCCTGGCTAGTTACTTTAAATGTATGGGAGAGAATACATGTAGATTATCTGGGGCCTATTAATAGTAAAACAAATTTTATTATCCTAGATTCATTGTCAATATGGATCGAGGTATTTTTGATGTCTTCAATTACGTCACAACGTACCATAGAAAAACTTGAGGTTTTTGTCCGTATCCTAGTTTCCGACAATGGACGAGTTTCAAAACTTTTTGAAAATGAATGGTATTGAGCACATGACGTCACCACCTTATTACCTCGAATCAAATGGGCTGCAGAGAATACTGTTAAAACAGTTAAACAATTCATTTTAAAAGAGTTAAAAACAACATACGATTTAATAAGCAAAATTACGACTGAAAAAAATATTTCCGAAAAAACTCTAAATTCGTTTCTGCTAACATACAGGAACACTGAACATTGTACAACGGGTGAATCTCCAGCACGCTTGATGCTGGGTAGACCACTTAGGACTAGGTTAGATTTGTTGCGCCCAACCAATATTGAACTTAGAGTAACAAAACCCTTAAGTGAGGTGAGAGAAAATATAGAGAAAGGGCAAGTGAAACAAAAAGAACATTTTAAAGGTAAAAAGTGCTACAAATTTAGTGTAGGTCAAAAAGTTCTTGCTAAGGATTTTCGTTTAGCAAAACCTACTTGTATCATAGCCCTAGTAAAAGAGCTATTAGGCAAACAAATTTATGACGTAGAAATTGCGAGGGGGCAACCGCTGAGGGGAAATAGTGTACAAATCGGAGGAATTAGGAAGGAATTGAAGGTATTTCGGAAGGAATTATTAGGTATTAAGGGAATTACAGGGGAATTTGGAGGAAATAAATATTATTACGAGGTATTAGAAGGGAATTAAGAAGAAATAAAAGGTATTAGGAGGGAATTAGAGCGTAAAAATATTGAAATGGAATGTTTATCTTGAAGAATTACATACCAGTTCTTATAGAAAGGACGTCAGTGTTGTAAAAACATTAACGCCGAGATTAGCGCTAAAAATATCTAGTAAAGAAAAAATATTTAATTTAAAACTACCGATGATACTACAGACTTCTAGTTCAGTAATTTAACGATTTATATCAGACAAAATTCATAAAGTTTTGAAAATTGGTAGAAATGTTAAGGATAGCATAAGAATTACTAAACCGAAAAGGTCCCAGCCTTAAATAGTGTGCTTCATCTCCTAGGACGCCGTTCCCACCCCCATTTTGAGGTTTTCTAGATTATCTCGGGGACGGTGCGTGCACTTTTTGGCTAATTATACCTTATAAAATTCTCTATAAAAAACGTCTCTACACTTTTTTCCCTAAAATTAATAGTACCGTGGGAAATAAGGCGCACAGATAAGGGTTGGTTCCGGTCAACACAATAAATTGTAATCTTTACTATAATTTACTTTAAAGTTCAATGCTTAACGCTAAAGCAGTAGCTACTAAACTCCACCTAAAATTATAATAAATGTACCACTTCCACCCTCTCACCTCTATAAAATAATGCGATTTTTAAAGAAGCGAGAATATTGTATATTGTATTTGTTTCCACGCCACCCTAGAGGTAAAGTACTTGGCGTGTGGTGTCCCCTGTAGGTCGAATCCACTAATTATCAAAAGGATACCTACGTTAATTAATCTTCATCGTCTTCCATAGATTCGACATTCATGCATGCTTGTCCGTGGTAATGGTAACACATTGTGGAGCAACGTAAGCCTGCTCTTCTGCAACTGCACCTGTTTTCGCACCCTAATTTGCATGAACAGGAAATTAGTGTTAAAACAGATTCGGGAGCCGGTTCTTTTATTGTCATAGTTCGGGTTAATATACCGCAAACTTTTTTCCATCCCCAATCAGTAGCTTCTAGCGCAACATTTTTCCATGTTTGAATTTGGTAAGAAACGCGATATGAGTGTTGCCGAGCAGCAGCAGAAGTTGTTGGTAGTTTTTATAATATTACAGTATTGTTTGCTTTACCAACAAGTTTGTTGACTTTTTTCTGCGGAGGTAGAGTTGTATAAAGCTAGAACAAATCGGTCTCCTACGTCTACAATTTCTCCATGACTAGCTTTTTCATTATTAAAGCTTTGCACGATGTCTTGTAATACTTCAGTAATATAACAGTTAAAATTGTAATATATCGGACAAAATTCATAAATTTTCAAAAATTGTGTGCTTCATCCTCTAGAGGACGTCGTTTCCACCCCCATTTTGAGGTTTTCTAGATTATTTCTGGAACGGTGCATTTTTCCATAAAAAAAACCTATATACAGAATTATTCCTTATAAAATTCTCTATAAAAAACTTCTCTAGACTTTTTCCTAAAATTAATAGTACTTTGGTAAATGAGGCGCAAATGTAATCAGCGCAGGTCATATAATTCGCTGAATATCCGTATGGCTATTGCCAAAGCTGTCTTTACGCGAAAAGAGTATAAATATACACCACCACAATGTAAAAAATTTTAATTTCTCCCACTACATCTCAGACGACCCAAGGTCACTGCACTATTTTAGAGCTTGCTGTAAACGCTGTTACTGTTCAGGGCTTCCAATGTGCGGTATTTTACACAAAAAGCGGGTATTTTAAACCCACTTTCGGGTAAAATCGAAACAGGAAGTCGGCCATTTTGGTTCTTTACACTATATAATTGGAAATTATATCCCTTATCACTACACCAAATTTGAAAAAAAATCCATTCGCCCATTCAAAAGTTACAACAGTGTCCCTATCGGCTGGGGGTCAAGGAGTCAGCTACTTGGCCACTGACTCTAGGAGAAAAGCTGAGGGGAAATGGCCATCCTTTATGAAGCTTCTCTCAAGATCGTCCGTGCGCGGCTCAATGTCGCATCCTGCCCGAGGTGACCCTGCGTTCGGCTAAACACGGCGGATCTAGACAAGGTAAGTCGATAAAATCCTCCAAGCCAAGGTGTACGCAACCCGTGCCGAAGGCTGAATGGCACCGGGGCGAAAGGTGTCATTAACGGGGCCTCCGGAAAACTGGGCAATCTTCCGGAGTATTTTGCCTTACCACAGCAATGCAGGGCTCTACTGTGGCGGACCAACATTCCTTTGCTACTCGTGGGAACCATATGGTGAAAACGACTAACAAAAATAAACCAAACGAGAGGTGTACAACCCTCGATCTTCAAATCGAAGAACCTATGGAGATTGGGATAAATCCCACTCCGCAAACACGCCCGATCCCACCGGATCAGGAAAGGGAGCTGCTAAAGCCGATTCCTGAGTCCGAAGGAGAGGACAAATCAGAGAAGGAGGAGCCCAAAGCTTTGGGCAATCTCTCTTCTAAAAAACCCAACGAGTGGGGTACAACCCTCGATCTTCAAAATGAAGAACCCTTGGAGACTGGGATAAATCCCACTCCACAAGCACGTCCGATCCCGTCGGATCAGGAAAGGGAGCTGTTAAAGCCGGTTTCTGAGTCCGAAGGAGAAGACAATTCAGGGGAAGAGGAATCCAAAGCTTTGGACAACCTCTCCTCTGAAAGAGAACAGCTAAGGGAGGCTGCAACAAAGCTCCTTAGCCGTTCACTCAAGAGCGGAATACCATATGAAACCGCCTTGCAGTCAGTGTTGGAACGACGTGACACCAACCAGCCGCCGGAGAGGGATCAACAAACTTTCTCTGAGCGAGCTGAAACGGGAAAACGTCTACAGTCCAACGGCAGTTCACATGACCAGCGGGTAAAGAATCCCTGCGAAAGTGAAACTGTCAAACCCTCCTTTAAGGTAGTCGCCGAAGGAATCAACCTGAAGTCTATGCACGTCAGGTGCCTACAGGCGAATCTACAACATGCCAAGGCCGCCACATACGTCCTTGGCAGAAGATTCAAGGAAGGGCAGATTGACATTGCCCTTATCCAGGAACCTTGGACAACCAATACAGGCCGAGTAAACGGACTAGGAAACACTTCTGGCAAGATAGTATCAGTCGGCTCTGGAGAAAGACCCAGAGCCTGTATCTTGATCAGAAATAACATCAATTATTTTGTACTCTCAGGTTACTGCACCCAGGATGTTGTAGCCATCCGCTTATCGCTACCGGTGGGGGAAAGCAGAATGGACATAATAGCCTGTTCTGCATACTTCCCGGGAGACAGGGGTGCTGATCAACCTCCTCCACCTGCGGTTAGGTCGTTAATCGCCTACAGCAAGAGGAACAACATTCACCTTGTTATTGGATGTGATGCAAATTCCCACCATACGGCATGGGGCAGCACAGACATTAACCAAAGAGGTGAGTCACTTTTTGAATACATACTAGGTGAAGGGCTAATTGTGAATAACATTGGAACGGAACCAACCTTTGTCACTAGAAATAGAAGAGAGGTACTGGATTTAACAATCAGCTCAAGCTTTGTGAGCAACAAGATTACTGATTGGAAAGTATCCTCTGAACCCTCGTGTTCAGACCACAGACACATTCTATTTAACATAGAAACTGGACCAAGACCTGTGGTGACGTATAGGGATCCTAGGTGTACTAACTGGAGCGGGTATAAACAATCCCTCCAGGCACACCTGCAATCCACTCTCACCACAATCAGGAATCGTGATGAAATAGAAATTGCGGCGGAACAGACCCGGAGCGCAATTATTTCAGCATATCATGAAAACTCTCCACTAAAAACGAAAAAAGACAACAGAGGGGCATCTTGGTGGAACAAAAAATTAGATAAAATGAGAAAAGAAGTTCGACGCCTCTGTAATCGAGCTAAAGATTCGGGCAACTGGGAACAATATAGATCTGCGCTAACGGACTATAATAAAGAAATCAGAAGGGCAAAAAGGGAATCTTGGAGGAGGTTCTGCGAGAGTATTACTGACTTACCTAGCAGCACTAGAATCCACAAGATCATTTCCAGAGAGCCGGCAAGAGAATTTGGTATGGTAAAACGTCCAGATGGCTCATTTGCTGAATCTGGAAAGGAAACCCTTGAACTCCTTACACTGAACCACTTCCCAGGGAGTTCGATCCTGGATAACCAACAACCACCACCATCGGGAGGCCGAACCAAACGACCTCACAAAGACGACTGGCTGGTGGCCAAAAAGGTTATCACAGCACCAGCGATTGAATGGGCGATCAAATCTTTTCAACCATTCAAATCGCCTGGTGAGGATGGCATTTTTCCAGCGCTGCTACAAAACGGACTGGAAATACTGCTACCTTTCCTCATCAGACTATACAGAGCTGGTCTGGTATGGAACTATATCCCATCCAGTTGGGCGGCGGTAAAAGTGGTATATATACCAAAAGTGGGTCGGACAGAACCAGACCCCAAATCGCTAAGACCCATCAGCCTGACATCATTTCTGTTGAAAGGCCTAGAAAAGGTTCTGGATGGACATATCAGGGGAAACATCCTGAGCACCTATCCTCTGAATGTTCACCAGTATGCCTATCAACCCGGCAAATCAACAGAACTAGCACTAAATAACCTGGTCGGGAAAATCACACAATCTCTTGAGGAAAAAGAGATTGCGGTGGCAGCATTCCTTGACATCGAAGGAGCATTCAACAATGCATTGCCCAACTCCCTATATACAGCTGCGGCTGCTAGAGGGGTTGAGCTAACTATAACTGGCTGGATTCAAGCTATGCTTGAAAACAGAATCATAACGACTTCTCTACAGGGAGAAACGGTCAGATTCAGGGCCGCAAGAGGGTGTCCACAAGGCGGGGTACTTTCCCCCCTTTTATGGTCACTGCTTGTGGATGATCTGCTGGCCATTCTCTCTCTGTGGGAAGCCGAGATTCAAGCATATGCGGACGATCTAGTCATTATGGTTAGAGGAAAATCTGAAGAGGTACTCTCTAATACCCTTCAAGAGGTGCTAAATACAGTCCATATTTGGTGTGAGAGGGAGCAGATGACTGTGAACCCCCACAAAACTGTAATAGTACCCTTCACCAGAAAAAGGAGGCTGAACAATTTAGTGCCGCCCTCCTTAGCAGGTGAAACTATTCCATTTGCGGGGGAAGTGAAATATCTAGGGGTTACACTAGATAAATCACTCAACTGGAACTCCCATCTGGAAAAGGTAATCCACAAGGCGCGACTCTCCTTGTGGACATGTCGCAGAATTTGTGGAAAAACCTGGGGTATAGGTCCCCAACAAATATACTGGCTATACGTTACGGTCATAAGACCAATGGTAGCGTATGCCTCCATAGTTTGGTGGTCGAAAGGGCTACAACAAACGACCAAAGCCAAACTCTCTGGTCTTCAGAGACAAGCATGTCTGGCAGTAACTGGTGCGATAAGTACCACACCGTCAGCAGCTCTGGAAATCCTCCTGGATCTACCTCCTCTCCACATCTACTTGGAGAGAGAGGCCAGGTGGGCAACATACAGACTTCAACAAGCGGCAAATAATATGCCGCAGGCTAGCATCATGGAACGCAACAGGCTGTCAGATGACATGGAGTGTCATGGCATCCTGGGAATGCTTTCAGATGTGATGCCTACCGCGACCAACTATGAACTGCCTTTTACCGTCCTTTTTCCTGGAAGAGACGAATGGGATCGGAATAAAACTGACCTACAAAGAGCAGACATCTGTTGGTTTACAGACGGCTCCAAAACCCCTGAGGGAGTTGGAGCTGGAGCATACAGTCGCAACCCAAAGGTAAGAATCACTTCGAGCCTGGGTAACTATGCGACTGTCTTTCAGGCAGAAGTTCATGCCATTGAACTGTGTACAAGGAGGCTTGAGCAGATGCATCCTAGACACAGATCAATAAAAATCTTTTCAGACAGCCAAGCAGCTCTTAAAGCTCTTGGCTCACATCGCTGCAATTCTAAATTGGTCTGGAATTGCCAAAAGGCTCTAGCCCGATTGGGCAGATACAACAAATTAACTCTGGTCTGGATACCGGGCCATTCTGGCTTGGAGGGCAACGAAGTAGCCGACTCCTTAGCCAAGGAAGGTGCGGTATCAAAATTTATCGGACCGGAGCCAGTGCTTGGCATATCGGCAAGCACTGCGAAAACCACCATCTTGGCCTGGACTGAGGGGAAAATCCTCCAGTACTGGCAAGAACTACCAGGATTAGTTCATTCAAAGGAGTTCATCACATACCCTTTGAAATCAAGAACTAAAAAACTATTAGAGTTAAATAGGTTACACCTAAGAACTCTAGTTGGCCTATACACTGGGCACTGCAGACTTAACCACCACCTACACAGACTCGGAATAGCGGACAACGCTGAATGCCGACTGTGGCTGGAGGAAGATGAAACGGCAGCGCACATTTTATGTACCTGTCCTGCTGCAGAAAGAACCAGATTCTCACTTTTTGGCAAAGGGCAACTGCTGCCAGAGGATCTGGACAACCTCTCACCCAATAAGGTAGTCGACTTTATCAAAAAGCTGAACCTATTGGGTGAAATATAATTAGGAGTGAGCCACAATAGACCAGATGGTCGCGGTGGAGGGTCTGTTACTAGCCCACTCACATATCAACCTAACCTAACCTAACCCTATCGGCTGAGCCACCCGGTATACAATATTCTCGCTTCATCAAAAATCGCGTTATTTTATAGGAGTGAGGGGGTGGAAGTGGTACATTTATTATAATTTTAGGCGGACTTTAGTAGCTACTGCTTTACCGTTAAGTATTGAACTTTAAAGTAGATTATAGTAAAGATTACAATTTATTGTGTTGAGCGGAACCAACCCTTATATGTGCGCCTTATTTCCCACGGTACTATTAATTTTAGGAAAAAAGTGTAGAGACGTTTTTTATAGCGAATTTTATAAGGAATAATTTTGTATATAGGTATTTTTATCAAAAAGTGCACCGTTCCCGAGATAATCTAGAAAATATTAAGGTATTAGGAGGAAATAAAGGTATTTGAGGAATTAGGGGAATTACAAGGAATTAAATGGGAAATAAAGGGTATTTTTCTAGAATAGGTATTAGGTGTACAAAATTTCGCCAGCGGTTGCCCCCTCGAGAAATTGTAAATAGTGGTTTAAGGTGGAAACGACATGTCAATCAGTGATTACCTTATAATAATATAAATGTAGATCATTTATTACACAGTGTAAATTTTTCACATGAGAAAACAGATGTAGACCACGAGTCAGAGAATATGACCAAAGATATACCTCTTTAGAAACAAATATGAATCTCTTAGCTTCTACTGACACTTCTGCGGTTATGCACTTTGATTCGCTGTCTAGACCAATTAGACAACGTCGAACACCTGATAGACTTCAGGTAGGATTGTAATTATTTTTTATTATTATATGTTTAATAAGTAGGGAGGTGTAATGTATATTTTGACAATTGTTGGCGCAGGTCAAATTATATTTTATGCACCTGCGCACGAGATGTCGCAAACGACAGTTAAGTTCCAATTTTGGTTGTGGACACATGTATTTTTCTTATCGTCATATATTTTGTGTAGTAAGTTATTGTGTGTTAACTTATAACAACAATCTTTACTCCAAACATTACAAAATGCAAAATACTGGCTTCACTCTTTTTAATTTATGAAATCGTTAATACGATATGTCAATTTTATCAAATATTTTAAATAAGAACCATCTGAATGTATTAGTAGAAAATGCAACGGTTATTTTTTTTCAAATTACGTATTGCGTTAATAGTACAGGTTTTATAAATAAAGACCTTGTTGAAAATAGTCAAATTTTATTTCAAGATACGTTTAAAAATCGGCCTGGGTTAGATGCACCTTGAGATATTTTCATCATCCCCTGCCATAAAAAATTTTTGATCAATTGTAAAAGTAATTTTAAAACCATTTTTTCCGAAGATAATTAAGAGAAATATTCAACACATCTTCTAAACACGATTCCTCATCCTGAAAATTTTAATGTAAAATATTTGTTGATTTGACCAAAAATTGTTTTACATCTTGATGTAAGCTACTCCGCTTGGAGTGCACTAATTTTCATCTATCTATCTATTTCATCAATAAATGCAGAGTAATTCACAATGAAAAGAATATATTATTAAGGAAAATGGAGTTAGAGTTCACTTAGGTAAATTAGAATTGATAGTCTAGGAAATAACGTGCAAATTCGGTGATGAAAGATTACCGTCTGCCAGTCGGTAATCGAAGAGACCAATATTAAAAAGCTAAAAATGTAGGTACTCTTCGCCAATTTACTGAGCTTTTTATATAATTGTTACACATTCTATAGGATACTCTTCGCAGTTTTCTTGTAAATAATGCTAGTTTCTAGACAGCCCGAATTTTATGATAGGTACCAACTTTGTTGTGAAAAAAAATATATGAAAAAAAAATGAAAAAAAAAACATCCTGTCTGGGATTCGAACACAGAATCTTTAAATTGCAAGACAAAACTTTAGCCACTGCATCATCACAGATTACTGCAAAAAATTAATCTCTGTAATACATATCTTTCAAGAATCATATTTCAACGCATTGGATATAATATTATAAAATATATATTAGTAAAATGCATAAACAAAAAAAAATATATTATAGAGATAACATTTCACAAGATTTCTATTTTAGTGCAAGCGATAAAAATTAAGAAATTTTTTTTTTAGATTAAATGATTAATAACTTTCTTATTTACTGATTGATTTTCTTCAAAAACGATAAGTTTCTTCCTCTAGCTAACACTAACTTACTTTCCAAATTTCAATACAATCGGACTTTTCTTTCCTAAGTTATCGTGCTTGCAAGAAACGTGACGGACAGACAGACGGACGGACGGACGGACGGACGGACGGACGGACGGACGGACGGACGGACAGACGGACAGACAGACAGATGGACGGACGGACATTTTGAAAGTTGTTCGGAATTCGTTCACTAACACAATAATATGAATTTTTCTTCTCTACCAGCGATATTTCCGGTTTTAGAAATGTGCCGATCAAATGCAATATACTCTTCGTTTTTACGAAGAGTATAATAATAATGATAATAATAGCAATAATAATAAAAATTGTTGTTACTCTCATTATTATTATTATTATTATTGAAACCATGCGCGATGGAAAGTAACAGCGTAGCGAGACTACTGGTAGTGGTGGTGGGGGCTAACCGCGCAGTGAGTGACTCAAAAATCAAAAACACCACTGAGAAATCATTGAAGTAAAAAGAAAATGAAACCTGAATATCATTGTACGATCCCTTAATGATTTTTAGAAACAAAAAAATTATGGTCCTATTATAGCAATATTCGGAGCAAAGCACGGCTGAGAAAAAGTTGGTTTTTTAACAATAACTTTATTAATTACACAGGTCAACAGAAAAAAGGGAGCTGCGCTTTTGATCAGAACCATCTTATCCTATGTTTTTTGATATGCTATATATATATTTTGAATGAATCAAAGCTCAAATTTTTCGTAATAAATAACATACTCAAAGGACGTTTCTTAATATTTATAAAAAACAAAGTAAAGGCACGAAAAACTGAATCATTTTTTTAACCCTTTAAGAGGTAGTTTGGGGGGGGGGGGGGGGGCTAAATTTGTCATAATTGTTTGCCAGTAAATGTTAGGGTTTTTTAATGCATTGTGAACCATAATTTGTCTGGGCAGACGTTTTTTCAATTTTAACTTTTTTTTGTCAAAATTTGAAGTTTTGGTCCATTCTCTCGCCACTTTGATGGCAAATTGCTCAAAAACCGACTGATAGAAATGTTTGCCACTACAGTATGTACATGCCAAAACAAACATTTCCCGTCTAATTTGGTCCGGTAACTAAAAATTTTTTTTCAATTTCCGGTTACCGCGCGCCGACCGGAAGTTTCGTATACCAGCGTAATTAGGCTATGTGAAGTACATATACTAACTACCTATGCGGACAGATATCCGTAACCATTCGATTAAAAAGAAATGTTCCCCCCTCCCTATCCGACTACCAAACCAAAAATTTCCAGAGAGAAAAAACTTTGGTACCTATATGGTCTCTTCGATTACCAACTATCAGACGGTAACCTTTCATCGTCGAATTTTCACGCAATTTCCCTGACTATGGTTATTCAAAATTTTTTTTAGTGATTTTGAGGGTGATTTATAGTATTTGTCCGATGTTTCCTAAGATTATATATTTTAAATTACTAAGTCTAATCAGCTCATATTTTCAGTGTACACTATTAATTACTGATTTACACGAATAATCGAAGATAGAAAATTCCAGGGTCGGCTTAAGTAATTTTTATTTCTAAGGTTCATATGAAAAAATGGACCCTTTATAAGTTTTTCAAATTCTGATTCGGTATCATAAAAGTACATACAAAAATTATTGTAATAAATGTTTTTTTCTTGCCACATTTTTTGTTAATTTTAAATAAACAGTGAATTTTGAAGGGAAATACAGGACAAATTAATAAAATTGCACTTTTTCGTTTAATGAAAACATTTGTGATTGAAATCTTTCATGATTTCATGCATTATTAATATGAAATTATAATACAAAAGCAAATTCAATACCAGACTAAGTACTTTTTATTTCTGACGTTTCTCAATACACATATTTTCTCAAATTTTGATAATAATTTATAGAACTTCATGAAATCTTCACTCTTTATTTAGTTTTTTGTTAAAATACAACAAAACAGCAATCAGTATATTAAAAACAACCAACTACATCAAATTCACAGAACATAAACAATCTAATTTTGTTCAAAGTAAAACTCTTTTGCTTCCATCATTCTTTTGCTACCAAAATATCTACTGATTTGCTAATAATCAACGGATTATCCTAATCTCATTACAAGAATCGTATGTTTTTGTTATTAGTATTTTCGTTTTTCACTAAAACTCCTCATAAAAAATAATCCACTTGCTTAAAATCATGGATATGGACATCTTCGGTTTATCCACCTGTTAGCTAACCTGTTGACTTGCTAAATTAGCCAAATATGTTGCAAAAAAGAACAAGTACATGCACAAATTCGATTATTCTTGTATGTAATTTCATAATTTACAATTAATATTTGAAAAAGCGTTTATGAATTTTTTAATAGCAACCTTAAAAATAAAAATTACTTAATACTGCCCTGGAAATTTCATTATGCACGTAAATTGACAATTAATAGCGTACTATATATCCAAAATCCGAGCCGATTCTAGCAACTTGTTTGAAATAAATGAGCTTAAGGCATGTTGCTTCACTAAAATCTCTCAAACAAGTGATTTTTAGATTATTCTTCGATTATTGTTCTTAATATTTTCAGTAAATGCTAAACTGAATTATGATCAAGACTAGTAGTAACTATTCAATGATTTCTACTAAATTAAGATACATTATATTTTAAATGAACCAAATATTGTAACACAAAACATATTTATTTTAGTGTAACCGGCGCCTCCGTCAATTGACATGTTCATTGAAAAATAAATAAAATCCAATGTATAGCCCAGTCAATGAACGTTCAACAAGGGGGTCTAGAGGGAAATGCTGAGATCACACTTTTGACTCAAGGGCTATGTTTGGACTATTTAGGAGGTAAACATACCAAAAGTCCCCGAACGTAGGAGGTGGGGGGGCTGCAGGGGGGCACGAAGAAGGTCCCAGTTTTTGGTTTTTCGCTCATATCTCGAAAACTGTTAGCCCTAATCGAAAAGTGGCTATATGCAAAATTAAAGCTGATTAAATTGTCTACAATAATGTTTCTATTAATTTTTTTCATATCTGTTATGGTTCAGTGATGAATTGTATACCTTTTAACTGTTTTCTAACTTTATTATAAATTTATTATAAATTGAAAAAAACAATTAATAATCATCGTAGAAAAAAACTTCTTGTACAGATATCTGTTTCACAGCAGACTCAATTCAAATATCGAATAAAAAATGTCTTTGCGTCTGTAAGTGTGTGTGTGTGTGTGCATGTATACTATATGTATGTGTGCGTGTATACTGTTTCTTGTAAACACGATAACTTCTATTAGACTTCAAATATATAATTACAATTTGGAACATATGTAAAACAGCATATTACAATAATCCCTATTGAAATTGGATCATATCTGTAATACATGGTAATAACCACAGGTCCTGCAAACTCTATGTAAAACAGGTTTGTTTTTAATTTCAGAGCAAAATATTACTAAGATTTTCGATTAAACATACAAAAATAAGAAGATGTATAAGATTTATAAACCGCAATATACCAGGTGTATGTTAGGCAAACCAACTTTATTTAAATTAGATGATATATCAATGTTATCCTAAAATATGTAACATGATATTTTTAATAAGATTATTATGAAGTGAGATTATTATGAAGTGAGAGGCCTCTGGTTATCACCATGTATTACAGATTTAGCCCAATGTTAATAGGAATTGGCTATCATGATAAGAGTCCGATTTGAAAAGACTATTGCAGGGCTCATGCAAAGGGCTCTCAATATAGTTCAGGAATGGTGCAACAGACATGGGCTCTGCCAACCCCGGCAAAACAGAGCTAATGCTGTTCACTAAAAGGAGAAAAGTAAGCGATTTCCCGCTTCCTTCTCTCATGGGCACACATTTGTGTCTTTCCCGCACAGTGAGGTATCTAGGGGCAGAGCTGTTGAAAGTACCCAATGAAAGTACTTGAAGTACCAAATACCAAGTACCTGACGAAGGACTTGCTGCTCCAATTCCCAAGTACTATGACCTGAAGCAAAGTAATTCAAATACCAAATACTTGTCGAAAGTACTTCAAGTAAATCGCAAGTACCGTATTTCAAATATTTCAGATTATTTGAAGTACTTCACTAGGTACTTCAAATCTCAAAGTAGTTCAATTACTCTAAAGTATTTCAAATACTCAAGTATTTCAAGTACTTTAACATATTTCAAATGCTCCACAGTTCTTCCAATACCCATAAAAAATTGTATTTATTAAGTTTTTCTCTTAATAATTTGTTATTATTAATATTTATTAACAGCTTTCTTTAACTCAGCATCATTCAAAAACAATAGAAAAAATAATTTATTATTATATAAATATAAAAACCAACAAAAATAAATATTGCTGCGGTCGATTTCCCTTCAAATGTCAGGAAAGTAATAAAGAAAATCAACTTATACACTATCGGAAAATGTTCGCTTGGGTATGGGCAATAAGAGCAAGCGAGAGTAAAGCAACTATTCTATTCATTTTTATCATATAACACATCCTACAATCGTGCCACCTGCTTTCCCCAACACATGTGCGTGGGCAGCCTGTCTGTGGAATTTCAATTTGTTTCCGCCTTGATGCTTGATGATTCGTGTCACTATTTGATCCTATGCTAGAGCTCTGGTAGAGTCGTTGAAACACAACACTTAAGTCAGGACTTTCCGATACTGTATATAAGACATAGTAATAATTTTAGGTAAGTACAAGTACAAATAATAAAATTGAGATCTATCTATTTCCATTAGCTTTCAATAGCACCAAATTTTCGAAATTTCCATTAGTTAATGCATTTCTTTTAGGAGCATTTATAATTTGAGTAAATGAAAAGGGTCTTTCTACAGCTGATGATGCAAGGCATGTATTAAACCGATAAAAACTGTTTTTACTGAGAAGCAAGTTGGGTGTCAAAGTCATTTAAGTATTGAAAAATTTTTAATTCAATTCTTTTTTATCGCTGGCTTTTATACAGTGTGTTTCACTTGAAATGGTAACAGCCCAATAACTTTTTATTTTTTTCCGATTTGAATCAAATTTTACTTAAGTATGGAACCAATTAGGATCTACTTATGACCAGAAAAGCATTCGCCTCCTACAAATGCGAAGCCACCTGCAGTACCAATATATGCGGGGAAAATAAAAAAATCATATTAGGCATATTTTTATCGGAAAATTTTGTTAATGAAACTTATTCAGAATTGTCCAAACACCGTAAGTCCAAAATATAATCAAAATAAAAAAATGTATACATTTTTATTAAAATAATGTCCAATATATATTTACACCATTTGAAAAGCCATAAAAAAAAGCTTTTTAATTATATACATGGTATTTATCTTAAAAAAAATGTGTCTATTTTACTATAAATTTACAATTTATCAAATTATCCATGGAAAACAAAAGTATGTAAATTAAAATAAACAATATGTTAGTTCTGTCAAGATACATGTTAGTATCTAATTTCACTTTATTTTAAATAAAATGGAGAATTTCAATAATTGATATATATTTTTTTTTCTACTCCCTTATATAAATTTACTGTTTTCTGTACAGTCTGTAGAATGGATAAGTATGCAATTCCAGGTAACTGAACGGATATATTTCATATCAGTTCTAGGATGGATATGAAATGAAACGGACCAATCACAGTTCGTGTATTAAGTACATATGCAACTATTCATTTTAAAATTAAATTAGTGCGTAAGCTGTCAAAGTAACTGTCAGTGTGTATTTATGTAAGATATTAATGTTTAATAAATATTGTAGTTTTTTAAGCTGGTCGTAGAAAAAGTATGCTGTACATACAACTCGAGTGGATTATCCATATAGCACTCAAATGATTTGAGCACTCCGCCTACGGCGTCGTGCTCAAACTTCTTTATCACACGATATGGATATCAAATCCACTCTTGTTGCACAAACTACTATTTCGGACTACCATGACTTATTGTAAGAAAATATAAAACTTATAATAACTACTATAGTTTTTAAGAAAAATTCCATACGTCATACATAATTGAAAAAGGTTTTTCGATGGCCTTTCTAATGGTGTAAAAATATATGGGGTATTCCATTTAAAAAAAAAAACAAAGTAAAGCTCGTATCTCAGAAATTTGACTTTTAATTGTTTTTCTGAAATGATTTTTGGAAAATAAACGTGATTTCTCATAACTTTTATTTTTAAACGTTTTTACGTAACTCCAAAAATAACGAAGTTAAATGAGGTTCTAACGTTCGCGTGACCACCCTGTACAGTTGACTATAATAAGGAACTTTAGTCTAGTTAAAATAAAAAAACACATTCTTAAATAAATTAATGTTCTGATACTTAGTACATACTAATAATAATATTTTTTTTGTTTTTATGTGCCTTTGCTATTTTTCAAAAAGTTTGCCGTCCCTGGATTTTGCCGCCCTGGGCTATAGCATCTATAGCCAACCCCCTAAATCCCCCACTGCCCACATAATGTTAACACTGATTACTGAATAAAAACAGCTATGCAGTAACAATTTTTTGTTTTTTAAAATATCTAAAACATGGAACTACAAGGACTTCAAATACTTTTAACTAATTGAAATATCAAAAGACATATTTCAAATACTATAAATTGTTAAGTCTAGTACTTCAAATACCGGGACAGTACTTGAAATACCGGAGAGTATTTGAAATACCAAGCAAAGTAATTCAAATACCAGTATTTCTGAAAACCAAATACCAAATCCAAATACTCGAAGCAAAGTATTTCAAATACCAAGTACCAAATACTAAGAATCGAAAGGATTTGAAGTAAAGTACTTCAAATACTGAAAGTATTTGAAATACTTTTTTCAATTACTTTTATTTGAAGTACTCCAGCTCTGTCTAGGGGTAACCTTGGATTCCAAACTGTCATGGAAGGACCACGTGGAAGTTCAAACGAGGAAAGCGTGCGCATCTCTATGGATGTGCAAGCGCATCTTCGGTCTTAAGTGGGGTATAAGTCCAAAGACTACTCTCTGGGCTTACACTGTTATGGTAAAACCCCTCATTACATACGCGGCACTGGTGTGGTGGCGCTCCCTAGAGCGCTCCACAATCAGCGCATATGCCAAGTTCAAAGACTAGCGTGTCTAGGTATAACAGGCGCAATCAGGACCACTCCAACGATTGCGATGGAGGCCATTCTTGAACTCACTCCCTTGCACGTTGAAGTGGAACTTTGAAGCTAGGAAAGCAGCAAACAGACTGTTCAAAAATAGAATGTGGTACATGACGGGCCAAGGGCTAGGGCACACAAAGGCTCTGGCTCTACCGGTAAGGGAATAGGTTATCGCTCAATCAGATGATGATCGATGTCTCCCCGTCTACTCTTTCACAATTCCATATACCGTCGTGTTTTCCAGTTGAGACGTCTGGGAACGCGACAAAACGCATCTCCTGAGTCTCGGTGGTCTGGAATGGTACACAGACGGATCCAAGACTCAGGAGGGAACGGGCGCAGGCATACATGGATGCAAACCAAGGGCTCGTATATCGGTGCCACTTGGCAGGTACCCTAGTGTGTTCCAAGCAGAAGTGTATACCATACTTCGGTGCGTAAGCGAAAATCTCAACAGAGGTTTCGTAGACAAACATATTTACATATGCAGCGACAGCCAGGCGGCTCTGAAGTCCCTTGCGTCAAACAAGGTGACCTCTAGGCTGGTGCTTAACTGTCGAAACATTTTGACCGAACTTTGTGAACGCAACTCGGTTAAACTCATATGGGTGCCCGGACACGGTGGTGTGGAGGGCAACGAAGAAGCAGATCGTCTGGCGGGAGAAGGAGCAAAAACTCCCTTCCCTGGCCCTGAGGCAGCCTTCGGTCTGCCAAGGAGTCTGATTCACTCAGAATTGCAAGACTGGGCTGCGGCACAATTTAACAACTATTGGGCTCGAGCCCCCGGTATGAGGCAGTCGAGGCTCCACATAAAGGGGCCTTCGGCTGCCTCTACCGTAAAGTGGTTGCTTGGACTCGATACAGAAAAAATGAGACGGATGGTGGGCCTAATAACAGGACACTGTCTTCTGAACAATCACCTACATACAATGAGGTTGAGAGATGATCCAACTTGTCGGATGTGTGGAGTGGAGGATGAAACCATCACTCATATCCTATGCAGTTGCGCCCCGTTAGGAGCGTCAAGGCATAGGCTCCTTGAGAGGCAATTCTTGCATCCAGAGGAACTACGGGATATCCCTTGGAACAGGCTGCTTTCCTTTGTGGAAAGCACTGGTCTTTTCTAAGGGATCCTACACGTCGCGAACGTACAATCGGCCGACAGGCCTGAGTACTGCGGATTTCGACATCTGCTCGCGTTCTCTAATCTCAATCTCTCATAATATGAATTATTGTAATATACTGTTTTACTTACATTTCAAATTGTAATTAAATATTTTAAGTCCAACAGAAGTTATCATGTTTACAAGAAACGATGTACATGCCCACATACATATATACACACACACACACACCCTTCCATACGCAAAGACATTTTTTATTCTATATTTGAGTTCAATCTGCTATGAAACGGATATCTGTACAAAGAATTTTTTCTACGATGATTTTTTTTTAATTTATAATAAATTTATAATAAAGTTAGAATACAGTCAAAAGATATACAATTCATTACTGAACCATAACAGATACGAAAAAAATTATAAAAACATTATTGTAGAACATTTAGTCAGCTTTAATTTTGCATATAGGCACTTTTGATTACCGTTTTCGAGATACGAGCGAAAAATCAAAAACCGGGACATTCTTCATGCCCCCCTGCAGCCCCCCCCCCCTCCTGCTACGTTCGGGGACTTTTGGTATGTTTACCTCCTAAATAGTCCAAACACAGCCCCTACATAAAAAATTGTGATCTCGCAATTTCCCTCTGGAAACATTCATTGACAGGACTAATAATAAAACTTTATAAATTATAAAAAAAAAACAAATTTATCAACTTTCGTCTATATATAAAAATATTTTGTAGAAAATAAACAGTGAGAAAATTTACAATACTTGATTATATTTAAATTTATTCATAGTGTTAATGAAATTTTAGGAACTGAAGATTTTTCCGAAGTAAAAATTAAATTGCAATCCACTAAATATACAATATGAAAATACGAGAAATACTTTTAGAGATATTGTATGGATGTCATCAGAAAGAATATTGACCAGAACAAAAATGCTGAAAAAAGTACCGGAGGTGCTATACGGGGTGTTTAGTTAGTGTTCCTCTGAAGATTGTGCAAAAACTTTCTTAACAAAACTGTCAAGGTTTCATCTTTACCACAATGTGAAATTATTTTCAATTATACAAGCTGTTACAAAAACAGAACAGAAACAAGAAAGTATGATTTTTTTTAAACGGAACATCCTGTATTCTCTTAGCGCCAATTAAGCCTCCCAGGGCCCTGTATTACACACTAAAATATTTTGCCAATCGAATATGGCCAAGTTATGTTTTTTTTCCTGTTTTTTTGGCAATTTACAACATTTTTTTGACTGCCATATATCTCTGCGATGTATTAATTGTTTTTTCTAAAAATCTAGAATATCATTTGACAATGACGTATTTACTGAAAAATTTTTTTGAAATAAATTATTATTATACCGGGTGTCCAATATTTTATTATTTTTCTCAATTTTTTTAAATGGAATGCGTATAATTTTTTACATGGATGAATGAAGCATACAATTATCCACACTTTAATATCATTTTTATTTCGGAGAAAGTAATTTTTGCCTAAAATGAGGTACTCTTTATTTTAGCATTAAAATCTAGTGTGACTTTGGCCTTCTGTTTTGTGTTTGTTTTTCATCTTATGACCTTTCCGTAAGGTGTTTAAAATTATCGTGATAAAGTTGAATTAATATTGTTAAGTAATATTTAAAAATATAAATTATAATTATTGTCAACAAGACTTGATATCAAAGATGAATGTTATTGGAGAATGTGATGGAAATTGCATCAAGAGTGTATCTATCCCGATAGAAGGTGTCCTGATGTGAGGTCTCTAGAGAATTTGAAAGAACGTTTTGAACGTACTGGAAGTGTTACATATGAAAAGAAGAAGGCGAGTATACGAGCGCTTTTCACCCCAATAGAGGGCAAAAAAGGTAGAAGGGTGTGTTTTTGAGGCTCGTGTCCATTGAGCCGTTTCATCTACTGGATTAGTAGAATAACATATCAAAGTTTGGGCCAATTTCACCATAAGCTAATTTCCCATAAGATTTGTGAGGGGCCTTTCCAAAAAAAAAAAAAAATAAAAAAAATCATAACTTGGCAAGGCTGCATCCGATTGGCAAAATATTTTAGAAGGTAATACATGACCCTTGGAGGCTTAACTGGCGCCAAAGAAATACAGGATGTTTCGATTAAAAAAATAATACTTTTTTGCGTAACTCGTTTTTGTGATACCCTGTATACATTGAAAATATTTTTACGTTGCAGAGGAGATGAAATATTGAAAATTTTATTAAGGAAGTTTTTTTATAAAGTTAGCCGTTTTTGCACAATTTTCCAAGGGAACACTAACTGGACACCCTGTATAAACAAGCAAGTTATGGCAGTACAAAGTGCAGAAAAATGAAAATATTTAACAAATGTAAATAAGGAAATAAATAAATTGAAAAATAGTTCTTTAATAGTAATAAGTAAAAATTGCAGTCGAGCGTGGCCAACTACGACTACCTATTTGATTAATAACATTTTACATGAGTACGTCAAGTACACATTCTAGTGTTGAAATCAAGTACACAGCGTTTTTTATTTTTATCGCGCAAATAGATATTAGCATTCAGCAACACCCGACTGCTTTCATTCATTTTATTCATTTACCAGTGATCCTAATGTTCTTCTCAGTAAAAATACTTTAATAACATGTTAAAGTAAAATTGGCATATTACCTAATCTATGTAAAGTTTATTCAAGACATACTGTATATTGTAGTTTCTATATCTTGTACATCTTTATACTTTTGTGTGCCTCGTCAAAAACCAAAATTATAATAAAACATATGTTATATAAAATGTGGCAATTTACACGCCTCTGGTGATCACCTTGGATGACGGACAGAACCAAATTTCAATAGGCAATATTCTACAATATTATTTCTATTTACTATGTCTCATTAAGAGTACCTTAATAAAATATTAAAGTAAAAAACCGCTGCCCAAGGAATCACTACTTCCACATCCAAATTCTCTATCCAAGTCACTCACAACGAAAAAACTTTGTATGTGGAAATAATTGTTTATGGAATTTTAATAATATAATATTTGAAATCCTCTACCCCAAAACCCCATAAAACGATACCCCACATCGGTAGTGGGGTGGAGGTGGTGACGGGGGGGGGTGGTAGTGGGGGTGAATGAAGTAAAAAATATTTTGAGGTTTCTGGTTCTTGTACATACACTAAATCACAATGTTTTTTTTATCCCTTTTAATAAGGGGATGGGGGTGGTAATGGACTAATGCCAAACATTTTTTTGAGACCTTAGCTTCTCTTATGTACACTAAATACCAATTTTATTTACTCTTACCTGCTTGATTTACAAATTTACCCCAAATTTACCTCAATTTACCCCCCAACCCTTCGTCGGAACAAGATGAAAATATAATCTAATTCCAGATCTCGTTAAAGTACATATGTGTACCAAATTTCAAGTCAATATCTTAAACGGTTCCAGAGTAAACGTGCGCACAAAAAAAAGTTACAGACAGACAGACAGACCGACAGACAGACAGAAATTTTTTTTTTGCTCAAACTTAAAATCTCGACGTTTCATGACATTTTAGGCCTATTTGAACAATAAACATTTTTTTAAATTTTTTTGTCCTTACTATACTTCCAGTGGATGTGGAAGTAATTGATATATGACCTAATCTACATTAAATCTCATTCAAACTTGAGTGAGTCACTTTACATTTCAGATTAGATATCTTGAACATATTCGTACTTTGCTGTGCTTGATCTACAACCTTTGTAACATTTTGCTTTAAATTTATAATAAATTTCAGTTATGTAATATGACCGTTGACATGTCTCTGGCGATTACCTTGTTTGACGGTTATGGCCTAATTTCAACACGGAGTGTTCTACGAC
Source organism: Rutpela maculata (assembly GCA_936432065.2). Classification (NCBI taxonomy): domain Eukaryota; kingdom Metazoa; phylum Arthropoda; class Insecta; order Coleoptera; family Cerambycidae; genus Rutpela; species Rutpela maculata. The sequence continues at coordinate 85,832,878 of OW386287.2, read as the reverse complement.
GCTATTTTAAATATTGTGCAAATTTAAAATAAAAATTGTAAATCTAACAAAAGTTATCACACTTACAAGAAACAGTCTACAGATATACACACATACAGACTTTCCTAACTTTATGCACATTTAATATTTGAATAAGGTTTGAAGAAATATATCTATGAATAAAAATAAATTTAATTTTTGTTTTTATCATCCTCAAACTATTTTTCCTGAACTATTAATAATTAAAGTTTTGATATTATTTAAAACACATGTACTTTAAGCCAGTTCTACAATTTCGAAATAACATTATAAAAATATTCATACCAATTTTTCACTTAATATTCATTAAAAATAAGTAAGTAAATGCGTATAATTGCTAATTAGCTTTAGTATGAAGAGACACACTTTCGTTTTCTATTATTTGTCAGTCTGTTTTATTCCTCAGTAGCACTTGTCAGAGACTTGATTTTAATTACACAGACACCCAATAACCCTCATAAGCCGCTATTTAAAATGCAAAGAGAGTAAATAGATTAAAGCGTATCCATCATCACGTGTACACTTTTAGCACATGACTCTTACTATCGAAACGGTGAGGTGTAAAATGCTGCATACAAAGGCATAATAAAGAAAGGCTTAATAAAGATGAGATAAGTAGCTTTGGTGACACAGAGGTGCAACTCCACACTCTTTGACCGTAAGCAGAGAGCAGTTGTCGGCGGTATAATCAATGAAGGTAGTAATTAGACGATCCCCACTTGCTTTGTCGGTCTCGCCCCCTTAGTTCGACGACAGTAGCGCACAATGTGGTTTCCTGTTCCTAGATGAACTTTTGTAAAATTTAAAATGGGTAAAAATTAGTAGGAATTTTCAGATATATCCTACAATATATTTAATACACTAAATGGAATTACTTCGTGTAGTGGCAAGAATAAAAATTTTAGTATTCTAAAATACTTCATTTTCAAGAAGATACAGTGAATGTAAATAAATGCACATGAACACTAGGATTGACCATTGATCACATAATAACCATATGTGGCTATAAATATAATTTTTATTTAAAATTAAAATTCTTTCAAATAATAAATACCAATTTATAATTTAAACAATTAACATTTTTTGTCAACTGAAATTGATATACATTATTACTTCCACATGCAGTGAAAGTATAATAGTCTTAACGCAAAAAAATATTGAAAATTATTATTGTTCAAATAGGCTTAGAATGTTATGAAACGTCGACATTTTAAGTTTGAGCAAAAAAATAATATCTGTCTGTCTGTCTGTAACTTTTTTTTGTGAGCACGATTACTCTGGAACCGTTTAAGACATTGACTTGAAATTTGGTACACGTATGTATTTTAACGAGATCTGGAACTAGATTATATTCTGATTTTATTACGTTGAAGGGTTGGGGGTAAATTGGAGTAAATGAGGGTAAATAGGTAAATCAAGCAAGTAAGAGTCCATAAAATTGGTATTTGGTATAAGAGAAATATAATATATATAATTTTATGGGTTTATACCCCACTATCGATGTGTCATATAATTTTATTGGGGTAGATGATTTCAAATATTATATTAAAGTTCCATAAACAATTTTATTCACATAGTGAAGTGCAAATATAGTATTTTCGTTGTAAGAGATTGGGTAGGAAGTCTGGATATGGAAGGAGAGATTCCTTGGGCAGTGGCTTTTACCAATAATACATAGGGTGCAAAATTCGCCCCTCCCCAAAATAAGGAGAGGTATAAAACCTCCACATAGTAAAGTGCAAATATCCTGGTACCATCCTTTAACGAGGGTGGCGCGTCTCCAGGTGGCGGATAGGAGAACGGCCAGACTCCGCGAGGAGTAGGGTTAACGTGGTCATACTGCTGGGAGGTAGGGCTAATAACCCAGTCCACCCCGGTTAAAACCACGTCGCGGACCAGCTCACACACCGTAAACCGCTTGGAGTGGCAATAACCCACTGACCCAGGTCAGGGGTACGTCTCTCCGGGGGGCACCGGGGTCTTGGCTTCACCGCCCTGATCACGTGGATGAAGTACCACCATAAAAACTTCCTCAATCCCAAGGTATTATGCGCGCCGATGGGACGCATGGTCGGGGGGGAACCCGACCACTGGTGACAAACCTCGGGGCACAGGCGCACCCCGTTGTATAAATGCCTTCCACGTATGTAAGGGGCTCCGTGCGTGGCGACCATCTTTTCCCCTTACTCCTGGAGAGGGAGGAGGTTCGTGGTTCCTCAGCATGTTCTGTGCAGACCCTCCCATCAGCCCACGAGCGCACTGCGGGAGGTGAAGAAGCTGGGGGAGGGGGTGTCCGTTACTTCGGTCAACACCAAGGACCTTCGAAAGCGCCTGAGCCTCCCGTCTGGATTCCCGAGCCAGAGGAGGGTAATCCTCTGGAAGGAAAGAGGAAAATAGGCCCATTCCAGCTGAAGGTGCAGATAAACCTGCATCATAGTAAGGAGGCCGCAGCGGTCCTTACTAAAGTGATGCAGGGGCGCGAAGTGAAGCAACATCCCAAGCGGCGTTGACTTGACTGGGGTGACGGACCATCAAGGAATACCGCGTAGCGAGGCCGTTGCTGACAAGGAGCATAGCCTGGAAGAGCAGCCTTTAAAAGGTTGAAAGAATGGGAAAATAAGTCCATTCCAGATAAAACTGCATCACAATGAGGAGGCTACAGCGGTCCTCACTAAAGTGATGCAGGGGTGCGAAGTGAAGCAACGTCGCTAGCGGTGTGGACTTGTTGGGGTTATGGACCATCAAGGGACACCGCATGGCGAGACTGCTGCCGAACAGAGCACCGAAGTAAAGTGACGTCGCGCGCGATGAGGACTTGACTGGGGTGGTGTCTGGAGTGAGTTATAATATCTACTGGCAAACACAACCAGACCCGGAGACTATCATAACTCGCCCATTTTCAGACCTGTATCACCTTGTCAGTGATACAGGAGTATTAAAATGGACAGTGCAAATGGACAGTGTAAACTAAAAACAGGGAGAGCACAATAAGCCCAGGAGGCTGCAGTGCCCTCGGAGTATTCCTTACAGACGAGCCCTGGGAGGAGGGGTTTTAGTCAGTTTGAGGCTCATACTCACTCCAAGTAGGGATGGGCAGTCATTGTGGGTTTCCCCTCCTCGCAAAAAAAAAGTGCAAATATAATATTTCCGTTGTAAGAGATTGGGTAGGAAGTTTGGATGTGGAAGTAGAGATTCCTTGGGCAGTGGTTTTTATCAATAATACATTGAGTGCAAAATTCGCCCCTCCCCAAAATAAAGAGAAGTATAAAACCATGTTAAAAATATGCTGCTATACAACTTTATTTTTTTCAAAATAATCACTTCGCCATACAACTATCCCATCTCTTTAACATACCCACCATTCCTTCCACGTCGTTGATATTCAAGAATCTTATATTAATTCTTTGTTGTTCTCCCGTTTTTCTTGTAAAATTAGGTGCATCTTTAATTTCTTTTAATTCCAGAGTTTTGGAGGGAATTCGATTTTTAATTTGTATCCTACACTTCAGAGTATTATTCTATGTTCATTTATATCCAGTGGTGAGTTGATGTTGGGGAGGGGTATTGGTATGGCCATCTTCCATTCAGTAGGAGAGGTGTGATTTCCATTTGTGCTCTAGTATAAGGCTTACACCTTTCCGGTTCGTTGTTAATTTTGTCTATAAAAATACTGCATCTGGAAGTTTTTCTTCTAGTTCTAGCCATTATTTCTAGCGGTTTGATAGTGGTTTGCTCAAGGACCAGTGATCCATTTCCTGTATTAATTTTGTTCGTTCTTTCTTTGCGTTCCTTTCTTGCTCTAGTTTCTTGGTCCCATCTTGCAGTGATATGTACCTTCTTATATGCGCATTGTTGTTTTTTCTGCTTTATTGATATCTGAACGTTTGGTTTAACCGCTCCCCTGTTGAAACCTATGTTTTCGAAAAAACCCTGCATTTTTTCTACTGGTGGTTTCTCTCCGCCTCTCTCTTTTCTTTCAATGTTTCTTTTAGTTTTCATTTAATTTCACGTCCGCTGTTTTTTTGGTCTGTGGCCTTTAACATTTTCTTAGCTGTTTACATTTGTTATACTTTTTCTTCCTTGTTGAGGTCATAGGTAACATCTCCCATTTTAACATTTTTCTTGCCACAATTTTTATTTTTGGACTCACCGATATCTAGTTTAGCTTTTCTACCTTCAGTTGTTTTTCTATTTTTTCGACATATTTCTTATGGAAGTCTTCGTGTTGTAGTAGGAAGATATTTTAGATATTGCTAGATGTTTTGGAATTTTCTTTTCATTAGTAGTCTGCACTGAATTCTGCTGTCCTTTTAGTTTTATTGTTCTGTGCAAAGCTTTGTACTTTGAGCCGTAACATACGAATATGATATCAGAATTGTTCTAGCAAATCCTAATTTTTTTTTCTAAATTCAAAAAATAGCTCAAAATCATAAAAAATCTCAATTGAAAGAATTGCCATTCTTTCAACGAATATTTAAAAATTATCTGAAATAAGGTAACCTCATGTGCTTTGAGTCGTAGAATTTGAATATGACATCAGAATTTTTATAGCAAATAACATTTTTTTCTCTCCTCAAGAAATAGCTCAAAATCATCAAAAATCTCAACTAAATAAATGGCAACGTTAGGTATATTATAAAACGTAAAATACGATATTCCTGTGTTTTTTTGTTTTTTGATTCACTGAAACTTAAATAGCTGCAGTAAGGCTCCATATATCATTATTTTAAAAGAATCTAAGAGAAAACTGTAAAGCATGGAAAATCTCATTCTTTTTATTCCTTTTTATGATAACGAACCCTGTTACTCTCAAATTTTCTGTGTAATGGAATTTTCTTCCTCTTTATTTCTCTCTGTTTGTGTTCTCGTCAACATCCAATAAAAATCTGCCATCATATTTACATCCCATCTACCTTGATAATGACGCTCCATTACCATAATATCTTGATGGAATTTTTCACCCTGCTCTTCACTATAATCTCCAAGATTTTCTGAGAAATCGTCAATATGTGAATCTAAGAAATTCAGCTTTGAGTTTATGTGGCTTCTCAAATTTTGAGACTTTTCAACCATTTTAGCGACATTTTCTTTGTAATTTTCACTTTTTTTTTACCGAGAACATTTTTAGCCACTTCTTGAAAACTAATCCAAGCTGTTTTTTGAGTTCTATTCATTTTCGTAAGAAATAGTTCATCTCTAAACATGGTACGTATTTGAGGCCCATCAAAGATTCCTTCCATTAGCTTTCCATATGACAGATTCGGAAATTTCTATTCTATACATTTAAAACATTCTCGTTTATTATCCAAAGCTTTCACAAACTGTTTCATGAGACCGAATTTGATGTGAAGAGGTGGAAGAAGAACTTTTGATGAATCAACCAATGGTGTTGCAATATCGTTAAGTGAGCCCGGTTCAAGAGAAGACCTGCTTGTCCATACCTTTTTCTTATAATGATTTGCTCTATCCCTGCTATATCCCACAGATATTTGAAACATGGAAACTTTGTAAAGCCTTATAGTTGTTGACTTAGCAAAAGTCATCGAATTTTCTAGTCTCCACAGATATACCATTTACGTTCAGAATGTTTTATTTTTTTAACAAATTTTTTATACAGACATCGAGCTACTATTTAAACAAATAAAATATTTCAAACGTAAATGGTACCTATACCTGTGAAGACTCGAAAATTCTATAACTCTTTCTAGGCCAACAATCAGGCTTTACAAAGTTTCCATGTTTTAAATGTCTGTGAGGTAGCAGGCATAGAGCAAATCATTACAAGAAAAAGGAATGGACTGGGCTCAGATAACGTTATTGCAACACCAAGTTATTGCACTACATAAAGATAGCCCAGCTTAGGGACTTTCACGAAACTACAAATTGAGTATTGTGTACTCCAATATTTGGTAGTTTTGCTTCTAACCTAAAAACATTCCCTAAGCCATGCAACTCCAAAATAGGTCTCCGTAGTTGCATCCTGGTTTCTTTTTGGGACATACTGCAAGGATTCTTATTTTCCATAATATACAAAAAATCGCTAATGGGGAAACAAACTTAACGCACATTATTATTATAATATAATATATTACTTCCACATCCAGTGGAAGTATAGTAACGACAAAAAAATTTTTAAAAATTTTTATTGTTCAAGTAGGCTTAGAATGTCATGAAACGTCGAGATTTCAAGTTTGAGCGAAAAAAAATTTCTGTCTGTCGGTCTGTCGGTCTGTAACTTTTTTTGTGCGCACGTTTACTCTGGAACCGTTTGAGATATTGACTTGAAATTTGGTACACATATGTACTTTAACGAGATCTAGAACTAGATTATATTTTCATCTTGTTCCGTCGAAGGGTTGGGGGGTAAATTGGGGTAAATTTGGGGAAAATAGGTAAATCAAGCAGGTAAGAGTCCATAAAATTGGTATTTATTATATACAAGAGAAGCTAAGGTCTCAAAAAAAATTTTGGCATTGGCCATCCCCATTACCAACCCCATTAAAGGGGATGAAAAAAAAATGTGATTTAGTGTGTGTACAAGAACCAGAAACCTCAAAATATTTTTTTACTTTATCCACCCCCCCCCCTCTCCCACCCCCTGTCACCACCCCCACCCCACTACCGATGTGGGGTATCGTTTTATGGGTTTTTGGGGTAGAGGATTTCAAATATTATATTATTAAAGTTCCATAAACAATTATTTCCAGATACAAAATTTTTTCGTTATGTGACTTGGATAGAAAATCCGGATGTGGAAGTAGTGATTCCTTCGGCAGCGTTTTTTTTTAATATTTCGATTACAGTTAAATTTATTTTTGCTTTTACATTTTTCCAAATCTTCAGATGAATTTTTCCTATATTTATTCATCTGTGGGGTTGTAATCCCCTACGCCCATGGAAATTTAAATTAACTTCAGGTACATACAAGGGCTACACCTTAATACATACTACAACAAATTCTTACAATATTAAGACTAAATAACTCACCTCATGCAAAGCTTTCATTCAGTTTCATGAATTTATATTGAAAATATGTAGACGATTTTTTATGGCCAGCTATCTTTAATCAAAATCTTAAAATTTAGATACTACAAAATTGTTTGTATTTAATTTGAAGCTAGTAAGATGAGTATAATTCAAACTATTTAATATATTTCGCTTAATTAAAACTATTGATCAATATTAAACAAAATTGTGTTTTATAGTGTTCCTTTCGAATTTGAAATGAAAAAGAATATTTTTGCTTCTTCTGAGTTTAATATTAAGTGAACAAGATGATTAAAAGAATAGTATATTGTTTTATTAGGAGTAAAAGTGAAACTTTTGTGACGGACTAACAAAGTGAGTCCGGCAATTACAGACTAGTCACAACAAGTGGTTTTTACTTCGAATAAAATATGCTATTTTTTTCTTCAAACGTCGATTAGCTATAAAAAAAATAAAGATAAAAAATCTCGAATTTCATCACCAAAAATGCATTGTGTTAATATCGCATGGCCGGGGTATTAAATAAAATATGCGTTGCTATGGATATTACTTTTTCTGCCGCTCACAGCATCAGAAATAGTTATTTATGTACCAAGGCTTGTAAATATATTTTACAGGCCGAGAACACAGTGCAAAACGAAGCCGAGGTGTATACGATGTTTTTCGTACTACTAGCAATATTACAATTTTTAGGAAAATTCATTTAAAATTATTATATTTCAAGATTTGTCGAACTCATTTATTAGTTGGCTTAGACTCTAATTGGAGTGTGTTTGCTTTCTGCTATGATTACTGTCAATAAGTTGTCTAATTGATAACTTCATAATAATTTCCGCCTTTCAAGTTTTTTACGTGAGTTTTTGCAATAAAAATATGGATTATGATGAAAGTATCTAGATTCAGGAGGTAGCCAAAAATGTGCTTCGTTGGTGTCAGAATTTCATTATTATCAACTTCCTTATTATTTTACTTTTTTGCCCTAGGCCATAAAAGTAAATTTTGTGCTTTCTTACCTATGAGCTCCAAGTGACACTTTCATAATACCGACAGACGTCAATACATAACACTTACAGAGCTAGTAGTATGAAATAGTTATTTTTATACCAAGGCCGCGAAATTCCTTTTTACGTACCGAGAGAAAAATTATGGCCGAGGCCGCTAAAAAATTTCGCGGCCATGGTATAAACACTATTTTTTGTGTAACCGTAAATTACAGTTGGTATAGATGGTGAAAATAACACCACCGTTTATGCTATATTTTGCTAAATAAACGCGGTGGCCTAACGTCAGAGCATTTCTATGGAAACGGTATATTTTGAATGTATACTTGACAGTTCTCGAATAATCGTAAAAATGTCTGAGAGCCATAATGAGATTTCAATTTCTTGTACTCCTCCAGAGTTAAAAAGTATTATAAATTCGGCACTTGCCGATTTAATACCAGAAAAATCCAAACGGATATACGAAAAATGTTACAGCAAGTAATTTTTGTTTGTCATATTTTAGAAATGTCAATTTTGAAGTGACTTATACGTCAATTATTATGAAAGTGACTTTTAGTTTTTCGGCCGTTACTAAGGATAACGGCCGTGAAATTGAATTTCTCGGACTGTTTTGAGAACGCGAAATATTCATTTCACGTACGGCTGCACCAAAAAGTACTTTTACGTCCGTTGTTAATGGCAACGCATAGCCGTCTAAAATGTCAAACTTTAATGTCGTGAAATGAGTTAAGAAATGTCATGTTTTTCTGACGCTTGAAGCAAAATGAAATTTAAACAAAAATATCTCTACCGAATATACAAGGTGCCCCAATAGAAACTCCCAGGCCGGATATCTTCTAAACGAATAGAGATATTTTAATTCTGCAAACACCAATTTGTAGAGATCTGTAGATCATAAGGAGGGCTTCAGTTTTGAATATAATTGTTTTTTGAATATATCAGTATGTAGATGGCGCTGAGCTCTAAAGAAATATTTCGATGGGAGATATTCTGAAATGCGGTTTATGTGAAAGAAAATGCATTTCTAAGTAGATATTTGAGTCCAAATGTTGCCATTTGTTCATATTGAATAATTGTAATCTATTGAACATTTCATGGAAAAATCTGTATTTAATTTACAAATTTTGAAAGAAAAGCGTATTTAAAGAATTTTTTCATATCTTATAAATTAAATACATTTCAAGTTTCTTTTGGAAGAAACAAAAAATATTATTTGTCATACCGTGTGGCCACGAGTCATTGTACGCCCCCTCTTTTTGTTTTTGAATTTAAAGATTTAATTTTCGGTGCACATAAATTAGACAAAAGTGAGTTACTTTTAGACTGACAGGAATGAAAATATCACTTCCGATTGAACCGGAAGTGACACCTACTTTCTTATCTTAAACATACTGACTAGGTATATTTTTTTGGTGGTTTCTCATTAAGTATAAAATTCTAAGTACAACATTTTCTCCGATTTAAATAATCCCAAAAAATAAGTAAGATACGAACAATTTTTAATTTTTTGCAAAATGGCAGCGTCAGATGAACGCGACGTAAGAAAATTATTAAGTAAGCTATGGAAATTATTAGTAAGGTTGTAGACTTGTCTGTAAAGAACAAAGTAGTTATTTGTATTACTGATTTTTAAGTTTTTCCCAAAAGACGGATTTCATTTTCATTTCCGTAGGGGTCCCATGGAAATTTTTTTAATGGGACCATGCTATTTTCTTTTATTAATAAGAGAATAATGATTTATAAACTTCATTTCTTAACGATATCCTTCGTAATAATAAAAATATTTTTAAAAGGTAGATACAAATTAAACAAGAAATAATTTTAATAAAACGTAACAATCATGAATAAATAAAATAACAAAATTATTTAAAATTTAAATTATAATAAACCGTAATTTTAATTGTTCAAACTCTACGCCGTTTTGATTAATACACAGAGTAGCGCGACTTATTGTTGCTCGTCTAACATTATTCTGTAATTACTGAGGTGTTATTTGTGCAATTTCGTGTCAAACTGTCTCTTCCAGGTCTTGCCTTGTGATTAGAGCAGTTGCTTAGACTCTATTTTTCAAATGCGCTCAAATAAAAAAAATCAACTAGGGTTAAGTCAGGAGACCTTGCAGGCAATCTGACTGGACCATGGGTTCCAATACAACGATCTGGAAACAATTCATTTAGGTAATCCTTAACGATAATAGCACTGTGTGGTCCAGCCCCGTCTTGTTGGAAGTAAACCTCGCCAATATTGGTAATTTAAATAATCTGTGGAATTATTATGCTATGTATTTATGTGTATCTATATATGCGTGTAGTGTACACATACTGTTTAATTGTATCCCAGGCTCAAATATCTTTAATATTTTGTGGAGTATTATGTTTATTTATTTATATAATGTACTTATTTTTCACGTTGTCTTATGTAATTCTATTTACTATATTAAATAGGCATTGTTATTATTATTATTATTATTATTATTATTTTGTTAAAAACCAGTCACCCTTCTCTGTGGCTCCGACCCTCACAGAGGGGAGCTGGTAGTAGCGGCAGTCACTCCCCACACCCGTGGGGTAAGTGACTACTGGGTCCGAGAAACGTGTGCCCTAAGCAGACGTAATGAACCGAGGATGACGGCCTTCTGCATTCTGCCGGCTAAGACCTCTGCCGAATTTCGGCATGCCGGTAAGATCTTAAGTTCTGAAAGCAGTGTGTGTGTCTCGTTCCACCGAGGGCTCCTATAATCACTATCACTATCTTAACAGTATGGTCTGGATAGAATCTGCGGAGTTCGAAGAGCAAATCTCAATATTTTGTCCGTTTTTCCTCCTCCTTCAAGACAATGTTGTTCTCCGCGGGAGCCGAGAACTCCACGACGAATATTGTCTTGAGTTGATGGTCGAGGCTTGCTGGCTTGTATTTGCCTGACGGTGGGAGACGAGTAGTTCAAATAAATTACACATCTCATTTCCCACAACGGACTCAGTATCACCTGGAGCGTAATGCAGCACTGGTGTCTCGTCTATCTCATACGAGTGCATTAGGTGATAGTAAAGTACTCGTAATGCTCCGTCGTGCCTCTGGATATAGGCCGAGACTGCATATGTCGGACAAGCTGACAACAAATGCATCAAAGTCTCTGGCGCCCTGCGGCAGGCCCTGCAGCTGACATCAGGGACCTCTATACCCATGGCACGACTTCAATAGACGAGGGTGTTGAATACACCATCCTGGCAAGCCATTATGAATCCCTCGGTCTCAGACTTCAGCCCGGCTGACCTTAAGAAGGCAAAGGTCAGCCTTTCGGATAAGTCAAGGTTTTCCATATTTTTATAGAAAACCCCATGCATTGTCTTATCCGTGTGAAGCTGCAGAAAGATGTTGTATTCTGCAGCTTTAATTTGGGCTTTTCGTCGAGTAGGTTCCAACTCGGTGACAGAGTCGGGATTTACCCGCTCGACCGAGGGCTCGAAGGAGAGACCAAGTTCATCGGCTGCTCTCTGTCCTGCCTTACATAAAAAGGCTCCTACCCCTGCATTTTTATGGTCCCGGACCATGCAGAGGAGGGGATCCGAACTCCTGATGACCACAGGCTCCATCCAGAACCATCCTGTTATGGAGACTCTTCAAACTTGAGAGTCCACGGCCTCCCCGATGTCGCGGGAGGTATAGCCGTGGAACGGATGGTTTAGGATGCAAGCTCCTATTGAGATGCATCTTCTTGCGGGTTCCTACATCGAGTTGACGCAACTCCTCTCGACTCCACTTCACTACTCCAAAGGAGTAGAGAAGAATCGGAACGGCAAGCATGTTAGTAGCAGACACCTTGTTCTTCCCCGACAGTTCTCAAGACCAGATCTGTCGGAGTCAGTGCGGTGAGCGTTTTTTACTACACTCACTTCTTGGGTGGAGCGTTGCTCCACTACGACTCTCCGGCATCTAGATGTTGTAAGATGGTTCAGTCTACGACCTACGTGTCCTCTCCGTAGTCCCCGCATCGTCCTCTCTTGAGATGGACCAGTGCACATTTGTCCAACCCGAACTCCATTATTATTATTATTATTATTATTATTATTATTATATTTCGGAGAAAGTCTATATATATTAGTCCAGTTAGATTTTCGTCAAATATTATTGAACCTATGATACGGTCGTCCAGTATGCCTAGCAAGCATTGAAGTCAAACCGCCCTTGTCTCATAATATGAAAATTTTCAATTGCCAATATCGAGAGTTGTTCCGTACAAGGTTTGTAAATCTCGATTTATCAGAGAACATGTTTTTAATAAAATTCTCATTTCTTAATTGGCGGAACTGTGACCAATTACAAAAAGTAATAATCATTCTCATACAAAAATTGATGCAATTGATATTTAGAAGAACGATAGCCGTGTTTCTTTAAAATTTCCTTGACTGATTCTTTGGAAACTGGTCATTCATGTTTAATTCGTCTTATCGAAATAGTTGGGACAACATGTAGGAAAGCTAATACATTAATTTCCGTTCCTTCATCCACAATAAATCTTTCTTCAATTTCTATATCAAGTTCAGTTCTAAATTGATGCTCCAACCGGGCGAAATACTTTCTCGGAGGTTGTCTTCTTTCTGAATATTTCTGTCCATACAGAGTTTGTGCATTACGTTGAGTCTCTCCATAAGTTATTAACACGTCAACCTTTTCATCTCTTGAATATTTTTCTACCTTTTCATATTAATTTACTTGTTTATAACAAATTCAATACACTTACTTCAGATAATCAGTGAATAATGTCAAGAGTAATTCAATTGTTGCCAATGTCTGTCATTTTCATGGCCACCTTCAATTTTGGATTCAAATGTATATAGGTACTTTATTTAAATTATCTTTTGACGCTTACCTTTTAGAAATACTTTTATTATTACGAAGGATATCGTTAAGAAATGATTAATGGCGAAACAAATTAATTTATGAATTATGATTTCTGATTAATAAAAGAAAAGAGCACGGTCCCATACCATAGAACCCCTACGGAAATGAAAATTAGAATGAGAAAAATCTAAAAATAGTCGTACTGTCATGCGCAAAAAAAGGGACAAGCCTTATAACGTATTTTTGCGAAAATCTGGTAGTGTAGGTACACCTAACTTTAATTTTTGTGACTGTCAGTTATTTGTCAAAATTCATTGCAAGTGTGCAAATAGAGACAGGTTTACATTAGAAAAAAATAGTTGTCCTATTTTTTTTGCTCACGACAGTACTTCAGTTCAGTAATTCAAATAACTATTTTGTTCTTTACATAAATCTACAACTTTACTAATAATTTCCATAGCCTACTTAGTAATTTTTTTACTTCGCGTTCATCTGACACGGCCATTTTGAAAAAAGTTCGTATCTCACTTATTTTTTGGAATTTTTTAAATCAGAAAAACGATTCTACTTAGAACGTTTTGCTTAATAAGAAACTGTCAAAAAATATACTCATTCTATTTAAGAAAAAAAAGTTTGTCACTTCCAGTTGAACCGGAAGTTATTTTCATTCCTGTTAGTCTAAAAATAGCCCACTTTTATCTAATCTGTGTGTACCAAAAATTTTTAAATTAAAAAAAAAAAATCAAAGAATTGGGGACGTGTGGTCACCTGGTATATTGATATGTACTAATTGTGAAAAATCGTGACTGAAAAAGTTGAATCGTTATTATTAAATCTAAAGGAGCATTCATGTTCGTTGTACCTAACTTTAAATGAACGACCCGTTTGTCCTATATAGAAGGCATCACAGTCTGGGCACTTTAACTTATAAACTCCAGATTTTTGCGTATCATTAGTTGCATCCTTAGCATTATACAAAAAGTGTGAGAGTTTTGACTGTGATCTGAAAGTACTTAAAAATAAAATGTTTATTTTTTCTGAAATGTTGCCGTAATATGTTAGAGCTATCTATATATTTTGCTGGGTTATTATCTTTATTACTCGGGTAAATTTTGTGGCAAGCTAGTTTGTATTGCTTTTTACTTATTAAATTTTCTATTGTTTTTTCTTTAAAATCGTTGTTTGCTGCTATTGCTTTGATCGTAATTAATTCAATAACTAAATTTGGTTCTGAGAGAGGTAGCGTTAAGGTTCTATGTATCATGGAGTTATAGGCTGCCAACCTATGTATATATATCTATATAGGGCCATGTGAGTTATGTGATATAGTGGTGTCGGTAAAAGTTGGTTTTCGGTAGACATCAAACGTAATTTTACTTGTATCGTGTTAATGTTAAGTCCAAGAAATTGATTTTACCACCCTTTTCAGACTCTGGAGAAAATTTTATACTTGGATGGATGGATGTTTTTTTTAATTTCATTAATAACATTCATGAAATTAAAAAAAAAACATCTACTTAATTGTCTCGGTGTGCCAGTATAGCACGCCAATGCATCATCTACGTATCTATGCCAATTTAATGTTTTTTAGCTAATTGGGAACTAGTTATCTCCTATAAAAATGTCTGCCAGAAGAGGACTCAATGGAGATTCCATTGCTAATCCTGTATTTCGTTTATAAAATTCGTTTTACTAAATTGGCAATAATTTTGACTAAGACATAGATCTAAAGTTAGTAATAGCCCTTTTTTATTAGAATGGTTACATGAGTTTTCTTTAAAAAATCTGTGACAAGTGATTTACATTTTTCGGTGGGAATATTTGAAAACATATTTAAGACATCAAAAGATATTAAAAGGCAATTTCCTAGAATTTGTAAATTCAATAGAGTTTTTTACCGTATGTTTTCTCTTCGAGAGATATTTTCCGTTTTAGAAAAGTATATAATGATGACGGAGCTATATAAGAGTCATTATTCAATGCTATTAAAATTGCGGAAATTATGCTTGAGAAGTGTTAGAATATCGAACGTGAGGTATTTATTGCAACTGCAATGCACTACCGTGTGCTCGATATAAAATTCTGCTTGGAAACCCACCTGTGTTATCTGCGATTCTTGATATGAAAATGTGGCCAGATGTGGCTTGTGGATAAATTAAAGAAAACTGTGCTTTGTTCTATAGGATACAAATTAAATAACAATTAAACTTAAAATTAATAAACAGAAAAATTTGAAACCATTGGCGTAGTCAATAAAACATATAAACACCGAGGTAGGTAAGCCTACATGGGGATAGAGGAAACACTTTTTGCAAAAAAATAGACAATTATTAGTTTTAAATGTAATTTCAAAAAATTGTGATATCATATTAAATTATGATGAGGAAATGAAAAATTTTGAAAAATGTATGGAAAATGTATAACAATTGACAAACAGAAACGCGGGAATAGGAAAGAGTTACAGAGCAGAAATTACGTTTGATATATTATTTAGTTTCAGAAAATTATATAGAAAAAGAGCCAGTAAGTAATAGGAAAATGTAAAATGGTATGGTAGTTGGCGTTGAATGTAAAATTGTGGACATAATGCAGTCTAACACACTGCACTGTCGGACTCGGTAATATTAAATGATTAATTATTATTGAGAGAATGTTGAAAATTCTTTCAAAAAGTTTATATATAAATTATTTTCTTATAAAATGCAGTTTTTACTTCTTCCTCGGACTATAAAGTGTGTCCCCGGAAAGTACACCGCACTCTTGCAAACTTTCTTATTTTTGATTTGCCGAGAAAGAATCATTCCTTATAAAGAGTTTTGCTTGTCTTAGAAAATATGAAATAGACTTTAAACAAACTACCTTTATTTTTACATTTTTATTGGAAATTTTATTTAACAAGGCTTCTTCAATTGTGAAGAAAAGCTTAAATACGGAATTTTGTTGCAAAATAAGAAAATAACAATTAAAAAAAATTGCATTCAACTAAGTTGAAAACTAGTCCACATGTAGACCTCCTACTAGTACACATTTCTCTAACGTTTTTCTAAATTATTCATAGAATGAAAATATTATTACGATCTCAATCTTCATTTACGTTTGCAACAGCATCCATAATTTTTTGCTTTAATAAATCTACGTCGTTTTCGATATCGTTTGCATATATTTTTTGTCTTAAATACCCCCATGAGAAGTTATTCAAAGGGGTTAGATCCGGCTAACACGCTGGCTATGTTGTTGGTCCATAGCGGCCAATCCACCTGCCGTGGAAGTGATTTGTCTAGTACCATTGTCTAACTAGAATTTAAGAATGTACTGTGCATCCATATTGCTGGAAAATTATTTTTCTTCTAAATTCTAAATTTACGTTGTACAGTCCCCTAAAGTTCTGTGATGCATTATGCCACACCAAACATTTACTTTTTTAAACTTTTGACTATTAGTGGTAATTCGGAAATTAGGATTTTCCTGAGCCTAGTACCTACAATTTTGAGTTTGAGTCGTAAAAGTATAGATTCGTCCATGAATAAAATGTTTCGATCAAATGATCTATCTGTTAAAATTTTCTCACCCATAGTTAAACTAAATTCCAAACGACGAGCATCATCTCCAATTGAAGTTTGTCAATAAATTTATAAAATAAAATAAAAATTTATTGCTGACTAAAATCCTCTGAATATGAGATTTGCTAATACCTAAATTGATTGGTCTTTTCCTTAACGACCATCTTGGATGTTCTTATAGAGAGTTTCAAACTACAAGGGTAGCGGCGTCATCTTGATTTAATTATTTTTTGTTTTTTTTTTTATATTTTTTACATTCCCAATAGAATTAAATTTATAAATTAATTTACGTACTGCTTTGCTAGTCACTTTAAAATTTGGATAATTCTCATTAAAAACTTGTATTGCGTATTATAAGAAACAGTTTCGATTCCATAGCATTTGACCAAGTAAATTCGTTGTTTCAGGGTTAGCATAGTCCAAGAATCAGTAATTATTATTTTTATAGAATATACAAAATACGAATAAATATCTATTACACTGACATTGCCATTAATGCCTTGGCAGTACTTGATGTAATCTCATCTGCTTATGAAGAATTTAGAAAAAGATTTAAAAAACATGTAATAGTAGGAACTCTACACGTGGAGTAGTCTTTAACTTAGTTGAATAGAATGTTTCTTTTTTTAAATTGTCATTTCCTTATTTTACAACTAAACTCTGTATTTAAGCTTTCCTAAAATTGCTAAACAAAATTGCCAATAAAAATGTAAAAAGAGGTAGTTTGCTTAAAGTCGATTTCATTCGTCAAATCAAAAATAAGAAAGTTTACAAAAGTGCGGTACCCCATCCGGGTACCGCACTTTTGTAAACTTCCAAGGACACACTGTATATACTTATACGAAAGCAAATTCACGTATTTTAATTCTTAATTCGTTTAACACTTTTTACAAACAAAGGTTAAAAGTAAAAATTGTTAAATTGTCTTTGTAAAGTCTATCAAACATAGTTCAAACAATATTTTAAAAAATAATTACATTTTAGGATTTCGTGGAAATCCATTGCTCTCGACGGCACGTCCGTCCGTTCATCAGTCTATCCGATCGCCAGTTCATCTGTCCGTAAGTCTATTCAGTTCATCCGTTCGTCAGTACTTCCATCCATCTGTCTCTCATCACCTACTAACTTTTAAACTATAAATATTATATACATGCATTTGCACCACGTATGTGAAATAATGACTCAAAGTCAGTTGATGGCCCTTTTTTCAAACATACAGGTGTGACATATCGTTGGAATGAAATTTTTCATTAGAGTGCATCATATTTTTTTCACATTTATAATTTGAAATATGCGTCATGAAAGAAAATAATATGTACATATTATGTGATATTTAGCTACCACATCTCTCTATATTTGAATAAAATTTTGTAATAGAACTTTTTGCGTTTATCAACGACAAATAGGTTTGATTTGGATATTTCAAATGGTTTACTAGATATCGCACTGTCTTCCGTTGATTTAATGGTTTTAGATTATTTATATATGCTAAAACAATTCTAGTTTTCCTACAAAACTGTCTATTAGCGAATGAAGCATGCTTGATCAGGATTTTTGTTGATATGTTTTCGAGTAATTGAAAACAGGCAAAATCACTTATTTTTAAGCTTAAAACAATTAGAGCACAGAAAATACTGACTTTACAATAAGCAAAAAATTAAGAAGATATTGTAATTTGTCCAAAGAATATGAAAATTGGATGCAAGAAAATAATATTTTTCGATTGTATAAACAATTTTTATTTAAATATTATCTGACCTGATTCCGTAAAAGAAATTTAATTCTAATTTTTTTTTATGCTCATTCCCGAAAAGTGACAGTTATTTCTGTGACGCGTAAGTTCAGGAAGTTATGTAACGAATTTCTTTCTTCATTATTATTAATTTTAATCTATTAAATAAAATAATTTTACATTAAATATGAAGTGCATAAGAAAATGTCACTGTGAACAAAAAGGTACAATGCGCTACAAACAAATCTGTAAAAGTATTTATATGAAACTTGGTCGGCAGTTATTTTTCTTTTGGGGGACTCTGTATTTTTCCCTAATAGTGAATTAGGTTTGCTTGGCAGTTAACAGTGCTAACTATAAAATCCAAATATTATTTTCTTCTCTCGTCTTTTAATTAATTATTTTATGAGGATGACCCGGAATTAACCACCCACCCTGTATAATTTAAGTTAAACATGTACTATACTTGTTTCACTAAAACCATATTCTACAAAGTATACTCTACATACCAAACATTATTGTTCTCCGTCGTGTTTTTTTTATTAACAATTTTTTTAAATTATCATTTCGGTACATTTTCACTAAAAGCATATTAAGTGTCTGCTTTGGTAATAGAGTGAACTACTTATCAGCTAATTTTCTACATCAAATAGTTTTTTTAGATATAGCAATATAGACCGACAGACAGACAAAATACGACAGACAGACTGATAGCGAGTCTGACGGAATTGAAAAATTCTTGGCGTCGGTGATAGGCCTTGGTAGCGGAAATAAGCATAAGTGAATTAATAAAAAAATGTTCAAATAGGTAATTGCAGTCGGTTACTCCCCACCGCCATTTTCATTCGTTTCATAATAGTCTCAGTAAACATAAATATCTAAAGGATATATCAACTAATCTACGTATAGTTTGTTCAAACCTGAGAGACACTGCATATTACACTGTCTATATTTGGTACATCTTCGTATTCTTATGCGCCTAATCAAAAACCTTAGTAACGTTTTGCTCTAAAGTTATAATAAAACATAGTTTATGTAAGATAAGGCAGTTTTCACGCCTCTGACGGTCATTCTGTATGACGGATATGGTTTAATTTCAAGTATTGCACTATGATATTTTACTTATGCGGACCGCACACGATCAATAATATTGTCGGTATCGGTTTGACAATATTATTGTCAATACCATTTAAAATAATTGGATATCTTCAATATCAATATCTCAATAATGAGCGCACACGGTCAATAATATTGAAAGTATTGACAATACTATTGATTGTGTGCGGTCCGCTTTATGTTTCAAATTTGAAATAAAAATTTCAAGTACATATCCAATACCTGTTTTATTTTTATTATTTAAATAAACATTCGGCAACTGCAACTTTCTTTCGTTTCGCAATAGCCTTATTGAAAACACCTTCGTAACATATTGCTTTAAGTTTATAATAAAACATAATCTGTATAAAACATGATAGCTTATACGGTCCTGGCGATCACCCTGTATAATTAATATAGTCCAATTCCGATAGAAACTACTTTATCATTATATTCTACATATGTGCCAAATTTTAAATGAAAGTTTAAGTCAAACAGAAGTTATCGTGTTTATCGGCAACACCCGACTGCAACTTTGATTTATTTCGTGATAGTCTTATTAAAAATATATTAATAAAATGTAGTAAATGTAGAATAAATGCATAGTCTAGCCTACATAAACTTCGTTCGAACCCGAAAGACATATTGATATGTGAGGTTTGTGTCACTTCTCGTGAAGGCGCACCCCCCCCCCCCCCCCCTGTATCTTTATTATTTTTGACAGAGTTTATAATTATCACCAGCTATTCAATGGCGATTTGCCCTACACATAAATGTTGTCTACATCTAAAATGCCAGCATACTGCAATAAGAAAAAATTCTCAATTTTCAAGAAATCATAGTAGGCTTAGAGTGAGACAATAATTTTGTACAAAAAGTTGTTCAGAATCACGAGTTGTATTTATGTGTATTAATTTGTATATTAAATTTCGGAAAGGGAAGAAATGAAATGTCTTGATTCCTATTCTCCTATCTTCTTTACGTAAAAAAGTGTACCTTCTAAATGTCGCTACGAGTAACCGCTTTCGAAATATTTGGTTTTAAAATATTCAATGCAACCAATTTGAATTATGATTTGGGGATGTACAATTTTTCAAAGTAGGCTTTGATTAAAACAAAAATAATAAGAGACGCTTTCAAAATTAATATCTGTCAAACTTACTTGCTGTGTGTCAGCATTTTGTGTGTTGTTAAAAAATATCTAATCAAATTAAATTTAAAATGCCAAGGCATAATTTATTTTCAAACGGAGATATGTGTGATGTGGTTTGCCTATAAGCGCAAGAAACTTTTAATGGAAATTTATCCAAATAGGAGACAGCGAGATTTTAAGTTATTTCATAATATTTACAGTAGATTGGGGGAAACTGGTTCCTTTCGTCCCAAACGAGATACCGTGGGACGCCCAAGAAATATTACTGTGGAACAGGGGGAAGGAATCTTGGTCCGTGTTGTAAAAAACCCAGAAATAAGTATTAGGTGTATGGCTACTGTTACTGGAGTAAGTAATTCATCGATTTCAAGGATTTTTCATCAAGAAAAGTTTTATCCGTAACATTTTACGCTTGTTCAAAATCTGCTGGAGGCTGATCTTCCAGCCAGGTTACAGTTACGAAGTCACCTTTACACGCAGATGTATATTTAACTTTAGAAACAAACATGCGTGTGGCAGAAAATCCGCACCTAGTAGTCGAACGCCACTTTCAACATGAATTTAAAATAAACATTTGGTGTGGAATTATTGATAATTATTTTTTTGGACCATATGAGTTACCACCTAATTATACCTAAATTTTCTACAAACTCAGCTAGGCGAGTTTTTGAATGATGTACCACTATATTTAAGACAAAATATGTTTCTTATGCAAGATGGAGCTCCACCGGATTTTCTTATACCGATCAGAAACTACCTAAATTAAATTTTCCTGGTCGCTGGATAGGTCGTGGGAACAATATGCCTTGGCCTGCGCGGAGTCCCGAGTTTAATCCGTTGTATTCTTGCGTATGGGGATGCATCAAAACTCTTATGTATCAGGATGCAGTAAATAATCGAGAAGAATTATTGCAGAAAATTAGAAATGCTTTCCCAAATTTTAAGTTTATTTATTTGAAAGTCATTTTTCTTCGTACTTTTTTTGCTAGTGTTGGAATGTGATAAATTTAAAAAATCTGAAAAAAGAGAATTTAACTTTATACTGTTCGCTTCACTATCAATTATTCTGTAAATCAAACAATAATATGATATTTTGTTTTATTTAAATTGGTTAGACTGAATATTTTAAAACTAAATATCTCGAAAACGGTTACTCGTAGCGACATTTAGAAAGTGTATATTTTTACGCAAAAGAGACAGGAAAATAATAATTTTTATTTAAAAGAATTTAAAAAATCGACAAAAATATATGACACATAAGCGACACGCAAACTACCGTGGCGCCCTCTACAAATAACAGCAAAAGTATGAATAGATTTGAATTCCTCACCTCAAAAAATCCCCAGTCACCAAATTTTGTTTAAATATTTCAATTTTTAAATAAATTATTTAAAAAAAAAACCAAAACAAAAATTTAATTTTGACACCCTGTATCTCTGTTAATATCAACTTTTGGACTAAGGTAAGTTTAGTTAAATCGTAATACTTTTACGTAAGAAATCTGCCTTGCTCTATGTACCATTACTTGTGGGACATTCTGTATATTGATATCAAGATTCCATTCATGTTTTATATTTCAAGAAGAATAAACGTTTATTTGGGGAATGCGTATTTAATTACCTTAATATATTACAAATCTATAATTCAATAATTCAATCACTTGATCATTTTGCCTACTTCTGTATTGTCTACTGAACTGTACTACTCTGCTAACTGAACCTGACTCTGAACTGTACTGTCCCCGGGTGGCCACTCACTTTCCTTTTATACTCTTGGGTAACTAGTTCTGGAACATTCTACAACCCTCCAGGAGATGGTAGTAGTTTCCTAGACTATCCTAGATGCTGACATCGAACCCGCCATCTCTGGGACGATAGCCGAACTAACTAGCCAAGTTTTCTATTAAATATACATGGAACTTAGAGGAAACCCACATTCTGAGGGTAGAACCATGTAACACTATTGTACATATGTGGTAAAGGATCCCGCACGTTTCTTATGTAAAATAATGCCCGGTAGATTTGGTGGAAATTGAAATATGTTATTTATGAAATCATCCTGAATAAAAGTCTCCATGGGAGCAAGGCCGAAAAATTGGACCTGCGTTTATTGAATTATGATGTGGCTGAAGAACAGCTCGAGTTTGACACGAATGTTCAAAATTAGAAATCCAACAAACTAATTAGCCTCCTCCCTAGATACAGACCACAATACGAACCGGAAGTACGAACCGGACGTTGCATGATTAAGTCCATTTTTTAGACAGAAGATTTCTTTTTCAGTCTCAGTATTGACCTGCGTGTTAAGTACGTATAAAGGGTAAATAAATGGATTTCAGGCCTCCTCGCTAGATACGGAATGGACCACAATAACACAGGACTGAAGTGCGAACCAGAAATTGCATGATTAAGTCCATTTTTAAGGGTGAAAACTTTTTTAGTCTCAGTATGGACCTGCGCATTCAGTTGGTATAAAGGGTAAATATGTAAATGGGTTTCAGGCCCTATGGACCGCAATAACACAGGACTGAAGTCTGAACCGGAAGTAGCATAATTAAGTCCATTTTGAAGTATTTCAGCGTATATATAGACATGCGTAATAATTACGTATTTATGGTAAATGAACGGGTTTCAGACATCCTCGCTAGATATGGACCACAATAACACGGCGCAGAAGTGCAAACCGGAAGTAACATGATTAAGTCCATTTTGAAAGGTGAAAACTTATGCAGTCTCTTTATAGACCTGGATAATAACTTTTTGTTCGCACTTCAGTGCTGTATTTTTGTGGTCCACATTTAGCGAGGAAGCCTGAAACCCGTTCATTTACCATGAATACGTAATTATTACGCAGGTCTATATATACGCTGAAAAAGGTTTCACCATTAAAAATGGACTTAATTATGCAACTTCCGGTTCGGACTTCAGCCCCGTGTTATTGTGGTCCATTCCATATCTAGCGAGAAGGCTTGAAATCCATTTATTTACCGTTTATACGTACTTAATACTCATTTGTATACTGAGACTGAAAAAGTTTTCACTCTAAAAAATTGACTTAATCATGCAACGTCCGGTTCGTACTTCTGGTTCGTATTGTGGTCCATATCTAGGGAGGAGGCTAATTAGTTTGTTTGATTTCTAATTTTGAAAATTCGTGTCAAACTCGAGCTGTTCTTCAGCCACATCATAATTCGTTCCGAATTTGATAGACAACTTCAAAGCTCCATAACTTAAAAACTATTAATTTTTCGGCCTTGGTCCCATGGAAACTTATTCAGGATGACTTCATAAATAACATATTTCAATTTCAACCAAATCTACGGGGCATTATTTTACATAAGAAACGTGCAGGGTCCTTTGAAACAGAAATTTTAAGTCTAAAAGAAGTTATCGTATTTACAAGAAACGATCTACAAACACACTGTGCATACATACATACACACGAACTTTTCCTATTTGATATTTGAGTTCAGAGTGTTATGAAAGGGATTTCTGTACAAAAAACTAAGGCGATTGTTAAAAATTTTGTTCTGTATAATAGGTATAATAATGTATGCGTGGTAAAGGGTGTAGCCGGATAAGCATATGAAAAATGCCCATGAAGGAAATTACATGAAATGGACATCAAAATATTTCCTTGACTGTAAAAAAATATTTGTTACAGTATTATTCCAGAAATCCAAGGGGGAGCTGAATTTTTGCAAAAAAAGCAATTGTTAATTGAAAATTTGTGTCACGCCAAATTTTGACCAATTTGTAACAGATCCATCTACCGTGTGATAAATAATAAATAGCAACCTGCGGTTGCTATTTATTTGCGTTGCTGTTCGTAGTCTCTTAGTACAATTACAAAAATGACGTATTCCAGTATATCCATCAGAATTTGGCCTGTAGTCTATGTAGCATTTGCGGGTTCTTCTGCTAATGTGTCGAAACCTTATCGCATTTCACTATATGTAGATTTTCAAACTTGCTATATAGCAACTAACGTTGTTCATGAAGTGATGCACAACTTTGTTGTCATGGTAATATCATAGGCTACATCCCCACCTTCGAGATTTATGATTACAGTTACAAGTTTATGCCCGTTTGAGTCACGCACAGAGTCAGCAGTAGCCGCATCGCAACAATATTTTCGTCACTTCCATGCAATAGAGAGAAACTGAAATAAAACATGAACTCCAAAAAAACACAGATCGTATTGTATTATATTAGTAGAAATCAGTGATTGTAGAAATGAATAGTTTTTGGCGAAGTTTTTATTTTCTTTCAGCATCTGCTATCAAATCAAAAAATCTGAGAAAATTTAAGTACATTAGCAATACAGAGGCGCCTCTGTTAGACAAAAATCATGATAGCACCTTTTCAAAAAAGAAGTGAAAACGCCTGAAGGCGCTTGTTACAAATTCTGTGGCCGTACCACCTCAATGCTCTAAGAAGTACGTCCCACAAAGCCACTTTCCAGCATTGTATTTTCCTGAATTCTCTCATTTTTTGGTCACTTCAACCGGTGAGAGGGCAATATAGAGCTCCCTTCTTAACATTGGGCTGATATTACCAAAGAGCTGTTGGAGGAGAGCTTTGGTGGGGCTGTGCGCCTAACGGGCAACCGCGACAGGTCGTGTAATGCTGTCAAACGTGCCATATAACAAAGAGAAGACAACTAGAATAATTAATGGATCTTAAAATGTCTGCCAAGACGTTGTGAATAACAAGATGAAAAAGATATCTATCATGAATTTATTAATCCAGCTGAAATTCTGGCCCCTATTTTTGATACCGCAAACGTGCAGCTGGTGATAGATAGAGGAAAGTAACGAGGATTAATTATCTTTTTGATGTTTAGTTAAAAATTATGTTATTAAGAAATGTGATAAATATTTGTTTTGAAGTGTTTATATTTTTTCAACACGTGCCTCCAAATAACAAAAATCTGAAAAAAATTGAGGGTATTAATAACACAAATGCGCGTCTGTCTGAAAAATATCATGATAGTACCTTTTCAAAAAATGCACTTTTGGGCACTTTGGATTATTCTATATTTTTTTTAAATTTGAATTTCGCTCTAAATAGGAGGTAATAGGTCCACTAGGTAAGTTGCAACAAATTTTTAATTATCAATTGACTTTTTTGCAAAAATTCAGCTCCCCCTTGGATTTCTGAAATAATACTGTAACAAATATTTTTTTTACAGTCAAGGGATTATTTGCCCATTTCATGTAATTTCCTTTATGGGCATTTTTCATATGCTTATCCGGCTACACCCTTTTCTCATAAATGTACACTAATTGCTTCATTGCTTATTTAACGAATATTTCTTTTAATATTAAGAAGAAAATAACTTTTATTAAGTGACTATATCAACATTTAAAAAAAGGTAAATAAAAATGTAATGAAAGATGTCGTTGAAATTTATAAATTTATTACGTATTTTTTTTATTTTTTGATATATTCTCAATACATTTGTAGATACGAGGTATTATTACACTGAGACCATTGCTAACATATATATTGCAAGCGTATTGCATGTATATAAAACAGCCTAGTATATTAATCAGAAATAAAAATTGACATCTTGCAATAAATTAATAAAGATCAATCTCGTCAATTACAGTTCTATGACACGACCACGCCACTGGCCCACTGGTACCATCGACCCCTCTCCATGGCACCCCACGGTCTGCGCGAGTGCGCCTCCACCCCATCTCTTCATTCTGACACTGATTATTCTTCAAAGCTATTCGCCGCCTTGTTCTTGTTTGTTATGTTGGTGATGTGGAGGAACAAACTCCGTGACTTCCGGGTCCGCCGCAATACTCCGGGCTAGCGCGCCATTCCAAACGGCCTTCAAGGACTAACAATATCCTCCGGTTCCGCTGGAAACTGAAACTTTAAAAATAACTCTTAGTATTTCCGCGATGTTGACGGTATAAGCACGTGGGTTTTGTATCTTGAAGAAAATTTAAATGGTTCAGATTTTTCTAATTCTCTGTCCAAATGTAAAGTGGTACTGAGAGAGGATAACACATTTGTGATGCTGAAAGGATGGTGGTTCATTCTTTGCCACCAGTGTTGTTCTTAATTGTTATTATTGTTTATGGAGCTTGGTGAGTCCTATCAAACTTTGGACATGTAGTCATATTTTGTTTTAAAATGTATTTACGATTCATCTAGTTAATGTCTAATTATGGGAACGACTTGTAGCATGAAGATTAAATAAAGATATATTTACGTAATATAATATGTCAAAGTTGCATTTAAGTTGACTAGAAAAACCATTTAACACTACTTACCTTTTTACTTCAGACTAAAATCTAGTTAGAGAAATAAGTTTCAAAACACAGAAATTAGACCATTACTCTTTAATAAATATATTACCTAGCAATAGCGGCAGAAAACAAGTATTTTAATTATTTACGTTAAAATAAATTGTCAAGTTTAAATAAACTTAAAAAGTGTCAATGAGAAGTGAGAAAAACTCGATTTTGCAAGTAAGGTAATATTTTGAAACTTGTTGCAAAGAAATAATTGTATACCGTCCTTTCTTATCTAAGCTTAAGTATTTTAAACCAACATTGTCAATTTTTGTATATTTATAATAGTAAAATAGAGGATTTCCACCATTGCTATTTTTTAATTTATATTGTTCAAAATTGGTAATGGTGTTTTTTTTTAAGTTCCAAAATTTACATATATTTTTACATCTATTTTTTGGAAATTTTAAAAATAATGAAAAGTTTTGTTGAAAGTGTTTTGAGAAGTTAATACTTTCTGTTTCATCGAAAGCTATAATAGTTATTTATAGAAAAGTGAATAAAGTCTTACTTTATATACAAATGGAACGATTTAGGGACCTGATCTCCGCGAGTGGATATAAAATATGATTATTCACGTGTGCCATTTAAATTTGTTCCAACGCCTACCCAAAATAACCCAAAGTCTTCCTTCTTTAGGCTAAAATTGAAAATTTAGTAATTTTCAAATAATACTTTAAATGTCGACATATTTATAGATATTTTTAGAGCAGTGGTAAATAACATATTTTTTGCAATTTTGTGCTGAAATGGTAACTATTTAATAATTATCATAATGTCAAGATGACATACTTGAAAAAAATACTTCTTTCAATCGGAGAAATATAATTTTTTCACTGTTTTCAAAAGATCTAAACAAGTCGATTTTCGAAGAAGCATTTTTTTATTTATTCGAAACAGTTCTGCTATAATTTTTAACTTAATTGAAAGTGTCAAAGGAATATTTTGTATTTAGGTATTATAAAAACATAAATTTCCACATTTTCTGAATTTCGAACATTAAGAATATGATATCATTAATAACATTGATATCTAAATAAAAGGAAGCATTTCAAAATTTCAGATTTTCATACCCAATTTTATTACAAAATTGCAAATTTTGCTTGCAATACGTTGCAAAAATTTGTTTTCTCAACGTATTGCATACATAATTATTTGTGCTTATAACGAAAAAAATACTATTTTGTTCATTAGTAATTAAAGAAAAAAATTATCCATCCTTGATAATAAAATTTTTGTTCTCTCTGGGATTTGCAGCCACATATGAATCTTTTTTGAAAATAATGTCTAGAAAATAATACAATTATTCAGCGTATTACTAGAAAATAACCTCTATGCCTGTGACTTAAACGTCAAATGAAGAGTTGAAGCGTGTTTTTCTCACAAAAGATGTGTAAAAATACGAAAATAACGTATTTTGCTGACATTTCTGCCACTGACTCTGTTACCGAGTATAGAAAGTTTAAGGGAATGCCACTAACATTTAGACAATATTTTGATAATATAATGTTGCATTAGAAATGTGATTTCAGCTATTAAATTCTAACTTTATATGCAGACATTCAAAAAGTATATAGCCATTTTCCAAATGTAACCGAGTGATAGAGGACTGCATAAGATATGAAAATAACATTTTGCATTATGCAATTTTAACGGTTTTCGAATTATAGCCCATTTTATGATTTTTTTTGGAAAAATTTGCTTTGTGACATCTAATTAAAATTTGTGACTAAGCTATTAACTTAATCAGCTTTTTTATTATTAAATATAAGGGTAGACTACCTTCCTAATTATGGTGTATTTTAATTACTTACATCACTTTAAGACCTTTGATCAATTTTCAATAGCACATTTTTTTAAATCAGACTTGTCTGAAATTGCCTAAATCGATATGAAAAAATTAAAACTATAGAAACCAGGTTTTTACTAACCTCGCTCGGGTTTAAACGATGAAATGTACATCATTAAGAAGGTAGTCTGCCTCTGTACTCAATAGAATAGGAAATTGGATTAATTTAATAATATCCTACACTGAAAAAAGTACTCGGGTAATTTTACATGTATCTTCATGTAGATCTGTAACCAGTGATATTGGCTAGAATTTCAGAGTGGGTGTAAAATTACACCACTGTTGTCTATAAGTCTACACGAGGGCTAGTAAATTTACACGAGAGTTAGTAAATTTGCACTCAGTGTAGATAATTACATTGTGATTTAACAAGACAGTTGACGTAAAATCACATTAGGACAGAAATAAATTCGCAAGTTATGTATATTTCCATGTGGCATGTATTTTTACATGTATTTGTTTGTAGCGATTTCTTATTACATTATTCTAACAGTAAAATTCCATGAATTTTAATGTAATGTACATTTTTTTAAATAGCTACGGGGCAGATTTTCACGAAAGAGTCATAAAAACTTTAACTGTACATCTCGAATAGCGTAAAAATTGGGTAAAACCATGTAGGTTATTTTTGTAGCATATACTTCACTATATACATGATATGCAATATATGTTAAATACGTTAATAAGGTTTTGTTTTACTAATGATATAAATTCGGTTAATCTTTCCAATTTATAAATAATTTTGTCAACGACCATTTTATAATATGCCAATTACACTTGTGTTTGTTCAATCATGATTACATACATTATTCGCTACTACCAGTGATTAACCATTAATCACTATCTAGTAGTGATTGATGATTAATCACTGGCAGGTACTTCTTCAATTTGAGTGCAATCTCGCAACTTTTTAGTAGAATTTATGGCCATTTTCTGAAACGTTGAATGGAATTATTCGTTAACTGTCCTAGCTTCTAGTACGGGAGGCAGCGCTGCCTTTGAACAAGTCATTTCATACCGACTGAAAATCATAACAATAATAGTTTTTCTCTAATACATCAGCAATCTAACCGTTAGCTACTGTGGTAGTGGTGGAGATAATGGTGAGAGCATGTTAAAGTTGTTAAAAAATCGTTTTCCATCGGTTTCTTTGAATATCTCGAAATCTATAAGTTCTATGGAAAATAACAAAAAGAAAAAAAAATGTTCGTTATGAGCTGTACCATAAAAGTACATAAACTATAATTCATTCCAGTTGTTATTATTATTAAAAAAAAAAATAAAATAAATAAATTACCAAGTATGTCTACATGTCATATTATGTTCTTACAAACCGGGCCTCAGTCGTTAGACAGCTGAGTGGGTAAGGCGACTTCATTGGTTCGAACGGGTTGTTTCGTTGAGTTTTTCCCCGTACCAGCAACCCGATCTTTTTAAAAGACAGTGCGGTGTGCGCGCGCTAATAAGAATTCAGTTTTAACTTTAAGTAGTCTTAAGTATTTTAAACCTTTTTCATGGTTATATTTACAAATTGTTAAGTTTAAGTTTTTATATTTTAAACAGGAGCCCTAACTTCCATTTGATCCGTTGTCATATCCGAGACCAGACCCGCTTCATCCGACCGAATATTCACCACGACGCTACGCGACGTGGTTGTGCGGTCGGCTGTGAACCGAGATCTGATCCAGGCGCATTATTGTAATCCCTAATACTAATAAATTTGTTTTGATTGATTGATTGATTGATTGATTGATTGATTGGGTAAGGCGACTGGCACATTTTATTCAGGGTACGGACGTCTCGGGTTCAAATTTTGCTCGCGATTTTTTTTTTTTTATTGTATCAGTGGTATTAAAAGTTTTACAAAGCTGTATATACGAACATAAGTTCATAGTTGTTCAAGTTAGGTTGGTTTTTCAAGTATGAAAATACTCGTAGCATAATTTTTTTTCAACTTTAACATGCTGTCACCTCTAGCTTCACCGCGGATGCGGCGACTGACGCTCATTTTGATGATTATTGAATATTAATCAACTGATAAAAATGAAATTTATTCGGTATTATGTGCTTCGAAAACAGCGCTGCTTCCCGTACTATACAATTATGTGAACAATTTTACTGTCAGGAAATTTATGAGTAAATTACTTTATTTAACGTTTTTATCATACAATTTCGTTTTCAAATTTTATTGAGTAGGCCATTATGTGTCAAAAGAACGGCTTGTCAAATTAAATTTAAACGTCAATATTATTTACAATAATTTTACATATTACTCAAAAAGAATAATACAACTAATTAATGAATTAATATCTTCAGTAAACAACTTAATCAAAAATATTTAGTCGTGGACAAAGTATAATATTCTACTCGCATACAATGGCTATTATTCACTCTGGTGATTTACGACATTCGTCTGCGGCTCGTGCTTAAACTTCACCCTGGTGAATAATAGCAATCATTATGTGCTCCTTAAATAATATACCATTATCCACGACTGTCGTATAATCCTTGCCGTAATACATGTATCAACTGATGAATAATGGTGGTCATATTTCCAACCTAACGTGTTATGAACATAACCTCATTATAACGCACCTTTGACCAATCAGAAACTAGCAATTATCATAATCAACGTGCGAGTTAATTTTTTTCAAGGGAGACTCCATATTTTTGTTTGACGTTTAAAACGTTAAACAAAATTTTATTGTGAACTAACTTTATTTTTTCACTTTTAAATGATTAAAAAAGTTAAAATAGTCGTAGATAAAGTATAGTATTCTGCTTGCATATGGTGATGAGTATCATGATGATTTACGACACTCGCCTTCGGCTTGTGACGTAAACATCACCCTCTCGAGTAATAGCCATCATTATACACTCGTTGAATAATATACTATTATAAAGTCAGAAATCACTTTAATTAAAGATAATTTTATGAGAAGATTTTGAAATCTCTGGGATACACACAGTGACAGACGGACAGATGACCACGTGGGTGTACTCATAGATAAAATCGGGAAATGCTCTAAGATGAACCTGAGAATGTCAAAACGTATACATCAGTTAAAATTACCTGGTTGAAAAATCATGATTCGAATTTTTTCAGTATTGTTGTAAAAACAAAGCCTGATTCTTATTTTAACTTCCACAGCATTTTTAGTAGAACGGTTTCTATTGATTAGTCTGAGAATAAGAAACAATTACAATTATTATGGGGTTAATGGAAGTATTTGATAATGTTGAGTGGGTAATAGTCGAAATTTGGAATTGACCGACTTTAGCTAATACAAAAGAATTAAAAAACAAATAAAATAGATACACCGCGACACAACCTAAAACGCCAAGAATTTTATAAAACCAGAGTTCTGGAGCATTAAATTCTGCAATAGAAGCCCATCAAGCTAATAATGAGGCAAACAATTTATATAATTTCTTAATGTGAAAATATAACATTTTCTTGAAAAATTTTCGAAAAAACATTTCCATATGAATTTTGGTTTGAGAAATATATAGGTAATTATTAGGATTCTTGAAAATTCGCTTATAATAATTGTTTATTTAAAAAAGTTGCAAGTTATGTTAGTTATAATTATTTGCTGTCAAATTATAAGCTTTTAAAATAATATGTCAAAATATCGAACTGCTCACTTATTACCTTTATTTTGCACATCTGTTCTTTATTGTGATAAATATTCTCTCAAATCTCTTAATTTTACATCTGCTGAAGTTATGGTGAAATTAAGAGATTTTTTTCGCGAAAGTAACAAAATTTGAATTTGTGATTGAAAAATCATTAGAAAAGGGGCCTCGGCGCAGCGTTCATTTTTAATATTTTTTCAATACCAATTCCCAATTTTGCACTAAAATTAAAAAAAAGATTTTAGATAATACATTGTCAAGTGTACAGAAAAGTTTAAAGCCTTTCTAGCGAAAATCTATCAAAACAATCTATGGAATACAAGACTCTAGATGTGGTAAAATAAATAATTTTTGATAACTCATATTCCTTGTGGCGTTTAATTGTGAAAATCTTATTCATAAATCCAATTTTGGTTGCTATTTTCGTCCTTGTCTTTCCGTACCCATGATTCATCTTTCTTTTAAGGTCAATAATCCTTATAGCTTTTGACAAGTTTGTATTGTAACATAATATGAATTCTTAATATGAAATAACAATTTTTTATAAAAAAGAAAACACCTTAAATGAAATGAGGTTATTAATTTTTGAGACAACATTTGCAACGGATTTATTTTTTTAATCATTAAATTCATAGTATCAGGTGGAGAACTATATATATCCAAGAAGGGCTTCTTCTACCATGAAAATACCTCAGTAATTTTTCGAAACTGACTTTTTATTATTTTTTAAAGAACAGTTTCACAATAGCTATTTGTGCATTAATAGCGCAATGTGCCTCATTGACCCTCGGCAGTGACAAACACTCGAGAGTGACAATGACACTTTGCACTTGAATTACACACATGATTTTATCTACAATCATTGGAAAATATCTAGATAAAAGGAATAATTAAGTTGAATTTTGGCTGAAAATCAGTATATGTCAACATTTTATGAGTATGCCTTGCATATGTGATCAAAATAAATAGACGAACAAAATGCCTGTCATTTTATTTAAGTTCTATTAACTGTTATAAAGTTCGTATTTTTCTTATATATAAAGTAGATAATCAATTATTATAGCGGGGCAGCTTAACGTCGAATTTTGCGTCAATGTGGATACAGCGGACAAAAGCACAACATTTTTTACAGGTACTAGAGTTAGGTACGTAGCTTTCAATTTTTTATAGGAACCAACCATGCCATGCATCATGGTTTTCGACCAGTTCATCCGCACTCATGTCGCTTCAAAATTTTATTTCCCTGGCAATGATTCCAAGCTTCTAAGTTCATTGATATTGTTCAAGAAAGACCGGTATGGAGTTGTCTTGTCTTCGATTCCATATGCATTAAGTGGACATTTTAGATTTTCTGAAGTTGTTTTCTGACATCATTCACTTCTTCCAGTCCATCTTGTATTACAATTCAATCTGAAGCAACATAAAAAAAAACATATTAGAAAATGTGGACACTCCGGACAAAACAGTTCATCGGTGAAGAGTTTTTAATTGGTACATATATTAGTGAATAAATATATAGTGTGATACATTTAAAAATTGTGTAGTTGTATTCTTTGACCCCAAGTATGTATACTTAGACACCAGTTTTGTGGTCCTAAGTGATTTAGAAGCCGAGATATTGATAATATAATATATTTCAAAATAGCCGCTATAAAATCCAAGATGGCCAACGGAGGAGTTGGTTCCTATCAAAAATTGAAAGCTACGTACCTAACTAGTACCTGAAAAAAATTTGGTCCACATCTTTATGATAAGCTGCATTACTATTACTCTTACATCAGCTCTCATTATATTAACAACAGTTTTGGAGCATTACTATTTCATAAAAATACATTGTCAAATATCTGACTAAACTTGTGTAAGGACAGATGCACTCAAGCGAGCGTAAAAGCACTTTGCTGCTCGTTGCCATGGAAGACGAGCGTAAAAGTGACATTATTCATGGCTCCTCGGCAAACGTCAACTTTGCGATTGTCAAATGTGAGCAAGATAGCCTACTTTATATGTTTATTGTAGATAAACATTATTATTGCATTGACATATACAATAATGGTTTTTTATATATAAAATTAACGACATGTTCACAATATTCTCATTGACTACAATTTATTTCCTAAAAATAATTATAGAATTACGAATTTACAGAATATTGCCATAATATTACAAAACATAATTTTCAATAATAAAAAAAAAGAAATAAACAAGATATCTGCGTACAATAATGTAAAAGTGTATAAAATACACAATACGATAAAAGTGTACACAATTCAAAGAAGGAAAAATACAAGTTACTAAAATTCATTTTTTGTGTGTGTATATGAGGTTTTTTCCTCCAATAGTGTGTCTACTTCATGCCAAATATTATTTTTTTTAGAGTTTTTTAAATTATTATTTTTTAGGGTGACCTCCTTGTATATTCCTCACTAAAGGCTTACAAAGTTTCTCTCTTGGCACTATCATTAACTATCCATAAAATATTAGTTATAGCATCAACGGAAAACCAAAAAAATTCACTGACGGAATTGAAATATCTTCATTTTCGTGATTTACTTAATTTGAAATGTGAAAATTAAAAGAAATCTATAATATTTATTTTTTCACGATTAAAATACTTTCTTTTGCTAAGCGAAGGAAGAAATAAACAAATATAAAAAAAAAATAGTTTGCATTCGATTCCAAAAACTTTAATCTGAAAACAATGTCACCAGCTGACGAAAAAACGACATTTTTATGGCTTTAAGACTATTTAGATGAAAGCAAGCAAATTAAACATCAAATGCGTCAAAATACATATATGGTCTGATCTTTGATACAGAACATTTTTTTGTATGGCTGTGTACTAGTCACAATAAAAATGCTCTGTACTATGGCAAAATTTTCGATGCATTTGACTTTAAATTTTGTATAATGGTCTTTATTTAATTCATTGTGGCAAATTTAAAACCGGAAAACAAATTGTTACTATGTTTGTTTATTAAATAGCAGTTGCTGGTTTCGCGACAGTTATTTAACGGACTAAAAACAGGAGAAAAAGCTATTTACGTCATCAGGTTTACGCAATTCCTTAGGATAAAGTTAGATTACTTTTCTTATATTCAAATAGTGAATAGCCTTCCAAAGCTCTTTGCTATTGGACCTATTTTGGTGGTATAATTAAGGACAAGAAGTTTCAGTCGGGCATGGCCGACAGCGAATACATATTTAAACAAGCTAAAAACGTACTCTTCGCCTGTTCACTGAACTTTTTATATAATTGTTACACATTCTATAGGATACTCTTCGCAGTTTTTTGTACATACTGTTAGTTTTAGACATTTTTTATTTTATAGTACAAACTTATTTGGTAAAAGACTCAGTGTAAAATAAAGTAAAAATTAAAAAAAAACATACCAAGCCCCATTTGGGTTTCGAACCCGGGACTCTTGGATTCCGAGTCAAAAGCATAAGAACTACACCACCACCTTACACGTAAAAAAATGTAAATTTTTACATTATAAGACACGAGCTAAAATCATATTTTCACGGTTGTATATTACGTTATGAAATGTATATTTGTAAAATATATAAATATTTAGATATTAAAATGATTTATTCCACCAGACTTCTATTCAATTACAAAAACATAAAAATCAAAAAAAAATTTTTCAACTTTAAATCATTAATAACATTTTTATTTACTGATCGATTTTGTTCAAAAATTTTCGAAAAAACATTTCCCTATGAATTCTGGTTTCAGAAATATATACGTAATTATTATGATTCTTGAAAATTCGCTTATAACAATTGTTTATTTAAAAAAGTTGCAAGTTATGTTAGTTATAATTATTTGCTGTGAAATTATAAGCTTTTAAAATAATATGTCAAAATATCGAACTGGTCACTTATTACCTTTATTTTGCACATCTGTTCTTTATTGTGATAAATATTCTCTCAAATCTCTTCATTTTACGTCTGCTGAAGTTATGGGAAGTTATGGTGAAATGAAGAGATTTTTTCGCGAAAGTAACAAAATTTGAATTTATGATTGAAAAATCATTAGAGAAGGGCCCCGGCGCAGCGTTCATTTTTAATATTTTTTCAATACCAATTCCCAATTTTGCACTAAAATAAAAAAAAAGATTTTAGATATACATTGTTAAGTGTACAGATAAGTTTAAAGGCTTTCTGGCGAAAATTTATCAAAATAATCTATGGAATACAGGACTCTAGATGTGGTAAAATAAATAATTTTTGATAACTCATATTCCTTGTGGCATTTAATTGTGAAAATCTTATTCATAAGTCCAATTTTGGTTGCTATTTTCGTCCTTGTCTTTCCGTACCCATGATTCATCGTTCTTTTAAGGTCAATCATCCTTATAGCTTTTGACAAGTTTGTATTGTAACATAATATGAATTCTTAATATGAAATAACAATTTTTTATAAAAAAGAAAACACCTTAAATGAAATGAGGTTATTAATTTTTGAGACAACATTTGCAAGGGATTTATTTTTTTAATCATTAAATTCATAGTATCAGGTGGAGAACTATATATATCCAAGAAGGGCTTCTTCTACCATGAAAATACCTCAGTAATTTTTCGAAACTGACTTTTTGTTATTTTTTAAAGAACAGTTTCACTATAGCTATTTGTGCATTAAAAGTGCAAAGTGCCTCATTGACGCTCGGCAGTGACAAACACTGGAGAGTGACAATGACACTTTGCACTTGAATTAAACACATGATTTTATCTACAATAATTGGAAAATATCTAGATAAAAGGAATAATTGAGTTGAATTTTGGCTGGAAATCAGTGTTTGTCAACAATTTATGAGTATACCTTGCATGTGTGATCAAAATAAACAGACGAACAAAACGCCTGTTATTTTATTTAAGTTCTATTAACTATTATAAAGTTCGTATTTTTCTTATATATAAAGTGTATAATCAATTATTATAGAGGGGCAGCTTAACGTCGAATTTTGCGTTAATGTCTCCAAAAAAAAAATTGGTTGGAGATTCAGGAGACAGCTCTCAATCAACCCTACAAAAACCAACTATTCAGCCTTTTGTTTGTATATTTCCTGAACCATAATAAATAAATACGGTGAATGTTTTCCCAGATAATGGGCGCTGGACCGTCAAAAATCAAAGTTACAAAAAAAATTTATTAGGCAAAGTTGTAGAGAATATTACTATGTACAAGCTGGAAAAAGAAAATTTCAAAAAAATAAAAAATAGAAAACTACCTCTATTGCAACACCCTCCAAGGGTTGAAAAATGATATCTTTATTGGACTAATACAGTAAAAGTCGACCTTCTCTATAGGGGGTGCTCACAAATAATTCCCGGCAAGCTGATTTTTTCAGGGTCGAGGAGGGGTGTCTCCCGAGTATCCGACCAAAAAGTCACAGTGCACACCCCTTGGGGGTGTTGCAATAGGGGTGGTTTCTTATTTTTTGTTTTTTTGAAATTTTTTTGAATTTTTCTTTTTTCAGCTTGTACATAGTAATATTGTCGACAACTTTGCCTAATAAAATTTTTTTGTAACTTTGATTTTTGACGGTCCAGCACCCATTATATGGGAAAACATTCACCATATTTATTTACTATGGTTCAGGAAATATACAAACAAAAGTCTGAACAGCTGGGTATTGCAGGGTTGATTGAGAACTGTCTCCTGAGTCTCCAAAAAAAAATTGGTTGGAGATTCAGGAGACAGCTCTCAATCAACCCTACAAAAACCAACTATTCAGCCTTTTGTTTGTATATTTCCTGAACCATAATAAATAAATATGGTGAATGTTTTCCCAGATAATGGGCGCTTGATCGTCAAAAATCAAAGTTACAAAAAAATTTTATTAGGCAGAGTTGTAGAGTTGTATAGAATATTACTATGTACAAGCTGGAAATTTCAAAAAAAACAAAAAATAGAAAACCACTCCTATTACAACACCCCAAAGGGGTGTGCACTGTGACTTTTTGGTCGAATACTCGGGAGACACCCCTCCATCGACCCTGAAAAAATCAGCTTGCCGGGAAAATTTTTTTTGAAAAATGATATCTTTATTGGACTAAAGTTACTAAAATTCATTTTTTTTGTATGTATATGAGGTTTTTTCCTCGGCAATAGTGTGTCTACTTCATGCCAAATATTATTTTTAAATTTTTTAAATTATTATTTTTTAAGGTGACCTCCCTGTATATTCTTCACTAAAGGCTTATAAAGTTTCTCCCTTGGCAATAGCGTCAACTACCCACAAAATATTATGTTTCTTCGTTACATATTTTTTTAGCTATAGCACCAACGGAAAACCAAAAAAACTCATACTGACGGAATTGAAATATCTTCATTTTCGTGATTTACTTAATTACTTAATTTAAAATGTGGAAAATTGAAAGAAATCTATAATATTTATTTTTTCATGATTAAAAGGTAAGCGAGGGAAGAAATAAACAAATATAAAAAAAAAAAATAGTTCACATTCGATTCCAAAAAAATTGAATCTGAAAACAATTCTTTATTAATCTTTCTTTTATAATAATGAAAAATACAGCCA
This sequence comes from Rutpela maculata, assembly GCA_936432065.2. Taxonomy (NCBI): domain Eukaryota; kingdom Metazoa; phylum Arthropoda; class Insecta; order Coleoptera; family Cerambycidae; genus Rutpela; species Rutpela maculata. The sequence goes on along the minus strand of OW386287.2, from coordinate 85,794,144 downwards.
CAGAAAAAAGAATCTCTACCAAAATCAAACAAACATTTTCATGTGTATTTTGACACGCTAAATATGAATCTGATGTCCGAATTTCTTGATTTCATCTGTTTGACGCTTCAAACTTTTGGTACCATAACAAGTTAACGAAAAAACGACATTTTTATGTGAAATCTAGCAAACTGAACATCAAATGCGTCAAAATACATACATGGTCTGATCTTTGGTATAGAACATTTTTTTTGTATGGCTGTATACTAGTCACAAGAATGCTCTCTACTTAATTGATTGTGGCAAATTTAAAACCGAAAAACAAATTGTTACTATGTTTGTTTATTAAACAGCAGTTGCTGGTTTCGCGACAGTTATTTAACGGACTAAAAACAGAAGAAAAAGCTATTTACGTCATCAGGTTTACGCAATTCCTTAGGATAAAGTTAGATTGTTTTCTTATATTCAAATAGTGAATAGCCTTCCAAAGTTCTTTGCTATTGGACCTATTTTGGTGGTATAATTAACGACAAGAAGTTTCAGTCTGGCATGGCCGTCAGCGAATACATATTTAAACAAGCTAAAAACGTACTCTTCGCCTGTTCACTGAACTTTTTATATAATTGTATAGGCTACTCTTCGCAGTTTTTTGTACATGATGTTAGTTTTAGACATTTTTAATTTTATAGTACGAACTTATTTGGTAAAAGACTCAGTGTAAAATAAAGTAAAAACTAAAAAAAAACCATACCAAGCCCCATTTGGGGTTCGAACCCGGGACCCTTGGATTCCGAGTCAAGAGCGTAAGAACTACATCACCACCTTACACGTAAAAAAAATGTAAATTTTTACATTATAAGACACGAGCTAAAATCATATTTTCACGGTTGTATATTACGTTATGAAATGTATATTTGTAAAATATATAAATATTTAGATATTGAAATGAAATATTCCACCAGTCTTCTATTCAATTACAAAAACAAAAATCAAAAAAAAAAAATTTTTCAAATTTAAATCATTAATATTGATCGATTTTGTTCAAAAGCAGCTCTAGCTAATACTAACTTACTGTCCAAATTTCAATACAATCGGATTTTTCTTTCTTGAGTTATCGTACTTACAAGAAACGTGACGGACGGACAGACGGACATTTTGAAAGTTGTTCAGAATGCGTTCACTAACACAATGATATGAATTTTTTTTGTCTGCGAGCGATATTTACGGTTTTAGAAATGTGCCGATCAAATGCAATATACTCTTTGTTTTCGTATTTGCGAAGAGTATAATAACGTGTCCCGAATATGGTACAATTTACGTTTACGTGGTCCCATTGAGATTAAGTCAATATTTTTATTTTTTATTATTTAAATGAATGTTCGCAGTCGCCAACACCGGACTGCATTCTTTCGTTTGGCAAACTCGCTATTCTATTTTTATTAAAAATACCTTCATGACATTTCGCTCTAAAATTATAACAACACATATTTTATATAAGACATGACACTTTACGTGTCTCTGGCGGTCATCTTGTATGACGCACATGGTCTAACTTCAATAGCAGCTATCCTACCTTTATATTTTACATGCGTACCATATTTGAAATACGAATTTTAAGTCTAACACAAGCTATCGTGTTTAATAGGTATTCACAGTCGGCAACTACCTTCGTTCGTGCTCTAACAGTGTTATTAAAAATATTTTAATAATTTTTTAAAGTAACATTAATGCTTCATCCAATCTACATAAAATTCGTTCAAACGAAATAGGAGCCATAGTGTATATTGCAGTTTCTATATTGTGATCCTATCTTCACCTATTTTCGTGATTTAAACCTTTAAAAAATTATATTCATAATCTGAGAGGATAAGATTGCACTGCTCGCGGCTGCTTTAAGTCTGGTGGCAACGGGATAAGTAGGTTATAAACAATCCCAGTACCAAAAGTCATTAATTTTGAGGGCGCCACTTAGACATGCAAATCTAAGAAAAAAGTGTCATATTTTCTGCTGTTGGAAATACGAAAAAAATAATGCACAGTTGTAAAAAAATATACGGTATTATAGTATATTTTCAGGGATAGGACAAGTGACCAGAAATTAAAAATTTGAAAATGACTTCAATAAAATTATTGCACAAACATTAAAAATTACACAGCCACAGAAAAAAAAAAGTGGTCTTTCCTGCTGTCCAGACCAGTGTATCCTTATGTATTTTGACCCGCTGAAACCGAATCCGAAGTCAGAATTGTCAGAAAGATACACTAGTATGGTGTGCAGGCCAGACCACTTTTTTGGGGAGGTGTTGTTTTGGGGTTAGGGGTGAAAAAAGAAGTAATCTGATAATTCGGATTCGATCTGAGCTGTGTTATCAAATAATATTTTACTTATTTCCTCACTTTAAATATTCTCCACAAATAAGGTTATTTTCAGATCACAGATCAGTAGAAAACATTAAATTATCTCAATAACATGTAACTATTTTGTTGATATAACACACACAGAATAATTAAGAAATGTATAAACCATATGAGGTTACGTGCCTTGAAATACACTAGGCAATATAATTTATGGCTTCAAAATAAAATAAAAAAATTAATTAAATAATGGGACATGCTGTTTCTTGCATAAACGTTTAACGTTTATGCAAGAATCTGACCTTTGGCTCTCCTGACGGACAGCGATATGGTGGCGAAAACTTCTGGGCAGACAGCGGTATGGTGGGTGAAAATTCTCGCTGGACCTTTTTACTTGATACGTGACTGGCGGCAGGTTTATTTCTTCCCTCGCAAATTTGGTTGATGGCAAAACGGTCGAACGACGGGTATCCCCAAAGATTTTACTGCATTTTTGTTCTTCCGATAACTTCACAATTCAAGATCTTAGATGTTGAGTGAAGATAACAATAATAAAAAGCGTGGTGCAATTAATTTGGCCGACAGCTCTTCTACTTAGAAAATGGCTATAATTAAATACCAATGAACTAATTTCGGGAACTCGAGCAGGAGCATTTGACAACTAAACACTCAAACACCACAATAAAAGTGAATATGGCTCCGGTTTCTTCTCAAAAATCCTGTTACTCTTATAAAGATATGTTTTTTGTTATTGAATTCGGCTAATAACCTTTTGAATAGTTCCGTGCCCGAAACGATTTCTACACTGTACATTTTTCCGCCTCCTACTGGTCTCCCGAAGTACTCGCCACCCTTACTACCTGAAAGTGCATAAGAGATGTCCCTGCTTGTCTTTTTCAGAAATAAATTAAGTTTCAACGCTCATTACTTTAATACAATTTATTTTGGCTAGTAATTTTCAAACTCGCTATTTTTATAAGGCTGCCGCAAAATTTTCTGTTACAATATCTTATGTTTTTGATTGCTTAATAAAAGATTTTAATTACATTTTGTTCTAAAATTATAATAAAACAGAGATTATGTCAAACATGATAGTTGATGCGCCTTTGGCGATGACTTTATGTTTCAGTTTCAATTGGGAGTATTCTATTATGCTATTTTACCTACGACCACTACTGTAAATAGTAAAAAAACACACTACCTGCCATCTATGTAAGTTGAATTTTACATATTGTAAACAAAACGCACTGTAAACAAATCACACGGTAAACAAAACGCACGGAACACGCAATTATAGGTGGCTTATATCGCTAACGCGGGGTTTAAAACAACAAATGTGCCTACGTAATTTTCAAACGCTGTCAAAACTGACAATATTAGTTGAATAATATTGTTGACTAGTAAACTAAATCCAGATTTTACTAAATAAATTAATAAATATGATCATAGGTAAAGTATAGTACATAATTCGAGTTGTAAAGCAATTACGCACTCGCCGTTACGCGGCATCGTGCGTAACTTTTTCATTCGTGCATAATAAACTGCTGGTACATGACCAGTCAGGTGCAACGTTTTTAAAATGCATGCCAATCATATATATGAATGAAATTACCGTGAATATGCCAGAACGCAAATTTTAGGCAGTCGTCGCGTGCAGAAGGCTGTGCAAATCGATTTTTTTTTTGTTTATTTTTTTTTGTGTTTTTTTTTAATTTAAAGTGGATGCCAAGAGTGCCAAACGAAAAGCCGTGAAAAAGAATCCAGCGAAAATTCATTGGCATGCAGTTTACGCGCGCAAAACACACGTTGATGTGCACATTAAATCGTAAAATTTTTTGGTGTTCTGTATTTTGGATGATTCTAATTTTGGATTTTTTTTTTAAGGCTTTTCGTTTGGCACTCTTGGCATCCACTTTAAATTTAAAAAAAAAACACAAAAAAACAAACAAAAAAATTGATTTGCACAGCCTTCTGCACGCGACGACTACCTAAAATTTGCGTCTGGCATATTCACGATAATTTCATTCATATATATGATTGGCATGCATTTTAAAAACGTTGCACCTGACTGGTCATGTACCGCCAGTCTATAATATGCTTCTTACAACACTCATTACATAATATACTATTACAGTTTCATATTTGAGATATTAGTATATTGTGCAACAAGTGTTGAAAATGACATTTTTCACTCGAGTGTGACAATTTTAGGTGAGGTGGGGTGAGTGTCATACGTCACACGAGTATGAAAATTTATTTCTATACATGTTGCACACTATACTTTTCCGATGACTATCCTCAGTTTCCATATTTAAATAAATAAATTTTAGTCTTAACTTGAACGTCAAAATGTTATCTATAATTTGACATTTCTAAACCAAGATCGCGAATCAACTTCAATTGTTTTGAATGCATTATTATGATATGATAAGGTAAGGAGCGTGTTTTTTGACACGCGTTTAGCGTGCGTTAAGGATTTGTCACACGCTATGTGAAATCAATAATTTTAAAGTGTAGCCTAGCAGCGCACACTTTTCAAAGCAGTCATAGAAAAATATTTTTAAGTCTAAATAAGTTATTGTGTTTAATAAGTATTCGCAGTCGATAATCACAACACCAACTTTCATTTGTTTCTTAATAGTCTTATTAAAAATACCGTGATAAAATTCGAATATAATTAATGTCCCCTAATCTACGTAAAGTTCGTTCGAACCCGAGAGACACACTGTATATTACAGTTAAAACATCTTGTATATATTCATATTTTTGTGAACTTATTAAAAAACTGAAGTTTGTCTTGCACACCATCAGCATACACAAATTTGTATCATATAGTTGTTGGTACATCAGGAATATAAATACTGAACATCATTGGTCCCAAAACCGAACCGTGAGACGGACCAATTTCTAATCTTATGTTATTTTCTTTCCCTCAAGGCAAACTGAAGAATCCTCCCGCTCATCATTTCGTTCACTGGTTGTAGAAATGCTTTGCATAGAATGAGTTGGTATAACTTGGGCAGAGTCCTTTCTCCACACTGTGTTATAGGCGAAAGATAAATCAATAAAAGTAGCGAATGTTTTGTGCTTTTCCTAAACGCTGTTTTCGGTGGTGACATTTGATTTTGACATTTGACCATACCAATTTCTTCCTAGCATAAAACCAGCTTGTTCTTTCAAGAGCATTGTCATTGTCATTGTCATTATTTATTACATTTCTAATTAACCTTAAGTTATTTATATATATTCTATGATTGTTATCAAAGACAGGTTATGCCTTTCGAATTATTTCATATTTAAGATTAGGCTATGCTCCTTGAATCTATAGATCTCTTCGTTTGTCCAGTGTACTTTAAATTATAATCCTTACTAGTTTCGTAAATCTTGCTGCTTAATTCAATTATAATCCTTTGGACTGTCTAAAAGCGAAAGGTCATATCCTCACGATGTATGTAGATTAAATTAAATCTAATGTTCCAAAACAACATGGGCAAGGCAGAGTTTGGGCGCAACGCTCTTTTTGATATAATATTTTGTTCATGTGTCGACGTATCATTACATCATCGTCACGAAAAAAATTTAGCTACTTGAAGGCAGTGGCCGTCTTGACTCAAATTTTATGCATGTATCGACAGAGTACATATACAGTTTGCGCTTTGGTTCAGAATACATATGCTGTTAATGACTGTTTTACTTGTCAGCATTTTATTAGAATAACACTTGTTTTTATCCGCCTGCGCTACGCAAAGTAAGATAATATATATGGGTGTAATTCGTTCGCTTATGTTCGTTTGTGTTCGTTTACATGTTTGTGTCCTAGTAACTCCATAACGACTACACACATTTTACTGGTTCTGATATCAGTCGATTCGTCCATGTCTTACAAGAAATACAGGAAATATAAAAAAAAAAACCAAAATAGCAGACATATATTAAAGGAAATGGAAATGACGATTACGAAAATATGTGCGCCTGATTATTGTTGTCACTAAAAAGGTATATAGGTATAAAGGCACACCATAAATAAAAGAAATAATATAAAAAAAAACAAAATACGACCCGCGAGAGGAAAGTGCCGTAGGTCCATCAGTTCACACAAAATTATATATTTTTCTCCGAGGATGGCGCGATAGTGGTTACACAGGGACAGTGAATAAGCTTTCCGTGCATATTCGTCTTAACTTTATTCACGTCTTGATATGAAAGGATAAGCAACGTTAGTTACGGTTAGTAATTGGATGGCTGACATTCGGGGAAATATAGTAATCTCATCCAATCTTTTAGTGGCTTGTATAGGGTGGACCAAATTAGATGGGATTTGAGATTTTCTCTAAAACTATGGCAGATAGACAAAAACCAATATAGATGTCCTGAGCTCGAGGAGCAAAATGACGCAAACTGCGATCATCTACCTTTTTCGACTACTGAGCTACAGAGCGTTTTTGGAAAATCTGCATTTTTGAATGACCTCTATATCTCAATTGCCAAGTGTTGAATCTAAAATCGAGTAACACATTCTTAAGGCACTTATATCGAATGTTTTTTATTTTTCTTAGCGACTCCATGGAAACTTCTCCATTATGGATCGAGTTTTCCTTTTTGTTTCTTAGCGACTCCATGAAAACTTCTCGCTTTTGGAACTTCTCGATTTCCAGTGAGTGAGCATTGCGTGGCACCACAGATAAATCGGCACCAGTGTCAATTAGGAAGTTCAGGTTGTTAGATCTATCGTAAATAAAAAGTCGACGACGTTTGCTGTTAGTAATGTCAAAATCAGACGTCATAAAATTATTATCAAACTTCAGTCATCTTTGAGAATTATCAGATTTTTTACAATTCTTACTGAATTTGCACCATTCACCTCCACAACGATAGGCATTGGCACCATAAAGTTGATGGTAGTAACAAATAGTATTGTCTGTACGATCAAATTTATTGGAAACATTATTACGGCTGGGTGAACGATTGCGATTAGTGGTACGAGTTTGTGAATTGCTTCTACTTTTGCAATTGTTGCAGCATGAAGTAGAAGGTTGAGGCTCGAAGGATTGATTGGAAAGTCTGGATTCTAAAGAGTTTAATCGAGAATTAAAAATTTCTTGTTTTTGTAATACTTGATTAATTGAATCATGAAAAGTGATTGAAAAATTTTTGATAGTGGTAGTTAAATCTGATAACGGGGTTGACTCAGAGTCAAGAGGATTTTTGGAGTACGATGCAACCATTGAATTTTGACAGGTCTCCCAGATCTGATCTGCAATATCTAGAATCTCTTTTGTGTCTGTTTTCCCTGAAGCTGTAATGGCAATATATACTGTTTGGGGTAAACGTCTTTTCCATAGCTTTATCAATAAATCTTGACTAACCATGCTGAATCCTCCAACCATATTCAGCATGGATCTATAGAAATCTGAAGGTTTCAGATCGCCCATTTGGGAACCTGATAACAGATCATTCAGACGTTTTTCCTCACTCAATGATAAACGTGAAATTAAAACTTTTTTTAAATTTATATAGAGATCCGTTTCCGGGGGATTAGATATTATATCGTATATATTATCTATCACATCTAATGGCAAATTAGCTATAACCTGATCATACTTTTTCTTGTCATTGACAATTTTTGCAACAGAAAACCGTGATTCGATCTGGGTAAACCAAATTTCTGGTTTTGATTTCCAGAATGGGGGTAATTTGACAGACGTGACATAATGGGTTTGAGGAAAATCCTCGTCTGAAGGCATAACTAATCGATTGTGATTGATTGATTGATTATTTCTCTTAGATAAAAAAGGAATGTACTTTAACTCACTCACCGACAGATGACAGTACTTGTAATGTGTACAACTTCAGTTGATTGAATTAGGAAATTACCATAAATTATAGGAACATCTATTCAACTTTGGAACCTCTATTCAAAATTCATCTGGAAAATTCTTCTCTTCATAAAATGGTCAATTTATAACGGTAGTTGATATATTGAATCTCTTCTGGTATATATTTATCACGTTGGACATAAAATTTTCACTTCTGGCATATATTTATGACGTTGGACATACAATTTTCACGTCTGGCATATATTTATCACGTTGGACATAAAATGATCACGTCGGGGTCACCAAATTTATAGCGTTATCGCTATAAATAAAATTAAAATGGAAGTTAATATACGTATATTTGTTATTAATACATGTTCATATTTTATATGATTTTGGTATTTTTTAAGTAGATTGATATTTTATTTTTATATCGAATGTTTTTTATTTTTCTTAGCGACTCCATGGAAACTTCTCCATTATGGATCGAGTTTTCCTTTTTGTTTCTTAGCGACTCCATGAAAACTTCTCGCTTTTGGAACTTCTCGATTTCCAGTGAGTGAGTCGCTACAGTCGCTATAGCACTCTTTTGAGCAGAATCCGTTGCTGATAAGAAGAAAGTTTCCGAGATATAGACATAACTTCCAACGATATATTATATGTCATATTTATCTCTAGAAAAGGTGGTTAATATTCGATAAATTTAATATATTTATTAGGAGGCCATAGAAAACTATTAAAGCAACAACAACACTTCTTATAATATAAAATAACATTGCCAAAAATAGGAAAAACTAAACTGCAATAGATGTTCGCATTGTTTTCCTTCTACTTACAGCATTTTGTGCATTTCCAATCACGACAGGAGGTATTGTCCGAAACGTAGGTAACGTTTCGTTTTCCGATTTTTCTATGTTATTGGAACGTTTTCGATATATAAGCCAAAAGTCGGCAGGGGTTATATCAGGAGATCCAGCTGGCCACAAAATAGGACCATTATTTCCTAAAAATGAAGTAATATCTAAACTACTTTGTTGCTTATTAATGTCCAGTTAGCTAAATTAATTGTTAGTTATCAATTTAGTTAACATAGCTAACTAGACCTCCTCAAATTGAGCATTTAAATAATTTCGTGTTTCATTTGACATATGACCTGGGGCGTCATTGTGTTGATAAATTAATCTTGCAAATTGTCTTACAAGCATATTGTCTACAAAGGACTCTGTTTCTTGTCGTAGAATGTTAATAAAATGTTCGCTATTTAAATTACTGTGAAAAAAATGAATTTATTATTTGGTATCCAATAAAACGACACCAAATCCAAACCTTTCTTAACGATTAACTGTAGCGGTTACGTGCATATTTTAATGAGCCCAATGGTGGTTATTATGCCGATTAAAAATTCCGACACTGCTTATATGGACCTCGTCTGTCCAGATAATTATTTCTTCAAATCCTGGCACTTCATTGCACTGACGTAAAAACCATCGGCAAAAATCGAGACGCCTTTGAAAGTCGTTTGGGTATAGATGGTGACTAATCCTAATTTTGTAGGGTTTGAATTTATTTTCTTTAAGTAACTCAACACAGTTGTTTTTGGGATTCCTAAATTTTCTTGTATTTCGCGAAACGATATATTAGGATTTTCTCTTACAGTTTCTAAAACAATATTTTCTACAGCTTCTCTACCTACTTTATTTTATATTTTTGCTCGAGATTTTACAAAAACTATTTTAAATTTTCGTTGTAGCCTTGTGAATATTTTTGTCTGGCTGTCTGGTTTCTGGATATCTAAAAATATTGTTTAGGCGGCACTTTTGGCACAAGCTAAATTTGAATATGCTCCGCATTCTATAAAACACTTAATCGTATCATATTTTTCACCATTACTAAACTGAACTATTTTTAGCAATGCTCACTCACAATTAACTCACTAATTAGTTTTTGATATTTACGATTATTTCGATTTTATTTTTTTTTACCGTGGCCTTTTCAATAAGTATTATAAATGAGATAATATGCATACATGTCAATGGAAGACAATTCGAACATTTATTGTAGTTGTTTTTCCTATTGTTGGCAAAATTATTTTGTATTATAAAAAGTGTTCTTGTTGTTGCTGTTAATAGTTTTCCATGGCCAACTCACAAATATATTAAATTTTTCGAAAATTAACCACTTTCTCTAGAGATAAATATGACATATGATATATCGTTGGATAGCTAATTTAAGTTGTGATCGAATAATGAAATAATTTAAAAAAATAAAAATTATGTCCATATCTCGAAAACTGAGGCATGCATAATTTTCTTCTTATCAGCAACGGATTCTACTCAAGAAAGTGCCTTAAGAATGTGTTACTCGATTTTCGGTTCGACATTTGGTAATTGAGATATAGAGGTCATCCAAAAATGCCAATTTTTCCAAAAACGCTCTGTAGCTCGGTAGTCAGAAAAGACAGACGATCGCGGTTTACGCCACTATTTGTTTCTCGAAAATCGACCTCAGTACACCTGTATTGGTTTTCCTCTATCTGCCATAGTTTTAGAGAAAACCCCAAATCTCATCTAATTTGGTCCACTCTGCATATCAGTGTAAATGTAGAAGCTATGGTATATTAAGCGAGGATTATTTAGTGGATATACTATTTTTCAGAGGGAATGTAAAATAGTCGGCTCCTTCTCTGTTAGATTAAATGCAAGTAAAAATGTCTACTTTCCGGTAGAGCAGAGGTTCATCTTTTACAGGTTGGAGGTGACTCCTCTTCTGATGTCGAAGATTGGCCTTAGATGCGGAGATAAGCCGACACTACATAAATTAATAAAAAAAAGGTATCCGTGCTCGTGGGACCATTACTGAAGCCATTGAGTATTACATTTTTATATTAGCTTTTAATTTTTTTTTTGTTCCTTTTCATTCGAATTTCCTTCTTCTTAATTGAAATTTTTGTTTTCTTTTAATTATTAGTTTTTTTTTAGAAAGTATTGTTTCATAAACTAGGCTAGTATAAAGGGTACATCATACAATCCCCGCAATATACATTTTTTGTATTCTAGTATCCCCTAAAAGCAAATTTCAAGAAAAACTTAGTCTATTGTTTATTAATGGTTATTATTTTAAAAATAAAGCACCAATATGTCTCTATTGTATTACACACTACTTAAATTCAAAGTCAAAAACACATAAATTAAAATAAATTATGTTTTCAGACACTTCAATCAAATCAAAATATATTTATAAAATATTGCAATGAAATTCCACCTTGTACAATTTTTGCCTAGTAAATATTTTTAATTTAATCATTAGCTACACTTAATGATTCATGAATCTTCAATCAGAAGACAATATAAATGGAAAGTGACTTTGTCTACATCGATCTCTATAAACGTGAGTTTCGAACGTCACTAAATAAAGGCAAAGGGTTAAATTTTATTGGACAGCGTCGCAAAAGATTGATCAGCATTCGAGATAAAGATACGGTGGGATTGATTGCAGTTGACGCAATTGATTCCTCGATGAATTCTAATCAGTTGAAAAATTGAAGTGGGTATTGACAAGCTGTAACTGCCTCTTTGAATATGTAGTAAACTTACAAGAGTCTTTATGCCAGGCTCATTGGATTAAAACGTAATTTGTTATCGGATGAGGAGGTTTAACATTCTTGGTATTTTAACACGTTTAAATGTTACACAGACTTTCCAGGTGAATGTTTTCCATAACTCCTCTTTTTCCTGTGACACCTACAAGTAAGCGATTTTAATTATTAAAAACTTTGTTAAAATTATATACAGGGTTACTTATTATAAATTGACCCCCCTTTATTTCTGTTAATATTGAAAATTTAAAAAAAAGTGTAATATAAAAGTTGTAGGGCAATTATAAAAACAATTACCTGCATTGTTTACGTGATGTAACAATATAGGCTGTTTTTTAAATGGAAAGCCCTGTATGTTTTTACATATTCTTTTAGATCCTTTTTCCCTGATTTCAAATATATAAAAACCACTGCCCAAGGAATCACTACTTCCACATCCAAGTCTCTTACAATGAAAATCCTATATTAGTTCAGGAATATTACGTTTTTATTCCGACAAAATTCATAATTTGAAAATTGGTGGGTATGTTGGGAATAGCATAAGGATTACTAAACCAAAAAGTTCCCATCCCTAAATAGTGTGCTTCATCCCCCAGGACGTCCTTTCTACCCCCATTTTGAGTTTTTCTAGATTATCTCGGCAACGGTGTAATTTTCGACAAAAATACCTATATACAAAATTGTTCCTTGGAAAATTCTCTATCAAAAAGGTTTTTACCACTTTTTTCCTAAAATTAATAATAACGTGGGAAATATGGCGCAAACATAAGGGTTGGTTCCGACTAGCACTCTCTACAGTACGATCTACCTTAAAGTTTAACGTTTAACGCTTAAAATAGCAGTAGGCACTAAAATTGATTTACAATTTTAATAAATATACAACTTCCACCCCCTCACCTCTGTGTTGTACTTATTTCCACACCACCCTAGAGGTAAAGTACTTGGCGCGTTTTTTTTAAAGTGGTATCCCCTGTAGGCCTAATCCACTAATTATCAAATGTTAATTATAAATCTTGGTCGTCTTCCACAGATTCAACATTCAAGCATGATTGTCCATGGCAATGATAACACATTGTAGAGCAACGCAAGTCTGCTCTTCTGCAACTACACCTGTATTCGCACCCCAATTTACATGAACATGAAATAAGCGTTAAAACAGATTCGGGAGCTGGTTCTTTTATAGTCATTATTGGGATTAATATACCGCCAACTTTTTTCCACCCCCAATCGGTAGCTTTGAGCGTCACGGAATGATGTGCTGCATAGTAACACCGAACATTTCGGTGATGGTAAATAGATAACGAATTATATGACTTGCGCTAATTACGGCCCTGATTTACCAACGTACTATTCGTTTGAGGAGAAATGGTCTAAAAACCTTTTTCGTAGAGAATTTCCTGTAGAACACTTTTGTACATAGGTATTTTTGTCGTAAAATGCACCATTTCATGGATAATTTTAAAAAAGCGAAAATTGGGGTGAATACTATGTCGTAGGGGATGAAGCACACAATTTAGGGGTGGGAACTTTTCGGTTTATTATTACATATGCTGCCCTGATTATTTCCACCAATTTTCAAAACTTTATGAATTTTGTCGGATATATCGCAATTTGAACCGTAATATTACTGAATTATATTTGCACTCCACTATGTGGAAATAATTGTTTATAAAACTTTAATAGTATAATATTTGAAATCATGTACCCCAAAAACCCATAAAATTATATGCCACATGGGTGGTGGGGGTGAATGAAGTGAAAAAAATTCTTGATGACTTTGGCTCTTGTGCACACACTAAATCACACTATTTTTTCACCACCATTAATAATGGGGCAAAGGGATGGCAATTGTCAAAATTTTTTTTAAGACCTTAGCTCCTCTTATATTTACTAAATACCAATTTCATGGACTCTTACTTAGTTGATTTACTTATTTACCCCCATTTACCATTCAACTCTGCAACGGAATAAGATCAAAATGTAATCTAGTTTCAGATCTCATTAAAATACATACGTGTGCCATATTTTAAGTCAATATCTTAAACGGTTCCAGAGTAATCGTGAGCACCAAAATGATACAAGACTAACAGACAGATCGACGCGACAGACAAATTTATTTTGTTCAAACTTAAAATACTGAAATTTCCAAAAATTTTTTTTGCGTTCAACTGGATGTGGAAGTAATACGCAGAAAATGGCATGACAAATATATCAAAAATCGTTGTGTGCCGTAAACTACACGATAGAAGTAAAGCCTCTACTTCAAGCATTTTCTTCGAGGAAACCTACTAAGCATCCATACTACTCAAGGCAACCCACTGTGCATCCAATTTACTCTAGGAAAGCCACTGCGCATTCATACTTCTTGAAGTTAGCCACTGCGCATCTATTTTACTCGAAGAAACCCACTGTGCATCCATACCACTTGAGGTAGCCTACTGCGCATCCATAGTACTCGAGAAAAGCCACTGCGCATCCATTCTACTCGTGGTAACCTTCTGCGCATCCATTGTACTCGAGGAAAGTCACTGCGCATCCATACTATTTAAAGTAACCCACTGCGCATCCATACTACTTGAGGTAACCCACTGAGATCTATAATACTCGAGAAAAGCCACTGCGCATCCAAAATACTCGGGGAAACCTACTGCGCATCCATAGTAGTCGAGGTAACTTTAACAACAAAAACCTATAAAACGATATGCTACATCGGTAGTGGAGGTGGGGGTGGTAGTATTGGTAGAGGGTTGGTAGTGGGGGTGGATTAAGTAAAAAAAAAATTTTGAGGCCTTAGGTTTTTGTATACACGCTAAATTACATTTTTTTTTTTCACCTCCTTTAGTAATGAGGTGGGGGTGGCTAATGCCAAAAAAATGTTTGAGACCTTAACTTCTTTTATATATACTAAATATCAATTTTATGGACTCCTACCTGCTTAATTTACCTATTTACTCCCATTTACCCCAATTTACTCCCCGAACTTTCAACGGAATAAGATGAAAATATAATCTAGTTCCAGATCTCGTTAAAACACATACGTATACCAAATTTCAAGTCAATATCTTTAACGGTTCCAGAGTAATCGTGCGCACAAGAAAAGTTACAGAGAGACCGAAGGACAGACAGAATTTTTTTTGCTCAAACTTAAAATCTCGACGTTTCATGACATTCTAAGCCTATTTGAGCAATAAAAATTAAAAAAAAAAATTTTGTCGTTACTATACTTCCACTGGATGTGGAAGTAAAAAGATTAAAAAAAAAATAAAAAATAACAAACTAATTAAAAAATCCGGTAGACTAATTACATGGCCACCAAATAGCCCTAATTTAACACCATTGGATGCATTTTTGTGGGGTATTTAAAAGACAACGTGGACGATAACCATAAAATAGTTATAAAATATTGTTCGCCTCACGGTTTTGTTTTATCAAAATTTTGATGTCTGATATGTCAAGAATTATTACAGCTAGACCTGTCAACTCTTATATATTTGAAATCAGGGAAAAAAGATCTAAAAAATATGTAAACACATACAGGGTTTTCCGTTTAAAGAACAACCTTCATTGTTATATCACTATGCAAACAGTTGTTTTTTAATTATATTTCTAGTTGTAAAAAATTATATGTCGTAGTCATTTCGTGAAAAGCCCAGGCAGTACATGAACTATGGGGACGTTATGTAAATTCTTGAGGTTGCACAATCTGCCTATAGGCGAGTCATTTTAGGTGAACAAAAGGTTGAACATGGTAAAAGAAACAAGCTAAAAACGTAGGTACTCTTCGTCAATTTACAGAGCTTTTTATATAATTGTTACACATTCTATAGGATACTCTTCGCAGTTTTTTTGTAAATAATGTTTTGGACATCCTAAAATTTGTGATACCAATTTTGTTGTGAAAAAAATATATGAAAAAAAAAATTGGAATAATATCCCTAACAATATATCAAAAGTCTAGAAAAATCTGAGTATGGGAAAGCCGCCATATTGGCCGACATCTTGGATTTACTCTCGAAATCTATAAAATGCATATATTATTCCAATTAACTTCAAATATGTACCAAATAGAAAGTTTTCTGAACCAGGAATCATATAAGACTTTATCTAATTTTATGTTGTTCCATTTATTACAAAATGTTAATAATAAAGGAAGGTAATTTATGAACGTAAGTTTTTAAGTAAACTTACTTAAACTTGTAAAAAATCGTTTAAATTACTGTACAGTGTACACCTTTGTACTGAAACATCTGTATCGTAGTTCATCCAAAATATCAGATGTCTTCTCCATACATGGCAACAATAGCATTAAAAGATAAAAGATATATTTTTCATGATCTTCGTTAGACCTTTGCCTTTGCCAATCCCAAGCAACTGTGACGTGGTGTCACACCCCAAAATGGCGTGAATAAACAGCAAGCCGTTGCAGACATTGAATTCCAATGACGATTTTGTAGTTTGAATGTTCCACTGTCGGATGTTGGTTGCACCACGCTTTGGGTCTGGTTTGAATAATACTCTTTTATTTTTCATTTTAACATTGAAACACAGAAGTATCAAGACATCAGTGTCGTCTTCAGTGACAGACGCACCAACTGCTGTTTGGGTGATCAGAAAGTCTGCATCTCCACGTGCATGTTTTCTCTAACATGCAACAGTTTCAAATCTTTTACTAAGCATCATCAAAAAAAGCTGCTTATTCGCTTTGTTTGACAGAAAAATATCTTTCGTCATTGTCAGTTTCATGTCCATAGAAAACAAAACGTTAGGGGAGCTTTTACCGTCACTTCTTCTAATGTGGCATCCCTAATGGAAGAACTATCCAAATATCCAGCAAACACAATCACAACCGATTTACCATACCTTGTAAGAACGTAGTTTGTATAGCTATTACAGATGTCTGAGAACAGTAAACCAACCGACCATGATAATCAATCGATGCAGTAAGCACCTCCATCGAGAGCGGCAAATTTTTGCTGGCGGCGAATTTATAATATAAGGCATAAAATTTTCCAAATAAAACCTATTTACGTGAGCCGCCAAGGTAAGGTGTTTCACTGTGTCTGGGCGTATTATCCAATGAATAGAATATTATGTCGCGCAACTGTTTCTCCCCTCTCTATACGCCAATTGTCATGTTATTTGGTGCGCACGAAAACCGAAAACGAAGAGTCAGAGCGAGCCCCGAAAAAGCCCGATCTCTCCACAGAGAGACGACCCGGACTACGCGCAGCGCGCATCACTTGTCAGGTCCTCAACAAACATAACAAATGCCTTCCTCAAGCTTATTACTGGTAAAAATGTTTTTAAATTGCTTTAATTAACGTTCCTGGTTCAAAAAACTTTCTATTTGAATATATATTTGACGTCAATAGGAGCAATATATGCACTTTACAGATTTCGAGAGTAAATGCAAGATGTCGGCCAATATGGCGGCTTTCCCATACTTAGATTTTTCTAGACTTTTGATATGTTGTTGGGGATATTATTCTAAGTTTAAAAGACCTTAGTTTATTTCTTTTACAATTAGTTTGATGTTTTCAACTAAAATGACTGGCCTACTAGGCATTTCGTGAAACGCCGTAGCCGTCTCGGCAGATGATGTTTAAAGTCATTCAACACGATCTGCCGCAAATTAGATGTTGATTATTCATGAAGTGACTGATACCCGGCAGATCGTGTTGTGTTGTTTGTTTGAGGTTAGGTTAGTTCCATTTCGGTCGATTTATTTGCCCGAAAGCCATGTTGAGCTGTCTGTTTTGTTTATTATTGAAATTAAGAGTGAAAAGACTTGTTCAGTCATCATTACAATGCGAGAGAGATGGGGGTTTAATTAATTTTGATTTTAGGTTCAGATTTATTTGGGACGTTTCGGATTTTAGATTGCTAGCGAAATTACGAATTACGAACATAACCTAACCCCAAACTTAATTAAATATTTTTCGCACCTCCTTTAATTTTCTGATGATGTACGGTCATTTATTCGGCTTTGCATAGTACTCTTTATAATGATCATTGAACAAGTCTTTTTCACTCTCACTTTCCATAATAAACAAAACAAATAGGCAGAAAGCAATAGAACACAATCTGCCGGTCTAATTTGCGGCAGATCGTGTAGAATGACTTTAAACGTCAAATGCCGAGACGATGACTGCGTTTCACGAAATTCCTAGGGAGATTGTGCAACCTCAAAAATTTACATGATATGCCGGTAGTTCATGTAATGCCTAGGCTTTTCACCAAAGGGCGTATTTCATCAACGATTACGACATATATACAACCCTACAACTTTTATGCGAATTTTATTTCCAATAATAACAGGAATAAAGAGGAGGCCGGAGAGTGTCAGTATATTATAATGAAGAACCCTGTACTTATAACATATTCAGTAAATTAACTTTATGGTTTATATTAATTACTATTGTCATGGGTATTAAGCAGATACACCATTGCATTTTTATTAAATAAAAGTTTTTTTACTCATATACATAGTGGACCGGTTAAAAATCTAAATGCTCTTTTTTATAAATAATAATAATTAACATTTCATATTTATTTTACAAATAGAATATAGGTACGGACTGCAGAAACATATTAATATTAAGGATCATTGGTAAAATAAAAAATGTCCACACCCCACCCCGCAAGTACTATGCGTATAATATTAGTTCTTTGGTCAAATTATTATTACACTCTTCAGAAATATGAGAAAGAGGGCACTGAAATCGTAATGTTGCTCGCAGAGAAAAAAAATTCATATCACTGTATTAGATGATAAGAGTATCTAGTTGAATATTTTTTTCCATAAGAAATGCATTACAAAAATTTACAAAAATACGCGAAATGTAATTTTGAAAAAATATAAAAGCTGATTTTTGTTCACCATTTTAAAACACGTTCAAAGTGCGACAATTTAAGAAAAGAAGTTTTAGTGTGACCAATTGGCGGTTCTTTATGAAGCTCCAAAAATTTTTACAGTACCTATAATTTCACCAAGTTTCATTAAAAACGATTTTTTATTTTTTTAATAATTTCGGTTCATACAAAATTAAAATATTTCGTGTTTTTTTTTTTTTGGAAAATACAACTTGGCAGATTCGATTTCGGAGATTTGTTCGTAATTTTTTTAAAAATATTTTGAATTTCTATTTGGCGTAATCTAATGAACGGAACTCAAGATATCAAAGAAAAACGAGACAAAAACATGTTTTTCAAAATTAAAATTTAATTTCCAAAAAACGCTCACCTCTCAAATTAGACAAATTTTTACTGTACCTTTCTGATAACATTGTCCACCTCCCATCCCAGACAATCGCTTAAAGAAGCACAGTTTTATTCGACTATAAACAAAGTTTAAAGAATGATTTCTCTCAGCAAAAAAAAATTAAAATGAAAATGAAAATGACCAAAGTATTCTCCGAGTCATTCTGAGGGTTTTGTATTAAAGTCATCTACTTGTCTCTGTTTTTATACATGTAAACTTTGTTGTTCCCCAAGGATGTTTTTTGAGGATCAAAATTTCTTGATTCAGTCAAATCGTTTGTAAATTCTAGATTTCAAATATGTTTTTTTTATTTTTTCTTAAATTCTTGAAAAAACTTTACTATGTTCCTCCTTCCAAAAGTATTGGGCCGAAAATTCTGAATATCAAGTACAACAAGTAAATTTAAGGAAACTATGGGGAATTTAAGTTATTAATAAATGTTCTTATATTCTGTATAACGGTTCAGAAATAAGCAGGGATGTTGGGAAAATAAAAATTTCTATTTAAACCTTTAGCCGACCTAAGAAATAGACAAGAACGGCCATTGCACAAAAAAATTACACCCTTAGAATTTTATAATAAATATCGAAATTAGTAAATGTTTCACTATTTTATCCCTGAAAAGATGTTAAGTTGTTTTATTTTTAAAGCAGCTTGCAATTATAGTTGTTGCTGCATATTTTTTTAGTACGTAATCCTAGGTAAGTTTGACTCATACTTGACGGCTTAAGCACATTATTAAAAAATTATGTTTATAAAACATAAAAGCTTGGCCTGCTGCGATCTTTTTTCGAGGAGGAAAATGAAGAAATCTTACTAGCGATTTCTTTAATTCAAATCTGAGTACTCCACTGGATTTGGCAAGCACTCAAATGGGTTTGTAACAAATTTCGTGAAAAATACCTATTTTTGGATTTTTCTCGTAAGAAATAAGAATTCTGAAATTGCCAATGAAAATCCAATGTCGCACGGGATTGTGTATTTAAAAGAGTGTCTGACAAAGGAAAGTTTTGTAACCGTCACTTTTAGTGGTCCACTGGGTAGCTGAGGTTTTACTGGCTCACTCAATACATAATTAATGCGCCACCTGTAAGATAGGCAACCCGAGATACTTAGTGTTGCTGGTAGTAGCCACTTAAAAATGTGGAATAACTATTAGATTTTGTAGCCCTTCATTTCTTTTTGTTATTTTTTTTTTACCTGAAATAATAAGTAACGAATCACCAATTAATTAAAAATGATAAATGGGTGCTTGCCCACGCATAAAATTTGAATTCAAATCTCCAACTTAATAAAGTTCATTTCGCGGAATCAAATTGGCAGGCTTGAGTCTTTATAACAAAAAAGAGAAAAGGTATTTTTTGTGCCAACTAAAAAGCTATGAGAGTAATTTTGTGAAACCCTAGCAGTCTTTATTAAATTAAAGGTTTTGAAAAAGAAAAGTCTAAGAACACCTAAGATAATTACTCATTTCACTACTTTCTACATCTCTTGATATATAATTTATACTATTTCCCAGGACAGACGGAATTTATTTTCAGGCTTTTACATCATAGTTTTTCCATCATACGTTTTACATTCTACGTCTAGACGGTTACACTACGTTGCTTCGTCATACTTTTACCTTTTACGTCCCATTTTTTTGATGAGACATTTTACGTTATGGACGAGTTAGGATTTACGTCCTACCTTTAATTTGTACGTCTCACTCGTTACTTGTTTAAAACGAGCTGTCTTACATGTATCAAGCCAAGAAGTGCCATAATTTAATTTAATTTAATTTACTGTTGTACCAGGGACACTATAAATAAACATCCATTCCATAAATGGTCAATTTCATGGTTAACCCAGATAGGAATTTAATGTTGGTTTGATGTTAAAAGTAAGCACCCACCTACCAAGTTTATTGTATTCTGAAGCCCTGTTAGCCATAGAGTATTAGAGAAACAAGCTGGATGTCCAGAATGTCATGTCAGCCTTACCCCGTAGCAAGAAAGATCGTAAGTAAATTTTGTAAAAGGATAATAAGTCTGAGTTGTAACACCCGATAAGCATATGGTGTATTTCTATTGAGTTTAGTTTACGTAATTCTAATAGTTTGAAACTATTCTCCGTGTCACCACTAATTCTCGAGAAGAACACTTGTAAAACATTCTCGAACAATCCAGAAATCTTCTCTTATAATCCCACTTCTGACACCAACTGTTATGTATTTACACCCATTTGTAAACACCCTGTATCGTGGATCCGGGAATTATAACACCAGGGTAACACTAAACAATAATTTATTAACTTACGTGAGAATTACAACAAATAATTACTTTATTAATATTACACTAAATACTTCAGTAACTTTATCACTTTGCTTACTCCTTGATTTGTTCTCACTAACTGAACTGAACTGTACTGCCTGTGCGGCCATTCATTCTGTACTTATACTCTTGGGTAGTTGACTCTTGGTTTTTTACAATGATCCAGAAGATGTCAGCACTTTTCTCGATATTTCTAGGTTATGACACAGCGTGCGCCATCTTTGGGACGATTGCCAAACTAACTAACTAACTAACTTAGTTTTCTGTTACTTATAAATGGAGCTTAGAGGGAATTCTTATAGATGGGTACAAAGCTATAACAATATATTTCATAACGATATAATATTAAAAAGTAGAACCATGGTTTTCAAATAGTGACATTAAATTAGGAATATTATCGTTTTCAGGAGTAGTGGTGGGGTAATTGTTTGAATTTTGGTTTTAAATCCAAATATCGCGAGTTAAGAAAGTCAAGAAGGTTATTGTAGATGTAGTTGCTCTCTTAGTTTTTTTTTTACCAACTAAGTAGGCCAGTAGGCTTAAAATCCAAATCGGAAATAATTGCTACAAAAGCTTTTATTGTTTTAATGGCTTCATTTGTTGCCTAATATGACTATCCTAGGTTTTCCCCCCGGCGTAGTTGTGTTTAAGTGGTGGGAGGTAAAAATGTACCCCCAAAAGGGAATTTTTGTGGTATTACGGTTATAACTCGGAAAGGACTCACAATATCGAAAACATAGAACTATTAAAAGTTGTAGAGCATTAAATTCTGAATTGAATGAGACCATACGCATATTTTTCGGACCACCCGTTCCCATACTAGTACTCATCAAAGTTGGACAAATTTTACGTATTTATGAAAAATGTGTTATTTACACCAACTATATTAAACATAGTACCATACCACTCCATTGTACTATGGTGCGGGAGCTACGTGGCTTTTTTGGAAACTCATCGTTACGAGTATATTTTATGCGTTCATTAATTCTATGGAACTTAAATAACGACAAAATGGACTTCTGGCATATGTCAGCCCGTCGAGTTGGCCATGGTTCAAGATATAAAAATCAGTGAAATTATGCCATCGATACAAGGCTCATTTTTTTGTGTGTACGCATTTTATGTTTAAAATGAATAAAATAAGATCGCCAGAAAGTGGGGGCAGTCAGGAGGCGCAGCCAGAAAGGTCAAAGTTGTAAAAAAACGGAGTTATATCAAGTGATCGTTACAAGCTTTTTTTATGCTGAGCATGTTTATTTAAACGTTTTGAACACAGAAAAAAATTCCCAGAAAGAAACTCCTGTCAGTAAGGCTAGCCAGACAGAAAATATTTAGAATTTTTGAAGAAAATTGGATTTTTTTTCGCATATTTCACCTCAGAACTCTAAACCCATCGTTACAAGTTCTGGCTCCTTTTTAAAACATAAATATAAGCTTCTTTAACAATAAAATAGCCTCCCCAGAAAGTTCTAAGTGTCAACAAAAGTACCATAATCTCTTAAATACACAGGAATTTAACACTTTCGGCTAACTTGACTTCCTACCGTGCCTCAGATGTATTGTATCATTATAACAAGGTCATTTTTATGTTTAAGAAGTAATTATAGGTCTCTTGAATAAGAAAGTATGCATCTTAAGACCAAATTCCCGTCAGAAAAATTTCTACACGTATTTAAAAACGAAGAAATGGACGATTTTGCGCGAAATTATAAGTCATTGTTAAAAGTTTTGTCATTTTTTTGGTACCTTAATACAAATATCACTAACAAAAAAATATGCTCTACAGAACAAAATGACCGCCAAACAAGTTTTTGCGCTAAGATATAAGGACCGCATCCTGCTCATTTCAGTCAATTTCCATCTTCCGTTATACCTCGGGGTTTAGATGTCACTGATGTTCTGTCACTCACTTATCATGTTGACAAAACTCCCCTTAACAAATAAATATGCTCGCCAGAACAAGGTGACCGTCAAAACAATTTTTCACGGGCATACAAAAGGCACTGTATCCTTCCCATTTCACCCAAATGAATGCGATCTCCAGCTTCCATAGTATCTCAGACTTCGGATATCATTGTTAAACGTTCTGTCTCTCTTTCGTTATGTTAATAAAAGTCCCTTTAACAAAAAAAATATACTCCCTAGAACGAGATGTCAGTCCAACAAATTTTTACCTGCAGGTAAAAGGTAACACATCCCGTTCAAATAAGCCAAATTAATTTTATTTCGAGCTTCTCTTGTATGTTAGAGTCCAGATATCATTATTAAATGTTCTGGCTCTTCTTTGTTATCTTGATAAAACTCCTTTTAACAAACAGAAATACTCGTCAGAACGATGTGATAGTTAATCAGTTTTCACGTGCACATAAATGTCACTATATCCTTCCCCTTTCACCCAAATTAATACGATTTCCAGCTTCCGTGGTATTTCCGACTTCGGATATCATTGTTAAAGGTTTTGTCTCTCTTTCTTTATGTTGTTAAAGTCCTTTTAACAAAAACATATACTCCCCAGAACGAGATGTCCGTCAAACAAATTTTTACCCGCAGACCGTTCAAATCAGCCGAATTAGTGTTATTTCGAGCTTCTCTTATATATCAGAGTTCAGATATCACTATTAAATGTTCTCTATCTTTTTTGTTACTTTGATAAAACTTCTTTTAACAAACAGAAATACTCGCCAGAGTGACGTGATCGTTAAGCAAATTTTCACGTACATATAAGTGGCACTGTATCCTTCCCATTCCAACCAAATTAATACAATTTCCAACTTCAGTGGACTACAGATATCATTATTAAACGTTCTCTGTCTTTTGTTACGTTGATAAAAGTTCCTTTAACAGACAGACATATTCACCAGAAAGAGGTATCCGTCAGGCAAATTTTTACGCACAGTTAAAGGATAACGCATCCTGCCCATTTACTCATTTCAGCTATATCAATATGATTGCGAGCTTCTGTTGTATTTCAGACTTCGGATGTCACTAGTAAATGTTCTGCCCCTTCTATCTTATGCTGATAAAAAAGTAACAAACAGACTTACTCACCAGAATGGGGAGACAGTCAAACAAATCTTTAACCGTAGGAAAATACAGAATTTTGCAATTCGTGGCTAATTTAATAAGATTTATATTATTTCACTTTATTAGAACGCTTAGTTATCATTGTCAAAAAAATGTTCTCTTTTTACGTAGCCTGCTGGGTTATCTTTTAACTGTGCCTGACGGATACCTCGTTCTGGTGAGTATGTCTGTCTGTTAAAGGAACTTTTATTAACGTAACAAAAGAAAGATAGAACATTTAATAATGACATCTGAGATACCACTGAAGCTGAGAATTGTATTAATTTGGGTGAAATGGGAAGGATGCAGTGCCTCTTATATGTACGTGAATATTCGCTAAACGATCACGTCATTCTGGCGAGTATTTCTGTTTGTTAAAAGAAGTTTTATCAAAGTAACAAAGAAGATACAGAACATTTAATAACTAGTGGAAGCATTATACTCTTCGCCGATTTACTGAGCTTTTTATATAATTGTTACACATTCTATAGGATACTCTTCGCATTTTTCTTGTAAATAATGTTAATTTTTGGACATTCTAAATTTTGTGATACCAACTTTGTTGTGAAAAAAAAAATATATGAAAAAAAAAATCACGATGTGATAGAACCCGGGACCCTTGGATTGCGAGACGAGAGAAGAGAGAAAGAGAGAAAAAACTCTTGCCGCTACACCACCATTTCTTATTACTAAAATTGTTAATGATTGTAGTATATACCATTAGAAAATTTATTGTGATTATTAGGAAACACACATTAGTAAAATATATTAAAAAAAAAATAGTGATAGGAAATAACATTTCGTAAGATTTCTATTTATTACAAATCATAAAAAAAATATTTTTTTAAATTTTAAATTAATAATAACTTTTTTATTTACCCATCTATTTTGTTAAAAAATAATAGGGTTCTTCCTCTAGCTAACACTAAGTTACTCTCGAAATTTCAATACAATCGGATTTTTCTTTCTTGAGTTATCGTGCTTACAAGAAATGTGACGGACGGACAGACGGACGGACAGACGGACAGACAGACGGACGGACAGACGGACGGACGGACGGACAGACGGACATTTTGAAAGTTGTTCAGAATTCGTTCACTAACATAAAGATATAAAAAAATTTTCTCTACGAGCGATATTTACTGATTTAGAAATGTGCCGATCAAATACAATATACTCTTCGTTTTTTCGAAGAGTATAATAATATTTGAACTCTGATATACAAGAGAAGCTCGAAATAACGTTAATTCGGCTGATTTGAACGGGATGCGTTACCTTTTACCTGCGGGTAAACATTTGTTTGACGGACATCTCGTTCTGGGGAGTATATTTTTTTGTTAAAGAGATTTTTATTAACATAACGAAAGAGAGAGAATGTTTAACAATAATATTCGAAGCCTGAGATACTACGGAATCTGGAGATCGCATTCATTTGGGTGAAATGGGAAGGATGCAGTGCCTTTTATATGCCCGTGAAAAATTGTTTGACGGTCACCTTGTTCTGGGGAGCATATTTATTTGTTAAGGGGAGTTTTGTCAACATGACAAGTGAGTGACAGAACATCTGTCAGTGACATCTAAACCCCGAGATATAACGGAAGCTGGAAATTGACTGAAATGAGCAGGATGCGGTCCTTATATCTTAGCGTAAAAACTTGTTTGGCGGTCATTTTGTTCTGTAGAGCATAATTTTTTTAATGAGACTTTTATTAAGGTACCAAAAAAATGACAAAACTTTTAACAATAACCTCCGAGACGCGACGGTAACGTTAATTTCGCGCAAAATCGTCCATTTCTTCGTTTTCAAAAACGTGTAGAAATTCTTCTTTCTTATTCAAGAGACTTATAATTACTTCTTAAATATAAAAATGACCTTGTAATAATGATACAACATCTGAGGCACAGTAGGAAGTCAAGTTAGCCGAAAGTGTTAAATTCCTGTGTATTTAAGAGACTATGGTACTTTTGTTGACACTTAGAACTTTCTGAGGAGGCTATTTTATTGTTAAAGGAGCTTATATTTACGTTTTAAAAAGGAGCCAGAATTTGTAACGATGGGTTTAGAATTCTGAGGTGAAATATGCGAAAAAAAATCCAATTTTCTTAAAAAATTCTAAACATTTTCCTTCTGGCTAGCCTTACTGACAGGAGTTTTTTTCTGTGAATTTTTTTCTGTGTTCAAAACATATAAATAAACATGCCTAAAAAAAGTTTGTAACGATCACTTGATATAACTCCGTTTTTTTTACAACTTTGACCTTTCTGGCTGCGCCTCCTGATGGCCCACACTTTCTGCCGATCTTGTTTTATTCATTTTAAACATAAAATGCGTACACACACACACAAAATGAGCTTTGTAACGATGACATAATTTCATTGATTTCTAGACAGTGTTCATGACGTACCTGACAGGAGGTGCCCCGCCAGAAGTCGATTTTATATGAATCTTTATCGTCCATTAAACAAATGAAATATTTCAAACTTTATAAAACGATGACGTGCCGAAAAAGCCACCTAGCTCCCGCTCTACTAGTCTTGTACTTAGTAAATATATAAAATATGAAAATTGTAGAGTATATAAAAAGATGATATTAAAAAATAGTTTCATACAGAATATGATGAGATCCATTCAATTGATATAAAGATGGAGGCAGGATAAGAAACACAATTCTTGAAATCAATTAGTGCTCGGCCCTCTAATTTCCGATACGGAGTCCGTCACCTCATCACGCGGCTCCTGAAAATCTGTAATTTTATTCCTCTATAACTTTTGTATGGACCACTTTATTGATAGATGGGTGAGTTTAGATGATATTACCAAAAAGCAGAAGTTAAAACGAAAATTTAGTGCCCTACAACTTTTAATAGAACTATGTTTTCGATATTGTGAGACCTTTACGAGATATAACCGTAAAACCACAAAAATACCCCTTTTGGGGGTACATTTTTACCCTCCACCACTTAAACACAACTCCGCCGGGGGGGGGGGACCTAGGATAGTCATATTAGGCAGCAAATTAAGCCATTAAAACAATAAAACCTTTTGTAGCAATATTTCCGATTCGTCTAATTTTTTGGTTTTATAGTACTGACTGGCCTAAAGTGGCAATATAAGATTTAAATTGTCCAAAAATTAACATTCACAAAGAGACTGCTAAGAGTATTCCAAAGATTGTGCAACAATTATATAAAAATTCCAACAAATAGGAGAACAGCATGACTGTTACTTTAATATTTTAAGTGGCACTTTTTGAAATAGAAGAGGAAATATATACAAAACTTATTTAATGCTAATGAGATAGATCATAAAGAACGTGGAAATCTAATAGCACTCATTTGCAATTTTCTTGAAAACTTCTAATACTAGAAAACAAAGTTTCAAATAAAAAAGTTACGTTCATCCTTTATCTTCGTTTCTTCTTGATATACTTGGGTATCTATTTCGAAAGATAAAAAAGTTTCCAGCAGTTAAATTTGAGAATGCAAATTTTCGACAAAGCCTTAGAAGAAATATAATATTTTCTACACGTATTAAAATTTAACCTTCCCATCAACACTTCTTTTGAATATATAGTGATAACACGAAAAAGGACTCCCCACAAAACTTATGGAAATTGGCTCTCAGTCGAATTTTCTGAAATTTGGATATGTTGTAGCTTTTGCTTTTCTGAGCAAAAGTTTTCATGGGCACAAGTCTCGGCTATGACTGCTTTTCAAGTTATGAAGGCTTGAACGTCACAATAAACATACAAATTTGGCGGAGTGAAGATGGCAATTTTTTTAACGATCCTCTATATTTTTCTTTCTTTTACGTCGTATAAATTATTTTCACCGGAAAAATAGCTTTATATGTATATTTCAAGAAAACGGAATAAAATCCGATATAGATAGGTGCTGACGGAGTAGCAATGCACGAAAAGTAAAATATTCTTTTTTAATATAATTTACGAATTAAACATTTATGGTGCAATAATAGCTATATACATGAAAATACAACAAAATCCGATATAGGTAGGGTCTGATGGGGTAGCAATTAACAAAAACCAAAATATTCTTTTTGTAGTTTTTTTAATATCGTTTGACCATTATACCATTTTCAGTGGAAAAATGTTGCAAAAAGAATATTTTACTTTTTGTAGATTCCTAACCGTCAGCCCCTAACTAGATCAGATTTTGTTCTATTTTCTTGAAATATATCTATATAATAGCTATTATTCCACTGAAAATGGTTAATGCGCAAACTATATTAAAAAAGTTACAAAAAGAATATTTCAGTTTTTATGGATTGCTACCCCCGTCAGTCCCTACTTATACCGGATTTTGTTGTGTTTTCTTGAAATGTATGTATATAGCTATTAGTCCACCGAAAATGGTCAATTCACAAACGGCATGAAAAAAGTTACAAAAAGATTATTTTACTTTTTGTGGATTGCTACCTCGGAAGGATATTAGAGACTATATAACAAAAATTGGGTAACTAAAGTTATAGAAGAAAATAAAAGCATGAAAGTTCTTAGAAATAAACTAACAATAGGAAAAACGGAAATCACTAAACTGGAAAACGCCCACGGACAAATTATCACAAACAAACAAGAGATATTGGAAACGGTAAAAGAGTTTTATTCAAATCTGTACTGCAAAAGTGAACAGTCGGAAAATGTTTGTAACATCCCCCTAGTTCTAAATCAGGGGTCGGAGAAAATACCAAGGACGAAGTTTGGAAGTCAATCCCAGAGATGAAAAACAACAAGGCACCAAGCGAAAATGATATTGTGATTGGGTCAGTTAAGGAAGGTGGAGAAGAGCTATTGGACGCTTTAATAACTTTATTTAACAAGTGCCTTATAGAAGCAACAACACCTACAGTTTGCAATAATGCAGTCATCGTAATTATGTACAAAAAGGGTAATATTGCCGATCTGAAAAACTACAGACCAGTTAGCTTGCTCTCGCACATCTATAAATTGTTCACTAAACATCCTAACCAAACGTCTCACACTTAAACTCGATTTCTATCAACCAACAGAACAGGCCGGTTTTCGCTCTGGATATGGGAATAATGACCATCTACAAGTCATTAAAACTCTGATCGAGAAAACCGTCGAATACAACAAGCCACTCGTGCTAGTATTGTGGATTACGAAAAGATATTCTGCTGTATTGCAGAATATATACAGAAATGCAACAGCATGTGTAAGAGTGCACGAACAGACGGACCGTTTTAGAAGGGTACGTGGTGTCCGGCAAGGTGTTACAATCTCTCCTAAACTATTTACAACTCTTTTAGAATACATGTTTAAGAATATCCGATTAGAATCTTGGGGTATAAATATCAACGGTGAAAACCTTAACCACCTCCGGTTCGCTGACGATATTGTACTGATTACGGACAGATTAGACAAGGCACAGGCAATGCTGACACTATTAACATCTGCTTCACATAAAGTCGGGCTCAAAATAAACACATCTAAAACCCAATTTATGACAAATCTAGTCCCCAGCCGAAATATCTTAGTAGAAGGAAAAGAGAGTTTTCAAGTTACATCCTACAAATATCTAGGCCATGAAATTAAAATCGGCAGGGATAACAGACTTGTGAGATCTATCTAAGAATTGGGCTGACCTGGGCCGCGTATGGAAAACTTAAAGACGTCTTTAGATCCGAGATCCCCATATGCCTCAAGCGTAAAGAATTCGACCAATGTGTTTTACCTGTGTTGACTTATGGATCAGAAACTTTAACCCAGACACAGAGATCAGCTAATAGAGTAAGAGTAGCTCAACAAGCCATGGAACGCTCCATATTAGGAATTACAATAAGACACCGAGTTCCAAATGAACAAATACGACAAAGAGCTAGGGTCAGTGATGCAATAGAACGCATGATCTCTCTGAAGTGGAATTGGGCTGGACACGTAGCAAGGATGCCCAATGATAATTGGACAAAACGGATTGTGGAGTGGCGACCCAGGCAAGATGCGCTTAGGAATAGAGGGCGTCCACCAACTAGGTGGACAGACGACACAAAACGAGTCACAACGAACTGGATCCAGTATGCCCAGGATCGAAATAAATGGAAAATGTTGAGAGAGGCCTATGTTCAGCAGTGGGCAAGATAGGCTGTTTGATGATGATTGATGATGATTGATGATGATGACTCCGTCAGCCCCTATCTATATCGGATTTTGTTCTGTTTTCTTGAAATATATGTATAAAGCTATTTTTCCACTGATAATAATATATACGATGTAATAGAAAGAAAAATATGGAGGATTGTTAAAAATATTGTTATCTTCACTCCGCCAAACTTTTATGCTTATTGTGACGTTCAAGCCCTCATAACTTGAGAATCAGTCATAGCCGAGACTTGTTTCGTATGTTCCCATGAGAACTTTTGCTCAAAAAATCAAAAGCTACAACATATCCAAATTTCAGAAAATTCGACTGAGAGCCAATTTCCATGAAGTTTGCGGAGGTCCTTTGACAGTAATCCATCCGTTTTTGAGTTAGAGTGAGTTAAACAAAAAAATAATTGTTTTATTTATCCAATATTGTAAAATTAGAGAAATGGGCCGCGAAAACTCGTGACGGTGTTAAACAATTGTTTATAATAATAACTAAACTAGTAGATGGAACTTTATGAAATTCAATGGCATTCTATTCTGATAATAAACGAAGCGACTAAAAAAACATTCAAGTGAATCCGTCAAGAATTGCGACCTGTAGAGTCTTCGTACATGCGCACATACGTACAGACCAACTGACGGAGACCTGTGTCAAATTTTAGCAATTTTAGAACTTAACAAAAGTTTAAATCAGTATAAAAATGGTATCATTTTTTAGAACAGCGCCTTCTATTGTCAAAATGCTATAATTAAATCGATTTCTTGCAGATTTAAGCAAGTAAAAATAGTTTTATCAGCGAAATTGTGTGTTAGCGGACTGGCCGAGAATAGAGCAACATACCCATCGAGTGTGCAATAAGCAAACTTACACAAACTGACAATTAAACATCCCGTTGTCAGTTGTTTGAGTAAAGGCACTCTTTTAAATACACAACCTCGTACAACAGTGGCTTCTTATTGGTAATTTCTGAATTCCTATTTCTTACGGAAAAAATTCCAAAAACAGGTATTTTTTTACGAAATTTGATACAAACCTAGTTGAGTGGCTGCAGAATCTAGTTGAGTACTCAGATTTAAAATAAAGAAAATCGCTAATAAGATTTCTTAATTTTCCACCCCGAGAAAGGACCGCAGTAGGTCGAGCATTCATGTTTTACAAAATTTAACGTATCACAAGAATGCACTTTTCCAAAATCTACGTTTTAAAAAAATCTGATCTAAGTCACACCATGGTGCTCGACAGAGGGCCTTAGTGACAATTCGAGCAAAACAGTTATTGTTTCACCAAAAGGAGAAAACTAAATTTGAGAGCTCCTATGTTAAATGGTACAGTATTGAATTTTTCCAGTGAAGTCAAGTATCTAGGAGTAATCTTGGACCAAAAACGTACCTGGAACTCGCACTTAGAAAGGATACTTACCAAAGCAACCACAGCTAATTGGACGTGTCGTAGGCTGTTTGGAAAGACTTGGGGTCTGAAGCGGGAAAATGATATGATTGGCCCTACCTTTCAGTTGGACAGTGATCCAAAATCAGAAAAAAGTTGACAAAAACCTGAATATTGTCTTAATAAGTCAGGAATAACGCACATATTATGAAAAAAATAGTGAAAAATATTAAATAAATCTGGGGTGGTTATTTGGCAGTGGCTATTTACAAGTGGTTTGCCATGCAACCTATTCAAAATGACTCATGGAGTATGAAAAAAATAATAAAAAAAAAATATCAAACACGGGGGTGGCTTTGTAGGGGGTAGTTTTTTGACAGAGTAAAAATTTATATATTTTTTTGCATGTATTCTATTTAAAAGGCTCACAAAATACGAGAAAAATAATGAAAGAAACAACAAATTCGGGGTGGCTTCGTAGGGGTGGCTTTTTGGACAAAGTGACAATTTATATGTTTTTTACGCATGCATTCTATTTAAAATGACTCACCAAGTATACCTACTCGATTGTATGGCTCTTTTCGCCAGTCCTTATATATGCGACGCTACAATACTACAGGTGCAAAGTTTTTAGTCTGCATAGTATAGAGATTGCCATACTACTGACGGCAACGACACTATCTTATTTCGGTTTGAAACTAACTTGAAGCGCCCTGTATCAAAATAAAAAAGAAAACGCGATTTTTTTCTAATGGAACAACTACGAGCAAAAATGCATAGAGAGATACTTAAAGTATATTTTAGAATGAAAATCTCCGTGGCTTTTGATGGCAAACTCTCTTTAGGTTTAATAGAAGTTACAAAATGCCAAAGAAATTAAGTTTATGAAAAATAATAAAATCAGGTGCTTCAAAATAAAATTTGTGGAAATATTTGATATGTAAATAAAGAAAAAAGTAATAAAAGTAAAATAAGTAAATAAAGTACTTGCCTTACAGTTTTTTTTTGTAAAAATTACAAACCAAAAGCACAAATATTTGAAGCACATGTTGAAATCTGCCAACAAAGTGAAGTAAAATCATAGTTTAACAATTATTCATGTTTGAGCAAGTAGATTTCTCGAACAAAGAGGTTGATACTTCGGGAAATATTACTTGAGATATACCCCAATATACCCTTGGAATGTGAAAGCTGTATAACATACTTAAAAATTTTTGACTTTGTCCACTTGTTATTTATTTAGGACCACTGTGCCACGGTGACCTACGCATCATGTGTATGATGGCCGAAAAACAGAAGAGAAAATAGCACAGGGAAAGTTGCAGAAATTACAACGCCTTGTCTGTTTAGGGACTACAGGAGCAATACGCTCCTGTCCCACAGCAGCTATGGAGACAATGCTGGACTTTACTTCTTCTGCATTTGCATCTAAGGATGAAGGCAGCACTTAGTGCCCTAAGGCTGCATCATGCACTTAAATTCAGACCAGGCGACCTGGTCGATCACTTAGGGATTCTGGAGCTAATCCAACTTGAATCCATGACCAAACCCACTGACTGAATGCCAATCAAGCATGACTTTGACTGCCAGTTTGATGTGCAGGCGAGCAGGGTCGAAGTACTGCGGTTGGAGAAAGAGTCACACATCTGGTACACAGATGGATACAAGATAGACAAAGGAGTTGGTGTGGGCGTAGCGGGGGCCTAAATGAACGCTATCTAAAGCCCTTGGTAACACTTCAACATCTTCCAGGCAGAAATTTATGCTATAGAACAGTGTGCCCAGAAATGCCTAAATAGGGGCAGTCGATGGGCAAAGATCTATATACTTTCAGATAGCCAGGCAGCACTAAAGGCTCTTAGGTCCTTCAAGTCTTAAATTGCTTGGGAATGCAGACCAATTGTAACGTGGGTAGTAATCAGTGGAGTAATTCCAGGATTCAATGAAAGTCAGATAGGATGTTTTCAATTTGACAAGGTTTATTCAACATAGACATCAGATCATACATATAAATACTCTAAGAAGTTAACTCCAACTCAGCAAAGTTTATTAAACGAGATAGTATTAGTATACAAACACAATCCTTGATAATATTAGTCTAAGGTACTGAACAACAACGTTATATCTAACCTGACATGAATGATAAATTATACAAACTCAAAAAGGGGGTGTTGACAATTTTGACTTTGATTGAACCTAGAAACCTTCACTATTGCCAATCGTCGAACGTATGAAGTTTGCAAATCGAAAACGTTCGAAGTAAAAGAATAAAATAAGCGATGTGAGAATCGATACGTCAACTGAAATCTCGTTTGATTGTTAACTTTGGCGTTTAGAAATATCACCTTAGAAACCGTTTAATCTGACTTATGTCGCTTTGATAATGGACCCACAGCTGTCGCTACAACAATTAACAATCTAATGCGTCATTTTGACAATTAATAAACATCTGTTATATCGATAACCAAATTCTTTGACATACGTTGATTTGATACTCAGTTGACGCAGCGTTAGTCACTTTGGTTCTGAAAAGTACGCGGCGTTAGGCAATTAATTAAGTTCGCAACTTCCTCTCGACAAATACTGATGCTTAACGTAAGAACGACCCTTGCATAGGTTAGCGGCGGTCTTGTACATAGTAACAATAGAAAGATCAAGTTCGTCTAAGGCTAACCCTCTCACCATCTAACTCAAAGTGATTATCGAGTATATGATAGCGGCGGATTTACTAGCTGAGACGAACAAGACGCAGACGTTGTACCAAGAACTCTCACCCACCGACAAGTGTCATTCGTACGCCGTGACAACTATATTTGAGGTTAGGATGTTGCGAACCTTCTAGTATTCTCTCCGGGATGAGAGAATTTCTGAGCTCCTGCAGCGGCTTTTATAGTGGAAGGTTGCTAGGTCCGTGACGTATCATTATTTACGTCGTTGTTATAGTTAAATTAGAACGATCTGTTCATTATGATAAACCCATTTCACTCTCGTTAGTTTGTACTATTACATTTAAGAGTAAAATTAAATACACCGTTACACAATGACGGATTAAAGTATTTGCCGCTTTACGCAAACCTATTCATATATTAAAGTAGACCTCGGATTTAATAGGCATTCAAAAAATGTCGGCACTGTTGCTTTGCGACGCGGCTTGTTTGATGGGTCAAAGGCGCCGACATTTTTTGAGTGTCTGTTAAATCCGAGGTTTACTATACAAGTTACAAAATTATAAGTGTAAGATGTGCAGTCCAGCTAATTTTTATTATTCTGATTTTGCCTGGCCGCCCCTAAAAATCTGCCGCTTTACGCACGTGCGTAATTAGCGTATGGAGTAATCCAGCACTGATGCAGACAATCCCTGAAACAACTGGCAAAAAACCACAAAGTTACCTTGATGTGGGTGCTAGGGCATGAGGGAATAGAAGGCAACGAATTAGCTGATAGCCTCGGAAGAAAAGGGGCTGAAGCCCCATTTTTTGTACCCGAACCGTTCTGTGGCTTATCTAAGGGACACATAACGGAGAAGGTCCAAAAATGGGAAAAGGAACAAAAGAAGTCCTACTGGAGGAATACTCCAAGCTAAAGACAAGACAAGGTTTATAACCTATTCAACAATGAATGCCACAAGGCTTCTCGAACTTGAAAAGTTCGACCTAGGGCTGATCACAGTCCTTCTAATTGGCCATTGCCCCTTGAGGTATCATCTCAAGAACACAGGCATGACAAAATATGACCAGATGATAATAAGCCCCAAAAAATATTATACTAACTCAAAATATTCAACATAAAATTTACTACATATAAGATTTCTGATAGACGCAATGATTTTCGAGCAATAGGCGACAAAACTAAGGGGCTGGGCCCCAATAGACGTGCTTTGCATGTTCTCAGTATGCAGTGTTTCAATGATGTACATACGCAGAAAAAGTGAAGAAGGGCAAAAGTTTTTGTTATAGAAGGTGTCCAAATCAACAAACCGGAAATCCGTACTGTTGCAAATAATTTTTTTCTGTAAGTTTCTATCACACCAACTCCGACGGCACTGGGTAGTTTTTGACGAAACTTTTAATGTACGTAGGTAACTACTATCAAAATACTTTTACCTGTCAAGTTTGAAGTCATTATTTTCAACCACCACTGAATAATTATTTTAAAAGTCTGTTTTAAGTTATACTTTCAAAGCATCGTTGAGTGCAACATAGAGCAATTTAGAAAAAAAAATTCATCGGGCATTTACAATTACGTATGCTTTAATCGTTTCAAGTTTGATGACTTTTATGTAACCCGGACAGGAAAAAGATGTTTAAAAAATGTCTGTTTCCTAGTATTTTTACCAAGAGACTCATTTCGTATCAAGGGTATCTCATATAATTTGCTTCTTAATACTAAGAGTCGAGTCGAGGCTACTCTCTGCTTTATCTTTGCTTTTACTGGAATTAATTCAGAATCGATACCTGTCCTGTAGGTACATATCCAAGATACAGGCCCGATGAGAGAGGAAGGGTGCGGCGTGATTCCCCCCGGGCCCGGATTTGTTTAGGGGGCCCGGAAATTTCTTTTGGTAAAAATTTTTTTTCGGATTTCTCCCCCTACCCCAAAAAATCATCCTTTTTTGTGCAATTTCATGCATAGAAC
This sequence comes from Rutpela maculata, assembly GCA_936432065.2. Lineage (NCBI taxonomy): Eukaryota > Metazoa > Arthropoda > Insecta > Coleoptera > Cerambycidae > Rutpela > Rutpela maculata. Next base: position 85,757,616 of record OW386287.2, on the reverse strand, counting down.
CTCATTTGTAGCAATTTTTGTATATAATATTTCCAATTAGTATAAAATTTTCTGAGGCGGGCAACTATTTCTCAGAACAAAGTAAAAAATCGCGCGTTAGAGGTGATTTTTAAGGGTAAAATTCACACTTGCACCTTGGGAACTCTTTCGTTTTTGAAAAGCAACCATTTGGCGCGTATAATCCCCATTCTAACATAAGCCACGCTGTTTCATAAAGGCAATTCGACACAATCAAATTACAAATCGTTAATATATAGGGAGGAAAAATTAATGTATTAGTTGTTTCAAAAAAATATGTTTCATGTATTTGTGTGACTATTTATTTTAAATAAATGATTATGAGGTATTAGAATTTATGACCATTTTCTTTTCTTTTCTTATATTGTTCCACCCTGTACGATTATGACCTTAAAATTATCTTCGTGCCATGGTGACAAATATTTCATAGTGAGTGTACATTAAAATTTAATTTTACACATATCTGTAGGTACATAAATCTTATGCAATTTCAGGAATTTTACTGGTAGAAAATTAAAAATGTTCATACTAATAATAAGAAATTATAATTTAATTTTATAGATAATTCACTTTATGTTATGGGTTGTGTAAACTGAATGTTGAACTGATGTAAAGCTTATTTCTGAAGGCTACCGACAGACAAAACATCTATAAATTTACAATTGACTAATTAAAATGAAACATAAAAATTACTTTTATCTTGCTATAGAAAATCTTAAGAAACTTATTCGTTTAGATTTTTACATTACATTTATGCATTCTCCAGGTAGCTATAATTAGTCGGGTGAAAACATATATTGCTTAATAGGATTTTCTGTTCACACTAGGAAAACAAACTCCCAAAAGTTTTGAATTGAATTTGTTAATTGTTAGTTTAAAATAATTTTTTATTCCGAAAAGGTTTTTTAATATTTTAAACAATTCAACATTCAACATTATACCACCAATTAGTTAGATACGTGTAAAATACATTCATGATAACAAATTTATTATGTTTGAATCTATACACATTTGAAAAACAATTGATGAATATATGTTAACGCAGGCTTTTGACATATACATTATTCTAGGTAGCCTCAATTTTCTATATGGTAATCTGTCAGTATCACAGCATCTGTCACGGTTATCTATTTGGTGTACATGGTAGTCGCGGGAACGTTAGAATCTCATAACTTCGTTATTTTTGGAGCTACGTAAAGAATTCAAAAATGAGAGAGGTACAGAAAATCACAAGGATTTTCCAAAGAACATTTCAGAAAACAATTGAAATTCGCATTTCGGAGATATGAACTTTACTATGGTTTCTTTAAATGGAACACCCCGTATATTTTTACAGCATCTGAAAGGCCAAAAAAAGCTTTTGAGCGATATTTAAAACATAGTATTACCTTAAAAATTTTTGTTTAATTTACTATAAATTTACAATTTATCAAATTAGCCGTGGAAAACAAAAGTATGTAATTTAAAATAAACAATACTCTGTTTAGATATTTGTTGATAACTAATTTCACTTTGTTTTAAATAAAATTGAGAATTTCAATAATTGATATACATTTTGTCTAGAATCGACAAATAAAGTAAGCCTTTTTGCTCAATATTTTGAAAGCGCAAAGTTGACGTTTGCCGAGAAGCTATGAATAGTGCCACTCTGCCGCACGTCTCCCATGGCAACGAGCGGCAAAGTACTTTGACGTACGCTTCAGTGCATCTGCACGTAAACAAGCTTGGTCACAAAATTGACAATGTATTTTTATGAAATAATAATGCCCCAAAATTGTTGTCAATATAATGAGAGTTGATGTAAGAGTAACAATTAATTACCTAATTTATTTAAACGAAGAATACGAACTTTATAATATTTAATAAACTTAAATAAACTGATACCGATTGTTTGTTTGTCTGTTTATTTTGATCAGATATACAAAGCACCATCATAACTTGTTGGTGAATCGCCGTTCCCAGCCAAAATTCAATCCAATTTTTCTTTTTATTTTGATATTTTCAAATGATTGTAGATAAAATCATATGTGTAATTCGAACGCAAATTGTCATTGTCGCTTTCAAGTATTTGACGTCAACTTACACTATCGAGCGACAATGTGGCACTTTGCGCTCTTAATACACGAATAGCTATTTCGGACTACCATGACTTAATGGTAAAAAAATATAAAATTTATTATCTAGTAGGGTTTTTAAGAAAAATACTATTATTTTTATATCATTAAAAAGCCTTTTTTATACATTTTTTTTTAACAAATTCAGCACTCACTGGAGGAATATTCAGAAGTTCCGATGAACTGCTTATAACGGACAGGATGCAATTGAGAATATAACATGACTTCTAATGAGACAATTTTTTATAAAGAAGCACCTGCACCAGCATTCCCAGTGGATCAAAAATTAACGTACTGGTATCGAGACAAAAAAAGTACTGGTTTTAAGAAAAAAATACTTATTTAACAAAAATGTATGAGCGGGGGTAGAAACCCAGCAAATTTTTTTTCAAATTCATACAAAATTTACTGACACAACGAAAGTAGCACTGACGTAGTGATTGTGGTCAATATGTACTGATTTCAGTATGACTGTACTGATTTCAGTATGACTGTACTGATACTAGCTACGCTGACCTGCACACAATTGGAAAATTCAACGGCGACCTGGACTGCAGATTATGCGAAAGGGAGTCAAAAAATACTAGAACAGTTGCTCAGCCTCAGCCCTGTATCGTTTGTTCAGTGGCACAGGGATACTAATAATTGATAGAGTGATCCAGGACAGATAAAGCACAGTAATCCCAAAAGGCGGCAGTGTCCCCAAAGATATTTTACAAATTAGCAAAAAACACGATTTGCTTAAAACAACAGTATGCTTGAACCACCACGTCCAAGAACTCTGCAATGTGAAATATCAACTGAGCCTTGCATAACTCCAAATTCAAACATGTTAATCTTACGTCTAGATGCAGAGTTTATTTACAACACAAAAAAGAACGCGAATTTACAAAAATATGCAAAGCCTTTCATTGGCAAATCCAGCAGAAGAAGGCCTCAGTTTAAGCGTTAGCGAAATTTTTTTTCTTAACTATAACCAACAAACTGGCATCCAATTCTAGATTTCAGGCGGGGAAGAACTTGCAGGATATTTTCGTATGTAATATCACTCATGCTTAAAATTTTATCGGTAAAATTTTTTTGAAAGCGTTGTTGCCTGTAATATAAAGATTATCTGATCAATCTTTAATAATAAACTGCCAATTTACACGGATATTATTACCTTTTGGCAACTTAGGTTGAAAAAAAACTTATAGATAAAATTTAAAAGCACGAGTGGTATTTGGGTAGAATATTTCACGAATAAATAAAGTATATAGTAAGAATAATAATAATAATAGTGTTTATTTTCAAAATATTTACAATTTAGTTAATTACAAAGTTGTACAAAAAAAAGCAAAACATGATTCTTCATCTGGCTAATGTTATGTTATAATGAAAAGCTCTTCGAAAGGTTATAGACGTTTTATTATCTTTTACCAAAAGTCATAATAATAATAACAACAATATCCATAACAACACTAACTAGGTTAATACAACATCCTTTTCTTTAAGATATAAAATATAAAATAAATAAATAAATAAGTTAAGTAGCATAGTCTTTAAACCAACAAGGTTTCTTAGTTTCTCTTCGCATCCTGCTCGGACTTAAATCTGAATATATTAACTGCTATTCCGTTGGAGTCATCGATGTTAATGATATCATTATTTCCTTCCAAATTTCCATTTACCATTGAAGTCTCTTCTAAATCGTCACTTTTCGCTTCATCATGATTCTGAGAATGGCTTTGAGAAGAAGCCGGTACAAGTGATTCTAAGAAGAAGCATTAATTCTGGTATCCAAGACATAAGCATCATTTCCAACATCATTTTTAGTTGGTAAATCCTGTTGTGGACTTGTAATCAAATGCCACCTGTTTCTTCTATAGGTTCCTTTGTCTGCTTTTATAATATATGATCTTGGTTCTTTGGCTTTACATAGCATTTCTTCATATTCATTTAAATCTTTTACAAACACTTTATCTCGTTTATTTAACTCAACTAAATCTTTGGTTCTATGCTTTTTATTATAACATTTCTCTTGTTTACTGTTTTGCATCATATTTTTGTCAAAAATGAAAGTCATTTAATTTACTTGGCAACATTGGAATATTAGTTTTTAATTTTCGTCCCATAAATAACTCTGATGGGCTATAACCACAATAAGTACAATTACTATTATCGAAATTCTTATTGTTAAAATATCGCTTTGAACGATCTTGGATTTTAATAGCACAAAGGTTATCTTCGTTTGTTCTGACAATTTCAGGTATACCAAATCTTGCAAATATTTCTTTGATTTTAGAAATTACTAACTGAGATGATAAATTATTGTTTAATGAAATGATCTCAAAATAATGAGAATAGTAATCTGTAATGATTAAGTACCAATTTGAAAATTTAAATAAATCTATTCCTGTCTTTTGCCATGGTCTGGAAGGTAAAGGTTCTTTAATCAATGGTTCTTTATGATTTGTACTAAACTCTAAACATATTTTACATCGCTTTACTAAATTCATCATTTGAAAGACCTAACCACCAAATACTTTGTTTAACTCGATCTCTACATTTGACAATGCCCTGATGGCCAGAATGAATAAAATATAAACATTCTTCTTGTAAAATTTTAGGTATTATTATTATTGAACCTTTTAATAATAATTCTTCAGAACAATTGATTTCATCTCGAAATTCAAAACGGGGATACAGTTCCCTGGTCAATTCCGAGCAGGATGCGATAATAAACCACAACAAGCCAAAAACGTACTCTTCGCCGGTTTACTAAACTTTTTATATAATTGTTACACATTCTATAGAATACTCTTCGCAGTTTTTTGTACATAATGTTAGTTTTAGACATTTTTAATTTTATAGTACGAACTTAGTTGGTGAAAGACTCAGTGTAAAATAAAGTAAAAATAAAAAAAACTATACCATACCCCATGTGGGGTTTGACCCTGGGACCCTTGGATTCCTAGTCAAAAGCGTAAGAACTATCTAACACGTAAAAAAATGTAAATTTTTACAAAAACATAAAAATCAAAAAAAAATCTCAAATTTAAATCATTAATAACATTTTTATTTACTGATCGATTTTGTTCAAAAACCATAGGATTCTTTCCCTGGCTAGCACTAACTTACTGTCCAAATTTCAGTACAATCGGACTTTTCTTTCTTAAGTTATCGTACTTACAAGAAACGTGACGGACGGACGGACGGACGGACGGACGGACATTTTGAAAGTTGTTCAGAATTCGTTCACTAATATAATGATATGAAAATGTTTTCTCTACGAGCGATATTTATTGATTTAAAAGTGTGCCGATCAAATACAATATACTCTTCGTTTTTGCGAAGAGTATAATAAGTACAATTACTATTATCGAAATTCTTATTGTTAAAATATCGCTTTGAACGATCTTGGATCTTAATAGCACAAAGGTTATCTTCGTTTCTGTCATTCCTTAATATTTTGTTTTGAATATTATGTAACTCAGCTTATTTTGTAATTTGAACAGCCTCTGCCAAAGTTAAGTTAGCCATAAGCTGCATTCGTTCACTCGTTTTCTTGTCTTGCATACCCACAACAATTCGATCTCTGATTAACTGATCCTTTAAATTTTCATATTCACAATATTGTGCTAATTTATGCAAATCAGATATAAAGGATTCCCCTAGATTTTGGATTCTTGAGTTAAATTTGAACCTATCAAAAATTATATTTCTTCTTGGATTGAAATAATTTTCAAAAGCTAGAACTATTTCATCAAAAGTTTCAAGTACTTCAGCCAATTGAAGCAATATATATTCATTTTCTTCGCCCAATAAATATAGAAATAGATTAATCTTCCCTTGAATAAGTTTTTCAATTAAATCAGAGACAGACAAATATCTCTCAATTTTTTTTTTCAATGAAATCCAGCCAGACGGGGTTTTGAAAATCAAAGGGTCTCATCGGTTAAGTTTATGGAATTGGGCCCAGCGGCGTATTGGGCTATTCATTCACGTGAATATTGCTTACGACTAAGAATGCCCAATAAAATATATAATAAACCTTTATCCCCTATATTAGCAGAGTTATGGGGGTAACAACCAGCAACTTTAAAATTAATTTTTTTCAAAACTATTGAAGATGATTAATTGAAATTAATAGGGGACGTTGATATAAAATAGCTTTATATTTTACATTCCTATTACGACATTTAGTATATAAAAAAAAATAATTTAATTTTTAAGGGTGCTGTTTTTATATCAACCCCTCGAGTGACACCTACCAAAAAAATATGTATTATTTAACACTAACATAATTATCGTGTGTAAAAATTACTTCAAGGTCAAATTGGGAGAAGATGCTTAAAAATATAAATCTAGGTAATGAACACAGACACACGAAAAAAATTTAAATGCAAAGACCTAGACCACTTAATTCCTGCTCATTTGGAAGCTAATAATCAAAAAAAATATGTTACTACTTTTAGCTTGGCTCTCAATTATTTTTTTTGCTTCAGAAATATTGGTTTTATTAGATAATATGGTTAGGCCGTTTTAATTAATCCACAGTAATATCTCTTCAGGAAAGGACACTAGCGAAAAATGTTTCAGACAAAAGTTGTTCCGTTCAGAGAGGGCTTCTTTGGGTAGAATAATTTTCCACCTCCCACCCCTGATAATCTTGGGGTGGGGTAACTTTTGAATTTTTAATGGCACTCTCCACTTTTAATCGCGTGTTCTGATTCTACGAAAAAAATTACATAACTTTTGTACCAAACATTTTTTTCTCCCCCCCCCACCCTGATGAAGGGGGGACAGAGAAAAACCTGCAGAGAAACATCTCTGAACTAGGGCATTTTTAGGTAAAATGTTTCAAACAAAAGTTGTTTAGTTCAGAGAGGGGCATCTTTTGTTTGAAACATTTTTCCTAAAAATGCCATAGTTCAGGATTTTGAAAAACCGAAAGCTACAACGCCATCCCCACTGATCAGAGCGGGGGGGAGAAAAAAATGTTTGGTACAAAAGTTATGCAATTTTTTTCGTAGAATCAGAATACGCGATCAAAAATGGAGAGTATCATTAAAAATTCGAAAGTTACCCCTACCCCCCGCTTATCACGAGTGGGGGATGGAAAATAGTTCTGCCCAAAAAATGTCCCCCTCTGAAAGGAACAACTTTTAGAGAATATTATTTAGGTATTATGCAAATCACAACTTACACACCTTCTATTTATTATAAAAATACCTACTTTCTGTATATTGTTGCCCTAATCTGGGCACGCTAATATACTAGTCAGGTAAATACTTTAAAACACTCATTATTGGAGAATCAATCAAAACAACTACTCTTCTAGCTAATACTGACGAAGTATTGAATTACATGATAGGATTCTTAGCATTTTAAAGAACAAAAATATATTGAAAATACTTAAATCATTTATTCAAATTTAATCATTCACACTTTTTTATTTAATATGAAATTATCTACTTTCTGTATATTGGTGCCTTAGTCGGGTCACGCTAATATACTACTTAGGAAAACACTTTAAAACACTAATTATTGGAAGACCAATCAAAACAACTACTCTTCTAGCTAATACTGACGAAGTATTGAATTACATGATAGGATTCCTGGCATTTTAAGGCAAAAAAAATATATGTATATTGTTGCCCTAATACAGAAAGTAGGTATTTTTATAATAAATAGAAGGTGTGTAAGTTGTGATTTGCATAATACCTAAATAATATTCTCTAATCATGATAAAAGCAAATAAATAAAAAATAATTAATTGTAAAAATAAATCAAGAATAGGCTTGTAAATAATGAATGAATGTTTCTATACTCTACTGATGAGAACTAACGAGTTCGAAAAAACTTGTACAACTTTTCTAGAGTTGAAATAGAATGTATGGTTCAAGAATTGTTGTGAATGACTGAATTTCAATAAATAATTTAACTATTTTCAATATATAATCATGATAAAAGCAAATAAATAAAAAATAATTAATTGTAAGAACAACTTTTCTCTGAGGAGATATTTCTGTGGATTAATTAAAATGGCCTAACCATATTGTCGTATGTAATATCACTAGTGCTTAAAATTTTATCGAAAATTTTTTCGAAAGCGTGTTGCCTGGTAATATAAAGAGTGCAAATTGGCAGATTATTATCTGATTAAATCCCGACCGCTTTAGCGAGAGGGATTTAATCTTTGCCAATTTGCACGAGTTATATTGACTAGGGGCAACTTAGCTTTTAGATGAAATTTAAAGCACGAGTGGTATTTGAGGAGAATATTTCACGAATAAATAATTCATTAAGTACATCTTCAATATTATGTTTTCTCATTAATTGCCTCACTTTTTAGAGTTTACTGATCTTTATTTTCAATTTCCTCATTAATTTGATATACAGAAATATTTCCAAACCGACTCATATTGTCAAAACAGCAAATCTGAAACAAACGCAGTAGAAACAACGGAGATTCGCTATATTTTAAAATAATCTAGTGACATTTCTATGGCAACTAGTAAATAAAACGAGTTGAAACCTTAGATATTATAATATGTAGACTGGCTTAACACCTTTCAGGCGTTTCTAGGTGCAATATGACGAGGAACGATAGAGAGAGCACTACTTTTTCCCGATATCCCGCCTATTTATTACTATACACTCATGGTTCCGAGATTGACATAGAGAGCGCCATCTAGCGCTATCGCTACTAGAGTTATATTCCATAATAATTGTTCATTGATTCATATTTACGTATTTAATCCTTATTTTTAACTTACGAAGTTTACAAATTATGTTGAGGTTTGCTTCGTTAGGCAGAGTGAATTTTAAATACAACAAATTAAAATATTGCACAGCTTTGATTAAGAGTTACTTTTTGATAGATTACCGTATGTAAGTAGGTACCTAGGTACATTTTTAGTTTGTTTCCAGAGCGAATGTGTTTACTTAACATTTACAATAAATTATTTGCTTAACTTTGTAACTACATTATTGAGCTATTGAAAGCTGTGCTTGACTTGTTCCTGTATTATGAGCTAGGTATATTAAGTACAATCTTTGTATATTATTGTTACCTGATTGAAAAGTAGGCAAATTGAAATAGTTACAGATAGGCAAGGATTATAGCCTTTATATTTCAGACAGGCTTCTCTTTGGAACTGACGATTGTTTACTATATATGTGGTGTGTTTATGTTTGCTAGTACATAATACAATATTACAATTTACAAGGTAAGTTAACAATTAGTAATAAGCTAGAGAAGATATTTATAGATAAAATTTAAAAGCGCCAGTTGCCCTATTTGCGAAAAATGTTTCACGAAACAAAACGTCAAAAAATTACCACAGTATTTGCCGCCGCAGCGACATAAAAAATTAGAGCGATAAATTTTGCATGTTGGTACTGTCAAAAGCCGATCTAGCTTGAATTACCACTAATAATGACATTTGATTGGTGCAATGTTGTGAAAAAACGGGCTCTCATTGGCTATAGCGTTAATGAGTGAAATAATCTAATAAAATCATTACTTCTGAAGCAAAAAATAATTGAGAGCCAAGCTTGGCACTTAATTTTTTTTTGTGTGCCTGTGTTCATTACCTAGATTTATATTTTTAAGCATCTTCTCCCAATTTGACTTGAAGTAATTTTTACACACGATAATTATGTTAGTGTTAAATAATATATATTTTTTTGGTAGGTGTCACTCGAGGGGTTGATATAGAAACAGCACCCTCAAAAATTAAATTATTTTTTTATATACTAAATGTCGTAATAGGAATGTAAAAAAAATGTAAAATATAAAGCTATTTTATATCAACGTACCCTATTAATTTCAATTAATCATCTTCAATAGTTTTGAAAAAAAATAATTTTAAAGTTGAGAGTTGTTACCCCCATAACTCTGGTAATATAGGGGATAGAGGTTTATTATATATTTTATTGAGCATTCCTAGTCATAAGCAACATTCATGTGAATGAATAGCCCAATAAGCCGCTGGGCCCAATTCCATATACTTAACCGGCGAGACCCTTTCTCTGGAGGACAAATACCATTATATGCCGCCATTTAAATTTTAGTTTACCGCTGCCACCATGTTAAGTTATAATGAAAAGCTCTTCGAAAGGTTATAGACGTTTTATTATCTTTTACCAAAAGTCATAATAATAATAATAACAATATCCATAACAACGCTAACTAGATTAATACAACAGCTAAACTAATTTACTGTCAGAATTTCAATGCAATCAGACTTTCTTTCTTAAATTATCGTGCTTACAAGAAACGTGGTGGACGGACAGACAGACGAACAGTTTGAGTTGTTTAGAATTCGTCCACTAACACAATAATAAGAGCGACACTTACGGTTTTAGAAACGTACCAATTAATGTCAATAAATGCCATATACTCTTTGTTTTCATATTTGTGAAGAACATAATAATATTTTGAACAATAAACTAAGGTTATACATAGCACTTATTGGATAAAACAACTTACGAGGTGGCATTGCTGGACTGGACTAAAATTGTATCACCGAAATTATTGATCGTATAAAAAAATGCGACCGAACAAGACTGCAGAGAATTTTATGAAGAATGTTTTTGATTTGAAGTTTCATTTCGATTAAATGTACCGTTAGGAAGATATAGCCATTTTTATTGTTTTCGGCGTCATTATTTCAAGAAGGCGCCACGACGTAATGTTCACAAATTCAGGGGCTTATTCAAAACATTAAAATCTACATCCTAGCTAAATTTCAAATTTTCCTGACCTTTTGCAAAAAAATGCTTTTTTAACTGACTTCATAGAATTTAAAAACAGGAGGAGGTACTCAATTCGACCCGTATGTATGTTTTTTTTGTATATTTGTTCAATGATTACTCTGGCGTAGCTTAAAGGCAGCTACTCACACGCCTGCCGCAGGGGCAATTTAGGATGTAGAAGTGGAGTTGACCCTTAATAGCCTCCTTGTTTGTGACGTGTGTAGGCAAGCAGTGGCAATTTCCTAGATTGTCTCCTTTGCTGGGTGGCAGACCGCGCTGGACCTTCCTAACTTCCTAGATCAGCTCCAGCCGCCCTGCCACAACTCGTGTATGTAGCGTGATTGGGGCAATTTCGACTCAGTTCTCTAGCGAAAGACGTGCGGAGTGCTTGTTTGTATTGTGCAGCATTGAAGTGAATACAAATATAATGGAAAAAGATAATGATCAAGGGCATGAAGTTTGGACGCGGGTGATAGAAGTCTATAAAGACTGGCCCTACATGTGGGATAAAAAACATACGTCTGGGGAATCATTGTGGACATTAATTGTGGTGATATGATAGTAGTAAATTTGAAATCCCCGTAGCTTTGTCCGCTAACCAAAAACCGTAGAGTAGCAGTTAACCGTTCTCTAGCACTAATGGCCTTCCGTATTAATGTATCTTTTTTTTCTATTCACCATGCAAAGGATCTCTTCAAAACATTCTATATCCGTTCGTAAAAAGTTTTTAACATCATTAACTTCCAATTCTTGCATAATGTTCACGTGACACAATTCTGTTCGTTTTTGTAACCACTTCTTTACCCAGTACTTTCTTTTTCTTTTTTTTGCGTTACCACCACGGAAACAGCCAAGGCAATGCCGATCTTTTGATTTTTTGAAAGTGTTGGAGCCATCTTCACGGATTCAAGCGACACGTCTGACATTCACTGTAACACTGAACGGCAGGAACGTGTGTAGAGAAGCCTCCTAGATTGCCCCGTCCGCCCTGCAACCTAGATTGCCCCTGCGGCAGGCGTGTGAGTAGCTGCCTTAAGCGATTTCTGTCAAACCTGATGCAAACTAGATCCGGCTATGGCTAAGGCTATGGTCCACACTAAATTTATCAAGCTACATCTAGTGTAAGGCCGAAGAATGTTTTCTACGACAACAGTATGAACTGAGACTTTTACAAACAAATTATACAGCATATTCTCGCTCATGTCGTTGTTTTCAATGCTGTTAATGATGACGATTTCATTGCATGATGGTTTTTAATTCAGATGCGATAATGCCAGCAATTTTTTTGTAGATTTACGTGAAACCTGGTACAATGGCGGAAACAGAAAAGTAAACGACTATTTGACATTATGTACTGTGAACTAAAAGTATATTATTATAAGGAACTAAAGTAAGGTTATGACGTATTATTTGTTTATCCTCCAGGCAGGGACCATGAAATATGTGAAGCTACTAAAAAGTTTGAAAAAGAAAAATCGAGCCACCTGCAAAAAATATCTCCAAAAAGTAAAAAATACAATTTAACTCAGTTTTACAAATACCTGTCTGTAATAGTAGTGGAAAGTAGCAAGGAACCAAATAACAATGTGAAGACGGTGCAAAACGTATTTTTGAAATTAGTAATTTTTTTTTTACACCGACTTCAAATTGATATTTGGTAATAAGGTACAGTTCCTTGCTATTTTCCACCAACAGGTAAACAGGTATTTGTAAAACTGAGGGAAATTTTATTTATTACTTTTTAGAGATATTTCTTGTGGTTCGATTTTTTTTTAATTTTCTTTTTGTATATACTCACTGACTGGATTATAAAGCTGTATCTCCGAGATTATCGATCGTAAAAAAAATGTAAAAGAGCACAGTTGTAGAGAATGGAGATTATTTTTCATTCGATATGTAATTTTGATAAAATGTACCATTACGAAGATACAGTCATTTTTCTGGTTTTTTTCAAGGTGGCGTCGCGACGTCCTGTTCGCAAATTCAGGAGCTATCTACATCCCTGCCAAATTTCAAAACTTCCCTCGAAACTTCCCCGATCTTTTGCGAGTTCGAATGTATATACTGACTGGACTATTGCTGAATACTTTGGTATTTGTATAAATGTTAATGGCTTTTTCTTCATTTTTCTGTTTTTCTTGTTGGGATCCTCTGCCGCATGCATTTTCTTCTAAAACAACGTCCGTGAATTCTACAAAATAATACAATAGTATTTTACTGTTACGCTGGATAATTGTATTATTTTGTAGATTTCAAAGATATTGTTTTAGAAGAGGATCCCACCAAGAAAAACAGACAGACAGTATTTGTCAAAAATAAAATATTTTTATAAGAGCAATTTTCGCAAAAATTTTATAACATATTTTTTTTTACTGACAATAATTATATAATTTTCGCATTAATAATATGCATACAGGGCGATTTTTTATGATTTTAATCGATAATAGTTTTTTCCAGTCTGACCTTGTAAAAACACGGTATCGTTACAGGTAGATCTGACCAGGAGAAATATAAGCGCCAAATTTTTAAGTAGGCGGGCAAAAAAATTGTCAAAAATTGAGAAATTCCCGGTATAGAAGGCCATTAAAATTACCAGGGAGGTGTTTTGAAATCAGATCGATGTCCTCCCTCTATCAGGCTATGTAAAGTATTTTACAGAACAGCCTGTACATGACAATATTATTATTGTATAATAATGTAATATTAACGAGGTTTCTACTTTTACGTTTTATGCAGTTACAGCAGGTAATAATAACATAATTCAGTTTTACAAAGTACAATGAACAAAAAAAATAAAATGACTTCCGGCATTATTGTCTTAAAATTTAAATATCTTAACATAAGAATTGCAATAGTTCTTCAGTATTAACAACAGACGGTTTTATTGTACTGTCATATCATATCGAATGGCAACAAAGAACAACTTCGGTGGCGGATATCTCTGCTATCTAGAGCTCTACCTTATCGACATTCCGGACAGAAGAATGCCAACATGTAAAATGTGTGGACACACGTGGGAAAATAGCCGAGACGAATAAAATTCATGCCATACTCACAAATCATATAATTTTCTTTGTCCTACTAATTAACGATTATGCTGGTGTCCTTTTCTATTCCCTCTCGACGAAAAATGCCAAAGCGATGTCCGATAAAAGGGCTGATAGCCAGAGTCCTTGTTGAACAACCAATGACCCATATCAACGGAATCAAGTATGTCACCGGTTATTTTAAGAAGTTTAGAGTGAGTTAACGCAGCTATCTCCTGACAAATTAAATCAATTAATCGTACAGAGTTTCGGAGGATATTTAATCGGGCACCTAGATCAAATATATAAATATTTTCTACCTTAATTATTAGACTCTTTAGTGACATCTTAACGTTTTTATTATAGGCGCACATATAATACGGGGTGTAAAATATACAGCTCGATAAGACTAAGAGCCAGCGAGATAAATTAGTCTATTAAAGCATGTACTTATTTGTGAAAATTGCAAATATACTGATTTAATAGTAATTTAAGAAATAAGTGCGTAAAGTGGTACTTTTTTCACGACTGGGAAGTTCCCATGAGTGAAAAAAAGGCACTTTATGCATGAGTTTCATACAATATTTTTTCTACTGCTGCTTAATTTTCATTTTTCATAAATAAATTTTAAAATTAACTTAAACGACAAAACAAAAATTCATAATTTGACGTTTCTAAAGCGAAAATTGTGAAATAACTTCAATTGTTTTTAATGCACTTACAAATCCCGCTGTTCATAAGAGTGAAATAATGTTACTTTTTCGTCATACCTCCCTCGAAAGTATACTCTAATTCCATTGTTGACAGTAAGTGGTGCTTTATGTACCAAATAATACTTGTTGCCATACGACCCATTAATAATGGGTCGTTATTCGTCCGAGGCCAAATTTTTTTCTCGTCTCGAAAAATCGAGACGAGACGAGATTTTTAAAGTCGAGATCTCGCCGAGATGAGACGAGATCGAGAATTTCTCGTCTTTCTTTTATTGTAAAATTTTTCTACATTTCACCTTCAAATGAATAATATAAACTTGAATTAAATTGAGAATATAAATATTTACAAAAATTAATAATACAGACTCGTCAATCACGTGTGTATCGTATTACGCCCTGCCATTTTTTACTGGTGCTACGTCCTAGAAATGAATATAATTTAGGCAAGTGTAATGTTGCCGACTTCCGTATTTCTTAGAAATGGTTGTTCGAAATTTTTGTAGTTATTTTTACTTTTACTTACTTACTATAGAAACTAGCAACAACGTATATATTTTCAGCACAGAAGACAGGAACTATACAGAAGCGAAAGCTTGCCGCGGCACCTTTGATATCGGGTGTCTGATTTATGTGACCTTGAAGTGACAGTAATATGCCTTACTACACTCAGAGAAATGATACACAAAAAATATATCAATATTTCGGTCCAATACACTGTACACTGGAAAAAATGTCTTATTTTATATTTAATAGATATGGTACATGAATAGGAAATACGTATATACGGTATTAATGAAGTTGGTGGCCCAAGTCATAGTGTATTGCAGAATGTTCAAAAAAAAAGTACACTTTTATATTTATATCCCGTATTTCAATCATAGTAATGCGCTTTTATACCAATGCATTTTTTTTAATACTGCTACCAGAATATGAAAATACTATCATGGAAAGTAGTACAATGTATAGATATACAATGAAAGAGATACCTATATTATGTATATAACTATATTGGCTATATTGTTGAATAGAATATTACAAATCAAATACCTAGTACAGTGAAAAAAATGTTTACTTAAAATAACAATATTCGTGAATAGGGCATGCGCACAGCTAACCTCAAATATATATTTCTTAAGATTTATGAGTATTTCGTTGCTGTTGTTAAAATTTCAGCTTGGTTTCCATACTTTCAACTAAAATCTAATTCAGTGTAATGTTTTTGAAGTTCTAAATACTTTCTCCTAATAAAATAGGATTCTTTTTGTAGGTTGGAAATCTAACCTGTAATTAGCAGTCTATTTTTATTAACCAACATTATTGAAAAATTATTAGCCTGAATTTTTAAATAGGTATTTGCTTGGAGCCAGTATTGCTCCAAGCTAAAATGAGTATACAAACATTAAAAATGACAATAAACCTGAAAAACTTAAAATTTGAGGTTATGTTAGTTATATGATGCACATTATTGCACATGCCCAATTATTGATTTTTTTTAATTGATACAAGGAAACGTTCTTTAGTATGGTACGAGTTGAGAGTCATTACTTAATTACCTTATTCATGGTCACAATACAATTCTGTTCATTAGAAACTGATGAACATATTCTGTAACTTATTGTATTTCGAATAAGAAAATATTTCCTTTCATATTACTTCTTTTCAACTGCTAATTGTTTAGTATATCTAACTAACATTACATTCTAGTTGTTTCAGTAATATAAATTTGTACATACCTTTCAGGATCTTTGGGAAATAGAGATTATTTGTTTCACCTTCGAAGGGCATGGATGCTAAGCGCAACCCCTATACCATTTAGAACTCATTATAAACAAAAATCAAATAAATAAATAAACTTAGAATAAAAAATTGTCGAAAATTGGAAGAAAAAAGCACGAAAATAACCAACCACCGTGTAAGAGTTTCAAAGACTGTCAATCGCACAACGTCAAGAATTATCATATGGCTTTTGACAAATATATGCCTTATCGTCATGGCGACTATGAACAAATTTGGTTCCGTCAGAAAGGCTTGCTTGCGCTTCTGTATAGTTCCTGTCTTCTGTGATTTTCAGTATAATACGAACTTGATTCATTTCAATCATTAAATCTTATATCTTCTTAGAGTATACGGTATAGAGGCAAAAAAAATAAATCTTAAAATATGAAGAAAATTAAAATTCACAATATTTCAAATAGTTCTTTTAGTTAGAAAACGTTTAAAAATTAAACAAAAGTCAAATATTCATATAAATTGTAGTGTAACTTTATAAACTAAATAAATAGAGATTTCACTTGAAAAAAAAGGAAAAAATGGAAAATTTCACATTTGTCGAGACTAGACGAGATCTCGACATCGAGACGAGATTTTGGGTAGACGAGAATCTGTCGAGACGAGATGGCTGAAAGATCTCGTCCCGACAATGTCGAGACGAGACGAGAAAAAACAATTTCTCGACGAGGCGAGTCTCGCGGCAACACTAATATCTTCTATATCCAACGTTATTTTCAAAAATGTTCAGAGCTATTATAATAGTAATATGATTTAATTTATCTTGACAGTAGTTGTCATTTGGATAGAAGCCGTGTCCTATATTTAATGATGATTGCCATGGACATTCCAAGCATCGCTACCTTTACTATTAGCAAATGTGAAAACTTACTCAAATAATTATAGTTTTCCACTAGTTTTTCTCAAGTTTTTTCTAGTTTAATGATTCATGATGAAAATATAACATGCACCGCGGGTCGTACAGTGCGATTTTTTGGTCTCGAATACTTGCAAACCTCGACCCTACGGGCCTCGGATTGCAAACTGTATTCTCTACCAAAAAGAGGGCACTTACGACCCTTGGTATATAATAACTATTACTCACCCTTTTACTTTTTTTTACTATTACCATAAACGTATGTTTCTCTACGATCATGCAAAAAGTTAATATTTTAACACTCTTCACAGTACCAACTGGGGCGAGCGTAGAGGCGACTTCAATGTGAATGTCAGTCGATGTTCCGTTTAAGCAACGTAGAGCGCGGTTAGTACTTGGATGGGTGACCCATCTTGGGAAATACAGCGTTCTCGTCCCACCTTCTAGCGGTTTGTATATCAGTGTATACGCGGAAGCTAAGTAATTTCAGATGAGGATTACGTAGTGGATATACCATCCTTCGGAGGGGATGTAAAGCAGGCGTTCCCTTGTCTATTAAATGTTAGGCAAGTAAAAAAAGATCCCTACTCTTCTTAAGGGCAAAATTTCCAGGTTGGGGGTAGCTCGTCTCCTGGCGTCGGTGATAGGCCCTGGTAGCGGAAATAGGCCGACGTTAAATAAATAGATAAAAAAAAATACAGCACTTTTTGCATTAGTGCAAAAGTAACTACTAAGTACTTAAGTACGTTACTTTTTGCACTACGTTGACGTTTGACAGTGACAATTACTGAAATTAATTTTCAATTGTCAGTTTTAAATCTGAATATTTGGTTATAAAACTGTTGAAAATGAGAAAAACTAGGTAATTCGACAGTAGAAAAAAAAATGTTGTGTGTAACATGTGCAAATTACAGTCATTCTATTTTCTGCATGACTTCTGTCATGACTGTTTTATGAAAATAAAAAACCTTTAAAATTTAAACGTTGTTTATACAGGGTGGATCATTAATAATAGTCCATAGTTCAAGGGTAGATTCTTTGGACCAAAATATGAGGATATAACCAAACATGTTTTAGTAAATTGTTGCTGTGGAAAAAAATACAGGGTATCAAAATTGTATTTTTTTTTCTTTTTTTGCAATATCTCAACTACCTCTTGACCGATCTTCTCCCAATTTGGTAAGGAAATATTTTTTTAGCTAAGAAACAATAATTTATGTATTACATCACGCTAACCCGTGGAGGGCGCCTCCTGAGCTATACCTGATGATGAATATTTTTTTTGTTTTCTTTACGAAACGTAGTGGCACTTTTGACTAGAATATTTCATGCAGGAGTCATTTCTACGTAAAAAGGTACACTTGATAGAACTTGATAATTCCAACCGTTTTCGAGAAAACTGCCGCATAGATCTCAAAAATTCTTTGAAAACAAACCCAATTTGAAAATGAAAAATTGTATTTATTGAAAAGTGTGCTTAGTTCTGTCATTTACGTACAATTTCATTAGTTCTAGACTACTAAGACGTCACCAGAGCACATTTTTCAATAAATACAATTCTTCCTTTTCAAATTAGGTTTGTTTTCAAAGAATTTTTGAGATCTACGGCGGCAGTTTTCTCAAAAACGGTTGAAATTAACAAGTTCTATCAAGTGTACCTTTTTTACGTAGAAATGATTTCTGCATGAGATTTTCTAGCCAAAAGTGCCACTACGCTTCGTCAAAAAAAATAATCATCAGGTATAGCTCATGAGGCGCCCTCCACGGGCTAGCGTGATGTAATAAATAAATTATTGTTTATTAGCCTTTTTTTTTTTTTTTTTTTTTTTAAGAGGGGAAACCTTCAAAAGGGACCCCGCATGGTGTTTTCTCTGCAGGGTACTGTGGGATTTGACCTCACTAAAACCCCTCTTCCATATCCGGAACCGCCGTCAAGCATTACTTCGGATCTTCAGACTTTCTTGATCTAGTCAGTGTGCATATCATCGTAGTCCTTACTTCTTAGCATGTTACAGCACATAGTACTGATAATCGTCCATTCATCTTCGCTATTTAACAAAATGGGGACAAAGTTATTGGCCCTTACATCCTGGCCTATTGCTAAAGCAGCTACGGCACGCTCTTCCGCCCATCGAGGGCAATGAAGTAGGGTATGGTCCGGTGTATCCTCCTGGTCGCAATACTTGCATGAGGTGTCTGGCCTCTTCCCTATGCGGAAGAGGAATGTACCGAAGTTTCCATGCCCGGTAAGGGCTTGAGTTAAGTAATAATTTAGCTCGCCGTGCTTCCTGCTGAGCCAAGGACGGACTTCCGGAATCAGTAGGTGCGTCCATCTCCCTGCTTCCGCCGTGGACCAGCGTTCTTGCCACCTGTCGAGTAAAAAACCTCTATTAATCAGCTTGTCAGCATTGCTAGCACCATGATTGAAAGCTCTTTCCCTCGCAAGGAGGTCAATAGGCGGGACACCCGCCACCACCTGGAGGGCCACTGTGGAGACAGTGCGGTAGGCACAGCTAATGCGGATAAGCATGGCCCTCTGTGCCCTAAGGAGTCGGTCGCGATTTCTCGCGATGTTGAGGGCGCCGTACCAGACTGGCGCTGCATATAGTAAGGCTGACGTCGCCACCGAGTTTAGGAGGCGCCTGGTACTAGTCCTAGGGCCTCCAATGCGTGGCATAAGTTTGCAGAGTGCCATTGACGAGGCTTCCGCCTTCGTGTTTGTGAGAACGTCCGTGAGGGCGTCAGCATTCGCTCCGCGGGTACGGCCGAACTCCTGCCGGAGGGAGTCGGTGACCGCAGCCTCCCTGGACGGATTGTAGCGCCACCTAGTAGTGACGGGCGGTACTCGCACCAGGGAGTCCCGCGGGACCTCCTCCAGCAGGTCGAAGGCAATCAACAGGTGATCGGACAGCGTCTCGTCGTCCAACACCCGCCAATCACCCACGAGCCCCGCCATATCCGCAGAGGCGAACGTGACGTCGATAACGCTTTCCTGATTTCCACGCCGAAACGTGGGCTTGTTACCCTGATTGATAACTACCAGGTCGTGGGCAGCTAGCCAATCGGCCAGCAAGACCCCCCTTGGGTCACGCGCAGCCGACCCCCATAACGGATTTTTGGCGTTGAAATCGCCCATCACGACGACTCCGAGGTCATCGCCGATATGAAGTGTCCAAGACATTTTTCTGTCTAGGAACACGCCCAGGTATTTTATTGCCGGCTTACTAACGATCGTGTGGTCTAAGATGCTTACGGTCATCTCAGCGACCTGTTTGCGCCCCACAAGCGCGATAGCCTCAGACTTATCCGGGGCGATTTCCAGCTCGTTTTCATCCATCCAGTTTATGATGTCCATGATGACGGAATTCATGCGTGCCATCACCCCCTCCTCGGTTCTGTCGACGACGACGACGATGAGATCGCCTGCGAAGGCGACGACGATGAGATCGCCTGCGAAGGCGACGAGCCGGCAGTCTTTGGCAGTATTACGTGTATTCAGCCCGAGAATGCCATCGTACAGGACGTTCCACAGAAGCGGTCCAAGGACCGACCCCTGCGGGACTCCGCACGTGACATCTCTCAGGCTGTCATCAACCAGCAGTCCTCTATCAGTAAAATAACTCCTGATCATCTGTATTAGGTACACGGGTACCCCCCTCCTTTTAAGCGCCTCGACTATCGGTCTCCAAGGAGCCGTGTTGAAGGCGTTTTTTACATCTAGCACCACAGCGAGACATATCTCTCTGTGGCGCCAGTTGCCCGTGTTTGCGGAGCGTGCTATACGCACGACCTCCTGGACTGCATCAACCGTAGACCTGCCCTCCCTGAAACCGTATTGGTTATCAGAGAGACCCCCTCTCGCGTCAAGCTCCTCGGTCAACCTGGTGGCGATGACTCGCTCAAGGAGTTTTGCCGAAGTGTCTATCAAGCAAATCGGTCTCGGCACCGAGCCCGGGGGCTTGCCCGGCTTAGGTACCAGCACCAATTTTGCCACTTTCCACCTCCGGGGTATTACTCCGGTTCTAATTATATCGGTGAAAGTCTCCGCGATAATCGGCGCATGGCCTGCTACCGCGAGCTTGACGACCTCCAGTGGGACCCCATCAGGTCCAGGTGCCTTATTAGGCTTAAGTCTAGTAGCGGCCTTGGTCAGTTCGTCCTCCGTTACCATCGGAGGGGGGAGTTCGCCCAAGTCGAACTCCCATTCGATGGCAGCACGCAGGGGAAACAACCTCTCAGCCATTTCCATTTTCTGCTCCGAGCTCATCATGAGCTGATTACGGATACCGGTCCTTTTACAGGCTATCCTGTATCCACTGCCCCACACGTCGCTGTCGACTGACTCTATGATGGCCTCCCAACACCTGCGCTTGGACGCCTTAATGGCAGCCCTGAGGCCATGTCGTGCAGTACTATACGCTGCGTGACTTTCTGCCAATGCAGCGGCATCGCCCAAATGACGAGACTTAAGCCTCGTCCACTCTCTCTTACGCCGGAGGCAGTTGGTGCGGAGTACAGCAACTTCTTGTCACCACCAGTACATGGGTTTCCCCCTGCTATGCGTAGCAGGCGGAAGAGCAACCCTACACGTGTTTGTGAGAACGTCCGTGAGGGCGTCAGCATTCGCTCCGCGGGTACGGCCGAACTCCTGCCGGAGGGAGTCGGTGACCGCAGCCTCCCTGGACGGATTGTAGCGCCACCTAGTAGTGACGGGCGGTACTCGCACCAGGGAGTCCCGCGGGACCTCCTCCAGCAGGTCGAAGGCAATCAACAGGTGATCGGACAGCGTCTCGTCGTCCAACACCCGCCAATCACCCACGAGCCCCGCCATATCCGCAGAGGCGAACGTGACGTCGATAACGCTTTCCTGATTTCCACGCCGAAACGTGGGCTTGTTACCCTGATTGATAAGTACCAGGTCGTGGGCAGCTAGCCAATCGGCCAGCAAGACCCCCCTTGGGTCACGCGCAGCCGACCCCCATAACGGATTTTTGGCGTTGAAATCGCCCGTCACGACGACTCCGAGGTCATCGCCGAGCGATCGAAGTGACTCCGAGAGCTCCTCAAGAAAGCCCTCAAACTCCCTAAGTTCGCAGTTCGGGGTTTTGTAGCAGGAGTAGACACGAACTCCCCTAACAGTGCACCAGGCAATGCCGTTACCACTACCCGGTTCGCAAGCGTCTACCCCGTACACCCTAACCGCTGCGTCGCAAAGCTGGTCCTTGAGCCAGCCCGTGTTGGAATTCACGTGCCTCACGTTTGGTTCTGTGACCAGGAGAATGTTAGCACCATAGGCCTCCTTAGCCTGGTAAAGCAAATCCTGGGCCCCCCTGCTTCTATTCAGGTTGATCTGCAGTACGCAGGTCTTCCTGATTATCTGCGCGGGAGTTTGGTCGCTGAGGCTCTCTGAGAGGGCCTCCGCTCGAGCCCCTGTCGGTTCTCCGAAAGGGCTTATCTCGAGTTCTGGCCTCGGACAGGGCCTTCCGGAAAGCAGGGCATCTGCCAGCACCAGCCTTGTGGCCCGGTTCCGAACAAACGGGGCACCTCTCAGCATTGGGGCATGCCTTGGCGGCGTGTCCCACCTCCCCACACTTAAAACAGTTTTTAGTTCTGTCCTCCGACTTGCAGTTAGTCCTGATATGTTCATAGGACCAGCACCGGCTGCATCTACTGATTTCCACTCGCCTTTCGATCGAGCACTTCACCAGCCCGATCCTGATGAACTTGCCCGTGAGAAGCTTATCAGCCTCCACTTTGCCAATTCTGAGCGTCACGGCCTGAGTGTTGCGGGCATTAGCCCGCAGATCGCTCAGCCTGTAGCTCTTGTCCGGGAGGTCACCTAGCCTGGCCGCAATGGCCGCTATGACCTCGGGTTTGCCGGTGTTCGCGTCCATCCCACGGATATGAAGCGTCTCTAGGTCCGCCTCAGCCCCAATCGCGTGGAGTGAAAAATTGTCTGTTGACTCGCTGCAGGCCTTCCTAATGTCCTCCAGCGCCGCGTCATCTTTATCCAGGGTGATGAGGAGCTTGCCCTCCTTTGTGCTTTTAATGCCTCTGATGGCTTCGATGGCAGAGCTGCTTTTTATGCAATCCTTTACTCTACTTAAAACCTCATTATACTCCTTACCCTTTTGTTCTACGACGAGGGCGTAGGAGTTTCTATTTCTAGTCTTCGGCTTGGGGGCCGTTGCCGTCGCGGGAGGTGGCTGATTCCTAACATGGATCCCCACCTTAGTTTTACTGCCGTGGAAGATGGCCTCGGTCATCTTCCGTAGCATCGGAGTCTCAATAACACTAACTTGGTGTAGAGCCACCCAGTCATCCTCGGCCGTTTCACTCTTGATTCTTACGAGTTTGTACCAAATGTCCTCTTCAGTGCCATCGAGGACTACTCTTATGACCTTTCTTCTGGCACTGCGGTTCTGGGATCTGATGCTCACCGTCTGCTCGATGACTTCGAACTCCTCCTGGATGCTAGCCATTTCCGGGAACCGCTCCCTGTACAGTCTAAGGACCCCCTTCTCCATCCCAATATCATCGAATTCGACCAGGGCCACCTTCACCACGTGGTCCTTGGTTTCGACTGGGTTGCCAGTCACAATCTCGGTGTTCTTGAAAAGGTCCTCCTCCCAGATCTTGTTTGCTACGGGCAACCATTCCTCGTAGGTCCTTACAGTATGCAGAGATGAGATCCCCGTTTTTTTCCCGTGCCACGGATTCGTTTGAGTCGAAGCATCAGCCATTTGTGGCTTGGAGCTTGTTCCGATACGTACCTCTTCGGCGCTTGCTCGGTCCTCCGTCATGTACCTATGGATTGCTAGCCAGTCCTGAATTCTAGAGTCGGTCAGGTTGTCGGCCTGCTTCTTTAGCGTGGCCACCAATTCTTTGATCTCGCGCTTGGTGTTGGTGCTCTCGGCAATCTTAGTGTCGAGGGATCTGGAACATCTAATTATTTTATCAATAGCACTTACCAGCAGGGCAACCACTGGATCCTGTACACCATCGGGCCCTACAGTAGTCTGGATGTCACCGATGGAAGTGTCAAAGATCTTCCGCTTCTTGACTACCAGCGAGTTGCACCTCTTACGCTGCATAACCGCGTTTAATCTGCTAACATGGGCGCCATAGGGGCCTTCTCCTTCACCAAGTCGCAAGCACCTGGCTTTTCTACACCTTCCATACTATCTGTAATTAGCACTGGAGTAGTCGGTCTACTGCCGGGAGGGCTGTGCGCTATGGAGCTTCTTCTTCCGAAAACGCTCGCTTCATCCATGTTCATGTCAATTTCCGTAGCCGTGTCAAATCCGTTTTTCCCGTCTGCTTCTATGTTTGTTTCCTTGTTCATAGTGTTCCCACGAGTTGGGTCGAGGATCGGTCCGCCCCCGGGTGACGCCCATTCCAGGGGTAAGGCTACATACTACGGAGGTCGCCCGGTATCCGTAGGTTTTCACGACTTCGCTGTCGGATATTTTATAGAGGTTGTCTCCTCCCGGGCCGGCCGGTTAAGGCAAGCCCCCCGGTCCGGTTACCTCACTTTATTAGCCTAAAAAATGTTTCCTCACCAAATTGGGAGAAGATCGGTCAAGAGGTAGTTGAGATATTGCAAAAAAAACTTAAAAAAATTACAATTTTGACACCCTGTATCTTTTTCCACGGCAACAATTTACTAAAGCATGTTTGGTTATATCCTCATATTTTGATCTAAAGAATTTACCCTTGAACTATGGCCTATTATTAATGGTCCACACTGTATTATTATCTACATAAAAATTAATTATAACTTTATATTTGTTAGCAAATTAAAATTGTTTTTGCGAAATTAATTTTTTTAACAAAAATAATCATTACTCTGTTATTGTACACAAAAAAATAATAGCTAGTGAAAGGTTCTGTGTTCTTTGTATAGAACAAAAAATATTAATCACATAAAAAGAAGCTTCAATGAATTTCGTAACTAACAGCTGAACGAATAGTTTAATAAGACAAAGGCTTCAGTAACTAGCAAACTACTTTGACCCTTTTTACCCATGAATGCGGCTGATGTGTGGCATTGCAAGAGAATTACGTATTGCTCATTTTTTATGCCTAAACGCTTGCGTTTACATCAATGGCATAGGGAACGTCAGCGGGATTTAGATCGTCGTGAGACAGGTTAGTTTTACCCTACTGATGACTCGTAGTTGCGATAGTAACCCTGCTCAGTACGAGAGAGATCGCAGGTTCGGACATTTAATTCACGCACTCGCTCGAGCGGATGGTGGTGCGAAGCTATCATCCGTAGGATTATATCTGAACGCCTGTAAGGCCGAATCCTTTCTTTCTAGTCGAAGGTGGCAACAATATCTCTTGGAGTTCCGAGAGAGATACATTTGACCGGTACAAGAGGAGTCATAGAAGCATTCCCTGGTATAGTGAAAGTGTGTCTGTTCGTTGTAACTTAAGTAACCTTATTAGTGGACTTGCATACCCTCCCATGTTTCTCTTTTTGAATAGTTCTCTATTAGATTTTGTTTTTCTATTTATTCTAAAATGTTTTAGTACATATAAGACATAGATGTGAACTGTGATGCAAGCCAAACATACGCTTCCCATGCTGGTACGAAAACACCCCTATGCGTCTGTCGCTCGCGTTAAATTGGACATGTTTGACGCTGTTAGGAAATCCTGCCTTAATCCATCTGGACGCTGTGGCTGAGTGCAACTAGAATATGCTTTATATATGCAGCTTCTTTTCATTCTCAATCATGTACGGTAGTAGTGGAAGAAATTATCTTTTCTGATACTAGTTATGAGTTGAATCCAATGTAACAAAACTATTGAAATTGGCATGAGCCCTGAACCTTAACTCACTTGTAAAATTATTATGAAGACCCTTCGTGAGTAGAAATATTCCTCTAAGTTTGGTTTCTTTAACTTTTATTGTATTCGAGATAAAAAAAAATAGAATTGAATTTGGACTCACTTCAAGGGAGTGTAAACTAACTTTATAGAAAGGCTTACTTAATAATAGTAAATTTTTGCAACAAGTGCAAGAAGTAGTACTTTTTTCATGAATGGGAAGTTTGACGCACGAGCCGTAGGTGAGTGCGGCAATCCCATGAGTAAAACAAGGCATACATGAATTTCATACAATATTTTTCATATTTAGACGAATCAATTTCAAAATTAGCTTAACGTCAAAGCAAACAAAAATTCATAATTTGATGTTTCTAAAGCGAAGATTGTGAGACAACTTCAATTGTTCCCAATACGCTCATTTGAACGCTTTTTATTTTTTTCACTATTACCATAAACATGTTTTACGCACTACATACAATGAAAAAAATATATAATTTTTTAACAGTCGTAGAAAAAAAATATTATATAAAGAACTCTTCTTAATTTTTGCTAAGGAATGCGTGGGCGATGTATTTTATCTTTATTCAAAAAGACGTTGTACTCCCTTTATGATGTCAACGTCGTCCTATTTTTGCAATTAAAACTAAATACTGACGCTAGGAGCCATGTACATATTCAATTGGAGATACGATCACCAAAGCATGGTTCACAACTAGTTCCAGGGTCTACGTCTTCTTAGAGTGAAGCACCAGAACAATCTGAGAATTTAAAACATCTGATTGTTGTAAAACATGAGCTGTCAATAAAACCAACGTCGATTACATCATAAACGTTGTAAAAATAAACAGGACTAACCCAGTCCCGATTCGATGGAGTGTAGATGATTGAAAATTTAACCCAAAAATCATTATTTAGAGACACGCTTTTGAACTTGCAACCAGCAGACACATTTTCAAGATATTCGTGCCGCTGATCATCGTAATGGTCTGAGTACCATCACTTAAGCACATTCTCAAATATACACCCAAAATAAAAAAAATCTGTTAAAGTATTTACCCAAAACTTCTTTCTGCGTTACTTATTTTTTATTTTGTTCTCTCATTGACGATCTTGTATATTTTTTTACTAAAACTAAAGCAGATTTCTTCCTTGTCAACTGTATTAACAACATGATAAATATTATTATATTTTGCACCCAGACTATATTAGGTTTCTTCTTTGGTAATAAGCGTAAACTATACCCGCCAAACAGTATTTCTCGCAGTCACACAGTTTTTTCTTAGATACGGCGCTAACAGATCAACAGACAACGTGACTTACTAAATTGAAAAACCTTAATTTTTATAATCTAGATAATATTAAATATGAAAATCCTATGTAATCTGGGATAGTGACGCTTTCGCGATTTTTTTCGTCAACCGAGGGATTTTAGAATCCTCATCAGTTTACTTTCTTTTCCCAATTATTCCTCATTCTTAGAA
Source organism: Rutpela maculata (assembly GCA_936432065.2). Taxonomy (NCBI): domain Eukaryota; kingdom Metazoa; phylum Arthropoda; class Insecta; order Coleoptera; family Cerambycidae; genus Rutpela; species Rutpela maculata. The sequence goes on along the minus strand of OW386287.2, from coordinate 85,730,037 downwards.
ATTTTAAATCTTCTTCTGTGTCTTCTACCCATCTATTTTATAGCTTTTGATTAAAATTGCACGAAAAACGCACTAACTTTCATGAAGAATAAAACTATAAAATAAAAATATTTAATAATAAATATTCACATTTCATGTAAACTTTTTGAACAACACCGTGTTTTTAACTCTTAACTAATACTAATATTTTCATTTCAGCATAACAGAGGCAAAAATTTCACAGTTATCCCGTCAACAATCCATCCAGTCCACATATTATTCATCATATTTGGATACAACAATCTGTCGAACAGTACCTGGTTTAACCAAATCTCAAATAGAGCTGTGTTACCAACAGCCTGATTCCACTTTGGCAGCACTCCAAGGATTGAATCAGGCGGTAAAAGAGTGTCAATATCAGTTTCAAGGACATCGTTGGAACTGCTCTTCACTTGCTACAAGGGGACAGAATCCTTATATTAGTGCTATCTTACAAAGAGGTTAGTTAATTTCAACACGCTGTGACGATTGCCTTATTTGCGAACTTATATCATCAAATCCATTAAGAAATTCAATTTTTCCTCATAGGATATTAATTAAAAGTATTAATTAATTATGTTTATGAAATAAACAATTCAAATATTTTAAAATATGCAGAGTGTTTCAATGATATCAGGACAAATTTCAAGTGGTGTTTCCTCTCGTCTAAAAATGTAGAAAAACAAGAATAATTTTTTTCATAAGATGCTCTACGGTGGATCGAACGTGTAACTTCAAACTTGGTAGGGAAAAATATTTTCATAATAGCAACGTACACGTAAAGTTTTATAAGAAACTAACAAGTAGTGTCTGAGCTAGGAGGTGACAAGAGAAAGTATTTCCAATCGAAATAATTCGAGTTCAAAGGATCCCGCACGTTTCTTAAGTAAAATAATGCTTAAAAGTGAAATATGTTATTTATGAAATCATTCTAGATATGGGAGCAAGGCCAATAAATCAATAGTTTCTAAGTTATGGAGCTTTGAATTTGTCTATCCCAAGTATATCAAATTCGGAACGAATTATGATGTGGCTGAAGAACAGCTCGAGTTTGACACGAATTTTCAAAATTAGAAATCTAACAAACTAATTAGTCTCCTCCCTAGATATGGACCACAATACGAATCGGAAGTTGCATGATTAAGTCTATTTTTTAGGTGGAAACTTATGCAGTCTGTATATAGACCGGGTAATAACTTCCGGTTCGTACTTCAGCACTGTGTTATTGTGGTCCATATCTAGCGAGGAAGAGTGAAACCCGTTCATTTACCATGAATACGTAATTATTACGCAGGTCTATATATACGCTGAAATGCTTTTCAGCCTTCAAAATGGACTTAATTATGCTACTTCCGGTTCAGACTTCAGTACTGTGTTATTGTGGTCAATATCTATTGAGGGGGCCTGGAATCTATTTATTTACCCTTTATACCAACTTAATGCGCAGATCTATATACTGAGACCGAAAAAGTTTTCACCCTAAAAAATGGACTTAATCATGCAACTTCCGGTTTGTACTTCACCGGTTCGTATTGTGGTTCATATCTAGGGACGAGGCTAATTAGTTTGTTGGATTTCTAATTTTGAAAATTCGTGTTAAACTCGAGCTGTTCTTCAGCCACATCATAATTCGTTCCGAATTTGATATACTTGGGATAGACAAATTCAAAACTTTTATTCAGGATCATTTCATAAATAACATAATAGCAATTTTAAGAAACGTGCGGGGTCCTTTGGAAATCATTGAAAAGTCATGAGCACTGTTAGCAGTAAAACTACGATTATTTTGCTCCAATTCCTTAGCGATTGCGGTAAATGTCTGTAAAAGTAAAAAAGATTTAATTTAATATAAACTTCTGTAGATCAGGAAAAAACAATAATTTATTGTCACGTTATTACAAATCACAACAAAAGGGAAAACTTTGAATCAATTAAAAAATGTGTCCAAATTGTGTACCATCTGTATCAATACAGGCCCTTACATCATTTTATCAGTCACTGGCATACGCTGACAAAAGTTCCAATCACCTGTTTCACTTGTTCAAACGCGACGAAAATTTTATGCACTAGATCTTCATGATAAACCACCAGGGTGCATTCAAATCAACAAGACAAAAATATGTTCGGTTACAAAACTTTTCTGTGCAAGATTCCATCACCCCAACTTGCCGAAAAGTTCCAACGCCACTAATTAGATTTTTATGGAACTATTTAATGAAAACCACATTTCCCTACCAAGTTTGAAATCGATATTTTCAACTATCACCGAGTGATTATTTAATAAATCTTGCTTAATGGTATTCTTTCGCAGAACACTTAGGGAGGATTTTAGGAAAAAACGTTTCTTTAACATTTTTTCACAGAGGAATCACCCCTCTAAGTTTCTCGTGACATCACTGAAACCCACTTTAATATGTTATATATTTATTGAGTTACTTCGATCCATCAGTTCTTTTTTTGTCAATAGAATAGGCCGTAGTAAGATAAAATAACTGATAAACACAACCTTCGATAAATTGATACCTATTTAAAGTATCGATTAGTTTTTGCTTCAATTTCAATACCTATTTAATGCTGGTTTAACCGGTCCTACTTATAATTGGTTGATAAACAGTAAACACTAGCTTGAGATTTATTTGAGAAAAAAAGTACAATAGTATGCTTAAGTTTATAATATGGCCTTCAGCTGAAGTTCTTTCAAGAGATAATTTTCAACCTTGAGCGATTGAGTGTTGATTTATTATTTTCTTCGGTAGAAATTTGTTAGTCAAATCAGACACTAGGGTGTATTATCTGTAAGACACAACCACCATATACCATTTTCAGTATTTTACTTGAAAGTATTGTAACAAAAATTTGAAAAATTTTTATTATTCAAATAGGCTTATTATGTCGTGAAACGTCGAGATTTAAAGTATGAGAAAAAAAAATCTGTCTATCGGCCTGTCGGTCTGTAACTTATTTGTGCGCACAATTACTCTGGAACCGTTCAAGATTGACTTGACATTTGGTACACTTATGTATTTTGACGAGATCTGGAACTAGATTATATTTTCATCTTATTCTGTGGAAGGGTTGGGGGGTAAATTGGGTTAAATTGGGGTAAATTGGGGTAAATGGGGTAAATAAGTAAATCAAGCAGTCCATAAAATTGTTATTTAGTATATATATACAAGAGAAGCTAATGCCTCAAAAAATTTTTTGGCATGAGCCATCCCCATTACTACCCCCCACTTAATTATAAAATAGGGCGGAAAAAAAATTGTGATTTAGTGTGTGTACAAGAACCAAAGGCCTCAAAATATTTTTTTACTTCATCCATCCTCACTAGCGCCCTCCATATCACTACCCCCACCCCACTAACGATGTGGGATATCTTTTCATGGGTTTTTGTGGTAGACGATTTCAAATATTATATTATTAAAGTTCCATAAACAATTATTCCCACATGCAAAATTTTTTCGTTGTGAGAGACTTGGGTAGTAAATCTGAATGTGGCAGTATTTTACTTTGTTGAATTTATGGCTTTGTTCAATTGAAGTTGTTTTGATGACTTTTTGAACACTTCATGTACAAAGCGTTGGGCAAGGCGGTGTTGTGTTGGCTTACTAATTATTATTTAAAGGTTACTTTCTTCGCATATTTATTTTATTAACTTTCCAGTGCATGGTTTCCCAACTAACACATAAAGTCGCGGGAACGTATCGGCGACTATAAAAGCCTCTATAAAGTGAACCGCTACCGTAAGCTGCCACGTCCCTGCTACGTGGCAGCTATGTAGCCGCCACTAAACTGGGGAAAAATTTTTAGTTGCCAGGTAGTGTTTCGGGTAGTCCCGGCCTCTATAGATGTGACTAGTGATGCAGATATTCGGATGATTTCGGTACTCGGATTACACGGAATCGGATGACAAGAATATTCGGATTAATCATCCGATGTCGAATTAAATTTTCACTATAGGTATTAGTGATGTGATATCGCGATTTTTCAATCACTCTGTCAACAGTAATTGTGGTTAAAGCGAATGCAAGTGGCACTGATGTTAGTAATTTTTCTCCCCAGATCTCAGAATCGATGAGCGGGGGGGAAAAATCTAAAAAACATTTTATCATCCAAGTGCACGATTGACAGTTGTTTTTTATTTTGTACTTAAAATTAATCCGAGTATATTTTATTCGGATGAAATTTTAATACTCGGAATCAAGCGAGTATTTCGATACTCGGATTAACCGAGTATTTTAATTCGAATTCGCCCAACACTAGATGTGACTATATTTAGATACTATAAAGGATCGGGGTAGTAGCGGTTACTACTCCGCGACTCGGCGGCCTAGTAATTGCCACTATCACTTTTTAAAATAGTGTTTATCTTTTAGCGACCTCTTTGTTTTTTCTTTTATAATAATGGCGCAGTGAAATAATGGCGCGTGTTGAAAGTACTTCTTTAGCCATTTTTTCAAACGCAAGTTACTTTTTTGATATAAGTTGACATATTAAATAAAATTTCAACGCGCTCTCAAAATAAGCTTTTTTTGTAATTTTTTGACAAAATAATTTAAAAAGGCAAGATTAAAAAAATTAAATATTTAATAGGGAAACATTTGGAATACTTTCAAAATTATTTTTCGTAAAAGTTTATGATAAGATATTAACATAACCATTGTCTATTTTTGATTAAAACCAATTTTTTTTTCTAAAAACAACTAATAATGGCCGATTTTAACAAAGGTACTATAGAGTTAGGCCCTCCACCACAAAGTATAGGATACTACCCCATTTTACCTCTAAAAGATCTGTGACTTTGGTGACCCGATAGCAACTATCCTGATGTATCAAATTCTATTTTGAAACTGTATAGTACCAACAGGAACTATTTCGCTACCCATGTTGCCACTAAAATGCCTCGATACCTTAAAGTTCCAAGTGATGGTCACTGGAACTATTCTGGAACCTAGATTGCCTCTCTATGTACCCAGTTACTTTATTTAGTCATCTTAGTGCCACTGGTGGGTGGCAGTAACTGATTCACTGGTACTATATAGTTTTTGCCACTACAGAGTAACAATAAAATGATACTGCTTAGTTCCAGTAACTACCCAAATGTTACTTTGGGTGTTTACAGTTCCAATAAATGGTATCGGTGTGGTAACAGTTACTTTAAAAGAACCATATAAAGTAGCCTTACCCAATAAAGTAGCCATATTAGTACCAGGGTGTATCCCAGGAACCAAGGCTTCGTAGCAAAACCGAAACCGAAAGGATTTGGGTTCCTTTATATTCGAATATTTATCTTATCTTTTATTGATGAATTATAAATATTTTGGTTTTAATTTTGTGATTTAATTTGATCTTAACCTTATGCCACTATTTAAAGTTAAGTTTCCTCACTCAATATTTTTGTTTTATAATTTTTTTTTTAAATATTAAATTAGATACTTATGCTTTTATTAGGAATTATGAAACATTGATTTATGTATGTTGCGGATAAAGCGTTATATAACAAATTAATAACAAAAATATTTAAGTGGACAGTGGACAGCTAAATAGAACATAAAATAGAAAATAATCAAATAATTCTGTCACATAACACATAACTTTCTTAACCCTATTGAGTCAAAGAATATTTTGCATATTGACTATTATTTAAAAAGTTCAAAATACAAATGTTAGGGGGGGAAGTCGGATCATACCACCAAGAAAACTTAAAAAGGGGGCACAATTTCAGGATGTTGAACTAAAAATTTATTCTAATAAGTATAAGTATTTTATTCCTACATAAAATTACAATTTGATATTTTAACAGTGAAGCCAAAATAATATAACTCATCAAATAATGATTCTCGCCGAACTGAGCTGGGTTATGACGACAACAAACTAAAACATATTCAAAAAGGTCTCCTGTGTGGATAAATACCTGCTGTCGCGGAGTATGCAGTTATGACGTCATCAAGATCGCCGCAGCTCTCTATTTAATTTCGATAGAATTAGATATCGATTCGATAGAATTAGATATCTTTTTAACCAATTTGTTTGTGTGATGTATCATATGGAAGTTTATGAAATGCTCAACAAAAATGTTTCACTAAATTCAACTGCGTAGGTAGTATTATAAATATTGAAATATTTTCAAAACAAATAATTTTTCTCCAAAATTTTTAATTCTTCATATAACAAATGCAGTAGCAGGTTTACAATGAGCTGTACTTAAAACCATTAATATCTGATGTAAAACAACAACGATGTTTTAGTTTCTTTAAGGGGTCTCGTGTTGTGACGTAGGCCAATTTCCTAGCACTGCACCTGTCGCTAGGTGACGTTGGAATTTTTTCACTCAAGAGGTGAAAAATTGGGACAAATTAGAATCTACGTATTATATGCCAGTCTAACAACCCCCCCACACATTAGTAATCCAACAGAGGTTCAATAGTCCTGTCAATGAATAGTTTCTTGAGGAAAATGCCGAGATCACAATTTTTGACTTCGGGGCTGTGTTTGGACAATTTAAGAGGAGGTAAACATTTCAAAAGTCCCCGAACATAGGAGGTGCGGGGGTGCAGGGGGTCACGAAGAAGGTCCCGGTTTTTGGTTTTTCGCTCATATCTCGAAAAGGTTAGCCATAATCAAAAAGTGGGTATATGCAAAATTAAAGCTGACTAAACTTTCTACAATAATGTTTGTATTAATTTTTGTCTATGTGCTATGGTTCAGTAATGGATTGCATATCTTTTAACTATATTCTATCTTTATTATAAATGTATTATAAATTGAAAACAAATTTTAATAATCATTGTAGAAACAACTTTTTTGTACAGAAATCCGTTTCATAGCAGACTGAACTCAAATATCAAATAAAAAATGTCTTTGTATCTGTAAGTGCGTGTGCGCGCGTGTATATCTAAGTGTGTGTGTATACCGTTTCTTGTAAACACGATAACTTCTGTTAGACTTAAATATTTAATTACAATTTGGAACATATGTGTAATACATGGTGATAACCATAGGCCTACAAACTCTCATAACATAATAATCTTATTAAAAACACCATGTTCCAAATTTTAGGGTAACGTCGATATATCATCTAATTTAAATAAAGTTGGTTTGAACCTAACATACACCCGGTATATTGCGGTTTATAAATCTTATATATGTTCGTATTTTTATATGCTTAATCAAAAAAACGCATTTTGCTCTGAAATTAAAATAAAACCAATTCTACGTAAGAGTGACAGTCGGTTATGACCATGTATTACAGATATGGCCCAATTTCAATAGGGATTATTGTAATATGCTGTGTTACATATGTTCCAAATTGTAAATACTTTAAGTCTAACAGAAATTATCGTATTTTCAAGAAACACACATATACATATACACCCACACACACACATACAGACACAAAAACATTTTTTTCCACGATGATTAGGTACACAGCCACACAAAAAAAAGTGGTTTGGCCTGCGGACCAGAACAGTGTATCCTTATGTATTTGGACTCATTGAAACCAAATCCGATGTCAGAATTGTCAGATTGCTTCTTTTTTCACCCCCAAAAAAACATCCCCCCAAAGAAGTGGTCTGGCCTGCGGACCATACCAGTGTATGGTCTGAAACCTAAAAAACCTCTGAAACTGAATCCGAAGACTTGACAGATCCGCTTGTTTTTCACCCCCAACCCCAAAAAACACCCCTAAAGCAAAAAAAAGTAGTCTGGCCTGCGGATCTTATCAGTGTATCCTTATGTATTTGGACCCGCTGGAACCGAATCCGAAGTCAGAATTTTCCGATTGGCTCGTTTTTGACCCCTTACCCCAAAAAAACACCCCTCCCCCAAAAGCGGTCTGGCCTGCGGACCATACCAGTGTATTCTTATATATTTGGAACCTCTCAAGCCGAATCCGAAGTCAGAATTGTCAGATTCACTCGTTTTCCACCCCAAACCCCCATAAAACACCCCCAAAACAAAAAAAAAGTGGACCAGACCAGTGTATCCTTACCAATCAATCAATCAATCAACAAGACTTTATTTATAATTAAAAGTACAGGTGCGCCTAGTCGGAACCTGACCCGGAGCCAACCTGGCAACCACGATGCGCAGCACCGTAGTGGGTGTAAGGTTGGGCGGAGCAGGTCCGGTTCGGCTAAGAACGGTAATTCAGGTGAGGAGTTGTAGCTCCTATTCGCCGGGCGAATTTAAAAACAACAATGCCTTAAAACTATGCTGCCCATAAGAGCCTAAAACTAATTAATGTATATGTGTATGTGTATCCTTACCAAATACATAAGGATACACTGCCACTGGTATGGTCCTCCGGACAAACCACTTTTGTGGTGAGTGTTTTTTGGGAGTTGGGGGTGAAAAACAAGCCAATCTGACAATTCTGACTTCGAATACAGTTTCAGCGGGTCCAAATACATACGAATACACTAATCTGGTCCGCAGGCCAGACCACTTTTTTTTGGGGGAAGTGGATTTTTGGGGTTAGCGGTGGAAAACGAGAGAATAGAAGCCAATTTATGGTTCTCATCATCCGGGTCTTCTAATTCGTCATCATCGTCAGGTAGTATTACTTTGTCGTCATTGAAGTTTGGTTCGTCATCAATTTCATCTGGTGTATTGGTAAAGGACGCACCTCTGCAATTATAGCATATTGGAGAACATTTCATTCCTTGCTTCCTGCAACCACAAGCATTTCGGCATCCCTTTAAGCATTTGCACGCAGTGTTATTGAGTAGTTCCTGCGGGGCTTGTTCGGCTGTTGATGGCACTGGGAGTAGCCCATGCTTAGTGACCTTCCAACCCCAGTGAACTGGGTCCATCATGTGACCCTTCCACAAATTAACTTGTAGGAATACCCTCATTGAGTGCAGTCTAGCAGCTTCTTCAGTTGGAGCCAAGTTAAAATTATTCTGTACTAAGGATTTGGTGAACAGTTTAAAGCTTGTTTCATTCAGAGAACAAGATTGAAGAAGCGATCCGGCATACAAAGCAGCAATTACTTTTTCACCAGCAGCACCAACTTCATCTGTAGTCGCGTCTGGTTTTTGAATATCTGGACCGTCCTTTGTACCTTCGCATCTTTGTCGAGTAGCTTTACAAATTTCATCTTCCCCTGTCTGAAAACGGCCGATGTTGAATCACATCCGCTGAACGTGTGAAGGAATAATATATTTTCCTTCACTTTATTTGACATTTTAAAGTGTGTCGGGGAATAGAAAATGGTCTCTGATTTTCCTTTTCCAGGTTTCATGACAAACAACCGATAACTATTAAGAGCTAACGCAGTAATAAGTACTAAAAGATCTAGATCTTCTCCTACAACAATCACACATTCGGAGTGTGTAGAATTTTCTGTAGCCCTTCTGACAATGGTTGTGTCGGCATCCTCTTCAGCTTGTTCGACAGCGACGTTTTCATCTGCAAATTTCCGAATCAGCATTGAGATGAATCGTTTTTTGTTCCCTTCATTCGAGAGAAATTTATCTTTTGAAATTGTCAAAAACATTGTTTCGTCAAATTCAACGTTGGCTGCAATAAACCTGTTCCTTCTAAGGCGCTCTGCAGATTTTGTGCTTTTCTTTGAAGGGTCGTCTGGATAGCCATCAAATACTATGATTGATCGCGCCCCAAAGTATCTTGAAAAACGGCAAAAACCGAGCAAGATACTTCTCTGTGAAAGAACGGCGTAAAACTGAATCAAAGTAAAGTAAAGTTAGTTTATACAAGTGTCAATCCATACTAACGCTCAGGTAAAGCGATAAACACAGAATTTATTTGTACGGCTGCAAGCGGTAGCTATGATGGGAACCATAAAATAGTATTTAAAATAAATTGTCATTTTCTTTCTAATTTAGAGCGGGATTAGATAAAATTTTGTACTTAACATGTTATGAAAACAGTAATTACTTCCACGTCCAGTGGAAGTATAGTACGACAAAAAAATTTTTAAAAATTTTTATTGTCCAAATAGGCTTAAAATGTCATGAAACGTCGAGATTTTAAGTTTCAGCGAAAAAAAAAATTCTGTCTGTCTGTCGGTCTGTCTGTCTGTCGGTCTGTTGGTCTGTCTGTAACTTTTTTTTGTGCGCACGTTTACTCTGGAACCGTTTAAGATATTGACTTGAAATTTGGTACACATATGTACTTTAACGAGATCTAGAACTAGATTATATTTTCATCTAGTTCCGTCGAAGGGTTGGGGGTAAATTGGGGTAAATTTGGGGTAAATAGGTCAATCAAGCAGGTAAGAGTCCATAAAATTGGTATTTAGTATATACAAGAGAAGCTAAGGTCTCAAAAAAATTTTTGGCATTTGCCACCCCCATTACCACCCCCCACCCCCTTATTAAAGGGGATGAAAAAAATTGTGATTTAGTGTTTGTACAGGAACCAGAAACCTCAAAATATTTTTTTACTTCATCCACCCCCCACTATCACCCCCCTATCACTACCCCCACCCCCTCTACCGATGTGGGGTATCGTTTTATGGGTTTTTGAGGTAGAGGATTTCAAATATTATATTATTAAAGTTCCATAAACAATTATTTTCACATACAAAGTTTTTTCGTTGTGAGTGACTTGGATAGAGAATCTGGATGTGGAAGTAGTGATTCCTTGGGCAGCGGTTTTTTACTTGACTCATGTAATTTGCAAAACTCGCTCGCTTTGCTCGCTCGTTTTGGCAGATATTACATTCGTCATGTACAATTACTCTTTTCATAACTGGTTACGTAAATAACTATTACGTAATGGAAATAAGGTTTAAAATTCCAATATATGATTTTTCCTTTAAAAATTAAAAAATGGTTGTTTTTTGAACATACATATCGTCCATACCACTTGACTTAATCTCTAATATGTGGTGCTCATTCAATTCTGACTACGGATTCGGTTTCACAGGGTTAAAATACATAAGGATACACTGATATGGTCGGCAGGCCAGACCACTTTTTGGGGCGGGTGTTTTTTGGGGTTAGGTGTGAAAAAATAAGCAATCTGACAATGCTGACATCGGAATCGGTTTCAGCGGGTCCAAATACATAAGAATACACTGGTCTGGTTCACAGGCCAGACCACTTTTTTTGTGTGGCTGTGTTAATAATTTTTTTTTTTCAATTTATAATTATAATAAAATTGGAATACAATCAAAGATATATAATCCATTACTGAACACAAGGTAGAGTTCAATGGCACAGAAATTGTTACCCCTTATTCACTAGCAACACAAATATTAAACGTGTTGAGAATCGGTTTCGGCAACCAATAAAAAAAATGGGCTGCTCAAGATGAGAACGTCCTTGAAGTGAAAAAAATCATTATTTTAGGAACTTTACAATGTTTCGCTTTAATTTTCCGTCAACCGCTCATATATGTAAACACGGCTTATGTTTAAAGTAACTGCATTAAATCAATGTGAAAATTATTTTGGTCCACAATCTGGAAAATTAGGAGGATCTCATTGTACCGACGCCTGTCTTGAAGTATTATCATGTCTATATATGTCATCACCTCAGGATTGGTTTGTTCAATAAACCCTTTTTTGTGCAGCCGTACGTGAAATGAGTATTTCGCGTTCTCAAAACAGTCCGAGAAATTCAATTTCATGGCCGTTACCCTTAGTAACGGCCGAAAAACTAAAAGTCACTTTTATAATAATTGACATTTAAGTCACTTCAAAATTGACATTTCTAAAATATGACAAACAAAAATTGTTATATTTTATTAAACAGACTGTCAGGTATACATTCAAAATATACCGTTTCCATAGAAACGCTCTGACGTTAAGGCCACCGCGTTTATTTAGCAAAATATAGCACAAACGGTGGTGTGATTTTCATCATCTATACTAACTATAATTTACGGTTGCACAAAAAATAGTGTTTATACCATGGCCACGAAATTTTTTAGCGCCTTCGAAATTATCTTGCCTCGGCCGTAAACGGCCTCGGCGATAATTTTTCTCTCGGTACGTAAAAAGGAATTTCGCGGCCTTGGTATAAAAATAACTATTAAAAGAGCAGCTCTGTAAGCTGTATTAGTTTATACATTTAATTTGCAACGATTATTGAACTTTTTGGTGATAGATTAAAAATAAAAATCATGCCAATAGCTGCATAATTTACCATTTAGTATGGATATTGAACAAAAAGTACCAATCAAATTACCACATCTTATTCTGAAGGATATTGAATAAGTTCAGTGGACATTGAATACACCAAATCCAAAAAATAATGCAAGACATTGTCAGTTTGACGACTTAAAAATATGCTGTAAACACCCACTGCACTTTTTTTCTGACATTAGTTAATTATAATAATCTAATATTTCTTAGAGAGGGCTGGAACCAGGGTTGCTAACTCTGTTAGACGAGGAAACTGTAGATAAGCAAAAAAGAAACAGTAGAAAACTGAGAATTTATTTTAGTGAAACTGTTAATCTACTGTTTTTTTTTAATATACAGAGTTGGGCAATAGTGCGTCGAACTTCGATATGTCGAGTTCCACGATAGCTGGAAATTAAAAAAAAATACAAGTAAACTAGATAAAAAAGTCTATAACCGGAAATTATTTTCGAATATACAGGGCCAAGACGAAATTACAGGATCGAGTGCCTTTTTTAAATGGAATGCCATGTATATCAGCATATTTTTGGAAGCCTCTTTCTAGACTCTGTTCATTCCTGTATTTTATTATTGACTATCTCCCAACCACTTGGATGTAATGAATTTTTTTGTTGAAATAATGCTGCAGATGCATATATTGAAAAAATCCACCAAAATCACTTATGAGAATACTTAGTTATGAGACATTTAATTCATGTTTTTGAATCATTTTCGCTTCCTAAATATATACAGGGTGGCTAAAAATTATATTTCGACGATGTGATGTAAAAATGAAAAACGAACATTTTTTGTTAAGTACTTGCCTATGGCTAATTACAACCATTTTCGTTTTATTGAGCAATAAGTACAAAATTCAAGAATAAATTTAAAAAATCGATGTTTCTTCACATAATTCATTAAAAAAAATTATATATGAATTTAGGTAATACCGTAATAAAATAATTGATCTAAACGCAAAAAAAAACTGTAGATTTAGCAGGTCGGATTAGAAACTGGGAAGAAAACCAAAAAACCGCTGCCCAAGGAATCACTACTTCCACATCCAGATTCTCTATCCAAGTCACTCACAACGAAAAAACTTTGTATGTGAAAATAATTGTTTATGGAACTTTAATAATATAATATTTGAAATCCTCTACCCCAAAAACCCATAAAACGATACCCCACATCGGTAGAGGGGGTGGGGGGTAGTGATAGGGGGGGGGGGTGGATGAAGTAAAAAAATATTTTGAGGTTTCTGGTTCCTGTACAAACACTAAATCACAATTTTTTTTCATCCCCTTTATTAAGGGGGTGGGAGTGGTAATGGGGGTGGCTAATGCCAAAAATTTTTTTGAGACCTTAGCTTCTCTTGTATATACTAAATACCAATTTTATGGACTCTTACCTGCTTGATTGACCTATTTACCCCAAATTTACCCCAATTTACCCCCAACCCTTCGACGGAACTAGATGAAAATATAATCTAGTTCTATATCTCGTTAAAGTACATATGTGTACCAAATTTCAAGTCAATATCTTAAACGGTTCCGGAGTAAACGTGCGCACAAAAAAAAGTTACAGACAGACCGACAGACAGACCGACAGACAGACCGACAGACAGACCGACAGACAGACAGAAATTTTTTTTTCGCTGAAACTTAAAATCTCGACGGTTCATGACATTTTAAGCCTATTTGGACAATAAAAATTTTTAAAAATTTTTTTGTCGTTACTATACTTCCACTGGACGTGGAAGTAAAACTGTAGATGTACTGAAAAAACAACCCTGGAACCTTCGGTGTGAAGCTGCCTCTGCAGACGATTAAAACTTATTCGTGTCCAGATGATGCTAACCTAGGTGGTGAAACGCACGTCGTCGAGTATTCAAGTATTTTAGTGTTTGTGGAAACTACTTCAGGCATTCTAATATTTGTTTAATAGTAATTAATAATTTCATTTTAATTCAGTGTATTGTTAACTTGGAAAAATGTATAATTAGTTAATTAATTGATGAATTTGGTGGTTGGTAATTTGTAAAATAATAAAAAGGAAATAGCTAAAAATATTTTAACTTTTTAATAGGTTTGTAGGTAAAACTAATAATATTTTTGAAAAATGGAAAGTCCTATTTTCTGTTTCAAAATTTCTAGTTTTCTCTAAATCTTTTTTCTAATTCATTGCACCACCGGCTCGGTGGCTAAATGCTTAAGGTGTTAGGCTTGCAACCACGAGGTCCCGGGTTCGAATCCTAGCTAGGGTATGGATGTGCAGTGGCGTTTTTCACGTGTTACCGAGACGGTGGCAGTGGGCTAGGCTGCGGTTGTGTGAGAGACAACACGGTCTAGCCGCTCTCCTCTCCTGAGTTCGAATCTCAGCTGCGGCAGATGGCAATGTCGCAGGGAATGGGTGTTGTGATGTTGTCTATGTGTGTGCCCGTCCTGGTTGAGTGGTAGAATAGCCATTGGCTAAACTCCGCCAGAACTTTAAAATAAATAAGACGATTAAAAAAAAAATACCAGAATTTAACATTGAGTAACGTGTCATTTTCGTGTTTTACGTGATTGGCTATTAGAGATATTGAACAAGGCAATCTCAAAATTTATGGTGTCTATTGTACAAAGTTCTGTTAGTAAAATATGGTGTTGGTTTATTCAATATCCGAATATTGAATATACCAATACTAAAAATTCTGCAAATGTCTTGAAATTGATCAAAATTTATTTCGAAATTAAGCTAAACTGACTTTGTAGAAAACTTATTTGTTCTGTATATTGAACAAATTAACCCAAAAAATTAACCAGTGTTAAAAGTGCAATTTCCGTAAAAAAGTGGATATTGATCTATGCTTTTTTAATATGTTATATAGGATTAAAAACTAATGTTAAATCCAAGTTTCTAACCTCGGCAGATCTCCGTTTTAGTCGATTTTGGCACCTAAGGACTACTTTTGTGGTAAGAACAATTTAGTATTTTCTAAAACTAGACTAAATTTGCTACAAATTGGTACCGGAGCAGAATCTGTAGATCAAATATCCGAGATACAGCTGTTCAAAGTTTTGAAAGTTTTCATATTTAGACATTTTTAACAATTGTTCTTCGAGGTCTGGGGAGTATATTGATACTTAAATCAGAAGTATTATCACATGTCCACAGTGTCCACTGCAATGCGTGCAAACCGTCGAACATTTTAGTCCAAATTTTTTGCAATTACACGCATTGCTACAGCCCCTTTTGCAGCTGTATAATATCAGCTGCAAGAGTTGTTGCGATGCTGTATCCATGGACATTATTTTGGGAGTGAGGCCTTGGAACGTGCGCACCCAGCCCCGATCAACAGAATTCTTTTCCACACCCAGCCACTTCTGTACCTGAAAGGTATAGTAAAAATTGTAATATTAAAGAAGTAATATTTATGATTGTTATTTTTACCTGGTGGTATGTCCGCAGTGAGTAACTTCGTATAGCATCTTGGGTTGGACGCAATCTACCAAGATTGAAATTAATTTTTTCTGCAGTCTTCGCAAACAGCTGGAAGCGTAAATCATTTAGATTTTGGCTTGAATGTTAAAAAAATGATGTTGACTAAAGCAAGTAATTTCTTTTTTCCTTGCCCAAACAGTGCCGATTTGGAGTCACATCCATTGAAGGTATGCAGAAATAGTAAGAGTTCAGGAGACTTGTATTTCGAGTAAGTGTTTGAATAAGTCGTGTCCGGTTTTTTCATCTCCTACATTTTTGAAAAAAGATTGTGTATTTCTTTGTAATGCCAATGAGAATTACTAGAAGATCTATGTCTTCACAAATGGCTGTAGTGATAATCAGCCTCTCCGCATCTTCTTCTGCCTGGATTGAAATAATTTTCTCTTTTTCAAATGTAGTCGATAAAACGAGTTTTATTGTTTTCATTAGATAAAAGCTTGTCTTGTAAAATTTGAGTAATATTTGTTTCGTCAAATATGAAGTCGGCGAACACACTCCGAGCTCTTCGTTCTCTTTTGTGAAGCGTCTGTTGGGTAGCCGTCGAAAACTACAGCGACTTTTGTACCATAATGTGAAATAAGGTATTTGATCTAGATACCTGTCAGCTATCGACCCAAATGAGGAGCTTGGAGGCCACACAACTCTGTGAAGTAGACGACCACCATCTATTATAACAAATTTAGTTCTTCCTTGCATCTAATTCATTTTTGGACAGAAAAGGTGACAGTTCGTACGTAAAAAATCTTTTCAAATTTTGATCTGGCTGTTTTAAAACGCATAATCTGTGAAACAGTGTGCGAGGACAGTCACTTTGCAGTCACGAACATTTACACATTTCATTGAAGAAAAAAGGGGACACCACGTTATTTCGACGTTGGAATTTAACATTTTGGAAGTCTTCACCGACAATCTTTAAAATTCCTTCCTTTCCAATCTGTAGAGCCATATGGTAGTTCACATATTTTCTTTTCTCCAACGACTCCACTTCTTAAAGACATAATGAAATCTGTATTCGGAAATGGAGGACGCTACGAAAACCAGCGACAGAGCTTTTCTGTATCGGCTTCACCTCTGGTTATAAGAGAGGGTCGCATATCTATATGTCGCTCAGTTGTTGCACTGTTAACGTCGTAGTAGGTTTCAAATTCATTACATATGTTCTGAAGGTACACCATTCCTAAAGTCCATCGAGCGAATACGCTTTTAGTCATGCCACACAACCAGGTTTAGAGCACGCTTGAGATCATTGGTAGACAAAAGGTCTCAGTTAACCGTTAGTGAAAAAAAAAAACGGAAAAATCGCTAAAAATGTCAAAATATGAAAAATTACGGATACTATTTGATCTACAGAGTCCGTTCTGATACCAATTTGTAGCAGATTTAGTCTACTTTTAAAAAGTACTAAATCATTTTTACCAAAAAAGTAGGTCTTAGGTGCTTAAATCAACAAAAACTGAAAAAATAATCTCGCAGTTTTTTGGATTTCTGACCAAGACCCGGAGGTCTGCCTAGGTCGTAAACTTGGATTTAACATTAATTTTTAATAGTGAGGAAAATAACGCCTTATACCTCAAAGAGGAAACAGGAAGCAGCTACGGACACGTGTTTCGGAATTATTGTTCCTCATCAGCGTAGCGTAGCAACAAAAAGGATCTGGAAAGGACAGATAGGAACAATAATTGAAGATTGAAAGCACAGTACACAGTACTCTTATTTGTGCATTCTTATTTAGATCAGTCTATTTGAGACCTTCACCGACAGTCGGCACATAGAGCCCTATGTGGACTGCCCCATTTCAACCTGGCGAGTCAAATAAAATAGGAAGGAATTAATAGGGTCAAAAAAAAATAGCGAGGAAAATAACGCCTTATACTCCAAAGAGGAAACACGAAGTAGCTACGGACACGTGTTTCGGAATTATTGTTCCTCATCAGCGTACCGTAGTAACAAAAAGAATCTGGACGACTGGACGAACTGGACGGACTGGACGGACCGGACGGACTGGATGACTGCCGACTGTCGGTGAAGGTCTTAAATAGACTGATCTAGATAAGAATGCACAAATAAGAGTACTGTGTACTGTGCTTTCAATCTTCAATTATTGCTCCTATCTGTCCTTTCCAGATCCTTTTTGTTGCTACGCTATGCTGATGAGGAACAATAATTCCGAAACACGTGTCCGTAGCTGCTTCCTGTTTCCTCTTTGGGGTATAAGGCGTTATTTTCCTCACTATTATTTTTTTGACCCTATTAATTCCTTCCTATTTTATTTGACTCGCCAGGTTGAAATGGGGCAGTCCACATAGAACTCTATGTGCCGACTGTCGGTGAAGGTCTTAAATAGACCGATCTAGATAAGAATGCACAAATAAGAGTACTGTGTACTGTGCTTTCAATCTTCAATTATTGTTCCTATCTGACCTTTCCAGATCCTTTTTGTTGCTACGCTACGCTGATGAGGAACAACAATTCCGAAACACGTGTCCGTAGCTGCTTCCTGTTTCCTCTTTGGGGTATAAGGCGTTATTTTCCTCACTATTATTTTTTTGACCCTATTAATTCCTTCCTATTTTATTTGACTCGCCAGGTTGAAATAGGGCAGTCCACATAGAGCTCTATGTGCCGACTGTCGGTGAAGGTCTTATATCGACTGATCTAGATAAGAATGCACAAATAAGAGTACTATGTACTGTGCTTTCAACCTTCAATTATTGTTCCTATCTGTTCTTTCCAGATCCTTTTTGTTGCTACGCTACGCTGATGAGGAACAATAATTTCAAAACACGTGTCCGTAGCTGCTTCGTGTTTCCTCTTTGGGGTATAATGCGTTATTTTCCTCACTTTCTTTTTACCCTATTAATTCCTTTAGATATTAATTTTTAATCCTATAAAACATATTAAAAGAGCATAGATACCTGGTTTGATGACAAAGTTACTGAATTAGAATTTGTATATTAGACTTCTAACTTTTTGCACTTATATGTTTGTCCCAATTTAATTTACAGTCAATTACGATACCTAGATATTTGATATTTAAAGTTTGTGGGATCTCAACAGAAATATCCTCGCAGTCGATTTTAAGTGCGGGAAGATTAGGGATTTTAGTTTTATTTATGGCAAATATCAAATACTTTGTTTTATTAAAATTTATAGCAAGCAGTCGGGAGTCGAACCATTTTTTATGTTTTTAAAGTCATCTGCCACCTTGTCTAGGAGAGTTTCCCAGGTATTATTATAATAAAAAATAACTCTATCGTCTAAGAAGCTTATTACTTGCTCTTTGGAACTCTGCAAAAATAGAGTATTAGCGTATATATTGAATAATATCGAGCCAAGCACTGTGCCTCGAGGAACTCCACATTATACAAACTTTTCCTGACTTATTGTATCATTTCTAGAGACCCTCGAAGTTCTTTGGGATAAGTAATTTTTTAAATGTTGCAAGCTGTTATCACGAATCCGCTGGTCTTCGAGAGTATCCAGCGATATACCATGATCCACCATATTAAATTTTGGCAAGATCTACGAAGATACAAAGTGCAGGTTTGCCTTGTATGCATATAAGCTGCTAATCTGCATAATTACATCTTGAGTAGATTTGTCTTCTTGAAAACCAAATTGAGCATCTGATAAAACCTTGTACTCATTAAGATAATTAACTAATCGGTTTTTGATTAATGTTTCAAATATTTTAAAAAAATTGGAAATTAAGGAACTAGGCAAATAGTTTGAACATTCAGTTTTATCCCCACCCTTATACAGAAGTTAAATTAAGGCTGATTTAAATACGGATGGCCGTGTACCTATTCTGATAAAATTATTAAATATTAAGCAGAGAGGTTTTGAGATACACTCTACAATCATTTTGAGCGTGTTGGAAGATATTTTTTTATTCAACTAAACACTTGAATACTACACTCAAATACTACCTTACTTTGATTCTCCAGATAATGCCGACATGATTGACAAAACGCGCGTCAAATAATAAAAATAATATTCAAATGTGGTGTTCAAATATTTTGGTATTTGTAGAAAATACTTCAAAGACATCGTCACACTAAAATTTCATCCGCCTCCAGAACTATTCTTTACGTTTTGTCTTTTATTGACCTTTGAAGTAATGCCCCGTAATTCGAATCACCCTGTTTATATTTTAGAATATTATAATATTGTGATGTAATGGAGTAGTCTCTTCATTGAGTCAATTACTAAGAATAGCATCAGCCAAACTTTCTTTCACAGAGAATATTTCGAACATATTTCGTTGTACAGATTAGTACGGTAACAGTTACAATGTCTACTCACGCTACACTTACGCAGACTCATAAAAATTTCGTTTATGATTAATTCAAAAATCTAAACGCTAATTATAAACGTAATTAAACGTGCATTGAATAAACAGACAAACAAACACTCGAACCTTCTTCTTATCAATATATACAAGTTGCGCATTAGTGACCGTCACTAATTTTAATGAGTTAATAAGTCCAGTAAAAGCTACATGAGATGCTTTTAACACTGAATAATTTTACATAATTTACACTTTCTTCTGTATGGTTTATGGCCTAAATGCAATCAATTCTTACTGTTAAAAAACTTAAAGCAATCATGAATTATCTCGAATTTTTATAATTGTTGTCTGCAAAAATATTATTTCTCCTCGACGGTATCGTATGTGAAAATAAATTCCATTCATATCTATAGTATAATCGTTTATAATTTAATTATATGTGTGGTATATTCAAATAGAAGAATAGAGAATAAAGAATATCAATTTCTAAGCAATTTCGCACTCTATGATATTTTTGATTTGCTAGAATTTTTGTAATTAATCAATAGATAAATCAACTTTATTGCCGTTTGTGACTCTTCTTTGCCTATTTCATTATAATAGTCTATAGAGTAAGAAAACATGAATAATTCCAATGAGATACGTATTGTTGGAAAAATTATGGTCAAAATATGTTTTTGTCAATTATCTTCTTTCTTTTGTTAGGTCTACCCTAAAATTAGATATTACCAATATAGAAAATGAAGAAACTGCAACTTTTATTTAAACTATTTTTCTCTATTATTGATATTATTTTAGAATTTATAACCGTCAAAATGGTGAAAATTTGTGCTTTGCTGCAGATTTTGGCAATTATCTCTGGTCTTTTTGCTCCTATGTAGTAATTAGTCATTGTCAATATTGCAGATGGTGAAATTCCCTAAAACTTTTGTTTAAACATTTTTTTTTCAACTGTGTTAAAATTGAAGCGCTCAATATTTGAAAAATAAATAAATTTTCGAGCTGCTGTAATTTGTAAACAATTGATAGTGGAAGAAAATCGTCTAAAAGGAGATTTTAGGAAATTTTACAATCTACAATATTGATAACAACTAATTATTACCTAGGAATACTATATAATCTTCTTCAACAGAACTGTGTTACAGTTGAAGCAGCTCAATGTTTGAAAAATAAATAAATTTTCGACCTGTTGTAATTTGTAAACAACTGATAGTGGAAGAAAGTTGTTTAAAAGTAGATTTTAGGAAATTTTACAATCTACAATATTTATAACAACTAATTAATATGAAGGAGTAATAAGGACAGAGATAATTGCAAAAATCTGCAGTAAAGCATTTTTCACATTTTTAGGTGAGTGCAAATCGTAAAATATTAGCAATAGAGCTGAACTGTTGTCAATTTTATTGATTATGCAAAATTATATTCATAATGTTGGAACAACGGAGCAGATATTTTTCCGAAAATCAAGAAACTTTACCAAACTTTGAGCTGCTGGAATTTTACATGATTAGCCGTAAAAGAAAATTGGTAATAATTATGTAGGAGCAATGGGGACACAGATAATTGCAAAAATCTGCATGGAAGCACAAATTTTCGCTTTAAGTCTTCTATCTTCCTCAAGCCTTAAAGTAATATCTCCTTACACAGACCTAGCTGCGAGCTCTGATAGTCCCAGTTTATGAGTAGCTCTTATAGACCAGGCGACAGGACGAAAAAATTTCCTTTTTTTGGCAAATTGAGGCAGCAGTGGTTTTTTTTCTCTGAACAGCTTGGTCTTTAGGTCAGCAAAAACATGTAAAAAATATGAACACAGTAGAGATACGGAATCATCATTAATTATGCAAATTAGATACCAAAATTGGATTTGTGTACTATAACTCGTTTCCTATTAATCTTACCCTCCAAGTGGTGGTATAAAAGTTAAAGATAATCAAATTCTTTATAAAAAATACTACATACATTTTTTCCTCAGACCAATAGTTTCCAAGCAGTAGCCGCGCAAAGTTGAAAAATTCTCTGTGAGCACCGCACATTGGCGAAAAACCAAATATTTCAAATTTTAGCTCGTCATTTTTGAGTTCAGAGAATTTTTTTTAAATCTTCGTTTTTTAATTGCAAATCTGTGTGGCGAGATTTTTGTTTTTCAGCCCCGGTTTTTTCGAATTTTCATGCAAATAGGAGATTTTTCCAAAAAATCAGTTTTTTAACGAATTACTTAGTTTTAGCTCGTCATTTTTTAGTTCATTGATTTTTTTTAATTTTCGGTTTTTAATTATGTACAAATCTGTGCATCCAGATTTTTGTTTTTCAGCCCTAATTTTTCCGAATTTTCAGTTAAATGAAAGATTTTTCCGAAGAAACGCTTTTTTACGCATTAAAGTTAAACTGTGTCGTGTGTTTTAACAAAGGGGGCAATATCTTCCCAGAAAAGCATTTTCGAAGAAAATGATGGGAACAAAAATTGTAGAGGTCAGAGATGGTGGGTTTTGGGTTTGTATGGGATTTCATGGGTTTTTATGGGGTAACTATGATTTTTTTAATAGGAATCCTTATTTCTTTAGTGCAGATTCGTATTCTACAGAAAAAAATACATAACTTTTACTTGAAACATTTTTTTCGAAAAGGTAATATAAAAACAAAGGGTTTTGAAAAAAATTTGAAATCTTTAGTGAGAATTGCTAAGAAATACCAGCCACAGTCTAAACTAAATTCATATAAAAGTGTTATTTTCAAAAAAAATCTAACTGCTCAAAATTCCGGAAAACTTCGGTGGAAAACAAAAAATATACAGATCATTCGTAAGAACTACTAGTCAAGGAGTGAAAAAAAAAGTTTCATGCGTGAAAAATTTGAGAAAAATTGTTAAATAAAAATTCCGAGAAATATGGTCGAAAATTGATTTTCGAATATATTTCTCGGAATTTTTATAAATTAGCAAGACAGAATGGTAGATAATTAAAAAACGAGAATTTTTAAAACGAAATTGCCCTCTTTACTTAAAAAAAACACGACACAGTTTACCCTTAATGAGTAAAAAAGCGTTTCTTCGGAAAAATCTTTCATTTAACTGAAAATTCGGTAAAATTAGGACTGAAAAACAAAAATCTGGCTACACGAATTTATAGCTAATTAAAAAACGAAAACAAAAAATCCTGAACTAAAAAATGACGAGCTAAAATTAGGTAATGCGTTAAAAAGGTGATTTTTTTTGGAAAAATTGAATGAAAATTCGGAAAAACAAGGACTGAAAAACAAAAATCTGGACACACAGATCTGTAGGTAATTAAGAAACGAAGATTAAAAGAAAATGTTCCCTGAACTCAAAAATGACGAGCTAAAATTTGAAATGGGTGGCGCAGTGTGGTTTTTCGTCACTGTGTCGGGCTCATAGAGAATTTTTCAATTTTGCGCGGCTATTGCTCGGGAACTATTGGTCTGAAGAAAAAGGAATATATAGAGTATTTGATTATTTAGTTTGATTAACGATTTGGGGCGTAAGATTGATATATAACGAGTTATTTACACAGAAACCCAATTTTGGTACCTAATTTTCATAATTAATAATAGTTCCATATTTCTTCAGAGTTCACATTTTTTATATGCTGACCTCGAAACAAAGCTGTTCAGAAAAGAAAACCACTGCCACCTCAATTTGTCAAAAAATAATTTTAATGTCCTACAAGTCTGTTATTTTACAATAACCACCTTATTTTGAGATACATTAAATGAAAAATAACGCCCTAGGGCGTTATGAATACCTATAACGCCCTAGGGCATTATAAAATTATAATACAACCCAAAAACAAGCAAATTATGATAGCGTTATTGACAAACAAAATGCGTTGCTATGCAACGGCGGCGTTTACAATCAATTTTGATTGTTACTCTCTTTTAAATCAAATCGTTCTGAATATAATAGATGTCAAATTAATAAATCGTAAATGTCCAAAAAAAAAAATCGAATTAAATAACAGACTTGCAGGACATTAAACGTTGAAGGCACCACGGGTGTTATAGGATAATGACGCCCTCGGTCGACGTACATTCCCTCGGGCCAGAGGCCTTCGGGATTGTACACTGCCGACCTCGGTGCGTTATTATCCTTATAACACCCTTGGTACCTTAATAACTATTACCGCCTGGACTATTAGACCAATTTCAAATAATAATGCTCCTTTTCAGGCATTGTAATCATTTGTGCTAGTGAAAAGTTGCCCCTAAATTTTTGAATAGCTGTATTCAATATTATTCTGACATACAGATATTCCAAACTACCTCTCCCTCCCTTATCGCGTGGGAGGTACATACATTCGATGGAAGATCCTGTGTGCAGGTTTCAATTCATAATTATACTTTTCCTGGTTCCTCTATCTAGCACTTTTATGTCATTTACCGTCCAGCAAAGGACACCAGATGAGTACAAGATAATAGGAATGACCAGCGTATTTGTCTGAAATTTTGTTTTTGCCGGGAAAGTGCGACTTACTAGTGATTTGTACCTATCACGGAGAGTCACTTTTACTACAGTTGCATCATGAAATCTCTTTAAGAGACACCTAGGAATTTGCAGGACTCTTCTGCATTAAGATGTATTATAATACTGCCTTTCTTCATTTCGGTGTCTTCGCTTACACCGTCCGATGTGTCCTAAGCATGTGAAAGGTGGCGCACTTGCTCAAGCACAAGGTCTTCCCGAACGATGATGTATATATCGATACATGTCTAGGGATCCTTGTAGACCTTTTTTAGTGGATGCATATAACTTAAGATCATCCATATAAAAGAGATGTGTAATTTTATGTTCTCCTCTACTAGGTGGTCCGAATTTATATCCTTTCCCTTTTCTAAGCTCTATCGAAAGAGGTAATAGACGACGTAAAGAGTCTACTTGGAACACACTTCTTGAAAGTGATGCTATATTTGCCTCTACTTTTTTGTTGGTATGCTTGATGTGTTTGCCGAATGTTCTTTTGGCGTCGATTACTTTACGTGTTCCTTCGGAACAATTTGAATGTCTCTCAGTTGGAAGCTGTTATGTCTCTTTTCCCTTTGAAGATAACCGTCTTTTCTGGGGCGAGCTCTAAGTAATGGCGCTTCATCCATGCGTCTATGATCTCCAAGGCGTCATCTCCCTCGGATATTAGTCCTTCTGCTCTGTCTGCTACTATCTCTAGAACAACGTCGTCTGCAAACAATACGACCCAGGCTCCTTCGGCGTTTTCTCTTTCAGAACGCAGTCATATAAGATGTTCAATTATGTCGGACCAAGTGCAGAACCCTGCGGGACTCTCGCAGTAACTTTGAGAACTCCTCCTCTTTCGATTTCCAACGATCTTTCTTCGAGGTAGCTGCTTCCGATGTTAACGAGATATTGTGGGATTTCCCTTCTCGTTAGCTCCTTCATGATTTTTCCCCCATGGTGTGGTGTGGAAGTCGTTCCGGACATCTAGAGTGATCAATTCTGCCCATTTCTTCCACCCACTCTGTAGATATCAGATTTCGTCCAGACCATACGCAAAATTTTGTTCTCCTACTGAGAACAGGTTATCATTTTTACACTACAGACAGTATATTGTACAGTTTCAAGAATGGTCTTTTTTAAATAAACTCGCCTCGTTGATTTAATATAAAAATAATCTTTCAGCCGCCACTGATATGTTTCAGATGACTTTACTAAGACATTTAATACTAATTATTAAATTGAATTGAATTGAAATATTAAAGAAAAGAGCAATACCTGCAAATATTTCATTTCTTTCACTGTTTCTAAACAACTCATTATCGTTTTAAAAGGTTCGACATATTCGCGAGTACAATATATTGAAATGTTAATTTAAATGACTACTTGTTATCCAAGCGTGTTACAAATATTCCTCAAAAAACTTTTAGTTTCAATGTATTTCTTAGAACAATTCACACGTGACAATCATTTTTATGGTTAAGTATTTTGATTGGTGTACATTTTAAACCTGATTGTGTCCATTTTCGCGAATCAATTAATTAAAGAGTCTGCATTGACTTACACTGGTTTTGGTATATACGGCATTTCTACAATTATAGTTTTGCAATTGTTTGTTTTTATGAGGTTTGCGACGAAAAAGATACTACTTTATTAGGACTCATGTACATATATACATACAAGCAAAGCTAATTAGTTATGCAAAAAGTAGGTAAAGGCTATTATTGACTTTAGGTATTTTATTACTGTCAATATCTCGGTCGTAAATGTTTATTGTGCGATGGGATGTTTTAAATCTTTATGGGCGTAATGAATTCGTAAAGAAATGTATTTTCTTGGTTGGTCACCTTGTCCGCATTTAATTCAAGCACATGAGGGATTTAAATTATTCTTATTGTTCTGTTATTATCTTTATTTGTTTATTGCACGAGTGATCTCCAAAAGAAGATTTCTGACGTTAAGGCTCTAGAAGAATGAGGCTGAGAGAAATATAATTGAATAATTAACTGTACTGTTCATGAAATATATGTCGTAGTCGTTTGATGAAATACGTCATTTCGTGAACAGCCTAGGCAGTACATGAACTGCCGGAAAATCATGCAAATTCTTGAGGTTGCACAATCGGCTTCGGTATTTCTTTAATCAATTTTGAGGTTAGGTTAGGTTAAGATATTCGTAATTAGGCAATCCAACAACCTGTTAAATTATTTTGGCAATATGGCGTGGCGGGCAAACAAGGGGTTTATTTTAATTAACTCACGGAAACGTAGCCAAGGCAACCGAAAAACAAACTCTTTAACAAACGTTTAACAAATGAAAACAAACTTTGCCGGATGTTTGCCCTCCAAGCCATGTTTAAAGTCATGTGGTTTGGATTGCTTAATTCATATGTTCGTTAGCAATCTAAATTCTGAAACGTACCAAATAAATCTGAACCTAACCTAAAAATTAAATAAACCTCCATTTCTCCCTCTTTGTAATGATCACTGAACAAGTCTATTTCACTCTCTCTTAATTTCCATAATAAACAAAGCAAACGGCTCAGCATGTATTCCGGGCAAATAAATAGACCGAAACGTCAACTAACCTAAAATCAAACACACATTAGCATTCAGATTCACTATCGCTGTCTTAGTCCAGTAGAATTAGTAAAAAAAAGACTGAAATTTATTGTAATTCGTTTCAGGATGCCACGTGGATTAAACGATAGTTTTATTGATTACGAACATGACCCTGAATTTGGTCTACTTTTTGACCACCGGAACATTGTTTATTTAACGATTTATTGTTGAAAAATTCCAAAAAATCAACTTTTTTAAAGATAACTTAAAGACCTTTGATGATAGGTTTTTCAATTTGTAAATACTGTTAGAACTTTAAAAAAGGTTTAAAACGCTTGAAAATTTGTTTAAATAATTGCAAAAAGCCGCGAAAATTTTCGCAATTTGCAAATATTTTTCATTCTTTAACAAAAGCACTTTAGTGCTTGAAACTTTGACAAAATATGTCTTCTATCACCCCAAAGTTACCTCTAAAATTTCATGAAAAAATTTTAATTAATTTAAGAGATATTCAATTTGGTTATTAAAAACATGAATAATGTAAAATGCAAATTCACCCAGTGCCCGTTGTCGTAGAGGGTTGATCTGGACACCATTTTTTTTTGTTGAGACTTAAACTTTATGTTTTCATTAATGGTAAATCAAATTTGCATTATTTTCAACTTCAAAATAGCGTTTGAAAAAGTGTCACATTTTGAGGTTAGGTTTTTTGCTAATAACTTTTAAACAAATGAAGATTTTGCAATATCGTTCTGATATCTTTGTTGCTGGGTTTTTTTCACACATTTTCAAAAAAAAAAGATGACTCTGTAGCCTTACTAGTAGCCGAGATGATTTTTTTTTAATAAATTCGTAATTTGTTTATTAATAAACATTAACAGCTGAAACTTGGCGAACAACTAGTTTAATAGTCTATCTTTGTAATACAGCTGAGTTTGGGGAAAAAAATTCAATTTGCAACAACAATAATTAATTTTAAATCAGCGTCAGAACAGGAGTGAGAAGCATGGGTCCATATCTGTAACACGTTCATAAAATGATTGAGACGAGTTCAAATCCTTCAACCAAAAATGTACCGTTTCTCCGATTTTGACTTTTTTTTAATTTAGGGTAGCGTGATGAAATAATAATATGTCATGTCGATTTTTTCTTAATTAAACAATAATTTGTTATAAACAATTATTTTTTGTTAAAATTTTTTTTACGAATTTATTAAAAGAAAATCATCTCGGCTTCTAATGAGGCTACAGAGTCATTTTTTTTTTGCTAATTCCACTGGAATATCCCCCGATGCATCGAATATTGCTTTCAAGTCTTCTTCCTCTATTGCTTCATTTATGATATCGTTATCATCCTCACTTTTATCTATTATGATTTGATTTGGAACTATCTCCTGAAGAATTTCAGTAAGCGATTGAGGCAGTACACCAAAGAGGTTCTCCATTTTCTTTTCATCCGAATATTGTTAGGCAGCTGAGAGTCATTTCCGAAGTAATGTTTCGAGCTGAATCTGAATCTGGCTTCAAAATTTGCCCATCACGTCAGGATTTTGAAATATTTGAGGTTAAGTACTTAAAAAATGGCTTTTTTGGCAATTTTTGAGGTAATGTATAGGGTTCAAAAATTTGTTCAGCTTATTTCTAATAGATACATCATTTAGTGCCATCCTTCATCTTTAAAATAAGCTTTCAAATGGTCGTCTAGGATGTTTCTTCGCAAAGTTATAGCCATTTTAAGATGACACGAATTTAAAATCATGATCCCCTACAACCCAACAATCTTAACCAACCCATTTGCGAGACAGATTTTTTTTTTAGCTTTAAATCATGATTCGTTTAGAGTCGTTTTGTTAAGATTGTTGAGTTGTAGGGGAGCATGGTTTCAAATTCATGTCATTTTTAAATGGCTATAACTTTGCGAGGAAACATCGTAGATGACCATTCGAAAGAGTATTTTAAAGAAAAAGGATGGTACTAAATGATGTATTTATTAGAAATAAGCTGAATTTTTTTTTAAATTTTATACATTACCTCAAAAGTAAAGCATTTAACCTCAAATATTTCAAAATCCTGACGTGGTGCGCCAATTCTGAGGCCAGATTCGGATTCAGCGCGAAAAATTACTTCGGAAATGACCCCCTGCTCAACACAGACCTGTGTAATCATTCCAAGGCTTTGGAATGTTGTGAATACCTTCATCACCAACACAACGCGTGAGTCAGTTTCTTCTTGATTAGATTTTAGCTCCGGTATGAAAAATTATACTGAAAATTTGATCCCACATTGGATAGCATTGGATATGCAAATATTGTATAGGAACAAAATTGTGGAAAATTTTATGCACGTTATTTTTTGTGAAAAAAAGTTTTTGTCTATCTTTTTTAGTTTTTGCGTTAAATGACAAAAACAACATGGGCAACAGTTTTTTTTAACATAGAAGTACATGAAAGTACAGCCAGTTTTTTTTGGGACATGTCTAAAATTGTCCCTTAGGTTTTAATCTTTATGAAAAATATTGCCCCAAGGATCGGGGGGGGGGGCACGTAGAGTTAGGGTTAGTTTCCTCGACTATTAGTAAATCTAGAGTTAGGTACTACTACTACTACTACTTCTTAATACATGAGATCAAACGACTCAATGGTTAGACATTTTTCATTATTTATTAACGTTAATTTTTGCTAACACACGGGATGATGTCATCAGATGTCTACTAACCAACAACGGGTTAATATCACACGCGAGTAAAGTAGCGATACATTATTCAATTTAGACTTCAGGACCATCTGTCTTGACAAATATCTCGTGAAAAAGCAGAGTTTAACAAAGAACGTAGTACTAGAAAGCAAATACTGAATATACGACAACTAATCGGCAAGGGAATATTCCGTGACTATATACCTTTGTTTCATAGATTATCGGCATATTTGACAATGCGGAATGGCACAAACTTTGTGTAGTACTATTGGGGATGGGAAGACCTCGACATCTGACATCTGCTAATGATCAATAATATGAAAATACTTTGCTTTGGTGAAAGTCGGCATAGTCCGGTGGATTAGAACCTAACTTGACAAGAATTATGCACAAGCGGTTAAAAGTGATTTCTCTTTTCTATCGTGTCAGTAGGGACCTAAAGACCATATTCAGAATGGGAGTCCATCGGATTAGTCACTTTTAACTTCTGTACAGTCGCGCAAAGTATAGTTTGCGACCTAATGTCATTTTGGACTATTAATTCCGTTTCAGTCGTCGTAGCGAGATCATTTTTGGGTGTAGATCTATGTTTTTGGGGGCGAGAACCGATTATAACTGTCTCGAGGCCCTGAGGCCCATAGTACTCCCGTTTGGGTACCTAGGGTTTGAAGGGGTATGTACTGAAGGTGTACCACGGGTACCTGAGGAATATTGTGATCAGTTTCTTTGCCTCCAACCACGAGTTGACGTTTATGAGAATCAAAAATTTTAAAAGACTATTTTTTAAAGGAAGCTTTATTTAATTTTACTGAAATAAATTGCATATTTAGAAGAGAGAACACACAAAGAACATTGAAGATTGTCTTCATTCGAAGATGTGCCCGCCGCGGGCTTTTATGCCCTTTGCATTAATTGTAGGTTATACCAATTCTTCCTTGTTCCGAGCACCTGGAGGATCATTCTATAATCTGCTTCTTCATGGACTCAGGGCATCAGATTCGTCCGGTCAGACTGAAGTGAGGAGATGATCTTCTATTTTCGGGTAACAACAACTTTCCCTCTCTAAGATGCAGAACCAATGAAATCACTTAAGAATAAAAACAGTTCTCGTTTATTCTCATCGTCTCTCAAAAACTCACTCCAATTTTTAGGGGTTACTTTATCTCCTTCTACTCTGCGCCTAATGCCAGTTCCTCGCTTCAAGAGTGAGGCAGCTCTCAGAGAGTCAGCATGATAGTCACCAAAAACTACGTCAATCCGACGAACTGATCCAGTAAATTGATTACTGATGTAAGTTACGAATTTATTTTTGTAACAGAAGACAGTTTCCCCAGGCTGAGGACGCAGAAAATGTACAGCAGTAGCCCCATCAATTACTTCATTTCAGTTTCAGCAGAAGATATTGACATGTCAATATCTTGGTCGTTAGTTACAAGTCAATCTAGCAAATCTGACTTTTTACCGAAATATAAGTCACTGTTGTCTGACAGGGAAGGAGGGTAGGCCTGATTTTCATGGCGAAAGAAGTCCTCAATGTCTCCCTGGCGCACTTGACAAGCAATGAATAGTTTGGAAAATAGACCTCTGTCACATTTTAAGGAGGCAATTTGAAGCTGCTGGCGGGATTGTTTGACACTCATGGAGCCATTGCTGAAGAGGAAAACTTTATTCTTCTTCATAGAGTCATTGATCGGAGTACTGCGCGCTACAATTCGACTTTGGAAAGCTCGTCTGCCTGAGACTGCCCTAACGCCACCACTTTACGGAGAGACGCTGCGATAGATGGATCCATGATACGGCGTGTGTCAAGAACGAGGAGGTCGCCGCTAGTATCTGAAAATAGGTTTCCCATTTCTGACATGATCTTAATCAAGGACTGGGCATCTTTGTGAAAACGCTTCTGTTTCGCAGGCACGTCCTCATGGTGTCTCCAACAATCATATTCATCCAATTCATCTTCGATGCTCACGCACGTGGTCGATTCGTTCGGCAATGCTCGGGTTTGTTGCATGTGCTTAACCTTTAAGAGAATTATTTCCAACAGTGTGTAGTGCAGTGGAATGTACTGGCCAGGCTTCGGGGAGTCGCATAATTGTAGATCTATTTTAAATAAATTTGTGTTCAGCTTCAACTTCAGCGCTTATGAATCGGGTGGGCCGGGTTCGATCTTTGACGGGGAAAAAACTTTTTTCATTTTTTTTAGGTTTATTTTTTAGGATGTTTTTTAGGTTGTTTTTAGGTTGTATTTTAGGTAGTTTTTTTTTAAAGTTAATTGAAAAAAAGAGAGTTGAGGTTTGGTTTGGCTACGAGATTATTTTTTCCGATTTTATTTTTTTAAGGTTATTTACTATGTACCATGGCCTATGTACTATGTACTATGGGCCTCAGGGCCTCGAGACAGTTATAATCAGGACTTTCGCCCCCAAAAACATACACCCAAAAATTATCTCGCTACCGCGACTGAAACGGAATTAGTAGTCCAAAATGACATTAGGTCCCAAACTGTACAGTGCGCTACTGTACAGAAGTTAAAAGTGACTTATCCGATGGGCTCCTATTCTGAATATAGTCCTTAGGTCCCTACTGACACGACAGAAAAGAGAAATTGCTTTTAACCGTTTGTGCATAATTCTTACAGCAATTCGCCGGACTGGCAGCACAAATTTCGATAAATGTAAAAATTTCATATGAAACGGACAGGGTTGTGTTCTGCAACTGATGCTTTTCTAATATGCATATATAGTACAGTCTATAGGTAGATTCTTAGTCCGCATAAGTGCAGGAGTTTTGAAACTTTGGGAATTTGTAGATTTTGTTGCCCTGAATCTGCCCTGAATGAAGTAAGAAAAAATGCAAAATGTGATCTCAGCCGCCAGCGCCGCCATATTAAAAAATAGCGCACAAAAACAGTTTCTTTTAAATATCTCGCTTCGAGTGCCTCATACGGCAAAAAATGTTCTTAAGAGTATTAAATTTTCTACAAAATATGTTCTAAACATTTTTTCGTTAAACTGAATAGTCTCGGTGCAGCAGCCGATCGAAGTCAAGCATTTTTGACAAAATTATGAATTTTGCAATTTCTCGATTTAGTGCGACTTTTATGAAGGCGTATGTTTGTGTTGAAACAAAATTTGTTTTCATACCTGAAAATTCCGTCAATTCAATTAGGGCTGTCTCTGTTGATTGGTTTTTTAAAAATTTATTTTGTGATTTATTAAGAAGCGAGTGTATGTAGAAAAAGTTTGTTAATCTATTGTTTACAACTAATTCATAGAGCTTCGAAAAAGATGAGACAATGTTTATGGGCCTATTATAGTTGTCGTAGTTATTTATGTTCCCTTTCTTTTAACGTGGCAGAATGAGTGCTAGTTTTAGATTTTCAGGTATAATTCCTGTTAGCATCGGCATATTTATGATCTGAGCTGAAGGATTACTTTAATACATTTTTTAAATATTGTTGTTGGTATTCCGTCATTTCCTACACTAAGCTGATAATTTCATCCTCATTTGTAGGATAAAAGTAGAAGAAATTCAGATTTTTCTGGAATTGAATGCACTTGTCTGTCTTTAGAGGTTTGAAATTTTGTGCATTTATTCTTGTTGTATTGTAAATGCTTTATTATGAAGTGGACACAAGCAAAGTGTCTCAAATTAACTGGCTCAAACGAAAATAAGAAGATTCTTTGAAACGCTATCCAGAGCATGTTATAAATTAATAAAACAAATTGACTGCCATGAAATTGCTGCTGATGTAGATATTGAAGGAAAGGTATGTGCGCCCTTTTGCGCCCTCAACAAAATGGCTAGCGTACCTTTGGGCCATACAATAGGGATAGATAGGTGAGGGTGGGTGGGGGCAAGTTTTCATGTCTTCAAGAAATTTTTTCTTTGTTATATTCTTCGAAAATATGAAAACGAAGTGTGTATTCCATTTGATCGACATATTTCCAAAACCGAAACTATCGCTTGTAGACGAAAAAATTTCATATCATTGTGTAAGTGATCGTATTCTGAACAACTTTCAAAATGTCCGCCTGTCCGTCCGTCACGTTTCTTCTTGTAAGCACGATAACTTAAGAAAGAAAAATCCTATTGTATTGAAAATTGGTGTTAGTGTTAGATATTTATATATTTTAGAAACATACATTTAATAATATATTATCCAACCGTGGAAATATGATTTCTAGGCGTCGTTTATAATGTAAAAGTGTAGATTATTTTACGTGGAAGGTGGTGGTACAGTTCTTAATGTTTTGACTAGCAATTATTTTTATGTCCATGTGGACACATTTTTATCTTATCCTAGTGTTTAAGTTTGCCTACGGCAGACAGGAGCTACTAGCCTACATGTCTATTTTTCTCAAAGCCAAACCGGACCTACCCCGTCCAGCCTCACACCCACCTCGGCGGTGTTCGCCGTGGTTGTCTGGCTGGCTCTGGGTTAGGGTCCGAGGAGGCGTATATGTACTAAAAAATAATAAATAAAATATTGTTGAGTTGAGCTAAGAGGAATTCAAAACCCACATAGATATTGTATATAGTTCTTTTTTTTTACTTTATTGTATACTGAGTGTTTCACCAACTAAGTTCGAATTATAAAATTAAAAATGTCTAAAACTAACATTATTTATAAAAAAAACGGCGAAGAGTGTCTATAGAATGTGTAACAATTATATAAAAAGTTCAATAACTTGATAGAGTGCAATGATTTTACCTTTTTATAGTTTGGAAAAGGAGAGTAAACGCTCATTTGCGCTCTTTAAATTAACGCTATCGCACCTAACCCTTATTGAATTATTAGTTCTCAAAGCTGGAGCCATCTGGACCCGCTGTACGATGTATGCTTAAACTGGTGAACTAGAAATTAGCTTTCGGTTTAATCTGATATAAGTTCTACATTTGCGTAATTTCTTGCTAAATTTAGACTGACTGAATTTCTGACATATTTTCAAATTATACACCAGTAGAATTATATTTTGACTACGAAAAAATTTCGACAAAGCCGGATTCTTGTGCAGACCTTTATTTTGATGTTCTAATGAAATCCTGAAAAGTACCCTTAATTTTAATTTAATTTGAATGAGGGTAGTTTTAGTTTTTTCTTTTTTTGCCATCATCTCGAAAACTATCAATTTCTCGAAAAAAATAGTGATTATAAAGATTATAACTCATAAAATTTTCTACAAAAAAGGTTTCTATACTTTTCCTCGTGAAAGCAACCATTTGAAAGATATAGAGTAAATTAGATATGAAGAGAAAATGTGTACACCACTATAGTATTATATGGGATTCGCTTACTTCTGGCTATGTACCAAGCTCCAAAGAAGGAAGACTCTGTTGATTCGCACAGATATTATTCATTTGTAACGGCAGCCAGACTAACTGAGCCTGTAATTATCAGATCTACCGCCCACATTCAATGCAGCCCAACATTTATTTAAGGTATATTTGCAAGTTCAAAGATGGCTTGACAATGATTTAAATACAGAAGAAAGGTGATTGACGATTGCTAACAGCACCTTAGAACCAATTCAAATGCTTTTTTCATCGGCTCCTGATTTGTTAATCGATACTAGGTTTCGCAACTGCACTAAGAGCTGTACTGTATGCTAGCACTACCATGGCCAATCTTGTTTAACACGTAGAGTGCCGCCATGAGAAGTCAATTTGACAGCTCCTACTGGCCGGATTTATTTTTTTCAAATAATTGTTTAAAATGATCATTCTAGCATTCTAATTCACTTCCTATATCTTTAGTGTGGCTTCGGTGGACCTCCGTTGACCACCACGGCCTGAACTGTAAAAAGTCTGGTGGACAACGTTAGTCCTCCACGGCCAGTATGGAAAAATTATTTGCTCTCAAATGGTGGACACTGTTGACCCACCATGGCACTCTACGCGTTAAGGATAGGATTTTGAAGAGTGAGAGGTAAATATGCGTTTACTTTGGATTTATTATAAATATTTAAAAAAATTAAACATAGTATAACCTTTAAAACTGTTTTAGATACTTGCTATTGTTTTAACGATTACAACTATATTTTGTTTTATTGTAAGTCTCTGTTATACTTGAATATTGTAGTTTTCCAATGAAAATAGTTTCCAATTTTATTATTAGAGAATGGCATTTAACTGTATACAAAATTTATGAAAAATTGTAAATATGGTTGTATTTCTTAGACCAATGGGAAGTACCTGAAACTATTTTAAAGATTATACCATTTAAGATTTTTTTAAATATTTATAATAAACTCAAAATAAACACACTCTGCAAAATCATATCCTTAAATGCCGAGACTGAAGAAATAGAAATCAATATGGATGTCTACGAGGATATAGATCCAATGACTTTTTCAATATAAGTAAAGAAGAAGAAGAAGAACAAATGAATGAAATCCATGATGAAGATGAGCAAGCTCCTAAAGAAATAGATGAAGAGGAAGGGACCAAATAATTAGAACAATTTATTCTAGCACTTTTCAATGTGGACATCGCATAAAAAAACGCATCCAATACTCCACCTCTGCGGTGTGTGGAAAGGAGTACGTATTTTCCATAAACTGCAAATATGCAACATTACCGCACGTTTTACTCAAAAACGACTAGTTGTACGTAGAAAATTTTCAGCTGCAATTTTTGTAATAGCTATTTTCCTCGAAATATTGGTAGTTTTCGAGATAATGGCAAAAACTTAAAACCACCCCTTTTCAACATCTCAGGTATTATATTACAAGGTATAATACAAATTCTAACTACCTGTACAAAATGAATACTTTTGTATTCAAAAATTAGTAAATTTTATTTGAATTAAACAAATCTTCTTAGATTATTGATAGATCAAGTGATTATTTAAATTATATAATAAATTTCATATATTATTCATTACAATAGATATCCTAATATAAATATATCCAGTAATGAAAGCTCAGATACATCAACGGCTCTATAAAGTAATAATAAGATGCTTATGATTATTCTGAAACCAAACAAATCTTTGTCACATTCTATAATTAAAGCGCTAGATCTGGCAATTACATCGTCACTTGTACTGACGCCTTTCAGCTGTAACTAAGTGCCGGTTTCAACACCCCACATGCCATAATTATTTCTTTTGAGAAGTGAATAAGTAGCAATATATTTTGCAAACAATAGCGGAGTGTAATGGGGGTGAGTGAAGTAAATAATCTTGCAGTTGTTAAAATGGATGCAATTCTCTGACTTAAAAATATTAAATTGCAAACTTTATAAAACTTGTACACACTTTTTATATCAAGTTTTGAAAATTATGAGGCTAAAACAAATCTCTATAACATTTAAATCAGGAATGAAATATTTGTAGAAGAAAAAATTTCTAGAACCAAAATGCTATACAATAATTACACAGCTACACAAAATGGCCCTGTATTAGAAACCAAACGTCATCAAAAAATTGACAGAAACCAAACAATTTGGACTTCGGATTCGTTTTTAACACATAGGAAAATGATATTCTGATTTCTGATACAGTGTGGCTCTGTTATTTTATAAAGGCAAATTTAGCTCAATGATCATGTTTTGAGATCTGGATGTATAAAGTGTTTAACATTACTAATGAATAGCCTGCATAAAATTATTTATTCATTAGACCACCACAATAAATCAATTGAGGCAGATATTTACTCAATCTCCCCTAACGGCCCAGGTGTTTTTGTCGAGCTGACTGTAGGTAACAACTACATCTTTATTCATTGCCTACCGTGTTTTTATTCATTACCTACTGTGATCCTGTCACTAAGTATCCATAACCAATAGGGTTCATGTCACCCCTGCAGTTTGCAAGAGCTACTCGCTGGGGATGACAATAGGGCTTTGACATACATTAGGGTAGTTCTTGTCAGGAAGCGGACCATACAATACATTATCATGTCCTCGATCTATTGTGAATTGAATCTCTTGAATTGTGACTTGTTCTCTAAATGTACGTCGTAACAAATAAATTCCTTTCAACAGGTACTGAGGTACTTTGGATAATTGATTTAAAATGTTGTTTTCTTTGTTAATTACTGACATTTTTAAGACGACATTACAATTATCTTTAACATCAGTTTAGATAGATGTTAAATATATGAAATAAATGTTTTTTGTACTACTTGGGGTTACAGCTATAAAAAATGTTGGCTCCATTTATTATGATAATAATTATTCATTAAATGTATATTGTTTGCAAGAAAAGCAGTATATGGGACATGCAGTAAAAGTAAAACAATTACAGACGATATAAATACAGGGAAACGCATTAGGTAATTAAGCTACAAAAAAGGAACAGGTTACATAAATGATATTAATGTCCTACAAGTCTGTTATTTTACAATAACTACCCTATTTTGAGATACATTAAATGAAAAATAACGCCCTAGGGCGTTATGAATATCTATAACGCCCTAGGGCATTATAAAATTATAATACAACCCAAAACAAGCAAATTATGATAGCGTTATTGACAAACAAAATTGCGTTGCTATGCAACGGCAGCATTTACAAACTATTTTGATTTTTACTCTCTTTTAAATCAAATCGTTCTGAACATAATAGATGTCAAATTAATAAATGGTAAATGTCAAAAAAAAAATCGAATTAAATAACAGACTTGCAGGACATTAAACGTTGAAGGCACCACGGGTGTTATAGGATAATGACGCCCTCGGTCGACGTACACTCCCTCGGGCCAGAGGCCCTCGGGATTGTACACTGCCGACCTCGGTGCGTTATTATCCTTATAACACCCTTGGTACCTTAATAACTATAAATATTCATTTACAGTATTTCAAATGTAATATTCCCTAACAATATAAAAACGACGAAATGATGAAATATTAATAATATTTCATCGTCTTATCATCTTGTTCGTCATGCTGTGTACAATATGTATAAAGTATTATTTGTAATGCGACCACTGAGGCTGAATATTTTTGTGGAGAACTTGAATCATCACCTTTATACAAACATAAACCTAAACACACACCACACATAGCAGACAACCCACAAGTCCAAAACCAGGCCCATTCGGAAGAGGGCTACAGATTTAGGAAAAAGCAAACATACATTCATATCCACCGACATT
The DNA here is from genome assembly GCA_936432065.2 of Rutpela maculata. NCBI lineage: Eukaryota > Metazoa > Arthropoda > Insecta > Coleoptera > Cerambycidae > Rutpela > Rutpela maculata. Next base: position 85,691,335 of record OW386287.2, on the reverse strand, counting down.
GTTAGCGTTGGGCCTGGGGTTCCAACCCAGTCATGAAAGCAGAGGTTTTTTCATACCGTCAACGGATAATACATATCAGATGATTGGGTATCCCCATCTCCACTAATACTGTCCACAGTCTGTCCCATTTCACATTGCCAAAAGCCTTACGGTAGTCTACGAAACAAAGATACACAGGCACGTAATGTTCTCTTGCTTTCTCCATAAGTTGGCGCAAATTCAGTATTTGCTCTGGTGCCACGTCCTCTAACAAAGCCTGCTTGCTCAGAAGGTATTTGCCAAGATAGATAATTCCGAAGTCTGCATTGAAGAATATGCAGCAATATTTTACTAACGTGCGATATTAGTGCCTGCAATCTGTAATTATCACATTATCGGTCTCCCTCTTTTTATGTCGGTACGAAGATTAAGGTGCTTCAATTTCTGGCCAGGTTCCTATTTGCCATATTCTATGAAGGATAATCACTCTATCTTCACCAACCAAAAGCGCCTCAGTCGTGATATTGTCGACCCCAGCTGCTTTGCTAGTTTTTAGTTTTTGTAGAGCAGCCTCCACTTCTGATTTAAGTATTGAAGGTTCCTGTTCGTTACCCTGTTGCCAGTCATTTTCTGCCTCAGGATGGCAAGTTTCTCACAGTATTGGCTCCTAATTCAACAATCTGATCCTTATCATTTCTTAGATTATCAGTGGAGTCCTTAACTGACCACGTTTTAGGTTCACATTTACGTGTAGTCACTCTTACTGTTGGGATAAGATCTTTGCTATTGTTGTGGTCAGCAGTGACTCCAGCTCTTTATAGATGTCTTGCAGATAGGAATTCTTATTTCTTCAACAAAGAGTCTGAATTCTTCGCGTCAGTCCGTTCTATTGTTCTGATTCTAAGGCAGTGTTGATACCTTCAAATTTTTCCTGACTTTTACCTCCGTTAAAGTTTCAGCCTCGTTTTGTGTTTCCGTCACAACTCGTGTGATTTTCTCTTTTAGAGAATTCCACAGAGAAGTCAACCCATTAAATGTCGAATTTCCAAATCTTCGTCATTTAATGGGTTGACTTCACCGGAAGGCTGGAACATCAGTGATGATGAGCAAACGTTTTTGTATTTGACTTCTACACGTTTTCAGGTTCAGCGAGACGGTGCACATGATCAACTGGTGATGTGAACCACAGTCAGCACCAGGTGAAGTTTTGCAAAGCTTTATTGTAGATCTCCACGATTTCCTATCATAATATAGTCAATTTGGTAACGAAATCTCCCGCCGGGTGACAGCCAAATGCAAAGGCGCCGTGGATGTTGTTGAAACGCAGTATTTACTATCGTATAAGTATTATTGAGGCAAAATTGGATTCTGATTCTGATTCTCTGATGCCAAATGTTCCAACAACAGCTCGCATGTGATCATCTTCTAGTGTAGTAGTGCCTACTTTGGCGTTGAAATCACCCATAATAATAATAATAATTTCCCTGTTTGGAACATTGTGGATTAAGGTTTCTAGATCTCCGAAGGACGCTTCCAAATCCTCGTCTTCAGCAGCAGTTATATGTGCATATACTTGCACCAAATTTACTACTGTTGGCTTGGCGTTGATCCTTAGGGAGATTATTTGATCACTGACAGCTCTAAATCCGAGGGCTGATCTAGTTATTTCTTTCGAGATCCAGAATCTTGTCCCATTCCGGCTGATGTCATTATTTACGGAGGATATCGTGCTTCCCGTCGTGGATCTAAAATGTTCGGAGTCCCTATAGTGCATCACGGAAAGACATGCTATTTTGATGTTCGAGTGTCTCCAACAGGCAAAGTTTTCCTGGATGTAATAGTCTTCTTACATTACAGGTAGCAAATTAGATTTCTTTCCGAGCTTTCATTGTGTCCTTTGTGATTAATATATAAACTAAAAATAATTTATAATAATGGGCCTTAAAATAGAGCCCCGGTGCACAACTTTATCGACCTTTCTAATACTGTATGTGATTCACTAGTGCTTGGAATTTTACAGTAAAAGTTTTTCCAGAGCGTAGCTGCCTAGTAATATAGAAAGTGTAATTTGACAGTTTATTATTTGATAAATAACGAAAGCTTGATGGCGAGAGATTTAATCTTTGATAATAAACTGTCCAATTACACGATACCGTGTTACTATATTGGCAACTTAGCTCCACAAAAATTTGTAGATAAAAAAGAGCACGAATGGTATTTGGAGAGAATATTTCACAAAATAAGATATGGCATAAGTCAATGGTTGCAATGCTAATTGCAGTGATAATTCTGTGAAGAGAGGATTACCGCGATAATTTTGTAAGTTGATACTGTCAAAAGCCCTTATAGCCCAGACGACAGAGAACAACAACAACAAAAAGTTGCAAACTGAATAAATTTTTTTTAATGAGTTCGTGAAAATGTATAGAATAATATCCTGAGAAGTTTGCATTCCGCTCGGATGCAGAACACAAAAAAAAGTGAAAAAAAAATTTTTTTTACCAATTTTTTCAAAATCTTTAAACTATGTCAGGGCAGGAAAAAATAAAAAATACATGTGGATAGACCACGTGTTTCTTAACAAAAAATATCCTAATAAAATTTTTCGCTAAGGCCACGGTATTCCTGGAAAAAAAATTGTGAAGTAACCTTGTCTCACTGCGTGGCTAGTGCACGGTTAAATGCATACTATGGAACATCTAAAAATTCTTAGCTGTTCTATCGAGTAAAATAAAGCTTTCTTCTCTTTCTGATTACGCGTTTTAAACATTTTTCTTAGTGAATAGGAGGATAAATAGTGAGTATGGAGGGAAAATATATAATTATCAATGCATACACAGACACCACACATACCCGCTGAATCACTCGCATGAATTTTTACTCGCCTTTACTGTATTGTATTTATTACAGGTACACCTATTCACATTTCAGCTATATCCAATGGATTCCTTATATATTTGTTAATGTATCGGAAAAGTTCCAGAATTTGTATTCAAAACAATCAAAGATATTTTCATAGTTATAAGGATAAGATCGTGAAAATCGCAATTTCTTATCTTGATCTGATTGATCATATTTTCGAAAAAATGCATATAAGTAAACGATTTTGTATTTGGACATTCGAAAAATATACATTTTTTCCGAAATAGTGATATTTTATTTTTTCCAATGGGTCAATTTCAAGTTACAGCCTCCAATACATATGTTTATCAAAAAAAAATCATCAAGCAAGGAGATTAAAATGATTTGAGATGTACTTTTTTTAATCCTCGTTACTAGAACGTAATAAACCGTAATAATCATGAAGTGTACATACTTTTCAACAGTTCTCAATGAAGAAAGAATTTTTTTGAAGGGCTTTTATTTTTTGCTATATTGTTTACTGCGACGATTGAGTTCAGGCGTGATAATATATATAAGTATATTTTTCCCATCCATGCTTTGCTTGTATTGTTTAGAACAAAAAAGCATCAGAAACCTACAATTTCCATCTTTTAAATAAATCAACACTCATATAGATTGAACATGTTTTCATTTAGTGATATGTAATTTAGTGCGTCGGTGTCACAGTCATGCGTATTCAAGCGCGTGCACGCATGGATCTCGCTTCCAGTTATAACGTTAAACTTGACTATTTTTTTCCGGGAAAACCGTGGCTTTAACGATAAATTTTATTAGGACATTTTTTTGTTCATAAATACGTGATCCATATGTATTTTTAATTTTTTTTCTAGCTTGATTTATTTTAAAAATTTTGAAAAAATGGATGAAAAAAATATTTTTTTCACTTTCTTTTTATGTTCTGCGCCCGAGCGAAATGTAAACTTTTTAGGATATTATTCTACACACTTTCACCAACTCATTAAAAAAAAGTTTACACAGTTTGCAATTTTTTGTGGGTAAATACCTACGTCGACTGGGCTATTATTTTACCAGTAATAACGATATTTGATTGGTGCAATGTTGTCAAGAAATGGGCTGTAATTGGCTACAATGCTAATGAGTGAATTAATCGTATGTAAGATCACTATCTCTTACAATTTTATCGAAAAATTTTTTTCGAAAGCATTGTTTCCTGGTAATATTATGAGTGTAAATTGGCAGTTTATTTTATTAAATCCCGAGCGCTTTAGCGGGAGGGATTTAATCCTTGATAATAAACTGCCAATTTACACGAATTATATTACCTTTTGGCAACTTAGGTTGAGAGAAAATATATAGATAAAATTTAAAAGCATTTGAGTATTCTCCCCAAATACCACGAATAAATAAAGTACATAAAAGATCTTTAATATTAAGTTTTTCCATTAACTGTCTCCAGACGTTTTTTTGTCATTTTACTTCCACATCCAGTGGAAATATAGTAACGCAAAAAAAATTTGAAAATTTTTATTCTCCGAATAGGCTTAGAATCTCAGGAAACGTCGAGATTTTAAGTTTGAGCAAAAAAATCTGTCTGTCTATCTGTCGGTGTGTCAGTCTGTCGTTCTGTCGTTTTTTAGTGTCTACTGACCTTTATTTTCAGTTTCATTATTTACGTCATATAAAAATGTATTTTCAAACCGACTCGTCTAATAAAAAACAAAGTAGGTATAATTATTTAACAATCGCAGCTACAGAAACTTAAAAGTCCACGGAAATCGCCATATTTTAAATGTAATGACAATCAAAAAACCAATATACCTTGAACCATGGTTGTAATGCATAGGCTGATCCGAAACTGCTGAGAGTCTTCACTGTAAACAGCTTCGACCAATCACATTACGCATAAAGACAGAGAGAGTACTACCGTATTTAATAATGTCCCGCTTTTATGTCCATTAGAGAGAAATGAAATATAGTTCTGGTACCGCCATCTAGTAACAGTAACACTAAATGCTACATACACAGAATCACACTCCAGATACTCTAGTATATAAGAATTATTATATAAAGGGTTTATTGATATATATTTACTTATTTAATTTTTATTTTCAATTTAAGGAGTTTAAAATTTAAGTTATGGTTGTTTAGTTAGGCTGAGGGTTGAGTTGGAATAAGTGTTATGAATTATTGTAATATACAGTGCATAGTTTTGATTTCCCGAATGATTAACATGTTGGATTACCGTACGTAATTACATTTGTGTTTAACATGAAATAATTGCCTGCTCGGTAGCCATTTATATTTAATTTTATTTGTGATAATTATTTTGTAATTACGTTATTATAATCCATTGAAAGCTTTGTTTAACGTGTCCCTAGCCTATATATTCCACACAGCCTTGGCTTTGAAATTGGGAGTTGTCAACTTACAAAACGTCAAAATATTACTGTGATCATTTCACTCACTAACACTATAGCCAATAAGAGCTCGTTTTTCCAAAACATTGCACCAATCAAACGTCATTTTTAGTGGTATCCAACCTAGATCGGCTTTTGACAGTACCAACATCAAAATTTATCGCTCTGATTATTTGTGTCGCTGCAGCGGCAAATGTTGCGATAATTTTTACACGTTTTGGTTTCGTAAAATGTTTTCGGCAAATAGGGTAACTCGGGCTTTTAAATTTTGTCTATAAATATCTTATCTAGCTTATTATTAATTGTAAATTGTAATATTGTATTATGTAGTAACAAACATAAACACACCACATAGTAAACAACCCTCCCACTCAGTTCCAAAGCGAGGCTTGTCTGAAATATATAGGCTATAAACCTTGCCTAGATATCTGTAACTATTCAATTTCCCTACTTTTCAATCAGGTAACAATAATATACAAAGATTTTACTTAATATAGCTCATAATACAGGAACAATTCAAGCAAGCAAATCATTTATTATAAATGTTAAGTAAACACATTCGCTCTGGAAACAAACTAAAAATGTACTTACATACGGGTAATCTATCAAAAAGTAACGCGTTGAATCAAAGCTGTGCACTAAACATTATGATTTGTTGTATTTAAAATTTTTTCTGCTTAACAAAGCAAACCTCAACATAATTTGTAAACTTCGTAAATTAAAAATGATGATTAAATACGTAAATATAATAATAATAATAATAATGAAGAATTTATTGCCCAACAGAATACACCAATTACAGGACAATTTTACAAAATATAATATAATATAAAATATAACATACAAACTACAAAATATGATCTACAAAGTATAAGATACTGATTTAATTTACTTATTAATACTTATTTATTTAATTTCGGTAAAGTAACTTAAAAACTACGGTTATAAAATTAGGTTTAGGTCACAAGCTATTTTTAATAGATAGTTTTAAGGTCTTAGAAAACTGATTTGCGGAAAGATCAAACATGTCACAATCGCCACCAAGGGAGTTATACATTTCCATCATAGAATAAATAGGCGATTTAGCAAGAATATTTGTTCGTTTTGAGGGTAACACAAATGTGTAAGTTTGACGCGAACCCGAACGCGGAATTCTAAAATTGATTTGGGAGAGAAGTTCTGGGCAGTCTATTGTGTTATTGACAAGTTTGTAAATATACATTAAATTTGATATAATTCTTCTGCTTTCTAATGAGTCCATATTAAACCTTATTAACATTGAATGATTAGGATATCCCTGTTCAGGGTACTGGTGATCTACTTTAAAATATAAGTATTTTAGAAATTTCCGTTGAACAGACTCCAACGATTGTGAGTGTACCTCATAAATAGGGTTCCATATCGCCGAACCATACTCGAGTTTCGAACGCACATAACAAAAATATAGTGATTTTAATGCTTCTGCATTTGTAAAGTTTCTTGTGTTTCTTATGACAAAGCCCAATATTTTTAACGCAGATTTAGCTATTGAATCAATGTGACGCGAGAATTCCAATCTGGGATCGAACAATATACCCAGGTCCTTAATATTTTCACACTGTGATAATATTGTGTTGTTAAAACTATACAAATATTCAATTGGGTTATTCTTTCGTGTATAAGTCATAACTTTACATTTTGATATATTCATTGTTAACTTGTTGATTAAGCACCAATTCTCAATGACATCTATTTGTTCCTGTAATCTTGCACAATCTTCTATGGTAGTAACTTCGCTAAATAGTTTTAGATCATCCGCAAAGAGAAGTTTATTGCAACTCAGTGCGTCCCATAAGTCGTTGATAAATACTGAAAACAGGATTGGACCTAAGTTAGATCCCTGAGGTACGCCGGAGGTTGCAACATATGTGTTTGACTTGAAACCATTATACTGAACGTATTGTAATCTATCTTGTAAGTAAGAGTCAAAAAATTTAATAAGCATATCACTAAAGCCAAAATTGTTCAGTTTATTAATTAAAAGTCTATGATCAATGCGATCAAATGCCTTTGAGAAGTCAGTGTACACCACATCTACCTGGCTCCGTTTGTCTAGAACATTAGAAATAAATTGGGTTAAACACGCTAGGTTTGATACTGTAGAGCGTTTTTCCATAAAGCCATGCTGACAGGTGGAAATTAAATTTTTTATAGCAGGATATATTACGTTGTACACCGACACCTCGAAAACTTTTGCAAAATTAGGTAGTATAGAAATACCTCTGTAGTTAAGTATATCACTTACATCACCGTTTTTAAGTATGGGACAAACTCTAGCCAGCTTCCAGCATTCAGGAAATGTAGATGTTCTTAGGGAGAGATTAAATAAAATTAACAGCGGGGCAATAAGTACATTAGAGCAATCCTTTATCAAGAAACTAGGAATTTGGTCGTGGCCCGACGTCATTTTATTTTTCAACTTTTTTATAGCTTCAGATATATCAAGTTCAGACAGTTGTATGAGATTAATGCATGGATAATTAGATATATTGCTAAAAGGTAGTAATTCATTTGATGGTCTTAAATATACACTATTAAGATAGCTACTAAATCCTCCAACAATATTTTGAGGGCTGTCGTAAATTATACCGTTACAGTGCATTTTACCTGGTATCCTCGTTTCGCCTTTCTTGTTATGTATATAGGACCAAAATTGTTTAGGGTCATCTGTTAAGTTAGCTTCTACACTACTTATGTACAATTTATATGCTGCTGAGATTTGCGTTTTTACCAATGCTCTAATGCGCTTAAAGTCTTCTGAGTCATTATTTCTATGGGTTTTGTTATACTTTTTACGATAGTTATTTTTCAATTTTATATTCCTAATTATTTCAGGTGTGTACCAAATAGGGTATTTGCGTTTCTTGTTTGTAAAGATGGGAACGTGCATGTCAAGTATTGAGTAAAGTTTTTCGTATAAATGTTCACAGGCGACATTGACGTCCGTAAAGTTATTTAGAAAGTCCCAATCAGTATTGAGTAGTGAATTATATAATGCGTGATAATTGGCTTTCTTAAAGTTATAACTTTTGTTATTTACGCTAATAGGGAATTTAGGGTGGTTCATAATTTTTGGTAGGATGGAAATTTTTAGAGCTGGGTGAAAAGCATCTTCTCTTATTAGTGGAATGTCATCGTGTGAAGTATTACAATTTACCAGATCAGATATTACTAGATCCAACAATCGCCCATTTATGTTTACAATGTTGTTCAATTGTGACATGTTAGTAAACTCTACAAAGGATTGCATTAACTGACCTTTTCTATCAACTACGTTATTATTATAGGTTGGTACATTGAAGTCTCCTAAGATTAGTGTATTATTACTAGTACTTATAATTTGCTCAAATATATTTAGAAATAATTCGAAATCAGCAAGAGAGATGTGGGGTGGTATATATACAACATAAACAGAGAAGGTAAAACACTTATTGAATATACATTTGCAACCAACGATGTCTACAGAAGGAATAATGTTTGTGACATGGGATAGGTTAATGGTTTCTAGAAACAACTCACTTTGTATGGCTACTAATGCTCCTCCGCCAGTAGAGAGTTTAGTAGCTTCAAAGTTACGATCACAGCGGACCACTATATAGTTTTCTGGAAAGTATTCAGAACTGAGCACATCAACTGATAGCCAGGTTTCCACTAGTGCCACTAAATCATATTCACGATCACTAACTGAAGCAAATAGTTCATCAACCTTGGTTCGTAACCCTCTTACATTTTGAAAGTAACATAAAATCTCATCGTCGTCCTCGGTGCAATCGTTGGGCAAAATTAGTTTAAAGTAGAATTTATTATTTTTGGAACACCTTTTATGTATTTCATTATTATATTATTTTCACCTTCATTGACCCTTCTATCATATTCTGCCTTGACTAATTTAAAAAGAGCTATTTGTTTTGGTGTGCGATCCAATGAGATATTGATATTGCGATACTGTTCCAAGCTTTTAATATTTCTTGCTTGCTTAATGACACTATGCACATCATCCACGTCTTTGAGGGTTACCTTTAATGGACGTGACTGTTTAGTCGGATCGAATGCCCCCAGTCGCGTTAGTTTCGTCATTTCCACATTTGTATGCAGTGCATTAAGCATTGAATGAACTTGCTGCTTATCTTGTTCTAATCTCTCTGCCCCGTTTGTAGCTTGTTGTTCATTGAGTCCATATACAATTAAGTTACGTTTGCGCTGTTCTCTTTGCCGAACTTCATGAATAATTCCTTCTAATTGATATTCATCTAGGCCAGCCTCACTGCATAGAGGTTTTTGAGTTTTGAGATCAGCTATTTCCCTTTGTAAGTTCATGATAACTTCTTTTAATGCCGTGATATCAGCTCCCAATGGCAAACACTTTGTACATGTCCAGTTCAGATTTTTACTAGCATTAATGGCTCTTACTTCGGATTGTGATAATTTGACACATGCATGATTGAATGATTGTTTACAGACACAGCAGTATCAATAATGCACATTTATTATGGAATATAACTCTAGTAGCACTAGATGGCGCTCTCTATGTCAATCTTGGAACCATGAGTGTATAGTATATATGGGCGGGACATCGGCAATAAAGTAGTGCTCACATATTAGAGATGTAGTGCCATCTCTATCGTTCCTCATCATATTGCACCTCATAAATGCCTGAAAGGTGTTAAGTAAGTCTATACAGTGTGTTTCAGTTAACATTCTCACAGCCGATATTTCGGAAACTAAGAAATATATTTTTATTCTGAATTTCTATGGTTAATGCCTTCTTCGAGAAGTACAATTTACTATTATAACATTATCACCAGAGATGGCGCTGCAGTTTAAAAATATTTTTCGATCAAGGAAGGTCCGAAACATATGCCATTCGATTAAGAATTAAATTAAACAAAATTGTTCTTATTTCAAAAAGTCAGATCTGCAGTAGTTTTTGAGTTATTTTAATTTTATTGTCTAATTTTTTAGTGTTACTTATTTTTTTTTTAATTGCTGTAACTTTTTTAATCTTGATATTCGGATGTAGGTTCTTAATAATTTTGTTGCCTACTATAAGAGAATTATTTACAGGTGGGATTTTTTTTAATAGCACTTCCCATTTTACCGGAAATTACTTTAAATTGAGAAATTTAAATGGAAAAACAACAAACAAGGTAATTTTATTTTTGAACAGTACATCTTGACAACAATATTTAAAACATATGCTCGAAATTACTTTCGCCTGCTTGAATACACATGTCAAAGCGATGTCCTTAATAATGTATGACTATTAATTGCACCAGCGCAAGCGTAGATTTTATTGTATAAATCTGCCATATCTTCTATTGGCTCTTGATATACTTTTCAAATATCCCCACAAGGAAATGTCCAGAGGAGTCAAGTCCGGAGAACGCGCGGGTCATCTAACCGGTCTTGAGGTGTCAATCCAGCGCCTTGGAAACGTGTCATTCAAATAATTTACAACAACATTAGAGTTGTGGAGTGGAGCGCCATCTTATTTTCTTTTAAGATTCTTTGGCATGACGATAGTGACACAGTGGTAGAGGCTGTTATTTGTCACAATGATGAGTGGGGATCATTGTTAAGGTTTGTAAAACTAAAGCCGTATTCTCGTGGGTTCTTGCTGTTCATATTCGTTGACGTTTCAACTTTTTAAAACTACCATATTGTAATAAGTTGTTACACAAATTGGAAAAGGTCTTGCGATCGGGTTGTGGTCTGTTTGGAAATTGTAATTGATACATCCGTTTGGCTGCTTTTGCATTTTTATTGCATTTTCGATAAATTAATAACATATTAACTTTGTCAACATTGGTGTGGGCCATATTTTGGACAAATTTTACTAAAGTATTCTTAAAATGACACACGCAAACGAATATTAAACCTCTGACAGTTAACAAATAAACAATTGCAAATTATACAATTATTTTAATGTAATTTTCTCAATTTAAAGTAATTTCCGGTAAAATCGGAAGTGCTGTTAAAAAAATTTTCCACCAGTAAATAATTCTCTTATAGCAGGCAAAAAAAATATTAAGAACCTACCTCTGAAAATCAAGATTAAAAAAGTTACAGCAATAAAAATATATATATAACGCTCAAATATTAGACAGTAAAATTAAAATAACTCGAAAACTACTGCAGATCTGACTTTTTGGAATAAGGACAATTTTGTTTAAAATTTAATTCTTAATCGAATGACATATGTTTCAAACCTTCCTTGATCGAAAAATATTTTTAAATTGCAGCGCCATCTCTGGTGAAAATATTATAATAGTAAATTGTACTTCCTGAAGAAGGCATTAACCATAGAAATCTATTACCGTTTACAGAATAAAAATATATTTCTCAGTTTCCGAAATATCGGCTGTGGGAATATTAACTGAAACACACTGTATATCATAATATCTAAGGTTTCATCTCGTTTTATTTACTAGTTGCCATAGAAACCTTAACTAGATTATGTTTAAAATATAGCGAATTATGCGTAGTTTCTACTGCGCTTGTTTCAAATTTATTGTTTTAACAATGTGTTGGTTTGGAGATATTTATCTAGATCAAATTAATAATGAAATTAAAAATAAGAAAGCAATTAATACAAAAAAATCGCAAGAAAGCATATGGAGACAATTCACGGCGTTCTGCGAAGAAAGGCATTACGACTTAAGGACGTCAACTCCATTTAATGAATTGGCCACTGTATTGAGTACCTTTAATAATTAAAATCAAAAATTCCTAAACATATATACTTATAGTCCAGTCAACGAAAGAGTTGTAGAGGACATTTTGGAGGGGAGAATTTTAATCTTCAGGAATGTATTGGGGGTAGTTAGAAGGTAAACTTACTAAAAGTCCCCACCCCTAGCCCCGCCGCTACAGGGGGGAGGGGGGTTGAAAGGTTCCTTTTTTCGATTCTTCGCTTATAACTCGGAAACGATGCGTCGTACGGAAAAAGGTAATCTATACAAAAGTAAACATAATTAAATTTCCTACAAGAATGTCTATATTATTTTTTTTCCTATGTGTTGTAGTTTACAAGATATTCACCAGCAAAAATCGATAATTAATAAAAAAAATCAATTATGTATCTTAAATTATTCTGTCAAAACGGCTTACCGTGGTCTGCTAATAAATCACAGTCACAAAATAATCTTTATTTTACAACTCTCGATGTATTTACTAACCTAATATTTTGTCAAAATCTATACATTTCCTTAAATATACAGTGTGATTCACTTAAAATGAAGACACCCTTATAACTTTTTTATTATGTTTCCGATTTGAATCAAATTTTACTCAAGTATAGAACAAATTAGGATCTACTTATGACCAGAAGAACATCCACCTGCTACAAATGCAAAGCCACCTGCGCTACCAATATATGTTGAAAAAAATGGAAAATCATATTATGCATTTTTTTTATCGCAAAATTTTGTTAACGAAAATTGTTCAGAATTGTCCAAAAACCTTAAGTCCAAAATTTAACCGAAATAAAAAAAATTCGAAAATTAAAATTTTAAAAATATTTAAAATATGTATTGTAAAAGAATTGCAAATTGCTTTGTAACTATCTGGCAGCTTGGGTTTTAATCCAATAAATGAATGCCCAAATGCGTTTGGTCGGATATGACAATTGAAATCAATCTGATGCAAGCTTCAGTGCCCAAGGCGGCATAAAGAGAGGGCGTGGTGTCACAGATAGTGTAATCAGCAAGTGGGTTGTGGGGATGAGTGCAACTCATGACGTCTGCACTTCATTGGAAGAGTTCTGTGGAGTTTTCTTCAATTCGAGTGAGCAGCATGGGGATTTCGGGGAAGCACACATAACAAAAGTTATGGCTGACATTGCTAAATTCACAACGTGGCTAAAAAATCATCCTCCTTTTCCTGAAACAATTGACACCATGTCGATAGCCACTGGGGTGGTGGGAGACGATACAATCAACTGCTATGACGCTGTTACATGTGGAAAACAAGCAATGAATAAAATGGTAACATTGCCATTTTCAGATTACAAGTTGTCACGCAAAAACAGGGCACTCCCTATTTCCTCTATTAGTTCATCAATCAAGATCCAAGATGAAAAAGTTCCAGTAGACCCTTTCCTCCTCTTCCAAAGGATTTCCATTTGCAAAAAAAGTGATGAAGACTTGAAAGATTATTTACGATACGAATTGGCCCCATTTCCCTTAGCCTTATTCAATGACGGTGGTATGAGAAAAAAACCAAAACTCTGTCCTGTTCAAGCTGTTTGAACCTACCAACGAGAGCGTACATATACCAAAATTTGATTTGGTTATTGATGGGGGATTTCTCATACATAAGGTCATCTGGTAAAGGGGATCCTCAGTTTCCGCAGTTTGTGGTGGATACGTGAAATTCGTCAAGACCCAGGGAGGAGATGCACAGTTGTTTTTGATGGATACAACAACTCACCAAATAGCACTAAGGCAGCAGAGCAGGGAAGACGCTACCGAATGAAAAAGCCGGTAGATATCCATTTCAATGTGGACACCGAAATAACAGTGAATCAAGATTTATTCCTCTCCAATCAACACAATAAAGATAGACTGATCAGCCTACTGATGTCTAAACTGCACGAAAACGGCATCACAACGCAGCAAGCATCAGACGATGCTGACGTGCTGATTGTAAGTACAGCTATTGCACAATCTATAAGATAAACATCCAATGTGGCTGTCATTGGAGAAGATGAAGACCTCGCAGTGATGCTTACTGCAAAGACTCCACCAGACCGCAATATTTTATTCATAAAACCTGGCAGAGGAAAAGTTCAAACCAATATTTACTCCACCCACCAAATGCAGCAACTGGGACTAAAATAAATTATGTTCCTGCATGCTTTTACTGGCTGCGATTCAACGTCTGCAACATTCCGGAAGAGTAAACTTGGTTTTATAAAACTTTACCAAAAACATCCTGATGTTCGAAGAGCAGCCGAAGTGTTTCACAACCCATCCTCCTCTCATGTTGATGTTGAAGAAGCTGGACGATTATGTATGCTAAAATGGTATGGCGCCTCAGCAAAGGAGAGCTCCCTCAACATCTACCGATACCATTCATTTTTGAAATCCGTAGCAAATATCAAACCAGATCTCTCATCACTTCCACCAAGCGAGGGGGCAACAAAAGAGCATTAATTTCACACATTTCACCAGGTGCAACTCTGGTTGGGAAATCAGCTACCCCCAGAGCTGTGGGGTTAGGAGCACAATGCAAAGTATCTAGCTCCGGTGCTGACCAAAGACCCAGCGGCACCAAAAATAATTTTAGACTTGATTTTTTGCAAGTGCACTAAAGATTGCAGCAGCGCCAGATGTAGCTGCAAGAAAGTATCCATGAATTGCTCCCCTTTATGCCAGAACTGCCAGAGGAACTGTTTAAACGGTGTGTCAATTTTAATGAACGAGGATGATGAAGAAGATTACGTAGAACTCCCCACATTCCGTGTAGACACTGAATCCAATAATCAAGGAACAGATGAAGACGACGACGGGGATGTCGAAGTTTTGGAGTCGGAACAAGAAGCCGGACCCTCTCGTCCCAAGAGAGCCAGGCCAACAAAATTTATGAGATTATAAGATGTAATTTTATTTTTCATTATTACATATTAAATACCGCGAACACATTCCTGAAGAAAGAAATTACCTGCCCCCCATGTCCTCTAATATCTCCCTTTGGGCATTCATTTATTGGATTAAAACCCAAGCTGCCAGATAGTTAAAAAAAAGCAATTTGCAATTTTTTTTTAAAATAAATATTTTAAAGATTTTAAAAATTTTAATTTTTGAATTTTTTTTATTTTGGTTAAATTTTGGACTTAAGGTTTTTGGACAATTCTGAACAATTTTCGTTACCAAAATTTTGCGATAAAAAAAATGCATAATATGATTTTTCATTTTTTTCAACATATATTGGTAGCGCAGGTGGCTTTGCATTTGTAGCAGGTGGATGTTCTTCTGGTCATAAGTAGATCCTAATTTGTTCTATACTTGAGTAAAATTTGATTCAAATCGGAAACATAATAAAAAAGTTATAAGGGTGTCTTCATTTTAAGTGAATCACACTGTATATTTAAGGAAATGTATAGATTTTGACAAAATATTAGGTTAGTAAATACATCGAGAGTTGTAAAATAAAGATTATTTTGTGACTGTGATTTATTAGCAGACCATGGTAAGCCGTTTTGACAGAATAATTTAAGATACATAATTGATTTTTTTTATTAATTATCGATTTTCGCTAGTGAATATCTCGTAAACTACAACACATAGGAAAAAAACTAATATAAACATTCTTGTAGGAAATTTAATTATGTTTACTTTTGTATAGATTACCTTTTTCCGTACGACGCATCGTTTCCGAGTTATAAGCGAAGAATCGAAAAAAGGAACCTTTCAACTCCCCTCCCCCCTGTAGCAGCGGGGCTAGGGGTGGGGACTTTTAGTATGTTTACCTCCTAACTACCCCCAACACATTCCTGAAGATAAAAATTCTCCCCTCCAAAATGTCCTCTACAATCCCCTTTTGGGCATTCATTGATTGGACTATTAAATACTTAAATAATGTTAAATTTGTCTTCAAATTTTCTCTAAAAATTTTTGCTCAAGCTAAGTTGCCAAAAGTTAATATAACTCGTGCAAATTGAGAGTTTATTATCAAAGATTAAATCCCTCCCACTAAAGCGGTCGGGATTTAATCAGATAATAAACTGCCAATTTGCATTCTTTATATTATATTACCAGGCAACAACGCTTTCGAAAAAAATTTGGATAAAATTTTAAGCACTAGTGATATTACATACGATAATATTTGTCGACGTGTTAATACAAAACATTAGAGAGATAAATTTTTCGTGTTGGTACTGTCAAAATCCGATATAGGTATGACATTTGATTGGTGCAATGTTGTCAAAAAAACGAGATTTCATTGGCTATCACGTTAATGAGTGAAATAGTCGTTATAAACTATTAAGTTTGCGTTTGCTATTAGGCAGATATAAATTATCAAATGCCAATTACAAAATGAAATAAAACAGTAATAATTGTTTATAATTTAATACCCATTTAATGGCGATGCTATCATGACAAATTAAACGGACAAGAAATAAGTACCTAGGAACATATCTAATTATTTCGTGATATATTCCACCAGATCTCTCTTTAAACTTTTAAACGTAAATCAACATTTCTAAGTGAAATCTAATTGACTATGGCAAATGAATTGCTTCAAACGACCGTATTAAAGGGTAATTTTATTCAAATATGGAGTAAAAGTAATCAATTACAATAATTACGCTATTGGTTAATGATTCTGTAATGGAACATATCTTTGCCAGTTGTAACAAATTTTAACACCATTAGCAACAATTAAGTGAAATATAGTTATTTGTGAAATTTTCCGTATGCATCATTGAAAAACGTACTGGCATTTAATTCATTTAATGCCATACTTGCTGTTTTTACTAGTTAATTAATTATTATATAGCTTTTGCCTAAAGCAACGTCTTCCGTTTCTAAGTAATTAACAAGACAATGTCAGCAATTAAATCTTTTACAGTGATTACTATGCTTCTGTACAATAATATGTTGTAAGGAGATTTGCATTTCAAATAATAGGTTCTTAAGGTCTTAGAAACGCCTAGGGACAACTTGATCGTTTTATCCGGAGAACTGGGAATTTAAGGTATCATTAGTGTCACAATAATTGTGAAAGCATGGTGGCAATACGTTGAAATGTGATTTTTTTTGTTATTAGTTCTAATATTAGATAGTACGTAATAGAGTAGTAATTATAATGTTACAGTTATGAAACGGAATACCAGTACATATATATGAGATATATGCCAGTCAATAAAGACAATATCAATTATTAATAATCTAAAATACATGAATATTTAGTACAGTTTATAGTAATACAAAACTACTGACCGGTTTCTTGAGTTTCTTGAGGGCAGCATATATTAAATATACAGATATTCCTTTCTAGACCCTCAGGTACAACTAACTACTGTCAGTAGTTTTTCAAAAGAATATTTAAATAACGATACGTTATTGCAAAATGCATTGAATAATGTACGTGATTTCAAAATGCGTACCTACTTAATACAAAACAGTGTGATTGCAATAGGTAAACTCCAGCAAAAATATTTATCATGTGTGGCAAATAATATACCATGTGTACATTACGCAGTTTTTGACTTCTTGGCCATTGTCAGTAATAAGACTAAGGCAGACTAAATAAATAACACAACATGATTAAATGTTTCATCAAGCATTCATCAAGCAAGTTGAGCAAATGCATTAAAATAACTCACCCAGAGAGCCATCTATCATGACTTATCGCAACCAAACCGCGAAAATTTAAAATCTTATATAAACTAAAAATAAGAAAAATAATACATTTTTTGATGTGACAATTTTGGTGACTAAGCATAATAAACATGAATCCATAGTATGCATAAAATTACGCAGGTATACGCGCAGTCATTGTCAAAACTTCGAGTGCCACGAGTATTTCTCCCACTTCCACTATTAGAGATTCAAAACACTAGGCGAAAATGCCATTTTTCGTACGTTCCCGCTGAATCGAATTATTTGTCTTATGCCGCTAAAATTACTTGATTTCAACATTAACGTCATACGGCCTTTTGCCGCTCATGTAATAACGAAGATCTGATTTCGTATGTTTTGCTTTCTTTGCCATAATTCATCGAATCCGTAAATCAATTACGTCCATAGCCAACAACTAGTTAAAGCGAGGATTCCCGTTCGGAAATCCGCGGTTCAAGTCCTTGAACCTACGAGTTTTTTATTTATTTTTTTAAACTTTTCAGCCGATATTTTAGCATCTAATTAATGTAGGAAGGTCTATATTTTCTTAATTGTTAGTTTCATGAAGCATTTCTAACGGATAATACAAGTTTTTGGCTGGATGCAAAAATATATCACTTTATCATAGAAATAAATGGTTTTAATAACAGTTATACAGCAAGTTCAGAAACCTACAATAAAACAGTTTTAATGTAACTAAATGGCAATTTTTATGAGGCTACAAAGATTTCTCGAAAATCTCTCTTTTTTAGAGACAATATGAAATATTTTATTTGTAATTTCCCGTGATAGTTACATCCATTCTATATATTTTCAAAAAGTGCAGTTAAAAAAGATTTAATATTTTTTTTAGTATTGTCAGTTTATGTAAAATTTGAAATTTTCGAGGTTTTCATTTTTTTTTCAAAATAATCAAATAGCAGGTCGTGTTTGGATCTATATAGGTTTATTTATAATTTATTGACATTTTCATTTTTTTTTATCCTCACCCCATGAACAGAATCCGAGATATTAAAGGAAAACACGTTTTTAAAACTAAAACGTAATTTCCAAAAAACGCTCGCATCCTAGATTGATAATACTTTACTGTAATATAGAAATTGCATTTTCATACGAAATTTCCGTCCCCCTCCCTCCAATAATCATTGAAATTGTATTTTTGATGCTTAGTTTAATTCGACTATTGCTAGTTTAGGCCTCTTGATTGAGAACTCTCAATTCTAACTCGCCTTTTACTTTATTATAGATATAGAACTACTAGCGCCATCTAATAATAGGAGCCTGAAATAATACTACTGCTGCTGTAAATTAAAATCATAAAGTATTTATGACACGTTAATGAATTAATTCAGTAAGATTCTAAAATTTCAACATGCTCCATGGTCAAGCAAATTTTATTTTTCAATTATAGTGGAGTCAATAGAGGCTGAAAATACGCATTATTTCGGAATAATTGCGGAAAGCTTCAATTTCCCTAAAACTTTTTGATAGGTATCACTTTTACATACCTAGCTTAAAATAAAAAGTTATAAACATATAATCGTAAGGAAATTGTTCATTCATTATTTAAACAAAAAAGAAGTTTTTTTTTTAACAAAATTAAGTTGAGAGGTATTAAAGCAATTTAATTCAAATTGACATATACCGCACTTTTCTAAATTCACCGGTGGACGCACCGGGTGGAAAAAATACGAAGCTGATTGGCTATGCTTTTCAAAATAGCCAATCAAATAATGTTATTGCTTACCGGTACGATCCACCGGTGAATTTAGAAATCTGCCCATATTGAGGTCGCTGAAAGAGAATATCATGTCAAAAAAAGGTAATTCAAAATGGCTGATCCAATATGACAGACTTCCATCAAGCAATAAAATAATTGAAAACGCTATTCAATTAAAAAACACTATTTAAATATTCAAATAAAAACTTAAAAAGAAGCTAAGAAAACGTGATATTGTACATAGCATTACAAGATAATCTGCGAAAAAGTGCCCAAACTACTTTTACAATGCTCTGCAGACACACACCCACACACACACACACATCGTGCGCTGTAGGTAGAGATGGGTCGTTATCTCTGTAACGCTATTTTGTCGCGGTATTTTTAGGTAACGTACCGTCGCGCTACTAAATGATAAAATAACCGGTTACTCGGAGCGAACGGTTGGTGCCTGACTGCGCCTGCACATAACGCTGCCTGTCAACGTTACCAGCGACCAACGCTTGTAAACTTTAACCAGCGACAAGCTGGAAAGATGCAATGCCGTACCAGAGCTTAATGTTAAGCTCTTTACTGTGGCCCAACTAAACTAAGATAGGTTTTATATAGTGTTGTCAAGCGTTGTATAGTTATTCGACTTTTGCATCTTTTGACCTGGCTGTATATAATTTTCTATCCCCAATAAAAATCTGTAAAATTTGGTAGGTATGTTTTCAGTTTGTCAGAAAAATTAGATGTTTGTTAAATTTTTACTTCAAATATGTAAGAATTTACAGCACAAATTCTAAAATTTGTGCTGTAAATTCTTACCTGGCCCTAAGGCCACAGAAAATAAATGTGGTATCACTTTTCGAATTTCAAATCGTCGATATACCGGTTGCATATATAGTGTTTACCATAGATAAAATATCATGTTTACTTTTACTGTTTAGTAAGAAAATGTAAAAACCTAATAAACCTCTATATAACTATAAATTAACAAGCGTTCCCTGTGCATTGGCGAAGCGCGAATAAGCAACTGCATAGGATAGACTACGTTACATTACATATCCCACCCTCCGTTTCTGAGTTTGGAAAATACCACACGTTACACGACAAACGCGATCTCTTCTACTCAGTACACAAACCACCCATACCTATAGACTTTCAACTTATATGGAAGCAAATGGAATCACTTTGTACGGTCACGTGATGTAAGTGTAGTTGCGCTTCCAACCCAGAGATGTCGCGCTCTAGAGTAATTTTATCAATAGTGTTGGTAGCAAAAAAAATAGTTGGCAGCGACGTGGTGTCACAAACGTCAAAGTTATGGTCAAAGTTGTTTATTGTTTGGAAATGGGATATAAAATGTTGTGTTATTAATTGTGAGGACAGTATGATTCATAAGCATCGGTTCCCTCATCCATCTAAAGACCTCAATAGATTTTAAAAAGTGGTTAAGAGTAATCAACAATCCACTGTTTGTCATCGACATTTTGAAAGCCGGTATTATTTATGCGGAAGGTGCTTTACAATGGTGATCTAATAAAACACTTTTTACTTTGTTTTTTATCGCTAATGTATTGTAAGTAAACTTTACTGCAGTTTGAACATTAAGCGTTCCATTTTGAAACGAGGATCTCTTGTGAAATGTGAAATATTTGAAAATGACACGCTTAGTGTTGAAACTGCAGTAACGTTTAGTTACAATAAATTAGTGATAAAAAATAATGTAAAAAGTGATTTATTAGATCATCATGATTAATTAATTATTTCAAAGAAGGGCTTCCACTATTCAGTTTTAATTAATATATGTTATTCAAACCTCTTGAATCATTAATTTTATTACCCAAAATATTTTGTTTCTGCAGCATAATTTCAGTGAATTTGAAACTGTGCTAGTCATATTTTGATATTTAATTATCAAATGTGGCATAGTACTGCTTTTAAAAGCATTTAAATGAGATTTAAGATTATTTAAAACTTCCCGCCGGCCGCCAATATAGCTCCGCTTGCGCTTCCAACCACCAGAGGCGCTTCAGTTTTGATCCCATTTGAATGTACGGCAGTAGAACGTCTATAGGTGTGGGTTGTTTGTGACTCAGTAGGCGCGTTTGATAGAGCGAGTCGAATCATTTTACTTCTGTCGCGTCGTTCCAAAGTAGCGGTATTTTGTCGCGGTATTTCTCTGGAGCGATCGCGATTGTAACGCTACATGAGTGGAACCGCTTTTCCCATCTCTAGCTGTAGGTGATGCGTGCTACTTGCCGCGAAGATGTTGTTTTACTTCCACATCCAGTGGAAGTATAGTAACGACAAAAAAATTTTAAAAAATTTTTATTGTTCAAATAGGCTTAAAATGTCATGAAACGTCGAGATTTTAAGTTTGAGCGAAAAAAAATTCTGTCTGTCTGTCTGTAACTTTTTTTTGTGCGCACGTTTACTCTGGAACCGTTTAAGATATTGACTTGAAATTTGGTACACATATGTACTTTAACGAGATCTGGAACTAGATTATATTTTCATGTTGTTCCGACGAAGGGGTAAATTGGGGTAAATTTGGGGTAAATGGGTAAATAAAGCAGGTAAGAGTCCATAAAATTGGTATTTAGTATAAACAAGAGAAGTTAAGGTCTCAAAAAAATTTTTGGCATTAGTCACCCCCATTACCACCCCCACCCTTTTATTATAGGGGATGGAAAAAAATTTTGATTTAGTGTATGTACAAGAACCAGAAACCTCAAAATATTTTTTCACTTCATCCATCCCCACTACCACTCTCTCACCACCCCCACCCCACTACGGATGTGGGGTATCGTTTTATGGGTTTTTGGGGAAGAGGATTTCAAATATTATATTATTAAAGTTCCATAAACAATTATTTTCACATACAAAGTATTTTCGTTGTGAGTGACTTGGATAGAGTATCTGGATGTGGAAGTAGTGATTCCTTGGGCAGCGGTTTTTTACTTTCTATCTCTTTCTATTATTCAGGCATTATAAATTAACTCATGGCTCTGTACCACGTGAATATTTTAATATGTTTTAGATATTTTGAACAGGATAAAAATTTTAGAAACAATCAATACTAAGCCGATTTAAAAAAAAAATTAATATTTCTTCAATTTTTCGTGAAAAATATAGGTTTTCAAAAAAAAATTTTAGATGAGATTTACTTATTTTGAGGTTCTACTATAAACGTATGCTAGATAGGGAGGTTAAATAATTTTTTTATAAAAGCTATTAACGTTTATTTTACACCCATCATTTCACGAATTTTCGAGCAATTTTTTTTTTAGTATTGTAAAAAAAAGGGTTAATTTAATTTTGAAGGTAAATCCCCTTAAAGCATCTTAAATAACACATTTCAAGCTTTAAAAATCGCACCTACAGAGATCTAATAACGCGATTTAAACCAGAGTAATAGGTGATTTAAAGTTAGTTATATACAGGGTGTCCGACTTAAAACTCCCGGCGACATTTTCTCGATAACCAAAAGCGATATTTGAATTCTGTAAAAGGTATCTACTAAAATATGTAAATGACTTCAGTTTTGAGTAGAAATGGTTATTTTACACATTGAGGTATACATGGTGTTGCGATGCAAAGAAATTTTTCGATACTAGGAGCGATAAAATGAGTTGCATGAGATAGAAAATTATATTATGAGCAACTTTTATAATACGAACAATTTTCGAAAAATCACTGGTTCTCGAGATATTTGAACTTCAATATAATATACATTTTGGACAATAATTCCTTTGCGACATTTTTCATAGTGAATCAGGCTCATTTAGATGGTAATGAAACATTTATTTCAAAACACAAATAATTTTTTTTTTCAAGTAAAACAAAGGTGGAGCTGCAACTGCTATTTGGAAATTAAACATTTTGACATGTTTGTTTATTGTGTATTGTCTAATTTTGCTTGCTTCATGTTTATGTTCTATATTCTACTAAATTTTACACTATAAATTGTAGACATATGAAAAAAAATGGAATTTTTGTTACTTGAAAAATTACATTGAGTTCAAATATCTCGAAAACCCATTTTTCGAAAATATATTAAAAAAGTTGCTTAGAATATAATTCTCCATCTCATGCAACTCATTTCATCGTTCCTAGGATCGAAAATTTTTTTCGCATCGCAATGCCATCTATACCTTAATGTGTAAAATAATCATTTTTACTCAAAACTGAAGTCGTTTATATATTCTAGTAGATACCTTTTACAGAATTCAAATATCGCTTTTGGTTATCGAGAAAATGGCGCCGGGAGTTTTAAGTGGATACCCTGTATATAAAATTTTATCACTTTCTCAAAATTTTAAAATTTTGGAAGTGTATATCTTCGAAAATAAATGTTTGGGATTTTTTTCACTCATCGAATCTTTTTATACCTTACTTCAAGAGCAAAATGTGAAAGAGCCAGGTTTTTATCTTGAAAATTTCAGAAATGGTAGCTTTTACTGATTTCATCGCAAATCTCTTTATGTTCCGACTTCATTACTATTCCTACATACATTCATTTTTATATTTGAAAATAAATAATCCAATAGTTAGACGTTTCTCTTTTCATTTAAGCTTTTGTGGGGTCAATTTCATTAATTAGTTTAAAGGTTACAACAAATTTAGTGTACCGCTTCCGAAGACGCGCGCGCTTCGCGCGCCTTAAGTGTCGCCGCGTTCCATATTCGTGCGTTAAACAAAAAAATCTGGAGCCTACATTTTTGATCGTACCAAAAAACTTCATACATTTTGATCTGAAATTTTCCGTACTTTTGAATGGCGCAATTAGTTTTTGAAAGAAAAAAGTATTTTAAGATATATTTGACAAAAACTGGTATTTTGCAATTAATTTGTTTAATAACAAATTACACTCAAGGACTATTGTTGATAACTCTTGGTATGTTGTTCCTACCATGTTCAGAGATGTATTCTAAAAAGTTACCGCTTCCCGGAATTTTTCCGAAGTGAAAATCTCTATTGACTCCCCTATTAAATGGTTTTATTATCTGCGGAAATCTGTAGAGTGAAATTACTTAGAGAAGATAACATACTAAAACTACTAAGTTTACTATTTTCGTTTATTAATAATATTGGACAGTCGCAATTAAAATAAATTTCATTTCATCTGTTTTATTCATAGAAACGGTTGAATATTCACTATAAATATATAATAAATACCGAACACGACCTAGACAATCGGCACGCATTAGCGATATCGGTTTGTGCGGATGTTATCTTCTCTAAGTAATTTCACTCTATGTATGTATATAGTTGTCTTCAGGTCTACCAAGCACTGAAAACATGTCGTCGTCTTTGACCATCAAACACGCCGCACCGCACCGCCAAAGACGCCGACATCTTTTACATGCCTAACAAATGTGCAGTCAACTTTAATTATATATGTATGTATGCATGGGTAAAATTTAGTGATTGAAGTTTCACCCACTTCCCGTTATCCGACCGACTTACCTTTTTTTTTTTTTTTTCGTCATAACCCCCTTGACATGGGTATGAAACGAAATGGTTTGATGAGTAGAATACAATAAGCTACGTAACGTCATTCTAAATCCAAGATGTCGGCTTCCGACTTTTTCTTCATAACCCCTGGGAGTTTGACGAGTAGAATACGATAAGCTACGTGACGAAGACTAAAAAGTTAAAATAAATACATTAAAAAAAACTTTTTAAAAAACAATGTTTTTATTTTAAAACCAAATTGCACTAAAAAGTAGGAAATAATTTTTGACTTTGTAAATAGAAAACCACTGGGCACTCATAATATATTAGAGACTTACAAAGCCAAAGTTTAATTTTCCAAATGCACCTTATAATTTTTGTAAAATTATAATGAGATCTTATGAGAAGTCTCGAAGTTGTAAACATTTCTTGACTCATTTTATTTCAGTCCACATATCCTTAGTTACTTACAAAACATACAAACTAATTAAAGTAAACATACATTATACCTGAACGATAAACAAAAACTTGCAAAGGCAATTATTCACGATCCCGTACAAAGGCAGACCCATTGGATTGTAAAGATCTGTACGTCTCCACGGTGACAGCACCGGTGTAAGGGCCGTCCGTCACCGAAGGACAGCTACGGCAACAGCGAGCGTGTATCCCGTCTCCGAAGAGGTCATCAAGAAGCTGGAAGCTACAACCCATCCACATTGTCCTTCTTTAATTTATTTGGAGATGTTTGTTGAAGAAAAACAGAGTGGATATTATACAGTACGAAAATTTTAGATTCATTTTCGTAAAAACGGAAATGTAAATTTAGAACATTATAAGACAATAATAGAAATTTGCATAATTTTATTTGTGTAGATATTTTAGTTTATAACTTT
The DNA here is from genome assembly GCA_936432065.2 of Rutpela maculata. Lineage (NCBI taxonomy): Eukaryota > Metazoa > Arthropoda > Insecta > Coleoptera > Cerambycidae > Rutpela > Rutpela maculata. The sequence goes on along the minus strand of OW386287.2, from coordinate 85,665,630 downwards.
TAACGATTGTAATCACAGACTAGCGATAGTGAGGTTGTCTTAAATCTAATTGGTGAGTTTCATATTTCTTTTGGGTGCTGATAATTGGGAAAAAGTAAAAAAAATCCATTACGTATGATTTTCTCACAATAAGTGATTTTTATTTTGACATTAGACAAAATCCAGCTAATTTAATGGTAATTTGTTTGTATGATTATAAATACCTATTAGATCTTTTAAAGAAGGCAATAGTGTATTTTTCATACAATATAAAAAATTGAGTTGTCGAATGACCTTAAAGTACATTTTTTTTATTCGTATTTAGTCTATTTTCGGGAAAACCTTAGGGCAGTAAGTGAAGAGTAAGGTCAAAGATTCCATCAGATATTAAATGGAACGAAGATACCAGGTAAGATGGAATAAAAACATGATTGCTGACTATTGCCTAATGCTTAAGAGAGATGACTCGCAGAACGTTCATAAGAGGAAAAGTACCAAAAGAAGCTTTGAAGATGAACTTTAAATGCTTTTTGGATTATATTTAGGTAAATTTTAATTGTAATTCACTTGCCAAATCTTTGTATTCTTCTTCTTCGTCTTCTTCTTTTAACGGGGCGACGGGAAGTTAGGACTTGGATGGTAGTTTCCCCCTCGTCCCCGCAGAACCTGCAGTCGGGGTTGTCCACCACCCCTATAGTATTTTCTGAAAGAGCCGTGTCCAACTGTCCAGTGAGTAGACCCGCTCCTATTCTGACCTGTTTCCTGCTTAGTCGCATGATTTGTTCTGCTCGCTTTGGCAAGAGCTTAAGATAAGGAGCTTCACTTGCTGGGGTACTGGGTAGGCCCAGAAGTCAACGAACTGGGAACGAGTCCAGTTTTCTAATGACTTCTTGACATTTGATATAGGGTAGCTGAAAGCCGGCTCTGAACTCAGTAGGGGGCCCTGAAAGCCTCCTCTGGCCAGAGCATCTGCCCGCTCGTTACCCTTGATGTTGCTGTGTCCAGGCATCCAGAGAAGCTTGACCCAGTTGAATGAGCCAAGTTCATAGAGACCCTCTTAATATTTTGAACCCGAATTGACTTGGTTCGAACTGATGCAAGGATCTTGAGGACAGCTTGACTATCGCTACATATATGTGTGTTTGTTAGAATATTTCTTTCAAATATTCTCTTGTGCGAAAACCAAAATAGCAAAGATCTCAGTCTGGAATACCTTGGCGGATTTGCCCAGTGTATAAGAAAGTTCAGCCCTGGGCCTTTCACCGTATATCCCCGCTCCAGCACTTTCCTCAAACCTCGATCCGTCTGTGTACCAGACGATATTGACAGACCTGAGTGTGTCCTCAAGTGGGTTCCAGTTTTCCCTCTTGGGGATGACTACTACAAAGGGCTCTGTGAAGGAGAAGGCCTCATGAAGTTAGTGAGCCCTTATCACGTCAGATAGGGCCCTTGCACGATCTAATTGTTCTCCTCCGATCTTCCACTGACCTCCGTACCTCAGCCTGTCAGCCAACCGCTTTCCAAGCCTCGGTCTCAGTCACCAAGTGAAGAGGCACAAGGTCCAAAAGGACCTCTAGAGCTGCTGTGGGGGTAGTGCATATTGCTCCTGTAACTCCCAAGCAGGCGAGTCTTTGGAGTTGTGCTAGCTTCTGTTGAATGTATAGTCTTGTTAGGGCTACCAAACAATAGAAGCATAAGTGAACATTGGTCTTACTATAATAGTATAGTACCACATTGTACTGTTAATCCCCAGGTTTTATCAAAAGTCCTTCTACATATCCAAAGGGTTGTAGTGGTCCTTTGTATTTGTCACTTTATGTGATCTTTTCAGGTGAATTTAGCGTCCAGGACGACCCCCAGATACTTCACCGTCCTGGAGATCGTTAGTGCTATTATAGAGTACGGGTTCGATGTCTAGCCTGCATCTTCTAGTGAAAATTACCAGTTCTGCCTTAGAAGGGTTAATTCTAAGTCCCTGGTCGTTGCACCATCTCTGTACGATCTGCAAGGCCCTGTGCGGTAGCCCGCTAACCGCACTTGGAAATTTTCCTGAGGATAATTGCCAGACCATCTGCATAACCTTGCGCAAAAAGATCTTCGTTCTCAAGTTCCTGGAGTAGGCCATCGAGAACGAGGTTCCATAGCAAACGGGAAAGGGCGCCTCCTTGTGGGCAGCCTCTCCTTACTGAAACCTTTACTGCCGTTTCCTTGTTGGCAGCTATAATTTGCCTTTCCGCCAGCATGGCCCTCAACCAGGTAATCGATGATAGGTGGCCGCGAAGAAGGTATTATCACACCTCCTCCTCTCTCAATGTTCAAAAAAGCACCGGCCGCAAGTTCTTTGTGGTGCCTTCTCGATCCTGGAAACGATCGGGTGAAGGGCCGTCTCCAGCACTTCCTGGCCTGATAAGCATGTTGCGACGGGTGCAGAGGCGCTGAGGTCAGTACCCCGTCTTTAACAAACCTTTCAACCAACCTCTCTAATGCTTTGAGCAGGAAGGATGTAAGGCTGATTGCTGACAGGTTCTCAACAAGTGATAGACCGGACGTATGAATGAATTATTATGTAGGTTAAAAAATGCGATTTTCACATTTTTTAGTAGAACTTTGACTCAGTTATATCGATCAGGTTTTAAACTTTAGAAAACTGACCCGCAAAATATTTTTGGCACAAGAATATCTACCTAGGATGGAGCTACTCTCCTTATAATTCGTATTTGCCGACACGTTTTTAAAGTATCATTTCACTATTTGTTATATATTCAATGGTGAAACTGTCAATTCAGTTGAACATGTTATATGTTTTTCTCAAATAAAAAATGATTTCTAAAAGTTTCCATTTTACTTTGACACTTCTTGACAATAGCGGCAGCTGTGAACTGCCAAACTGTCGATCCTATATCACAACTAAAGCATTTATTAACAATAATAAATTATTTTTATTTAAAAATATTAAAAAGCAGATTTTCTTGTTTTCTATGTATTAATATTATTTATCTATCCTAGTATTCACTGCACTTACTAGAAATAATATAATACGCTCAATTTTTACCAAGAAAAAAGAAAACGAATTAAAGATTTAAAAACTATAAGAAACATTTTTTTTAATACCCCGTACTTTCAGAAATATTTACCTACAAGTAATTTACTTCTTCGTTAATATTGCATATTTACAAAAAAATTCTGACTGTCAATTTTTGTTGGAAAAAACAAAAAAAAAACAATTTAAAGATAGCTGTTATTTTTTGCAAAAATTAATATTTAAAGAGATATTTACTAAAAAGCGCGGAGATCGACTGAATTATACATGTTTGTGCCCATTTTCAATCAATTTAGTTTTGTAATTTTGTAATTTATTAATTTTAAAGTCGTCAGAAACATTAACATCAGATACGCCTTGTTTCATTGAACATATTTGTTAAAAGCCCGTTATTTTGGAAACCTAAAACAATAGATCTGAGAATGCAAATTATACAGCTTCTGGAATTCCATGTATTTCGACGTGCTGAATACGAATCATTTGTCCGTATAACTCCATCACCCACCATTTTTTTATAAATCGTGAAAATAACCTTAAACAGACCTCATAATTTAGGGTATTCTAGGGAGCTAAATGGACACCTGATTCGTATTCAGCATGTTGAAATAGATAGGGCTTACCCAATGGAGTCCCAGAAATATCCCATTTGTCACTTGTTTTGTGTGTGTTTGTGTAATATATTTGCATACGCGGTTTTCTATTAAATGGCGGAGGATCCGGTGGTATTCATATATTACACAGGCAAACAAAAAAAAAATGTGTGTTTCTGGGATTTCATTGGGCAACCCATATGTATTTCGACGTGCTGAATACGAATCGGGTGTCCGTTTAGCTATCACCCACCAATTTTTAGTAAATCCCGAAAATAGCCTAAATTATGATGGTTTTTTTAGGTTATTTTCCAGATTTACAAAAAAATGGTGGGTGATTCGTGTTCAGCACGTCGAAATACATAGGTGTGACCCAATGAAGTTCCAGGCCACCTTTTTATGTTTTGTTGAATATGTTAAAAATAATTAACAGATTAAACGACGGTCATTTTCAAACATACTGTGAATATGCTGTACTAAGGTATTATTTTTGTTCCCTTTCTCTATGACTTACAGAACATCTACGCAATCGGAATTCTGTTATTATCGTTACGGTTTTGCGTGGCGCATCCACCATTACTTGAAAGAAGATTCTACGATATTACAACGGTATTTTATTACGGTTAACGGTATAGTTCAGCACGTATAATTTTCCATATGATTTCGCATTGAAAAAATGGATGAATGGATTAAATAAGCCTCTCTGCAATGTAAAATTTCCATTAATCCTTCAGATCTCTTTATTTTGTGATACGAAATACTGGCGAATTTAATCTAATCTAAATTCCACTAAGTTATATTACCTTATTTTGGTCTGACCTCGTGTTGAATGTACCTCCATCATATGCTGTAACCACTACAATATGTAACATGCAAAACATAAAGAGAATCCAGAATGCATTGCTTAAAATAATTTAGCTACAAGAAGATCATGCGTATCCAAGAGTTAATAAAAAGTTACTTTAAAGACACTCGTTTGACGTTCTTGAAAATCGACTTATTATTACCCAACTATTTTTCTTACATGGTTGCCACTTAAAACTGCTTTTGAAATTCCGTGACTTTTCCAAAAGTTAATTTAAACTGCTTTTTACATTTCATTAATACAAATTGTTACCGAACATAAAATTAGTCAATGTTGCTTAATTGTGCAGTTTTTTGTGGAAAACAACTTCGACTGACTCACGTAAAATTTGAATTATGAATAATGAATTAAAAATATTTGGTGAAAGCAAAAATATAAATACGTTCAGATAAATGCGTTTTACACCGTAGGGCTCTTGCATGTGCCGTAATTTAATATAGTGTTACTAAACATTAGCAATTATCGAATCTGTTTTCATAATTTCTAACTTTTTTTTTTTTTTTTTGCGGGTGGAGAAGGGGAAATCCATCATGGACACCCTTGGATCTATCACGCTGGGTAGTGCTGGACTCTAACCAGCTAAAAACCCTCCGGAGCCCCCTCCCTGTCTTCAGTGTTTCCTCATATCCTGGAACCGCTCTCGCTTACCGTCAGAATATCAGGTCAATCTTAGTGTTAGGTGTTCGAAATAATCTGCCCCCGCAGAGATGTCCTCTTATTACTACATCCTTGAAACAATTAGAGGTTCAAGTTTCTTTCGTCTACTTCCTTAATTTTCATAACTGATGTTATCATGTCCTCCAAGAGTTGCCAGTTTTCCTCTGATTCTAGCATCCTCAGCACTATGTCATCGGGTGTAACTGGGCCGCCTAGCCTGTTTATGACTCGTAGCCTTTCTTCTCTCCACCTGTTACACCAGAACACATTATGCTCCGCGTCGTCTATCTCCCCGCAGTACATGCATTCTCGGTCTTCAATCTTCCCGATGTCGTAGACGTACTCTGCAAAACATCCGTGTCCTGTTAGGGTCTGAGTAAGGTAGAACCCAACCTCCCCGTGTCCTCTCTCCACCCATCTTTTAATATCTGGAATGAGTCTCCTCGTCCATCTTCCCTTACTCGAGATATTCCATCTTTCCTGCCACCTCTGATAGAGTCTATCATTGGCCTCCTTCCTGCCACTTCCCTCGTATATCTCCCACCTTTCTTTTGCCAGAAGGTCAATGGGAGGGATCCCTGCCACTATCAGCACTGCCTCGTAGGAGACCGTTCTGTAGGCACTGCAGACTCTCAGTGCTGCACATCGCTGTACCCTGGCCAGTCTTCTTCGCGTTCTTTCCACTGCCATCGCACTTACCCATACCGGGGCCGCGTACAGGAGAATGGAGTGCACCACGCTACACAGCACTCTCCTCTTGCTGGCCTTCGGTCCACTGGTGTTATGCATTAGCCTGCCTATGGCTGTTGCCACCCGCCCAGCTTTTTCCTCCAATTTCGTCACATGCACCCCGTATGTCAATTTCGAATCGAGCCATATGCCCAGGTACTTTATCGCCTGGCTCGGGCGAATTTCCAGCTCCCCTTCCCTTATTCTCATGATAGGAAGATTCCTCTTTCTGGTTATGATTACCAGCTCGGTTTTTCCAGGGGCAAGTTCGAGCTTCTTGCCCCTTACCCATCTCTCTAGTTTTGCAATGGCCGTGATCGCCGCCTCCTCGATTTCCCTCACCGTTCTGGCCGTGACTGTTACTGCCAGATCGTCGGCATATCCGATAACCTTAACGTTCTCCGGTTGGGGTAACCGTAACGCATCGTCGAACATTATATTCCACAAGGTTGGGCCCAGGACCGATCCCTGCGGGACACCACAAGTCATTTTTCTCCACTGGGTAGTGCCCTCAACCTCCAGCCCTGTCCACCTGTTCTCGAGGTAGCTCTTTACTATCCTGAGCAGGTACGGAGCTATTCTTAATTTTCGCAACTTCTCAACTATCTCGCCCCAATCCGCCGTGTTGAAAGCATTCCGAACATCCAGCGTTACTATCGCACAGATCTTCTTGGCCCTCATAGCCTCCCCGGCTATCTCGGTTATGCGCCTTATCGCTCCTACCGTGGATCTACCTTTCCTAAAACCGAACTGGGTCTCCGATAACCCTCCCTTCTCTTCAATGTCTACCTCTAACCTCCCCCGAAGCAGATATTCCATTAACTTACCCATCTTATCGAGTAGACATACCGGCCTATATGAGGATGGTTCATCTGGTGGCTTGTCCCCTTTCTTTATCAACACCAGTCTTGCCTTCTTCCATCTCTCGGGGAAGTTTCCCCTTTCCAGGGCGCGGTTCATAACCCATAGGATTACCCTAGGTTGTTCTTCCGCCATCAGCTTTACTATTTCCGGGGGGATTTCATCCGGTCCAGAAGGCTTTCCGCTCTTGAGCCTACTACACGCCTCCGACATTTCCTCCTCGGTAAAACGGGGAACTTCTCCCACCTCCGTTGGTTTCCATATTATTTCGTCCCTTTCTGGGAATAGGGCATTCACGATCTCCACCATCTTTTCGGCTGGTATAGTCGGAAGAGGGGCTTTCATGCGTCTCGTCGCAATCTTGAACCCATCCCCCGACACGTCTCTATCTATGTCTTGGCACAACTCTTTCCATTTGTCATTTTCTGACTTCTTGATTGCGTCTCTTAATCTCTTCTTTGTCTCCCGGTAGTGTTGTAAGGCCGCGTTCTCCTCTTGTACTCCTTGTCTCCTGTTTCCCCTAACGTATCTTCTTCTGGCCACAACACACTCCTCTCTGAGATCGGAGATTTCTTCGGTCCACCAATATACCAAGCCGTTTGGTCTTATAACTCTCCTCCTCGGCATTGCTTGATCGCAGGCTCTAGTAACTGCCCTGATTAGGTCTTCCACTGTTGCAGCATTACCACCTGTCACCTGTTCTTTAAGAGCTCTCTTGAAGATACCTCTGTCCAACCGGCCTAACTTCCAGCCTCTTCCCCGTATCACCGGTGTTTTGGTCCGTTGACCCACTTCGTATTCTATATATCGGTGGTCGCTCAATGTTTCCTCCAAGAGAACCCTCCAGTTGCTAATCCTCCTCACTGCGCCTGTTGAGGCCAGCGTTATGTCTGGGATAGAGCCACTATTACCTCTCACGAATGTGAACGTTGCTCCCTCGTTTATGACCTGTAGGTTGATCTGGGCTGACCACTCTACTATTACATTTCCTCGGCGGTCTGTGGACTCCATTCCCCATTCAGGAGCTCTGCCATTAAAAGCACCCGCTACGATTACGTCTTTCCTGGTCCTCCTAGTTAGCTCCCTAATCCTATGCCCCATTTCTTCTAGGGCCCCTTCTAGGTCTCCCAGCATGGCGTTGGGTGAGAAGTAGCAGCTGAATATAATCACTTCATTCAGCTCCACCCAGACGAATCCGTGCCCACTCCCACTCCTGTGCACACAGATTTCCCGTCTTAGGATCCCAATGGCAGCGTCTCGGTTGCCTTCGACGTACCATCCGGGCCTGTTTTTGCCAACCATCCTTTTGTTAGGTTCGCTAACTATGAGAACCCCAATTCCCTTCTGCTTTGCAGACGCCCAAAGAAGATCTTGGGCGGCCCGGCACCTATTTAGGTTTATTTGCTTCACAGTGAATGTGTAGCATTTTTCCCCTCCCCTTCTTGCTCAGTCCTCCCCGGAGCTTTCCGGAACAGGGGGCACGCTCTTGAATCCGCCCTATGCCCCCCTTTGTTGCCGACGGGACAGAAAATAAGCCCAGTGCAATCTCTAGCCTGGTGGTTTTCTTTCCCACATTTGAAACAGGCTTTCGAGCGGCCAGTGCCATTACAATTGTCCTTAGTGTGGCCGTACCCCCAGCATCTATAACACTTCATATCTGTCCCAGTGTCTCTTATCCTCTCTGTTATTCTGCACATGAGCCACCCTATTCTCACCCTTTTTTTTCCACTAACTCCATCCCCTCCTTCTCGGGTAGCCTTACCGTGGCGGTCTGGTTTTCCCCGAAAGATGGCCTTAGCCTCTCCACGACCACTTCCTCCTCCTTGATCTTCATTTCTTCAGCTAGACTTTTTGCTCATAATTTCTAACTGGAAAGTATTCAAATAACCGACTAATATCTGGGAGAAGGGGCATATCTGAAAACACACTCATATTAGGCAATCCAAACCACGTGACATCCAATATGGCGTCTGATGCAGTTGAGGTCAAACATTTTCATTCGTTAAACGTTTGTGTTTTTCTGTTGACTTGGCTACGTTTCCGGAATTTAGTAAAAATAAACCCGTGTTTGCCAATTGTTTGCCAACGACGCCACATTTTGAAGGTCGTTGTTCCCTAATTGAAGTTGACGTCATCTGTCACTAGGTATATCTCTGCGCGTGCATTTGTGCAATTATTCGGACATATTTGCGGTTATTTCCTAAAAGTATTTAGTTGTATTCGGTCTGTGAATTTTTACCATATTTAAAAGGGTTTAAATAATTGTTTTAAATATGACAGAAAAAGGTTATTTCAAGGGTCAATCGGATAATTTACGCCTTATGTCTGCCGGATATATGCCATATGCTACTGCGTTACAAAAATATTTATAAATAAAAAACTAAAATCGCCTCATAAATTTAATACATAAATTTTCAAAAATAAAAACTGTATAAAAACTTTACCATGATGATTCCCACAGGCCTTGAGAATTTGCTGATTAAAATTGGAGTAAAAATTTCCAAAAGAGAAACACATTTTCGAGAGCCAATTTCAATTCAGGACAGATTAGTATTCACACCTAATTACTTCGTAACAATTACTATAGAATACATTAATACATTTTGTGAGAATTCATAATACTCGATTGCAATATTGAATGAATAAAATAATTAAGGTAAAAATTAAATATCTTCACGAAGATTTCTAACTACTTCTTCACTTCTTGAACTTTTTCGCTCCAATTGTAAAAATATAATAAATTTTGCGGGGCAGTTTTGTTCAATTATTATTGAAATAACGAAACGTACAGCGAAAAATCAGTTAGTAATAATTTAAATCATTATGAATATACTATTTTTTAAGTATATAATTTATAATCAGTGGAAATTGCTTTTTAACAATGTTACGATATTCTAAGGAATTGCCAAATCTAGTACAAATTTCCAAAATTATACAACAACATAAGACATATATATTTACGGTTAAAGTATTGATTTGATTTGCTACAGTGCACTTAAAAAATAATATTTTTTTAAACAGAAGCGTCACAAATCTCAGGTGGTAACGTACACTTAACGAGCCTGCTACGATCACGTCCAAATTTGAAATTGTGTGTTTGTTGCATAAACCAATAAAAGGCGAGCTTCTTACGAGCACCTTGCGAGCTGCTTGTAGGAGGCTCGTGGAGACATACAAATATCAGGAATCGTGCTCGCAACTTTAGATACTCTAAGATTTGTTGGACAATTCTTGGCAACAATATACAAACATCAAATAGATAAAAATTTCATCTTTTTACTGTTGAATCTTGTTGATTTTATTGGGAAATCATTGGAATTAATCAATGAAAAACTAGGTTGTGGTTGTAAATTTTCGAACTCTGTTGTTGACCATTTTAACAGATGGTAAGTTGGTGATCCAATTGTGGACATAATGGTTTATGTATGTTAGGTGAATAATATAATCTGGGTACCGTTGGGTTATACATAGGGATTGCATTACCGGTTAACCGGTTAACCGGTTAACCGGTTATTAGGACAAAAAATACATGATGATAATTACCGGTAATTTTAATTTTTTACCGGTTATTTCGGTAAATTCTGAACTTACGATATGTCACGTATTCAACGTTTCTATTTATGTCAGTGACTAGTATTCACTAAATACAGAGTGACTGTCCCAACACCGAGCACTTCTAACAATAAATAAATAATATTATAAAAAGTAAACTCCAAACACCAAGCCCCAAGAAATACAAGAGAGACATTGACAATATCTTACGACAGAAAATTGAATATTTCACTACCGCAAATATCCGTGGAATACATTTAGAAGTATGTTATTACCAATTCTTATTAACTTATCGACCCACCAATATCGATTGAGGAAGGGCATTTTCAGCTGATGGTATTCTATGCACAAATATCAGACGACTAACATATATAGCTTTGAAAAACTAACCGTTTTAACAGGCTATTTTTAAAAAATATTGTATTTTGAGATTAGGTATTCAGTAAATGCCCTATTTGAGTTTATGTTTATAATTTTTGTTATTTAAGTGGATATTTTTGTTATTTACAGAATAATTAGTTATTTAAATTTATTTCATTTATATTTTTTCTTTTTAATAAATTAACTCCTATATAAAAAAGTCACATTTTTGTCACTTTGACAGCAATAAAAAAGGTGCATCGTTTTTTATCACCGATAAAAATGCCTGTTCCTCAAAAGCAGAGTACACCTAGTAGTCGCACGTCACTTTGAAATCTGTACTGTCAGCTATAATTTTTAAGTATTGTGGAAACTATACTGTACGATATGAGTCGTTTTGGGAAAATTATAATTATTTTTAATAAATTATGGTTGTTCGTTCACATTCATATTCTGTCGTTAATTTATCTTGCCGAGCTTTTCTTTTATGGATAAATTTCTTTTTAACTCAAAATTTTGCCAATCAGTAATTTTGCTCAAAAAACTGACATTTGACAAAATCGTTCGACCTCCGGTCTCGCGATTTTTTCATGTCAGTTCTTCTTATAAAATCACTGATTGGCAAAATGATTTTATTACAAAGAGAAATTTATCCAATCTTGTGATTTTACTGTTGATAAAAAACCTTTTTTTTGTTCATTATATCACATATAAGTACGTATATAAAAATGTTTTTGTTAAATTTAGATAATTTTGTATATGGAAAAAGACAATTGCCATTTTCGCCACCCTAATCATCCATTCTAAAAATTACCGGTAAATACCGGTTAACCGGTTATTTACATTTTTATTTACCGATTTACCGGTTATTAAAACTTCCGGTAAATTGCAATCCCTAGTTATACATGCAACTAATTTGTTATACAGGTATAATAAGGTTATTATAATTTCTAACGTATTTCACTTCAGCAATCATTTTTGGTAATGGATTTATAGGGACTATTATGAATTAGGTTATCTACCTTTTCTAATAGTCATCCTTATTTAAAATAACCACCTTATTACCTTTATCGTCTCTTAAGCAAAACAATTTTTTCTCACGTAACGTTTGATGATTTTTCTTTCCTTTGTGGATATTTGTCTTCTGCGTGCCTCTCCGATGAAACTCTTAGAAAAACAAGATAGGTACTGTGTTGAATTTTCAACATTTGCTTCTTCTAAATCTCCGTTAGAAGAAGGAAGTGCAGATTTTAATACCTTGTTCAAGATATTTAATTTCTCCTTATCAAACGATTGTAAGAAATGATTTTCCACAATGTCGATTACTTTTTGAGAAACATTATTAGTGATTATTTTTTTGAGATTATATTTTCTTTATAAAAACTTTAATTGCTAGAAACTTCTTCCTCTAAAATCACACCATTGCATTGCTCAAATATTCTAAATTACTTAACTTAAAAAGCATTTCATTTCGTTTACCGTACATATATTTTGTTTATATATCAAGCCATTTTTTTGGCAATTTGTGTAATGAAACATCCTCACTTTGCTTTGCAAAAATTTCATTTGGAAATACCGACTAAAGTAAAGTCTAAGAGAAATTCAAACAAAACGCAGTGAAGAGTGCTAACGGCTAGCTGATCTCGTGCAGAGCTGAGTCGTGGATCCTATTTTTAATATGAGTCGGAGAGAGAGAACCAAAATCGATGCACAAAAATGAACAATAAAGAAAATAAGCACTTTTCTCACCAATCCAGTATTACAAAATGGACACTGGGTGACAATTCCTTCCTGAAGGATCCTGGCAGTTTCTACGTATAAACTCGTTAACCGCCTATGTCAGGACTTCTGGACGGTGCTCTGATGCAATCTGGATTACCTGGATGACGATAGAGTGTTGCTAGGTGTTGTTATATAATTTACTAAAGTTAACTACTTTTTGACTGGACTATGTATAACTGGATCTGACCATGAAGTTATGAATTTATGAATCTCATAAGCATTTAACCAAATCTAAAATATTATGAATTTCCGGATCGTTGCAATTTACATCTTCTTATTTGAATAATCGATGACTTATTAAGCAGCAAATCAGCTAACTGGATTGCACAAAATTGCAATAATTTAGACAAATAAATTTATCTTGACAAATTAAGACGATTTAAGATGGATTTTAGATGAATTAATGAAGTTGAATTTTAAGACAGCAAAACTCCTACGTTCGGGAAGAAGAACATAATTAGCACATGTTTGCTTAACCACTGTTATCATTAAACACAAAATAGAAAAAAACAGAATACTAAAAAAATATGGCAAAAGGCCGTTGAATATTAATGAGAGAAATTAAATAAATAAATTTAAATACCTTATACTTGAATGATCACTAAAGTAAAAGCTGATAATGGCAGAAGTGACACCACGTGTGTCTAATTAATTATGGAGTGACTGCAGTTGCTGTGCCAGAACCCGGAAAATCAGATTTCCTTCGCTCTGCGCCAGCTAGTATATCGGTATCCCCTCCATTCAACATACAAACCCCAAAGTACTCTAAACTATACTAAACAAAAATTACTAGTTTTTAAATTTAGGTAGCACATTGCATTGTGCTATATATATATATATATATATATATATATATATATATATATATATATATATATATATATATATATATATATTGGTTAAGGCAGCAGGTAGCATGCAAAACTGAAATTAGAATTTAATCAGAAATTCGAAGCGAAGGCTTTGCGTTTAACGAGTGTATTCGTAAAAAACTGTAACAAGAAATAAAGCATGAAAAAAGGTGTAACTTATATCTAAACAACGATGCTATTATGAAATAATTAGATGTCTGGGCGTAATTAATATATGGCTGGTAAGCATAATGTACAGAGTGTACCAAAATAAAGTGTGCTTTATTAGATTTTAATTAAAAATGCATAAAAATCTAAGTGGAATGCTATACTAACTTTATTTGACGTAATACAACATTTAGGAATTTTTGCTTGAATAAAATTTGAAAGTTGAACTTCGTAATTCCTCATATATTTTTTACGGCAATTTCTTACCTTCAGTCTCTCAATAATTCCTATTAATCTAATAAAATTTCCATCGCTTCATCAAATACACTAGTGTGAACTACAATATAGCCTCGAAAAAAACCTAAAATAATAGTTGTACCGACACTTTTTACTTCAATTGTAGTATTTAAATATATTTTATTTAATATTGTTATAAATCTGTACCCACTTAGTAATTGGTGCTATACTGTAGAATGATGTAACTTAAACAAATTAATAAATTAAACATTCTTCAGAGTTCCAAGACCTTTTCGAACATCGATTGTATTGGATATTTTTGGACGTGTTTATATAATTTTAAGGAAGCATCCTGTATGAAATAACGATAACATGTAAATATTTTATTTATAGTAACACATTCATTCAGCAGTATTATACGATACTTCATCGTATGTTAATACAGACTGTTATGCAGATCCTTTTTAAATTCAATAGCTGGCGTTTCGAGCACAAAACAAGTCAAGAGATGCTAACATATTTAAAAGAAACTGACAATTCAGCGCGCAGATAGACGATGCTCGCAAATAACCTAAGCATATACTGACAATAAATCTAAACTGACTCACGTAAGGTAGCTACAAACAAGGTATGAAGGAGAGATAAAAATTTTGAGGACAAGTACTATATAGGGTATTGGCTACTGCTTATAATGCAGCATTGAGAAATGTTGACGATCGTAAATCTACGAATGCGGACCGAGATGCTTGCTTCCTCTGCGCGATCACGCATGCCAAAGAAAGACAGATGGAGCCTTGTCTATTACATAAAAATACAAATGTGATGTCATTTAATCAAATTTCATGTAACTATAAAGTGAAAATATACAACCAATATTTATTAATAATAACAGAAAATTTTTAATTACAACCTGCATATTGTGTATATCTTTATAAGTTAATGTCCTACAAGTCTGTTATTTTACAATGACCACCCTATTTTGAGATACATTAAATGAAAAATAATGCCCTATAAAATTATAACACAACCCAAAACAAGTAAATTATGATAGCGTTATTGACAAACAAAATGCGTTGCTATGCAACGGCGGCGTTTACAAACAATTTTGATTTTTACTCTCTTTTAAATCAAATCGTTCTGAACATAATAGATGTCAAATTAATAAATCGTAAATGTCCAAAAAAAAATTCGAATTAAATAACAGACTTGTAGGACATTAAACGTTGAAGGCACCACGGGTGTTATAGGATAATGACGCCCTCGGCCGACGTACATTCTCTCGGGCCAGAGGCCCTCGAGAAGTACACTGCCGACCTCGGTGCGTTATTATCCTTATAACATCTTTGATACCTTAATAACTATAATATTTTAGGGCATCCAAGCTTATTGCGTAGTATAACATGAATTCACATTTAAGTTAATTCAGTGCAATTTTTGTTAAAAGGACACCTCACGTTTTATAGGTAATTTGATAAATTTTTGAAATATTGTAGTTCGACTGATTCTAAACAATAATTTTCTTTGGCAAAACTTCAAATTATGGACAGTTTCTCCGGTAGATGGCTCCAAAGTCTGGACCTACTCCTCGATACTGTATCAACGATTTCTCAAAACATACTGCAGGTATTGAGATAGCAACTGCTGGAAATGAATAACCAGACTATTTACCATTATTTGGTCTTAGATTGATGTGCTTGAACTTCCGATTTTGTCGGAAGTGACATCAAATCACGTTTTTCGAATGCACAATACCAGTTTACTTCAATTTAATACATCATAAACATAAGTAGCTTCTTTAAAATTCACTATCTTAGTAAATAAGTAAGTACGTGCATTTATTGATAGAACGTTGATGCCAGCTTGATACCATAATCTTGGAACAAAACAAAGTTGACTTTATTTTTCAAAATATAAAATTGCACAATTACAGTAGTATCTAGTCAATGAAAACGAATTATCTGTGAGACCTTTCAGTAGAATAGGCAGTTTTTATTTATTTATAATACATTGAACCTTATTATTTTCAGCAAAAATTGCATAGCTGATTATTTCATTTTTTTTAATATTTACTTATTTTAATCATTCATTAATAGAAATCAATCCAAAAAAAAAACTGATTTCAAGTTAACTAAACCTTATTCATGCAGAAAATAAATCCCACGTGCGGTATGTTAGGTTTTATAGTGAGAATGACTTACTTTGAAACTTTGAAAAGAAATCAGAATGCATATACAGACAGCGACAGGCAAGTACGTACAGCGGACCGGGTTTTAGCATGCGATACCCATCTCAATCGAGCCCCCACCATTTAATTTCTTTGTATCGTTGCGCATTCGATCTGCTACATGTACGTAGAATATACATCACACACAAAGCATACCTAAAATATCCATCCATGGGCATCGAAATTAATAACATATCGGAACGCGCACTCGACTAGAGCATGTGAAGCAGCGTACAGACGGTTAACGTTCCCTCCCACTGGTTTCCTTCAATCAATCAGATCTTGTCAAGAAAGGTTAGAATAGTGCATGCGAGTTGCTCTTTCTGCTTCAGTTATTTCATATATCTAAAGCAATGAGTGCGTGTTCCAGTTTGTTATTAATTTCGATGCTTAAGGGTAATTGGAGATACTGGAGATCGTGACGCAATGGACGTTGTTGAAGTTTGGTGACTAGACTAGATTTAAATTAGTTACTTATAGTTACAGGAAACTTATAATCTTAAACGGTGTTTTTGTCCTTTAAATGCCTATTCACTGCCACAATTTTAGAATTATTATTAGTAATTTTTGAACAGCAGAGGAATTTAAACAAAAAAATTGCAATGCAATTTCGCATCGCTAGGGATTTGTCTCTTACAGTCAATGAATGATACTTTTATATTTTATTTACACTAGCGCCTTTTGCGTACCTACATTAATTATTTTAAGTCAGTTTTTGTATATACCTTGTTCATTTTATAGACAATTTAGTTCGCTTTGCTGCGAATGGAGCTCGAGTTCATTTTTTTAAGTGTTTTTAATCTAATCATCCAGCCTTTCATTACGCCTCGCACTATGTATAACCGACTGGCTCCGACACGTGCTAGGGGAGGCATGCTATTCTTTGTTAATCAATTTGAAATAAAGTTTTTTTTGCTTGATTTCTATTAATGAATGATTACGTAAATGTTAATCAAAACAAAAATAAAAACTGCCTATTCTACTTAAAAGTGTCACAGATAATTAGTTTTCATTGACTAGACACAACTGCAATTTTATATCTTGAAAAATAAAATCAACTTTGTTTTGTACCAAGATTATGATGTACCCGGTATCAAGCTAGCGTCAATATTCTATCAATAAATGCACGTACTTACTTATTTACTAAGATAGTAAATTTTAAAGAAGCTACTTATGTTTATGATATATTAAATTGAAGTAAACGGGTGTTGTGCATTCGAAAAACGTGATTTAACGTCACTTCCGGCAAAACCGGAAAAATATCAAATAATGGTGAATAGTCTGGTTCTTCATTTCCAGCAGTTATCATTTCAATACCTACAGTACGTTTTGAGAAACGTTGATATAGTATCAATCAAGGGGTAGATCCAGACTTTGGAGCAAACTATCGGAGAAACTGTCCATAATTTGAAGTTTTGTTTAGAATCAGTTGAACTACTACACATCAAAAATTTATCAAATTTGCCAGGCCACCAATTTACCTATAAAACGTGGTGTCCTTTAACGTGAGAGAAACAAGATATCGTTTCTTACTGTACATATATCTGTACAAGCCTAAGATTTTAATGGATCTGGGCTTGTTTCGTGGTTATAACATAAATCCGTGTATAAGTTTATTTAGTGAAATTTTTGTTAAAATGTAATGTGCAAACCGCCGGCTCAAAAGTAGTTAAGGTAGAGACAGTCCTCACAGACAGATAAATAAAATGTTTTGAATCGAGAATCTTATGATTCATATAAGCAAATAAATACATTATTTATAGGAAACAAATACTTTTGCGGTAAGAAATAAAAAGTATGACATAAAACTCATGAAGTAATAAGTAAATAATTTATTTATTCAAAAAATATTTACAGAGCTAAATGAAAAACATACCTGGCTTTGCGTTGATGCCTGTGGTATGAAGATAGCAAATGTGATAGTCGGTGGAATGGAGGAAACCCATTCAATGGGCGGACACTTGATTGCATCTAAAGCACTGGACGTTACTACGTAGCAGAATTAGTTCAATCGACTTTGAAAACATTATGAGGTCAACCAAAATTTACATAATTTTTATTGTTTATTACAGATGCGCAGTTAATTACATGGAGGCAGCTGGAAAAATTTTGAAAGAAACCTACCATAACATGGTTCATGCTACGAGCTTAGCTCACGGACTGCATAGAGTTGCTGAAACTATTAGATGCACTGACATCCAGTGTTATCCAGTGTCAAAATAGTGTTTTTAAAAGCACCAAGTCGGATTAAAGTATTTCATGAAATGTTGCCAAAGACACCACTACCTCCAGAGCTTGTTGTAACGCGGTGGGGCACATGGCTAGAGGCGGCATCGTATTGTCAACAGCCAGAAAATAATAGTAAATTATTTTTAAAATAAATTATAAAGAAAATTCAATTCTAGTTTGGTAAAAATACATTTCATATAAAATTAATTCATTATTTATCTAAATTTAAATTAAAGCATTACAAAATTAAACAATATAAAATTAAATAACAAACTGCTGCACTTGCTATTTATTTGGAAGAGTACAAAGTCATATTTTAATTTCGTAATTCAGTTCAAGTAGTTTTTGAGCAATACTGCAAAGACTGCAGTATTGCAATTTTGGTCATTCCATGTTTGAGTTTCGAAGAGGGTGGTTGTGCTTGGTGGCTGACATATCTCCTCAGGATGAGTGACCTGATAATAATGTAAGTAGAAATAATTGTTAATTAGATAAGGATTTATTATATATTGTTTTTATGGATAAAAATAAATGTTCTATTTTTTTAAACTCTTGTTTCCTCTACCTTAGCTACCCCTTTGTGCGTATATGACTTAGGGAAAATGTATACGTAACATATGGTGGAGGCGCCGGGCACAGGAATTTTGGAAACACTAGTGTTTTTGCTTTTGTTAAACTTTCAGAGATTGTGACGTCCATTATGTCAATTATTTGGTTTCTCGTTGGGGCTGTAACGTTATCTTCCACTGTAAGTATCTCAATGTTTTGATTGTTCTGCTGCCTTTCTAAGCTTTCAGAACTGTCACCCTTTTCCTCCTTCTCATCACTCACTACTTTTGCCAAAACAGTGTAACTATTGTCTTCGCTGTCGCTGTCAGTTGTGTCCACCAGTTGTCTGTGTCGTTCCGGTGATCTTCCGACTTTGGGAGAACGTGCAAATGGGTCAGATTCTGGGGTGGGGCTGCCAAATCTCTCGGTGCTTCTGTGCTGTGGTCTGAAATTTGCCAAAATCTTTTTCTCCTTTAATTGCAGCTTTAGTGCAGACCTAGTGACTGGAGTTGGCATTTTCTCGGGATCACTCATATGCCCAAGATTTTAAAAATTACAATTTTTTTTTGAAACCCCCACAAAATGTATAAATATAAAATACTAAATGCTGCAATAAAATTTGTGAGTAGCTGTAGGAAAGAAAAATGTCTATATATTTCATGTGCCCCTCTGTAAGATTAAAAAAAATAATAATAAAATGAAAGAAAATGTAAATCTGGGATTAGTAAAGTTCTGCCAAGACTTCCATCTGGACCTAGAAAATTTGCACGATCCTGTCCTGTACTGACTTTAAGAATCGAAAAAAATAAATAGTGGAACCCTCTCTATACTGTTTTTATATTGTTTAGCAATGAAATTATACCACACATTTTCTACAAAAAAAAAGAATAAATGAAAGCAGACTGTTATGTTCTATTTTAAACCTTACTTGTTCACGAAAAAAAAAAAAAATTACAATAACCCATGCACCCACTAAAATTTTAAAGCAAAGATTCATTCCAAAATTCTCTAAAAAAAAAGACAAAAATTACAAATTATTAATATTTTACTAAGAAAATGCGGCGTAATTAACAGTATAATTCGGCACCTCCACCATATGTTACGTATACACTTTCCCTAAGTCATATACGCATAAGGGGGTAGCTAAGGTAGAGGTAACAAGAGTTTAAAAAAATAGAACATTTATTTTTATCCATAAAAACAATATATAGGGGGTCCCTAAATCCTCATCTAATTAACAATTATTTCTACTTACATTATTATCAGGTCACTCATCCTGAGGAGATATGTCAGCCACCAAGCACAACCACCTTCTTCGAAACTCAAACATGGAATGACCAAAATTGCAATACTGCAGTCTTTGCAGTATTGCTCAAAAACTACTCGACCTGAATTACGAAATTAAAATATGACTTGTACTCTTCCAAATAAATAGCAAGTGCAGCATTTTGTTGATCAATTTTATATTGTTTAATTTTCTAATGCTTTAATTTAAATTTAGATAAATAATGAATTAATTTTATATGAAATATATTTTTACCAAACTAGAATTGAATTTTCTTTATAATTTATTTTAATAGTAGATTGTAATACAAGTGTGGCAAGGGCTTCATTGCAAAACGATGTATGAAAGTAGGAACACGAGCGCAGCGAGTGTTCCTATCATACGAGTTTTGCAATGAAGCTTGCCACACGTGTGTTACATACTATTTTTTCTACGGTTGTGAAGTTATCTCCTTTTTCAAAGTCTTTCCAAAATTTTAAATTTGCTGCTTGTCAGATTTTATTTAAAGTGACATTTTCCGCTGTCATTCTGAAGTAAGAAAATTTGACTTTGTAATTGCAATTCATGTGTAATTAATGTACATTTATAGAATTTAATGGTTATTACCAGTAAGTAATATAAAATTCTTTAAGGTAAACACACTATTTTATTTCGGTGCGTGAAGATGTAATCAAGGCGTGTGGCAAATTCTTTGCCGCACGGCGTGCGGCAAAGTGATATTTTCTGCACTCATTTTGAAGTTAGAAAATTTGACTTTCAGCACAATCGTAGAAAAAAATAATTTACTATTATTTTCTGGCTCTTGACAGTATTATTACTGTAATTTCGACGACGTTAAATCAGTAATGCAACACTTCGATCCAAACGAATCAATTGCCATTTTACATGCTCAAAAAATGCTTAGTGATCCATTTATTAAACAAAATTTAGCAGATATACATTGATACCTCTCACGAATTCCTCTAATCATACGCGACCTTCAACATAGGTCGGAAACAGATCAGTATAGAGTAATTGATGCAATGAACATTATATTTGATCTACCTACGTCAATCTATTTTAAGGGTATCAGTGGCTGTTGCTGAGACAGTGAAACACAAACTGGATACAGTGTTAAGAAAAAACCCCGGTTTTTCAACATTTAACGAGACATTTAATGTATGGTGCACCTATTAAGTGGTAAGAAAGTGGACTGTTCAAATCTGACATGCAAATAATATATTTTTGTAATTCTAATAAGGCATAGTTACCAAGTGTTTTTGTGTTTGTGCATCCAACGATAAGTGCATTATAGGTATTCTGCCCTGCTAAGACAAGATGTCGTAACTGCCAAAAATTTATTTTTGGGATTTTATTTGCATTTGCACCGTATTAGTGATCCTCACCACTATACAAAATGTAGAAGTCGTATCTAAAGCAAAACTAGTGAATATACATAACGAATATGTGTCGAATCTACAAAATAGACCTATTCACTAAGCTCAAAAGTCATATCCGATCATTACCAGATTTATTTGTCGTAACTTAACATATACCGGGTGTAAACGAATAGTGGGCCACCCCTGTAACTTCCTTGTTTTTACAGATATCGGGATGAAATTTTGTATGGTGAAATTAGGTAAGATTTTCAACTTTTTATTTATTTTATTTTATTTATCACTTCCGGTTTCACCGGAAATGGCCCCAATAGTCTTTTCTAAATGGACCACCCTGTATGTTTTTACATTTTTGAAATAAAGATCACATTTTTGATACATTTATACTATTTTGAACAATTTATACAGTGTTGCACGAAAAATAATTCGGATTTTAGGTGTCAATCTAAATGGCCGCGAATATGTTAAAATTATTTTTGTTCCAATGTAATTCATGTAAAAAATACGAAAACGTCAATATGTCCAATAATACATCATACAGGATGCTGTAAACTCATTAAAATCACATTTTTCAAAATGACTCATTTGTTTTAAATATTATGATACGGGCCACCCGGATATTCAGAAAGCTCTATTTAATAGGTACCAAAAGTTCCGTATTGTGTAATCGTTACCGGCAGAAATGGCTATTTTTCTTAAGAAATTTATGATTTATATCTAACTTCAATTAAATTTTGATCAACCCTGTATATTTTTGTGAATATTTTATGATATGCCACCCTCCGCAGGAGACAGAATGGGCCTCTAGCTCATTCTTGTTGCATATCATAAAATATTAACACAAATATACAGAGTTGATCAAAATTTAATTGAAGTTAGATATAAATCATAAATTTCTTAAGAAAAATTATCATTTCTGCCGGTAACGATTACACAATACGGAACTTTTGGTACCGTTTAACCCGTACTGAATAGAGGTTTCTGAATATCCGGGTGGCCCATATCATAATATTTAAAGCAAATGAGTCATTTTGAAAAATGTGATTTTAATGAGTTTACAGCATAGTGTATGATGTATTTATTATTGGACATATTGACATTTTCATATTTTTTATATGAATTACATTGGAACAAAAATAATTTTAACATATTCGCGACCATTTAGATTGACAACTAAAATTCGAATTATTTTTCGTGCAACACTGTATAAACTGTTCAAAATAGTATAAATGTATCCAAAATGCGATCTTTATTTAAAAAATGTCAAAACATACAGGGTGGTCCATTTAGAAAAGACTATTGGGGCCATTTCCGGTGAAACCGGAAGTGATAAATATGGCGAATAGGTCTCAAAAAGTTGAAAATCTTACCTAATTTCACCATACAAAATTTCCCATAATCCCGATATCTTTAAAAACAAGGAAGTTACAGGGGTGGCCCACTATTCGTTTACACCCGGTATAACAATGTTTTCTTATATGGTTACACTGATAAAACGGACACATATTTATTTGCCAAAAATGAAAATCATGAATTATGAAATGTAGATGGCATAACATAATTCAGAAAATAGTTGATTTCTCTAAAATTACATTTTCTCAGATACGACTTCTTGTCATAGCAGGGCAGTATTTGTAACGAGATTATTATGTGATTTATAATAATCAACTTACATTCAAAGCTTTATCTTATCATTGACAACGATGACGTGAAAAAATCAACAACTTTGGTTGTCATTTTAGCGTGCCATAAAATAGTCTTAATTACGACAAACTTTGGCGAAATCATGGAAGATATTGATATTCCTGAAAATACGTAAGACTGTAACTGTAACACTGTAAGATTAGATTTGCTTCCGGATAAATAAAAAATCCATTACGAAAAAGAATATCTTCAGTTTTGTGAGTGGCGAGATAGAGAACAAGTTCAAGGTGCTGGAGAAACGATAATATTTGCTTACTTTGTGAAACTCTCAAATCAATACTCCCCATCATCTTTGTGGCCTAAATATTCTATGTTACGAGGTTGTTTGGAGTTGAAGGAAAGAGTGGAAATCGACAAGTATGGCGCTTTGATACGATTCATTAAGAAAAAAAATGTGGGATAAAAAATTGAAAGTATTCACGAAAGAGCAGGTTAGTGAATTCGTTTGTACTGCCCTAGCCGAGACATGTTTGATGATTTTTTAATTGAAATTGGCGGAGCTTGTAGAACCAATGAATTAACGACAATGTCCATGGAAAATGTTGAAATTCTAGAGAGCAAGCTAGTAATCACAATTCCTGACTCAAAAACCCACAAGAAAAGGTTTTTTATGGTGATATCTGACGGAGACGTTAATCCTGTGGCTTTATTTAAAAAATATAAAGCATTACGACCAACTCATACTCCGCATAGAAGATTGTTCGTATCATATAGAAATGGAAAATGCACCGTTTAGCCTTGTGGTATCCATTTCTTTTCTAAAATATCTGACAAAATTGCTATGTATCAAACTTTAAAATCCAACTATGTGTATTGGTCATTGTATTAGAAGATCTTCAGCAACTTTTCTTGTTAATGCTGGTGGAGATATATTAGATTTACAACAACTTGGTGGTTGAGAATCGAGCAATGTTGCAAGAAGATAATTTGAGTAAGAAGGTTTCCATTGCACGAAAAATTCAAGTTGGAGACGTTTCTGTAAACACTGTATCATGTACTAAAGAGACTATCGAACTGAAAAAGAATGTTGCTAGGCAAGATTCAGTGGACATGCCCATCATTTTGGACAATAATAGTGTATCTATCAAAGAAAACTGTCAAAATATTCACGTCAATGTTCAAATAGCTATAAAATAAAATTCGTATCTAGGGTATTATGATATGGTAACTAACGTATTATATATTCTAACTAACGTATTATGTGCTACTAAGTTATCATGAAGTTGTTGTAATGTTATGATATTAATAATTATCAATGAAGATTTAACTTAAAGGAACCTTAATTTTCAATGATGCTATAAAAGTATGATTTAGAACCCTTTCGGAGTCATTTACCTGTAAATATTATGGAATTCACTAGATAAAATTAAAAGGTAAGATATTGCATGAAAATGTTTATATAGTTCATATCGCTTAAAGCCGATTCTGGTTTTTACGTCAGAGCCTATGTATGGTAATGTGAAGATCTCCTTTCTTACTGAAAATAGGAAAATATATGAACATTGTATAGTGTTATGATTATAGTTTCTGATTTCTTTGATCATGCATTAAATATGTCATATCATAAATATGTCTATCCAAACACCTGCCATATGGTTGACACTAGAGGTGCATATTATGTCTGCCATGTCTGGCGTAGTAAGCAGTGCGTTTTTAAAGATTACTCAAAGCAAGCGTCGAAAAACATTAGTATCATTAATTACAAACTGGGAAAAGAATTGTGCCATTGCTTAATTATGGTTTTATAGTATATAAGTTGTTATAAGTATGACAGAGTGTGACTGGAAATGCAACTAGCACAGGAGTTTTAGTCAACATATCGCTTCTACTCATAATTAATTACTGTAAAGCTGAAAATTTGCAGGATTTCAGTTTTGGTTCAGGACAATACCTACCAAAAAGTCCCTTACTCTCCCTGGTCGGGTTCTCTGTTTTTACGGAGCAACAAGGACCTAAGTTGCAGAGCTGGCTATAAGGTTGCTACTGGTCAGATTTGGGTCGATATGATCATAAAAGCTTCGAAGAAACATATCCGTTCGTATTTCAGATGTTCCAGGTATATTTGTTCATAATTTTCCGTTCTAGTGCTGTCAAAATTTCAAAAAATTGAAGAAATTCCGAATTGGTGCCAATGCGGATAAATGAAGACTCGGAGGGGAAAATTTACTCGAATAAGTTTCTCTTCATACTTTGAGATTTCCATTGGTATGTCTACGTTCTCTGTAGCGTCACTATTTCGAGTGGCGCCGCGCAGCTACACTCGGACAGTTAAGTGCGTTCATTGTTTCGTTGATCACGTCTAGTCTAAACAATCAAGCAGGCGCACGGCGAGCTATGCCTTCTTAGTTCAGAGCTGTGTGTGCATCAGTTCATTAGTGCGGGAAAATTCGTGTTTGTGTTTTTTGTAAGTTGTCTCTTGAAGATGCAAATGTTGTAGTGGTTCAAGATGGGCTATCAACTTTGCTTGGGGTTAGTGTGGAAAAAGAAGACACTGAAAATGAGGAGTTGTTTAATGATCTTGTGGAAAAAGTTCTGAGTAGCAGTGAGCATGAGAGCTTGGACCAGTTACAAGTAGTCTGATGCAACCAGAGTGTGGCGAAGCAGTCGTTGATAGTCTCCTTTGATTTGGCAAGCCCCTCGCCAATAAGTGCCGTCTGTGAACAACATTCGTTCCCATATTTCCAGGTGAAAGCGTTAGGGAGAATAGTGTGAGGATTTAACCTCTCGAAAAGCTTGCAGCACTCAACTCAGGTGCATGTGCTTTTTTGCAGGTTCAGCAATGACTAGACGTCAACCTCAACCCGGAGGACTAGGTGTGGAAATCAGGACTTCAGAGCCTAGTTTCTGTTTCTACTACAAGGCAGCCAGCTCCTGATAGTCTGCCACGGCTAATTTCCTGTGCCTGCAAGGCGAACTGCAGTACCCGGTGCGAGTGCAGGAACTCTGGTTTGAACTGGAGCAGCATGTGCAGAAGCTGTAAAGGATGCAGCTGCACAAGCAGCCAGTCAGTGAATATGGATGATGATCCGAACAACCCTGCTTCCCAGTAAATCAATAATGTCAATTGTCTTGCCAAATAAATTCATTTTTTGAGTCTGACAAGTTAAATTTTATTCAATAAATCTTATAAAGTACCAATAATATATAAATAGGAATTCGCAACAAGTCTCATCAGCGCAGGGCCGTTCTACCGGGCGCATGAAGGGCGCGGCCGACGCGCGACGACACTCGGAGTGGCGTAGCTCCGTAATGGGTGACGCTACAGACAAGATAGATATACAAATGGAAATCCCAAAATATAAAGAGAAATATTTTTTCGGGTACGATTTCCCCTCCGAGTCTTCGTTTATCCACAATGGCGCCATTTCGGAATTTTTTCAACTTATGAAATATTGACAGCACTAGATCGGACAATTATGAACAAAATATGCATGGAACATCTGAAATACGAATGAACATGCTTCTCCGAAATTTTTATGATCATTTCGACCCAAATAGAACCTGTAACAACCTTTCTGCTGCACTTTATAGCCAGCCTTGCAATTTCTGAGACTTATGTCCTTGTTGCTCCGCAAAAGCAGGGAAGCTGACGGAGGAGAGTAGGGGACTTTTTGGTACGTATTCTCCTGGACCAAAACTGCAATACTACAAATTTTCAGCTTTACAATAATTAATTCCGTCAAAAACTAAAATTCCTGAGCTAAACAGGTAGGTTGGCTAGTTAGGATAACTTGTGACAATATCATTAGTTAATTTTGTTCATAATCTCTTATTAAGTTTATCCCCTCCTTATCTTCATGACAAACTAATTTTTAGGCATAATTTGCACAAGGAATGAAGAATTTACCATATCTTCCTCAATATCGTATTACCGTGTTTCAACGCTTTTTTGCTTCCCTCGCGTACCGAAGGGAAGTATTCTTAAAATCTGTGTCAGTTTACAATAAGGTTAATATTAACTTTAAATTACTCACTGTTAATAACTTTCGCAAGCAATTTAATGCTTATTTTTGTTACAACAAAATATCACTTAAAGATCCTCTATACCTTTAATTTTATCTTAGTGATCTCCAAATGTTTTCGATTATATATTTACTGTTTAATTAGGTAAATGTTAAGTTTGTGCCTTCTTAGTAGTGTTGGTAATAATTATGTAATTGAGAGATATTATGGAGAGGCCACCGGGGTAAGGAGGGTTGTCGAAAAACTTGCCAACAATACAGCTAAAGCCGATAAAAGAAACAGACAAAGGCTACCGCTCTTTTCCTCTGTCCTTCGTTTTGCTATGTATATTTCCACGACTGTACTTTAATGTTTAATAGTAGCGAAAAGAGATATTGTGATGGGACCAGCGGTGTAAGGCAGGTCGTCGAAAAGCTTGCCCAAAAACAGCCGAGAAAAGGGGCAAACAAAGGCTGCTTCTACTCTCCTCACTGCTTCGTTCTACTACTTATATTTTCTCAACTTTATACATTTGTCCTTTTATATACTTATCGATATTATATCTTATGTAATGTTATCTAATTTTTTCATAAATTATATCTAAAATTTTCGGGAGGTATGAATATTATTGTTTGTAAATTCTTGTATAATTTTAAATAGGTTAAGTTGAGTAGCCAAAGTCATATTGTTATTGTTATTAAATATTACCCTGTATTTTGTACAATGTTTAAATTAAAAGAACTTGATACCTGCAATATCCTAAATTCGAAAACACACGACTGGCTTGATGTCGATACAATAAGTTGAATAAAAAAAAACTAACAGAGATCCTCCACACCTATTTTGGAATTATGTCTTCAAACAACCTAATATAAGAAGTTTTTTTATGTTACCAGCTTGACTCCGGTGTCCCTATGGTAGACCAATCTATACCATAAGTTGCCTGCATTTTTTCAGTGACATTATGTAGCAGTAATTTACTTTATGGACAAAAACAGCAATAGAAAAAAACAAACATAAACCAATAACCATCGTTAAAGAACATCAAGTTGATCATCCTTAAATCACAGCAAAGGATAATGCGCAATTCGCAGGCAGATACTTGCGGCCCATCCACAATCCATACGCGGTGCCTCTGGTAGATGTTTTTTGCGGCAATCTACTAGTACTCGTGACGAGTAAGTAAATAGGATCTAAATTACAAACCTACATTTCGAATATTACAACACTACCTTATAAGAAGAGCATTTAAAGAGAACGATATCATTTGAATCGGTCTCCTCGACGACCGACGACGATAATGGGTCTAACGTCTCGAATTGTCTCGACCACCGGCACTGATTATCTAATATCGCCCGGAATGGCATAATTGTCGGCACGTTGGTTATTCGCTAACTATTTCTTGTCTTACAGGATGAGTACGTACTTATATCACTAAAATTGAAAAGTTGGTAAAACCAAGAGATGCACACCCCTCGTATTGTTTTATTAAATAAGTGCTATGTGTGTAACAGCAGTTCATTGGTCAAATTATTATTTTGTAAATCTGTGGACATTTTTTTGTTAAAAAACAATTTACTAATAGTGAAGGAGTGGCACTATTGGAGCTTGAAGTTATTATATAATTTCATAATAATAAAAAATTTCATGAAATTCGTTCAATAAATTAATATTCATGTCAATATATCATAATAAAAAAATATTATGTAAAACAATTAAACATGAATAAATGATCTACTGGTACATCAAATCATTATACGATTACAGTGCTGTCACCTAGAAATTTCTATCAACGTCGCGTTTTGATGTCAAGACGGCTACAAGTTTGGTTCAATATACCGGGTGTGACGTGAACATAGTATACTCTCAATTTTTTATTTATTTTTAGACGTAAATTATTATTATTACTTGATAAACGTTATTTTTTACGCATAAATTAATTTTTTTCTACTTCCGGTTTCAGTGGAAGAGATGACATGATTTTCTGAATACATTGATATGACATAAGTGACATTTCAAACGTCTAACTTTTTTTATTCAACTTTTATTTTTTAGTATAAGTGTGCCATAATTGGTTCGATGTATTCCAATCAACCCATGTAATGCTAGAAAAATCTAAATCACGTCGAAAATACTAAATGTGATTATGAGTAAACAAAAATCTTCAAAATGGTAATTTGGATGAAACTCATTTTTTTCAAATTCATATTGGTACCAAGATATCATTCAATACTCCCATTAATAAGAAATCTTCTGATATACCAACTTTGCATCTTGAGCAAATACAACTCAAATTACGGATTATCAAAAATTAACTCCACTTGATTTTTTCCTCGGGCATTATTTCGAAAATACTGGCCTCGCAAGTCCCATTATAACTCGCGAAAACCTAGAGCTACGAATGAAACGTGCATTAAATAGGATAAGAGCCCAGCAATTGATCTCAGTTATTCGAAATACAGCTATGCGAGTGCAGAAGTGCATTGACATCAATGGACAATATTTTTAACAACTACTATAATTCCTTGTGCTTTTTTCTGTAATTTACAGCGGCATTAATGTGTAAATATAGGTAAATTGGAACAAAGTAGATTTTTTTCATTTTCTCTTATAATCCAGCGCATTTAATGAAAAAAGTGCGTTATTACGAAAATACTTTGAACTTAAGAATTTTGAAAGAAACCTTTTATGGCCAATTTAAAAGTTTTCATTAAAAAAGGGTACAAAAAATTTTTTTTTTTAAATCCAAAAAACCAATATTTTATGATGAAATATTTTGCGACTGTGGTAACTCAAACAATTTCAATGACAAAATTACGAAAACATCCGTACAATGGATTTTGAGACCACTGATTACGATGTTGATATTATAACTGCAAAATTGAAAATGCCGGCTAAAACTTTAAAATCATGAAAATATTGCAAACAATACATAATGTTGCACTTCTTACAATACACGCATTAAAATGAGAATGCTGCCAAAAGGGTAAGGACATATGAAAAAAAATTTAAAAACAAAGTTGTAGAGAATTAAATTTTCTACAAAAAATTCAGTGAAAGCATGTATCTATCTTTTATAGAATGCACAAAGGAAACGTGCAAAATGTGGCATCGTACAGATTCATCGAATTTAAACGCATATATTCCCACTTTTTTGGGTCAAATTTAATTCTCTACAACTTTGTTCCTATAGTTTTTTCACAGCTCTTACTATTTCGGCAGCATTTTCATTTTAATGCAGATATTGTTTTCTAAGTATATTATATATCTACGTATTGGTAGCCATGATGAAGCCGCCATTTTGAATTTTGCAACTTTTTGAATTTTCTGAGGGATGGAAAGCTACTTCCATGCCAAATTTCAAGTTCCTAGCTCAAACAATTCATCGGACAGATAGATAAAAACTTTGTTACACTCTGTTTTGTATAAAACTAGAGTGTAAATATGTCTCTACTTATATCTGTGAATTATTGGGATATTTTCCGACGAGCTAGGAAATTTAAATTTGGTATGAATATCGGAAGTACCTTCACGATTTCTAAAAAATACAAAATCTAGAAAAATTACTTTTAACGATCCCCGTAGCGGAGCCCGGACATCTTGCTAGTCCCACTTAAAGAATAAAAAATAATAACTACAAATATAGATATCGAAAGGGGACACCTTCAGCAATAAGATCCCGGTATTGAAAAAAATTTCTTTATTTATTTTTTAAGTTACAGCTGATGAAATATTGATAAATTTAACACATACGATTTTCGACCACGACCTTTTTCTCGAATTTCGCGAAAACAATAAAAAAATTGTTATTATAAAAAATCCGACATAAAGAAAGCACATCATTCAAGCTTTAACGTCCGCTCATAAAATGTAAATATCTTATTGATTAACTAGGTTAGCGCCATTTGAAGTTTGTTTAATTTTTGTCACTTCATACATATTATAATTTAGTGTTTTGAAAGTAAGATTCGATAATATGAATTCGCTTGATAAAAAATTATAAAAATAACAGCTGTTTGACTAAAATGAGTGACAAATCTCATATCTCGTAACTTTATCTATTAATAGCTATTAATTTAAAGCTTCTTGGAAAACATATACAGGGAGATTGAGAAAGACTGACCGTGCCGCTCCCTAAAGATTCACCAAATTTGACAGGCCACCAATTTATCTACAAAACGTGCGGTGTCCTTTCTTCCATTTTACCAAGAATCTCGTTAATTATCAGTTTCTACAAAATATTTGTAGACACCAATTCTATAGAAAATTGATCGAACTTTCCGACGCTTGTTATATTTTTTCTCTAACATAAAAAACAACAAAGTTGTGGCCGAAAATATGCGCCTCTTCGCAATCATAAACTATTTATTTGAAAACTGGAAAATTAGAAGTTAAAATATTGGTATTACATTTGGTATTGACAGGTCAGCAATCTAACAACGATAAAATTACCTCTAACTATTGACGTCACGCGTTAATAAAATTTAAAATCAGTAGAATAGTTTGTGTGGATTTATGAATAATTAACAAATGATTTTAATTGCTATTACATTATCCTTGTATATTTTACTGTTCATATTAGTAGATTTAAGTTTTTTACAAACATGAAATGACCTCATTGCACTGTTATTGTCAAATTTATGTATAGATAACTTTATTTAACGTTTCAGAAATAGGCCCTTTTTTATCATACAATTTCGTTTCTAAATTTTATTGAGTAGGCCGTTATGTGTCAAAAGAACGGCTTGTCAAATTAAATTTAAACGTCAACGTTATTTACAATAATTTTACATATTGCTCAAAAAGAATAATATAATTGATTCATTAATTAATTTTTCTGTAAACGATTCAATCAAAAATATTTAGAAGTCGTGGACAAAGTACTCGCATATAATGGCTACTATTCAGTGTGGTGATTTACTTCACCCTCGTGAATAATAGCCATCATTATATGCTCTTTGAATAATATACTAATTATTGTACTAGTGTGTAATTATCCACATTTGTCACGCAAGAAAAAGTTAGCCACGAGACCGTTAGGCCGAGTGGTTTTTGGTGGAACTTTCTTTAGTGACTTAATTACTTAATTACATACGTGTACAATACAAAATTTTATTCAACGGTTTCTTGTAATGAAATTTTATTTGAATAATATATTTTTTAAATCTGACAATTCATTTGACAAATTAATTTTTATATTTGTAAAAATCATAGTAATTGAGAAGGCCGTCGAATGATTGCTATGGTGTTGATTGTTATTTATTGTTTACTAGTTTATACACATAAACAACAAGTAAAGGTAAAAAATTATCATTAGTTGTGAAAAATTGATGAAAATTTGTATATCCCGGAAGAAATTAGAAAAGAAGCAAATGATGTTTGTTTAAACTTACTGCCTACGAAATCCAAAGCTTTTAATGACAAAAATTTTAGCGAACATAACGACTGGGCAAAACAGAGGTGTTACTGGGGTTTGGGAAGTCTCGACATTTTCCCTCTAATAGGGAACATGAGCTGGGTTTATACCATCGTGAGACTGATGATTCGTCGTTGCAATGGTAATTCTGCTCTGTACGAGAGGAACCGCAGGTTCGGACATTTGGCAACAGGTGGCAACAATATCTCTTGGAGTTCCGAGAGTGGAAAGGCTCAAAACAATGTGATTTTACTAGGCGGTCGCAGTTCGCCGTGATCGTCGCACTTGCCCATTGCCCAATCAATTAGTCTTTCTTCCTAATTTAATAAAATATTCTTTTAAAAAAATTAGTGCATTAACAACTTTGTCCGACAATCTGTTTCTGAATTTTGTAATAATGCCTCCGGAAAGAGAACCCTCTCTTGTTTTCAATAGATGTCGGTTTTATTGAGTATAGTAAGTTACATACGTACGAGTATCAAGTAATTACTCGTTAATCTAACATATGGTGCTCTCAGTGACAGAGTGCGGGAAGCCTGAACTAATGAAGCTTATTATGATCATTTGTTAATAAAATTATTACAAGCGTATCTCGAATCCCGACCTGAAAGTCCCGGGACACGAGACAATTAAATTTGGGAAAAGCCCCGGGACTTCGAGACACGAGACGTCCCGGGATCCAAACCCTAGGTGTTACCAGTGTAAATAAAAATGTAATGCTGACTTATTTTCTTAACATTCAGGAAAAGTGTGCAGCTTCTTCAATGAGGAACAAGTACCTATATTATTATTTTTCAATGTTCCTAATTAAATTTTCCACTTTGTGAGTGTCAGCCTTTAATTCATAGCATAATAAATGATTAGTGCTATTCTTAGAACGAATGTTTGACTTTATAATGAATTTTTGAATATTCTCTTACTAGTATGTAATACATCACATTCTGTATGTAAAATCAACATAGTAATAGCAATATTATGTACCTGTGTTGGTTAAACAGTTATTTAAATCTTTAGGCCCGGTATTTTATCTCCAGTTAAGTCTTTTCTATAGACAGATCCCGTGGAAACAATTATTGACACAATTGTATCAAAGTAAATTATCTGCAGAATAAACTGCAAGGTGGAAAATGGTTCTCGGTTAATTTCGTTCAAATTCTAGTATGATGTTCCTTTGACCTTCCTGAAGTCTCCATGGACATAACCTTCTAACTCCTCTCTGAGGGGACACTCATAAATTCAAGAACCACGGTAAAAAAATGAGTCAAATAGACTTACATTAACAAATTCCCCGAAATATGTCAGATTCCATAGTAATTAAGATTAAGATATACAAAGTTTCATATCCGATTGAATTTATAGATGATGTCTATAACCCAGATATTTGGCCCTCAGGCGCGGCAGTTCGTCGCTTTAATTTCAAGAATAAAAATTTTTTGAAAAGAGTTCCATACAATCGGCGACCTTAGGCAATGACAAAAAATTGAATCTTATCTCCGACGAAAAACTTATTGATAATAAGTTGGTTACTTGTTTGTTACATTTAAATGTAAATTGTTTGACAAATAAAATAAATGAATTCGACGCTTTCCTTAGCGATGAACGTTTTGATGTTTTATGTCTGAATGAACATTGGTTTGTAGGAGAGAACATTCTCACGACACAGCTCTTAAACTTTAACCTAATAACTCACTTTAGTAGATCTGCCTCAATTCACGGCGGTGTTGCTATATTTGCTTCGGAAAAACATAAATGTATCCCTTTAAATCAGATCAGCAGACTCTCTGTCGAATTTCACTGCGAATTGTGTGCTGTACTACTTTCCAATACTATAATTATGACTGTTTACCGATCACCAAACGGTGTCTTATATATCTTCCTGGAAACAATTTGATCAGCGTTAGACATACTGATAGAGAAAAATAAAGAGATTATCATAACAGGCGATTTCAATGTGCATTTTCAAACTAATAATAATGATGTCTCCAAAGTCACTAATACACTCAATTCATATAACCTACATTTCTTAAATTTTGAAGAGACTAGAAATAGAAACTGGCTTGATAACATTTTTGTTAACACAGATACTAATATGTTCAGAATAAAAACAGTTAACACTGACCTATCGGACCATTTAGGTTTAGTGTTGAATTTTAACACAAATAAATTAAATAACAAATCTGAAAGGATAATTTACAGACCAATAACAGATAAAGGTTTGTTTAGTCTACATGAATCTTTGTCTACTGTAAACTGGATGATTATTAGAGACACAAATATCTCTTTAACAAACAAACTTCAATATTTCTTTCAGTGCATATTGCAGGCCGTGGAAAGTAGTTTCCCCACAAAATCAAAACTATTGAATAAAATATCTTCTCATAAATTAAACTGGTTTAATTATGACCTCAGGCAGGAAAGGGAAAACCTCCACTTACTACAAGATATTTATAAAGTTAGTCCATCTGAGCAGTTGAGAGAGTTTGTTAAGAACTGTAAGTATACTTATAGAAATAATTTGGATAAAGCTAAAAGATTTGCGCACGATAATTTTATTAACAGCTCAAACAACCCGCAAAAGGCTATGTGGAATTTGATAAATAATAAAAAAATCAATTGTGACTCTGATCCTTGTATTCATCCCGATAAGTTCAATGAATATTTTGTGAACATTGCAAACGAGATAATAGAAAATCTACCACAAAGTGAATTAAATTATGATAGCTTTTTAGATAAAACAAAATTTCAAATTCCTATTAACACTAAATTTCAATTTAGGGAAGTAAGCTACAACGAAGTTTCTGATATAATGTCAAATTTAAAAAAAACAAACAGCAAAGATGCCTATAATATTAACATGAAAATCTTAACAACAATAAAATATATAATACTAATCCCACTAACTGACTTGATTAATCTATGTATACGTAATAATATCTTCCCTGATGAACTTAAAATCTCTAAGGTAGTACCCATACATAAAAAGGACTCCAAGGATGAGCCCTCGAATTATCGTCCGATTTCAATAATTCCTTTTCTAGCTAAAATCTTTGAGATGGTTCTAAAAAAACAAATAACGGACTATTTTGAGCAAAATAATCTTTTCAGTCAACATCAGTTCGGTTTTAGGAAAAATAAATCCACTACATTAGCTATCCTGTCCTTAATTGATTTCATAAACAATGGTTTTGAAAAAGGTTTATACATTTATTCGCAATTCTTGGATCTTACCAAAGCGTTTGACTGTGTATCCCACGATATTTTACTAGATAAGCTAAAGTTCTACGGTTTTGACAAAAACAGTGAAAACCTAATCGCCTCCTACCTCAGCAACCGTCATCAATTTGTTACCAACAAAAGTAAAAGCTAGGCCTTATTACCTATAAAATATGGTGTGCCTCAAGGGTCTATAATTGGCCCCACATTATTCCTTATATATATAAATGATTTGCCGAGTTCACTAGCTGACAGCCACTTTACTCTATTTGCCGACGACACCACTATTTCAAATCCTTCTTCCAATCTTAATGAATTAATAGATAATGTAAATATATCACAGTCAAAAGTTGAGAAATGGTTCCTAGCCAATTAGTTGTGTTTAAATCAGAATAAAACTGAGAAAGTAATATTTAGCCTAAAATATGCAAATGACATAGACAACTCTACTTTTAGTAATACAATTAAATTTTTAGGTCTTCCTTGACACAAAATTATCGTGGGAACCTCAAACAACGCATGTATGTAAAAAAGTATCGAAAAGTGTATATCTATTACGGAGTCTGTCTTACAAAGTCTCACAAAAAACTCTCATAACTGCTTACCATGGATTAATACATACCACTCTTTCTTACGCAATTCTGACCTGGGGTCATGCCCCATCTGCCAGTTCCGTTTTCTCATTACAAAGAAAATCAGTTTGAGTGATCGCTGGTCTGAATTATAGAGATGATTGCAAAAACGCATTTATTCAACTTAAAATTCTTACATTGCCTTGTACGTACATTCTTCATTGTCTAATGCACATAAAAGAAGATAAAAGCAAATGTGCAACCCATAGCCAATTACATAGATACTCCACAAGAAGGTGTAATTCAATTTTGCCGGACTATCTGACGTTAACTAAATCTAGGAACAGCATCAATTATTACGGTATAAAGTTTTTTAATGCCACATCAAACAGTCAAACTGTAAGAAATTTAAAGAAACAGTGAAACGTTTTTTGCTCGGGCAAGCGTTCTATTCATTTGAGGAATTTCTGTGTGCAGATTTTAGTCACTTTGACGTGTGTTAGTTCTCACTTATGTACGCTGTTATGTA
This sequence comes from Rutpela maculata, assembly GCA_936432065.2. NCBI lineage: Eukaryota > Metazoa > Arthropoda > Insecta > Coleoptera > Cerambycidae > Rutpela > Rutpela maculata. Next base: position 85,628,920 of record OW386287.2, on the reverse strand, counting down.
TTTCGTTTGTTTTTTATCTGTGTTATAATAATTTTATGATTTTTACTTATAACATCTTATGTAATATTTTTTGATATTACTTCTTTTAATTTGTTCTGAAACTGTACCTTGACTTGTGTAAATACTTATTGTATACTAGCACCAATAAACTATTATTATTATTATTATTATTATTATATTATTATTATTATTATATGTAAACTGTAAGGGAGTTTACACTTATATGTAAGTGTAAATGGAAATATATATGCGTTGATATGCGATTGTAACTATTTTCACTTACAATGCATTGCATTGAATTCGAGGCTTCTGTAGCTTAAAGCTTAAAGGAAAGGAGTTAGAAAGTTATGCCCATGGAGACTTCTCATGAACATCATACTAGAATCAGGGACCGAAACAGAAATTAATTTCGGTTAATTTCGGTTAGGGTTAAGGGCCGGTTTTATAGGTACAGATTAAACCAAAGTTTAACTAGAAGTTTAAACTGAAGTTTTACTGGAGGTTTAAACTTTAGATTTTAGTGTTCGCTAAAATGCCGTTTTATAGGTCCTTGTCAAGATCGTCAGTTCTATCGCCGTTTTGTTAGTTGGTAGCATAGTGACAAATTGGCGATTGATGTCATTTTCATTACTGGTACTTTGACTTTTCGCGATGGGTGAAATATCTTTAAATTTCTACGTCAGTGAAATAAAACTATTGACTAAATTAGTTATAAAGCGTAAAGATGTAATCGAATGCAAGAAAAGTGATTCGGTTACTTGGAAGGATAAAGCAAATGTTAGTCGAGTTAAATGCGGACTAATATGTTCTAATACTATATGCACACATTCTTTAGATATTCGAAATAGATCTATAAATTCTTTGTTATTCCATATCTTGGTCTCCGTCGGAATTTGCGTGCACGACGACGTGCTTCTATTATATTTGTAACACCATCTTCATCTCTTGATAAAATGTCCTCAAAAATATCGAAAATCTCCATTTTCCATAACTTTTTCTTTACAGAATATATAATAGGTAATTATTTGTAGGTTAAGTTGAAATTTGAAGTTTGCATTGAGTGCAACATCCTTCAAAATATTGCTAATTAATCAAGTGCATAAACCTAAGTTTGGAGTTTAAACTTAATATTGGCAGTTACTAGCAGATATAAAACGCACTTTTTGACAAAACTTAGAGTTAACTATCAAATCTAAGTTAAACGGAACCTATAAAACCGGCCCTAAATAACATATACCATTTTCAGTTTTCATAGCAGCGACAATTCGGCTCTCGGTTATGGTTTCGGTTTACAGATCCGCGGCAATTCGGTTTCTGTTAGAAAAAAATAGTAATTACGGTGTGGTTTTTGGTTTCGATTTCGGTTTCTGGCTTTTTACTTGCCTTTTACCTTATATAATCTTTATAATGGACGAATAGACTTAGATATGGTTTTCACCATACAATTTGTTATTTCTACCTAATGGTTTAAAGATTTGAATCTTTGGTTTCAACCATATTTTTTTAACTTTAAATTCGTAATTACGGTGCGGATTTCTGTTTCAGTTTCGGTCCCTGACTAGAATTTGAGCGAAATTAAGCTTGAACCAATTTCCATTGTCACCTTGCGAAATCCTTTAACGGGAGATGGGAGCCCCAATGTGGAAATTGGCAGGGTGAAAATGTGGCACACTTAGTCGCTAACTTATTCACATGACAACATATTTTGAAAAGTGCCTTGAATCAATTATAAATAGCTTTATTTTATTATTATCGGAATATCCGGGCTCCAATGAGACTATCAAATAAATTGTGACTAGCGCCTTCGCCATTTATTAAAATATTTGAAAATCCATTTTAATAAATATATTAAATATTGCTCACGAATATAGAGAACAAGAGATTTTTCGTAAACATCTCAAAATGTATGGAAACTGTGGATATACTTTTATGCTCCGTATTTGGTACCTTGACTTTTCTTAGCTCTTAAAGTTTTTGAGATATTTGGAAAAATGTATTTTTTCAAAGTGGCTTCTCGAGCCGACGAGCTGCCGACCATACATTTGATGAAGTAAAATATTGACACACTTTTAAAGATATGTCGCTTGAAAAACTTTCGGTTTATACATTTAGAAGTTCATACCTCATTTTTTCTTATCTTATTGTACTAAAATACTAATTTTATGGCATTATAGGCCATAACATCACATTTTTATTTAATTTGGCCATTAAATCTAATTTATTCCCCGATGTATTAAAATGTTCTAAACAAAAAGGTGAAAAAAATAATATTGAGAATTACAGACCTATAACGATTATCAACAATTTCTCCAAAGCTTTCGAAATTTTGTCATATGAGTCAACATTTTCTTATACAAAGAATCGCATTACTGAATACCAGCACGGTTTTTTCAAGGAAAGAGGTACCTCAACCAATCTTTTTTGATAACCCAATATATCTGATGCTATCGATGTTAACTCGCAAGTTGACGTAATTTACATGGACTTCACTAAAGCATTTTATAGACTTGACCACAGTATTTTATATTCAAAATGTCAACAATTTGGTTTCTCAAGAAATTTGTCGTTATTTTTCAAATCATATCTTGAAAATAGATGCACCAAATTGAATATAGTGGTCAAGGGTATACGGAATTTGTATCTACTTCAGATGTACTCCAGGGTTCTGGGTTAGGTTCATTATTCTTCAATATTTTCATTAATGTCATTAGAGTAGAACTGGGTGCCAATTGTCTCTTATACGCAGATGATATAAAGTTATACAATAAAGTAATAGACTACAAGCCCATCGTAATTTTTAAGGGATCAAGTGACCCAGCATAAATTATATTCATTACGATGCTAGTATATAAAACCATAACTTTAGGCACTACGCCGCCACTTTTGGGTGGTACAGGTGAGTACACAGGTAAATTGAATTTTCCGTCTGAAAATGCGCTCTTCAGATAAAATATTCTTGTACGGAATTCCTTATCTTGATAGTTCATAAAAAAATAACCACTTAGAACCTACTGCTGCACAAAAATAATGGGACCGGAAGCCAGAAGACTTTTTGATTTTCCTAAAAATGATCCAGGCATATAGCTAATTTAATACTGTATGGCGTTTGTACAATTAGATTTGCATGCTTTCATGGATTCATTATTCAGCATCGCCGTACATATTTGGTGGTTACAGGTTGAGAAATCCCTGGTACAACACCCTACCCTTAACTAGTATAGTGGTGGTGATTTGAACCAGCATCAAATGATCTTAATATTTTTTCATGAAACCAAGACATTTTTTGACATGCCTTACATTTTTCATGGAACATATAGCTGCGTCAGGAAAATCTATTTTCCTCTGAAAAGAGCAATTTTAGGGTGAAAAAATTGTTTACAGCATTAACATAGTTTGTTAATACTTAAAACAATAATCAATAAAAACTAAATGCTGTACAAAAAGGATAGTTCCAGATGGCTGGAAAAGTATTTTGTCACCCCCAAGATTTTATTTTATTTTTTCAACTACTTTACGCAGTTTTGTAGTATAAATCTAGCCATATGTATGTCCATATGTATCTACAAACCTAGAGTGAAATTATACAGAGTCGGCCGTATACAAAAATGTCTCGTGCTTCTCAGGCTGCAGTATACTCATGGATTCGCTATTTTCCAGAACTGCAATTTGATGGAACTGATCTTTATTGTAGTAGTTGAAACAAAACAATTTCTTGGACATCTAAAACAAATGTTAATAGACATATTTCCACACAAAAGCATATTAGTGCTAGTAGCTCTACTGATAATGACAGTCAACGTAATTTTAATTTAGATTTAGTGGGAGTGATATTGGGATGTAACATACCTTGGTCGAAACTAGATAATGTTAGTTCAATGTTACATCCCCCAATAACTCCTCTTCGAGTGAATCTTTATAATAAACTAATCATATTAACTTTGGATATCATGGAATTCCATATAAAAAGTATAAGGTAAGATATATTTTGTCATACTTGCATAAAAATATTTCCGCGCTGGCAGAGCTCTGTTTATGGAATATAAACTGTCCGTCACATTCAATGATTAATATATAATTGCCCCCTTCAAGCTAACAATAAGTCAATATGGCTGCCACATTGAATGGATTAATATGAACGGCATCACAATTTTCAATTACTATTTGATATAGTCGATAACATTTTGTAAATGCCGTACAGTAATTAATGACCCCAAAGGCCGGTGAAAATGTTAAGGATAATATTATCAGTTGCGGAATATCATAAAAGTAAAAATGTACGGCATCTATTTTTCTTTATATCTCCATCTTTAAAGAGATCAAAATAGCAATAATTTTAGAAATATTACTCCTTTTATTAATACACAGCGCATTTTGAAAATTTTATTTATTTTTTTGCAATTCATATTTTCATTTGGTTCCATTAATTATAACCGGCTATAACGAACAACGATAATATTTGGTTACATCATATCAAATAATCGGTTGCCGTACAGGAATTTAGGATCTTATTGCCAAAAAATGAGATTCGATCCCCAAACGCAGGTAATTGTTTATTTATATTTATAGTTACTATAATTTTTGGACGGCACACTTGTTAAAAATTATGGTAGGCGTACATTTTGCAGTGATCTTGCACCCCACGGGTCTAGGGAAAGTGTTGCGCCCGGGATTTATCACCTTGTCACCACCAAATATGTACGGCGTTGCTGAATAATGAATCTATAAAAGCATACAAATCTAATTGTATAAACGCCGTACAGTATTAAATTACCTATAACCTGGAAAAATTTTCGGAAAATCAAAAATTCTTCTGGCTTCCGGTCCCATTATTTTTGTGCGGCAGTACGTTCTATCAACATGAGGAATGCTGTACAAGAATATTTTATCTCAAGAGCACATTTTTTGATGGAAAATTCAATTTACCTGTGTACTCACCTGTTCCTCCCAAAAGTGACGGCATAGTGCCTAAAATTATGGTTTCATATACCAGCATCTTACTGAATATAATTCATGCTGGGTCACTTGACTTCTTAAAAATTACGATGGGCTTATATTCTATAAATGATACTACTGATAGAGGTGGGTAGACTGGGTAGTACTCATATGATTCGTATCATTGGTACGAATCCTTGCAGTGATACGAATGGTACGTTATTTACTGTATAATAACGACGATGAAATTATTAACGTAATAGAAGGTGCTCGAAGTCCTAAGTTTAAACTGTACGGTTAATATAACATTATAATACTGGTCCTAACTAACACCACTGTCAATATACTAAACAGTTACCTCGATCAGCAGGTTTTGGACGAGAGAGACGCGCGGAGAGGGGAATCGAATCAAAGAGACAGATATATCTGATTTCCGTGCAAAAGACAGAGACAAAGACGCCGGTAAGGTCTACAGCCGTCAGGTGTAGGCACTCCTGACCGTGAACTAACACCACCTCTAATTTATATATATAAAGGAATACCTTGACACTCACTGATCTATCAACGCACAGCTCAAACCGCTGTACCTAGAAACTTCAAATTTTGCATAGAGGTTCCTCGAATGGCGTAGGCAACCACTTTTTCGAAATTCGACCTCCAAGAGGGTAAAAAAGGAGGTTGAAATTCCACGCGAACGAAGTCGCGGGCATCAGCTAGTATTCTATAATCTATGCTGAATACTGTGGAGTGGGAATGTGGGTACGAATAGTACGGATAGTACGAATTAGTGCATGATACTATTGTAGTATCATGGAATCAGTGAACGAAACACCAATAGCCAGCGCTCAGCGGTAGTGGTACGAAACGTACGAATCTCTCGATACGAATCTTTTCTTAATACGGATTCGTTTGGTACGAATCATTAAAAAGAGTAGAATCGCCTATCTCTAACTACTGGTTGTGTGGTACTACAAACTGCCCTTGATAAAATCAACAAATGGTGTAATTTAAACAAATTATAGTTGAACATATAATAAGGAAGTGCAATGTTCTAACTTTTATTAATAGTAGTAGTAGCACTCGCAATATTGGCTTTGATTTATTAATAAATCATTAGCTCAGCGCCAACTTTTACTAATAAACATCAACTTGCGGAATCTAGTTACTGCTCGGTGGCGCAGTGCTTAAGGTGTTAGGCTTGCGACCACAAGGTCCCGAGTTCGAATCCTGGCTAGGATGTGTAATGGCGTTCTTCGTGTGTTGCGGAGACGGTAGCAGTGGGCTAGACTGCGATTGTATGAGAGACAACACGGTCTAGTCACTCTCCTCTTCTGAGTTCGAGTCTCAGCTACGGTATGGCAGATGGCAATGTAGTAGGGAATGGATGTTGTGATATTGTCTATGTGTGTGTCCGTCCTGGTTGAGTGGTAAAATAGCCTTCGGCTAAACTTCGCCGGGACATGAATATAAATAAGACGATTAAAATACAATTAAAAAAAAATTCAGTGCTTACACATCCATCAACATTCGCAATACTGGGGGGCTATTCTCAGCAACACTCGTGAAATTGCGTGTACGTGTTAATGCGAATATAGCATTGCGAAGGATCTCGGTTATCTTAGTTCTCGCCCTAGCATTATGAACGTTTATCATGCGGTGTGAGAAATGCGAATGGTCGATATGACAACGCTGTCTAAAGGTGTTATTCACATATGATGTGTTTTTTAACGTCATAAAATATAGCATTCGAGCAATAGCAATGAATAGAGTAGTGCCTACAAAAAGTACATGTCAACTCATTAAGCACAATTATATGATTTCTATGCGATTGGCCAAAAAATTTTGCACTAACCACCAAAATTGCATTGACACATCCTTAACCTACAAACTAACTGTCAAACTGCATACGAATTCGTCACAACCACCCAAAGTCCGCTCGCTGTTATTGCGAGTGCCAAAGGTGTGTACGAGTGAACGCGAGTGCACGAGAATAGCAATTCGTTCGACTCGCGTAGTTTGCGAATAACCTTGGGCACTGCGACTGCGTGAGAATAGCACCCCTGGGTGGCTATTCTTGAGCGCGAGAGAAATTGTTGCTCCCCGGCGAATTAATTCTCTCGCCTTTCACTTGAAATTCCCCTACTCGAAAAACATGTATTCTTGAACAAAAGGAATAACGAGGGACCGGTGAAAGTTTGAGGGAGAAGTCTACAGTGTTGTCATATTGTTCTTCACAATATAACCAATCAGAACTCTCCTATATCTGATATTTGTCAGCTGTAGTGGCCAAAAATTGTTTGGTGGTGGCGTGACAGTTGACAGATCAAAAACGTATTTTTCTACACATATTTAATTATGACAATTATTAGCATTTTTTTGGTGAAGAATCGTACCTATAATTCACTGTAGTGAATTATCGATTCATAATTCAGTGCATCCGGCCAATCACAAATACAAATTCAGAAATCACTGTTTCGCTGATTCAATGATATTTTAAATCGACCGCGATCAACTCTTGCTGCTGCGGCTGACAATCAACTCGCGTGACAGTGACAAGTGTACCGCCATATTGTTTGTTTACGTTTTCGACTTCTTACGAATAGGTACCAATTAATGTTATAAAATTTCAATCTAATTTATTTGTTTAATAGGTGTAGAAAGAGCATAGTATTACATTCGCGATTATGACCATTATTCACTCAGATGATTTGCGCCACTCGCCTACGGCTCGTGGGCTCAAACATCATCTTCGTGAATAATGGCTATCATAATCGCTCATGTAATAATATACTATTATTCTAGTGATTTAAAAGTTAATCTCGTATCACAGTATTATTTATAGTCTCATACGAAAAGCATTGTTTATTGTGTACAGAATGGACCCGATTATTTAAAGAAGTCGTGTCAGGTCACACGCACCCAAAAAGATTTATTAGTTAAGTACATCAAGGAAAATCCACAAATGTACAGTGGAAAATTGAGTGCAAGCTATACTAAATCCGAATCGGAAAAATTATTCTGATCTTCGGCTAGGATGACGAAGCAGTGGGTTTAAAATATCTCACTAATGGACAACCTAAATAAACGAACAAAAATTTGATCCATTTTTCCTAAAGTTCTAATATTTTTCGCATTTTCAAACTGTTCCTTCGCATCTTCTAAATCATCCAAAACTTGTCTAGCCACTAAATCTTCGATATCCATTATTTAAATAAAACCGAATTAATATGACACGTCTCCACACGCACGATCATAACCTACAAAGTACTTAAAAAATGTTTCTTTTCTGCTTTTCCTCGACTTTCTCTCAGTAAAAATAAGGGAATTAGTAGGGAGTGTTTTCGTCTACCTGACTGGGGAAAATAAATTCAAGAATACAAACTTTACATGAGGGAGTAGAAAATGATTATTTTCTCTTACACATTCTACTACACTTCTAAGTTCAAGAATAGCCACCCTGGTGTAACATTTGACAGTAAATTAACCTTTAATTGTCATATAAATACCATAACTAATGAAAGTTTTAGAACACTGAAATTTATAATACGGTGTTCTCATGATTTTAATGACAGTAACACGCTGAAACTACTGTAATCGCCAATTATGATGAAGCCGCCGGGCGCAGATAAATCCCACCAATTCTTTCTAAAATCGTACATGATTGGTGTAATAAATTTATTAAATCAATCACGTACGGTTTTAACAGTCTGATTTATAATGAAGCGACCGGACGCAATAAATCCCACCAATTCTTCCTGAAACCGTACATGATTGGTGTAACAAATTGATTAAACCAATCACGTACGGATTTAGAAAAAAACAGTGGGATCTATCTGCGTCCAGCGGCTTCATCATAATTGGCGATTACAGTACTATATCGTCATTTGGTTAGTCTTCTCATTATAATATTTATATACAAAATATAAAAAGAATGGGCTCATTTAGGATTTTTTTTATTATATTTTTCAAAAGATCTCTTGATTTCAGAGCGAAATACAAAAAAAAAACAGAATATTCTAGGATCTCTACAGACTTTAAAATTAAACAAGAACATCGACGCGGCGTGACATCATTCAATCCTAGTTGCATTTTCATTCCCCTTTTCGGCACTTATATGCTGCATACTCTTGTGTTTTTTTTTAACTATTTAACGTCGGCCTATTTCCGCTACCAGGGCCTATCACCGACGCGTCGCCAGGAGACGAGCTACCCCCAACCTGGAAATTTTGCCGAACCTCTTCCCTTAAAAAGAGTAGAGGTCTTTTACTTACCTAACATTTAATAGACAAGGGACCGCCTGCTTTACATCTCCTCCGAAAGATGGTATATCTACTACGTAATCCTCGTCTGAAATTACGTTGCTTCCGCGTATACACTGATATACAAGCCGCTAGAAGGTGGGACGAGAACGCTGTATTTCCCAAGATGGGTCACCCATCCAAGTACTAACCGCGCTCGACGTTGCTTCAACGGGGTATCGACTGATATTCACTTTGAAGTCGCCTCTACGCTCGCCCCATACTCTTGTGTTAAAATACTCCATTCGTCTCCATAATCAAGTATATCTCTGGCAGATTAGACAAATCTACTTTTAAATAGCCGTAAATGCAACTTCGAAATAGATTTTCGGATTGAATGAGCGGAGCACATCGGTTATGTTTCATGAAACTACTTATCAGATCGACCTCAAATTTTCAGTGTTATAATTATTCGACTATTACTTCGCATCAGCTTACTAAAAAGTGAAATATGAAATTTTACTAAATTGCTCCATTCAGAGGCATTTCTTAAATACATTAAGTCACAAGGAAGGTGGTGTTTAAGCTGCTATTGATTTTCCCCAGACTGCACTTTTAAAAAGATTTCTCATTCCAGTTTGGAAATTCGCCAAACTATTTCACAACAAATATTTCTTTTCAAAGTAATACATAATATAACAGATTGTGGTGCTATCTTAAGTTTATCAAAATTTCGAACACCTAGACCAGGTCCTAGGCAATACTTATTCTAGCTACTGATCCCCAGAACTAAAGTACAGAAATTCTCGCCATTGTACAAAATGTGTGAGAACGTCTGACATCTCCCACTCCACTTTAGCTGAGATAGATAGATTAACTACATAATTAAAAATCTTTGTTCAATTTCTTTTATCATTATTTTTATGTTTATTTTACATGACACTAACAACCCCTAAATTTGTAATTGAAGGGAGGTGCTTGCAATACCTCATTATTAAAAATGTCAACTTTTTTTGATTTTGTTCACTAGTCAATGAAGAAATTACATTTGAAATGTCACAACATGATTATTTAGATCCAGCAATGTGGAGTTTCACAGCATTTTGCAATTGATAGTAAGGCTCATTTAAATGTAGTGTTTCCTAGAAAGTGGATTGGTAGAGACGGCGCAATAGAGTGACCCTCTAGTTCTTCTGACTTGACGCCACTAGTTTACTTCTTATGGGGATACTTTAAGTGGAAAAGTATGTTGACAGACTGGGCATTATTAAAAATTTTGAATTGGGAAGTATCTCTGTATCTTAGGAAAATAACAGTTAACAAAAAAATTCAAATGACAAATTTAAATTAAATGATCAAATAGCAAACTGTTCATTTCTTGATAATATGCAAGGTGGCCGAGAACTTACTTGCTCAACTAATCCTATTTTTAAATCTTCTATATTGCCCGCTATATTAACATATACTTTCAACTTCAAGAACCTCCATAAGAAATAATTTAGTGGTGTCATGTCAGGAGCGCCACCTCTGTCAACCCACTTGTCAGGGAGCACTGCATTTAAATGAGCCCTAACTTGAACTGTAAAATGAGGTGAAACTCCATCTTGCTGGCTTAGAATACATTCGTGTTATGATATTTCAAATGTAATTTTCTCACTGACTAATTATCCCAGTCAATAAACGTTCAATAAGGGGGTCTAGAGGGAAATGCCGAGGTCACAATTTTTGACTTGGGGGCTGTGTTTGGACTATTTAGGAGGTAAACATACCAAAAGTCCCCGAACGTAGGAAGTGGAGGGATGCAGGGGGGCACGAAAAAGGTCCCGGTTATTGGTTTTTCGCTCATATCTCGAAAACGGTTAGCCCTAACCAAAAGGTGGCTATATGCAAAATTAAAACTGACTAAATTTTCTACAATAATGCTTCTATTAATTTTTTTCGTATCTGCCATGGTTCGGTAATGAATTGTATATCTTTTGACTGCATTCTAACTTTATTATAAATTGAAAATAAATTTTAATAATCATCGTAGAAAATAATTTCTTGTACAGATATCCGTTTCACAGCAGACTGAACTGAAATATCGAATAAAAAATGTCTTTGCATCTGTGTGTGTGTGTGTGCGTATATATCTATGTGTGCGTGTATACCGTTTGTTGTAAAAACGATAACTTACGACTTAAAATATTTGATTTCAATTTGGAACATATGTAAAACAGCATATTACCATAATCCCTATTAAAATTGGGCCATATCTGTAATACATTGTGATAACCAGAAGCCTACAAACTCTCATACGTAAAATATGTTTCATTTTAATTTCAGAGCAAAATATTACTAAGCATACAAAAATAAGATTTATAAGATTTCTAAACCGCAATATACCGGGTGTATGTTAGGCAAACCAACTTTATTTAAATGAGATGGATATATCAGTGTTATCCTAAAATATGGAACATGGTATTTTCAATAACATTATTATGAAGTGAGTATTGTAGGCCTCTGGTTATTACCATGTTATTACAAATATGGCCCAATTTCAATAGGGATTATTCTAATATGCTGTTTTACATATGTTCCAAATTGTAATCAAATATTTTAAAAGTTTAACAGAAGTTATTGTCTTTAGTTTCCATTACGTCGCTGTGTCGCTACTTGTACTTGAATCATACGACGGCTGCGCAAATCTGCATCTTGCCCGACTATCACTACCTTCGAGCATATAGGCGAAAATAGATCAATTTTACAACAATTCGTATATTTGTTTTCAACGCATATGGGCAATGGACACGAGAGGCGTAGTAAATACCCACAAAACACAATAGAACACGAAGGTAAACAATACGCAAATTATACTAAACGCCATATTAGAGAGCATCCCCTACCGAACACATTATTTAGTACCAGTCAAGAGAATCGGGGATTAATAATTTCTTGCTTATAGTTGTGGACCGAACAAACAAACAGCCGTTTAACGATCTCTATTTTCCTCTATATCCTCGAAGATCACTACTTTCTGCTTTCAGTTGTCACGCCATTGTTGTTTACAATACGTTTGCATATTTGTAAATAACATGAGTTTCCAATAAAATTGACAAGAAATGACGCTGTTCTGTTGAATATTAAAAACTGTGATGTGTTGTACTAACACGAGGACGTGAAAATGCATATTGATTTGTAAAGAACGTGGCTCCCAAGAAATTGACTAAAAACGACTGTCGTATTATTGAATTTTAAAGACTGATGGGTTCGACGTGTTGTGTTTCTACTTCTAAAGGACGTAAAAATGAATATCATTTAATTGTATTACAGGTATTTTGATACATTAGTTACTTTAACACTTTACTTATTTCAACGCAGCTTCAACATCTCAATACTTTTGTACCAACCCCGTCTGTATCAAAAAGGCGGGAATACAGCGCTGTTTGCGACGTAATGTTTGCCGTTTGAAAAAATACTGAGTATCCTATCTATATATAATATATAAGTCTTTAATCTATGGATTTTTATTAGTAACATTGAAAATTAATGTATTCGCTACATAGGGACTACAGTGTATAACAAAGTAGTACCTAATAAGTTGTCACATGCAGTGCTAATCAGCCAATACCTCATTACACGAAATAAATATATCAAAAATAATTTATTTTTAAATCACTTTATTACCATATTATTATTATTGTTTTTGATAATTTCAGGTTATAAAGAGACTGCATTTGCACATGCCATAGCATCTGCCGGAGTGGCCATATCCATTGCCAGAAGCTGCAGCTCTGGACTTCTCATGAACTGTGGTTGTGACTCAAGGATGTACAAAATGAGGATGCCTCGCTCCATAACAAGTTCCATGTCTCACACGGCGTGGAAATGGGGCGGCTGCTCTCACAACATCCATTACGGCATAAAGTTCTCCAAGATGTTCCTAGATTCAAGAGAAAAGGCTGAAGATATCCATTCCAAAATTAATTTACACAATAATCAAGTGGGGAGAATGGTGTGTATTTACTTACTAATTTCATTTCTAATAGACAAAACGTCATCGAACTACTTGTGATATGTAAAAGTGCAGAAAAGTGTAACAAATTTTTATTTCGTAGACTTAAATATCAATAAAGGCGATTTATTATTATTATTATTATTATTAATATGTAGTGTATGAAAATACCTCCAATTAAAAATAATAATTTTAGTAACATACATAGTTTCCCAGACGAATCGAGTATAGACATCATAAAAAATTTTGCGTACTGCGGACTTTTTTTGTGGAAGTTGTTTAAGAGGGCATAATAAGCAAGCACAGGAAACTACACCCTGCTACACCATGTGCGTCCCCTAATTTTACTTATATGTCCATATGGGTTTCCCTATTGCCCGTAGAGCTCTTTACCAAGTTACACTTTTTCATTCATCCCTCCTCTACATAATATATATATATTACGCATTTGCCGTAGGACAAACGGTTTTGGCTGTACGAGGCCGTAAAGGTCACGCTGTCCGAATTTGGGGGTCTTCTGTACAGGACAAACGGCTATTATTTCCAATCTACAATACTACACATACTAATGCCCTTAAGGAGGGATGATGATTTGTGAAAAAACTTTTTCATCGAATACCGCGCGGTTTTCATGATACGGAATGTTGAAATTTTGAAAACCCCTTTTTTAAAAAAAAAAGTGAACCTACTTTTTTTAGCTCATTTTTCTTTGATGCATGTACGATCCTAATCTAAGAAAATTTACGTTGGTTTCATTTTAATACAATCATTGGTTTAGGAGCTAGACAGCAAAATATGCCAAAAATGGCTATTTTGGTATTGTTGCATTCAAAAAACCAAAACCAGTATAATTCTGGTAAGTGTTTTTGTTTATCCTAAAAGTCCAATTTATTGCGCATAGAAAATGCGTTTTTGTATTTAAGTAGGATCAACACTTGTGTAATAACGATTTATGTCATGTGTTCTCCAGTCTCCTTTTTCACAATTTTTTTTGCGGCCTTATGGTTCATAGTAGGGCAGAAAGCATTATACACGTGGATAGGGCACATAATAGGGTGTTAAAATGAGTCTCTTGTTAAAATGCGATAGGACGTACCGTTTTCGAGTAAAACGCACTTGTTTGGTTATGTTTGCTTTGAGTTTTCATTGTATTCTGAATTTGATCTGATAAATAAATTCTACATTTTGGTGTTTTCTTTCTTAGGAGTTTGTTTTCTTAAATTATTTTCCGATGAAATGGACATATAATAGTTGTTTCTTGAGGAAGGTAAAATTACTGTGTGTTGTTATAGACACAAAATAAGTCGCTATGATGATTCGAAACAAGCGTGAACCTTCGAATAAGGGAGTGAGAACCCCCTATTCCGTCAGAGTCTCTTCATTTTTTCATTAGCAATGTCCCTCATAAACAGAAAAAGCAAGAAGTGACACATAGTTTTATTTTTTCGTAGTCAGCGGTGAGTATTTACTAGTCAGTCGATGAAAAGTGTGATCTAAAATATTTTTTTGCAAACAACTGCGTTTTACTTGAAAACGATACGTCCTATCGCATTTTAATAAGAGATCCATTTTAACACCCTAATATGTGCCCTGTTCAGGTATACATTGCTTTCTGCCCTACTATGAACCATAAGGCCGAAAAAAAAATGTGAGAAAGGAGACTGGAGAACACATGACATAAATCGTTATTACACAATAAGTATTGATCCTATTTAAATACAAAAACATATTTTCTATGCGCAATGAATTGGACTTTTAGGATAAACAAAAACACTTACCAGAATTATACTGGTTTTGGTTTTTTTAATGCAACAATACCAAAATAGCCATTTTTGGCATATTTTGCTCTCTAGCTCCTAAACCAACGAATGTATTAAAATGAAAATATTAGGGTCGTACATACATGAAAAAAAAATGAGCGAAAAAAAGTAGGTTCACTTTTTTTAAAAA
Organism: Rutpela maculata; assembly: GCA_936432065.2. NCBI lineage: Eukaryota > Metazoa > Arthropoda > Insecta > Coleoptera > Cerambycidae > Rutpela > Rutpela maculata. The sequence goes on along the minus strand of OW386287.2, from coordinate 85,613,806 downwards.
AAGGGGTTTTCAAAATTTCAACATCCCGTATCATGGAAGCCGCGCGGTGTTCGATGAAAGTTTTTTCACAAATCATCATCCCTCCTTAAGAGCATTAGTATGTGTAGTATTGTAGATTGGAAATAATAGCCGTTTGTCCTGTACAGAAAACCCCCAAATTCGGACAGCGCAACCTTTCCGGCCTTGTACAGCCAAAACCGTTTGTCCTACGGCAAATATGTAATGTATATATTATGTAGAAGAGGGATGAATCTTCAAAAAGTGTAACTTGGTAAAGAGCCTTACGGGCAATAGGGAAAAAGATATGGGCACATAAGTAAAATTTCAAAGTTTCAAACCCTAAAAGTAAGTGACGCACATGGTGTAGCAAGGTGTAGTTTTCTGTGCTTGCTTATTATGCCCTCTTAAACAACTTCCACCAAAAAAAAGTCCGCAGTACGCAAAATTTTTTATTATGTCTAATTCGATTGGAGTAGTAATATTCCGAGACCGTACAGTTTTGGTCAATTTTCTTCCCACTATTCACCATTAAACTTAAATCTTGACGAAGGTCTTTTCAATCATAACTTCCAAACTACTGTATCCATTTAATAAAATTCTGGCGGTATATTAGTCTAGTGTTTGACGGTTTTCCGCTCAGAATTTTTCCTGATGAATCCGATTGATGTGAAATTTGGACAGTAACTATACTAGGGAATGGCTCAAGGAAAGTTATATAGTGCCAATGTGTGCTTTTACTCTGGGGATGCATGCCTTCTCTGGGGGTGGAAATTATTGGATTCAAAATAATCGAAGAATTCGACATCTAGAGGAATAAATTCTATGCAAAAAATAGTATATGATGCTTTTCCGATGACTCGATACTTTTTGAGTTATTCGTGATTGAAAATGTTGATTTTTCATCTAAAAAATGCATGTTTTAGAACGATTTTTCACGAATAACTCGAAAACCTTACGTTTTATCAAAAAAAATATTATAAGCAAAAAATGAAGCTAATAAAATAGCAAATCGATTGTTTTTTTTTATTATTTCTGTAGTTGCAATAAGAACCGAGTTATGGCTCGTTGAAGGTGACTTTTTGTTCGAAGTTTGACCAGTTTGGGATGCCTAGTTTTGAAGAAAAATTAACTTGCAATGTTTGTATGTATGTATGTTTAGGTCAAATCTTGCAATCAAAATGTCGGCTATTTCTAATTAAGCTAGAGCTTTGAAATTTGGTACACGTGTATAAGTCCGGTGACAATGCAACATAGTATAGCCATTATCGATCTAAATCCAATATGGCGTATGTTCCAAGATGGCGGATCGGCTTTTTAGTCACAACCCCGATAAAAAATGTTACATCATTCTAAATTCAATATGGCGGACGTCCCAATCTGGCGGATCGTCTTTTTCTTCACAACCCCCTTGATATGGGTATCAAATGAAAGGGTTTGACGAGTAAAATACGATAAACTTTGTAACGTCATTCTAAATTCAATATGGCGGACGTCCCAAGCCCAAATGAAAGGGTTTTGTCTATCTGTTTGTCTGTAAAATAAGTAGACTAAAAAGTAAAAAATAAAATTATATGAAAAAATATTTTTAACAAAAAGCTTTTATTTGAAAAAACTGTACTAAAAAGTAAACATATTTTTTTAAAATTCATACACCTGGAAACCAAAAGCTTTGGGGGCGGTCAATTGAACAAAGTAACTATGCTGGAGTGCTATATGACCGCCCGCAAAGCTTTTGGTTTCAAGGTGTATGAATTTTAAAAAAATATGTTTCTTTTCTAGTACAGTTTTTTCAAATAGAAGCTTTTTCTTAAAAATATTTTTTTATATAATTTTATTTCACAATAATTCAAAACTAAAGAATATACGTAAAAAATGTTAGAGTACAAAAATTTAGGTTTTTTTTACTGAAAGTTTTGCTTTTTCTTAGTTCTCTAGAATAAAAATTAATTGAGATATCACCCTTGCAAGTTTGCATTTGAGTGCAAGGACCACCTTCCCCGAGCCCTTTAAACTCAAATATCTCAAAAACGAAGGGTCCAAAGAAGTTCAATTCCCTGAAAAATGGTTTTTGGAGCGATTGGATAGCTTAAAAATTAAGGAAGTTATCGTTGAAAAACCAATCGTATTTTTTTGGTGAAATTTTCGGAGCATATAAATTGTTTTATTCTGGGCAATTTTGGAGCATTTATAAATATATAATGTAAACCCATATGCCTGTATCTGTATATGTACAAGCACAGATCAGGTGGAGATATTTTATAATAGTACTTCAGAGCTGGAAGAAATTTTAGAAGCCGGTAGTTACCGCACAATATTACTGTACGGAGCTGCTAAAGAGATACAGGTTAAAAAATTGAGTCGTGTCGAAGGCTTATCAGCGTTTCTCCAGCGGATGCGCTATGAGTCCCTAAAGTTGGACTTTTTTGTAACGCAACATGCGGAACATGCTCCGGTGACAACTGTCAAAATTGTCCTCCAATTACAGACCAAGAGGAGGAGGTCGATAGTGATGATAGTTCTTTTGATGATCCATAGATTTTCAATAAAAAAACATGCTATTATAATGTACATAAAATTTTTATTTTTGCCCTTTAAACTCATTTCAGTTTTTAATTTTAAGTAAACATGGTAGTTAATTTTGTCACGAGGGCGGTTTGTAAGGGATGAAACGTTGCAATAAATCATAAATTATATTATAAACAGTGACGGGATTTTAATTCATTATTAATGCACCATTAAAACATTTCAAGTTGTTGAAATTTTTTTTTTAATTTCGTCATAAGGGGTAGTTTTAAAGGGTTGAAACGTTGTAACACATCATAAATTATATTCCAGAACATGAAATAATGTTTATTCTATATATTTAAACACGATTTCAATTTGTTTAAATTTTTTGTCAGTCTAAAAAACAAAAGGCACACATCAGGAACAATAAATTTTGAAGAGGGGGTAAAATGATCATAGTTACAAATTTTTTACCGTCAAACACTGTACTATATCCAGTATGTAAGTATCTGTAAATGAGGAATATAGCGTTTTCGTATCTTGTCTTAGAGGCGAAGAGAGTAATACCCCAAACGTATTTTACTTTCAATTGACAAATATTTTTTGCAATTTGCAGTGAAGTTTTTAAATTTCTTATTTCAATTTTCTAAAAAAAGGACCCATATTCGAAACCGATAAAATGACTCCTTTTTAAAAAAATACTGATAAAGGAGGTCAGATATGTTGTTCAAATTTTGTGTATAAGTACACTATAATAACTGATTCCAATGCCCGATCGAATACACATTGCAACATGATCTCTTGTTAGCTGTTGTTGGCAAATTTGATATCGGAGAAAATGAAAGGAGATAAAAGTTAATTCAGTCTTCTTAGACAATATCTATACGACAGTTATTACTGTAGTCCAACAACATGTATGGCGACTTTACACTTAGCTGTCACCTGGCGGAAGATTTCGAAATTAGATTATGAGTTGCTCTTGTACACCTGAAGACACTGAATATGAAGACGTGTCGAAAGGGTAAACAAAAGGTATGTTAGGTGAAGTATCAATGCCATATATAAAACGAAATCGCATAATATTACAATTTCCCATAAGAACGCATGTTAAAATGATTGAAAATTCCGAACTAGTTTTCTCTTCAATTATGTAGACGAAAAAACCGATAATTTGCAGGTTGTCTTAGAAACACATAAACATTAGTTTAACCAAATTTCGTTCAATTTTGTGTTAAAAAATATCTCTTCCGTACATCCTTAAATCTTGACGAAGGCATTTTCAATCATAACTTTCAAACTACTACTATGTCCATTGTAATAAAGTTGCTAATATAGTTAGGTCAGGACTTTGGAACACTAATTTTTCGAAAACCAATCAAAACAATTTGTGAGTGTTTTGAAGTACTTATCTAACTAGGTATAATACCTAAACAATATTTTCTAATCACGATGAAAGCAAGTAAATAAGAAATAATTAATTGTATAAATTAATCAAGAATAAACTTGCAAATAATGAATGAATATTTCTATACTTTGATGAGAACTAACGAATTTGAAAAACCACACTTTTCACAAAACTTTTCTACAGTTAAAATATAATGTAAGGTTCAATAATAACTGTTGTGAATGCATAATATCTAAATAATATTTTCTGTTCAATCCAAACTTCAACATTATATGTTTTGTCAAATACCTCCTGAACAACCAGGCATTGTTAAAGGATGTATTCTTGGCTGTGTTATGTCTGTTCCGTCACCAATCGTCCTCAACGTGTTGTAAAACACAGATGATTTTTGTATTCATGGGGTAATACTTACCAACTGAAAAACATATTTGGTAGAAATACCAACTGCAAAAAACGTGAAAAAAAATTGAAAAATTGTAAACGTCAAATTTGACCAACAGTAAATACATGATAGCCCAGTCAATGAACGTTCAATAAGGGGGTCTAGAGGGAAATGCCGAGATCGCAATTTTTGACTTGAAGGCTGTGTTTGGACTATTTAGGAGATAAACATACCAAAAGTCCCCGAAGAAAATCCCGGTTTTTGGTTTTTCGCTCGTATTTCGAAAACGAATCAAAAAGTGGCTATATGCAAAATTAAAGCTGACTAAATTTTCTACAATAATGTTTCTATTAATTTTTTTCGTATCTGTTATGGTTCAGTAATGAATTGTATATCTGTTGACTGTATTCTAACTTTATTATAAATTTATTATAAATTGAAAATTTATTTTAATAATCGTCGTAGAAAAAAATTTCTTGTACAGATATCCGCTTCACAGCAGACTGAACTGAAATATCCAATAAAAATGTCTTTGCGTCTGCAAGTGTGTGTGTGTGTGTGTGTGTGTGTGTGTGCGTATATATCTATGTGTGCGTGTATATCGTTTCTTCTGTTAGTTTTAAAATATTTGATTTCAATTTGGAACATATGTAAAACAGCATATTACCATAATCCCTATTGAAATTGGGCCATATCTGTAATACGCCGTGTAAGAAATGTCAAAAGAAGACCTAATCGTTCATAGATATTAGTCGGGGAGCCCTCCCTAGCTGTACGTACACCCCCCTCCCACCCCCCGATCCTTGAGGACATTTTAAGATGGTATGGCAGTAAAGAAACTAATAGTTTAAATGATTAGGTGATATATCAGTGTTATCCTAAAATATGGAACGTGGTATTTTTAATAACATTATTATGAAGTGAGAGGGGCCTCTGGATTATCACGATGTATTACAGATATGGCCCAATTTCAATAGAGATTATTGTAATATGCTGTTTTACATTTGTTCCAAATTTGCAATCAAATATTTTAAGTCTAACAGAAGTTATCGTGTTTACAAGAAGCAGTATACACGCACACATAGATATACATGCACACACACACTTACAGACATTTTTTATTCGATGTTTCAGTTCAGTCTGCTGTGAAACGGATATTTGTACAAGAAATTTTTTTCTACGATGACTATTAAAATTTATTTTCAATTTATAATAAATTTAAAATAAAGTTAGAATACAGTCAATAGATATACAATTCATTACTGAACCATGGCAGATACGAAAAAAAATAATAAAAACATTATTGTAGAAAATTTAGTCAGCTTTAATTTTGCATATAGCCACTTTTTGATTAGGGCTAACCGTCTTCGAGATATGAGCGAAAAACCAAAAAATAAAAGGACCTTCTTCGTGCCCCCCTGCATCCCCTCCACCTCCTACGTTCGGGGACTTTTGGTATGTTTACCTCCTAAATAGTTCAAATACAGCCCTCTAGTCAAAAATTGTGATCTCAGCATTTCCCTCTAGAAACCATTCATTGACTGGACTATGATAAATGACTTTTGTTCCTTATTATCAACTTGTCTAATTTTGTTTATTAAGAATATGATTTTTGTTTCTCCCATTATTTAAAAGTACTATGTATCCCCATGTATCCCCAGTTTGTATTTTAACCTACTGAATCCGATGTCAGAATTATCAGATTGGTTCGTTTTTCACTCCTAACCTCAGAAAACACCTCCAAAATAAAAAAAGTGGTCTGACCGGCGGACCATATCAGTGTATCCTTATGTGCTTTAACCCACTGAATCCGAATCCCATGTCAGAATTGCCAAATTGGTTCGTTTTTCACCCCTGACCCCAGAAAAGCACCCCCTCCCCCAAAAAATGATCTGCCTGGCGGACCATACTAAGGTATTGTCAGAATTGTAAGATTAGCTCGTTTTCACACCAAACCCCAAAAAACACCCCCAAAACAAAAAAGTGGTCTGCCGGCGGACCATACCAGTATATCCTTACCAAATACATAAGGATATACTGGTACGGTCCGCCGGGCAGGTCACTTTGGGGAGGGGGTGTTTTTTGGGGGTTAAGGGGGAAAACGAGCCAATTTGAACATTGTAACTTCGGATTCGGTTTTAGCAGGTCCAAATATATAAGGATACACTGGTATGGTCCACCGGACAGACCAATTTTTGCTTTGGAAGTGTTTCTTGGGTGTGAAAAACGAGCCACTCTGACAATTCTGACTTCTAATTCGGATTCAACAGGTCAAAATACATAAGGTTACACTGGTATAGTTCGCCGGACAGACCACTTTCTTTTTGTTTTGGGCAGAGCTGGGCAAATATGTACTTACAAATACCTCATAAGTATTTAAATACTAGAAAGTATTTAAATACCGAGTATTCAAATACTTCTTGTAGCAAGTATTTGTATTTATACTTGCAAATACTTTATCTGAAATATTTACTACTTAGTATTTGTTAAAATGATCCTAAAGGTATTTATAAATACTTAAACTATTTAAATAACTGGGAAGTATTTAAATACTTCTTAAAAGTATTTAAATCCTTTTCTGACAGTATTTAAATACTTTCTCTAAGTATTTGAATCTCAAAAGTATTTAAATAAATACAGCAAATGTAATCAAATACAACAGGGAGACAGGCAAATACTCGTCAAGAATCAAGACATGTACTATACTATCTAGTTAATAAATACATTTCATCATTCAGTCTTCAGTCATTCACGTCTTAATTCCCAGAAAGTTGGTTGAGAGCAGACATAAACAGTAAGTGTTACTATTATAGTTTGGTCCATCGATAATCCAGCTATACAAAAAAAAGCTCGCAAAAAAACGTAAAGGCTACCGACCATGTATCAATTTCAGTCTATTTACATAAAAGGCCATAAAAGTGTTCGGCTTCTTTTCTTATCATCACAAAAAAATGGTCACATATTTCCTAACAACAATGTCACTTCCACTGAATATGATTGGTTGAAATTTTCTCCACTGGAATTATGATAGTTTGTAATAACTATGAAGCCAACGTGGACGTTGCGAGCTTTTTTATATCGCTGAATTACATTTGGAACACACTATAACTATTAACGTATATGTTTTGTGATTGTGACAGAGAACAGTTGAACTAGTACCATAGTCTCTGTGCTTTATTTGGGTATTTGCAGAAGACGCAAAGGTCTAGCTCTATGGATAAGTAAAGTCCAATACCCAACTAGAACTGATTAAGTATAGAGGTATTAAAATAGTGTCGTAGAAGTTCATGAAAGTCATGAAACCTAAAATTTTAACATCTCAAATACTCAAATAGTATATAATATAATAAGAATAATGATAATAATAAATCTTTATTGATTTCTACAAAAATAGAAAATATAATTTGGCGAAGCTTAGCCATTAACGGCCATTTAAAATATTTCAGTGTCATCAAAATATTTAAATATTCAGAAAGTATTTAAATATTTAGTTTAAACTATTTAATTACTTTTGTTATTTATTATTTAAATACTTTTATCTTTTGAAAATACTTAATATTTAAATACTTTCAATTTTCTGAAAGTATTTAATATTTAATATTTAAATACTTTTTCAAAGTATTTGCCCAGCTTTGGTTTTGGGTTTGTTTTTTTTTGGGATTAGACGTGAAAAAAGAGCCAATCTGACAATTCTGACTTCTGATTCGGTTTCAGCGGATCTAAATACTTAAGAATACACTGGTATGATCCGCCGGACAGATCATTTTTTTGGAGGTGTGTTTTTTGGGGTTAGGCCAATTTGTCAATTCTAACTTCGAACTCGGAATCGACAGGTCATGTTACATAAGGATACACTGGTATAGTCCGCCGGACAAACCACTTTCTATTTGTTTTGGGGATGTTTTTTGGGGTTGGGGGTGAAGGACGAGCCAATATGATAATTCTGAGTTCAGTTTCAGCAGGTCCAAATACATAATGATATACTGGTTTGGTCCGCCGGACAGACCATTTTTTTGGGGGGTGTTTTTTGGAGTTGGGGGTGAAAAACGAGCCAATCTGACAATTCTGACTTCGGATTCGGTTTCAGCGGATCTAAATACATAGGAATACACTGGTCTGGTCTGCCGGACCAGACCGTGAACTAATTTTTAATTGATAACACCGGCGATTCCGCCAAATCTTCGAATATGCTCGTAATATAAAAAAATATTTCCAACTTTTGGTCACCTTACACTAGATGTAACTAGATAAATTTAGTGTAAGACTACCGCCGGACCATAGGCTACAGTTTGCAGTATGTTTGACAGAAGAAGCTTAAGCTACGCCAGAGTAATCATTGAACAAATATAAAGAGAAACATACATGCGGGTCGAATTGAGACATCCTCCGTTTTTATGTATTATGAAGTCGGTTAAAAAACACTGATAACTAACCTCCTATCTGTATGATGTATATTTTGGAAAAGCATTGATTATTTCTGGACTGCTTACTGCATTTCAATAACGTGATGTATATGTGTATTTACAACTGATGCATGTAATCTTCCAGAGATAAATTGATTTGATTGATTGATTTATGAGAGGTAAATTCTATTGGAATGATGACAACAATATAAATCAGTGACAATTAATGTAAATCAATAATAACACACAATACAAATAAAATAGCATAATGCAAACTTCAATTTGCAGCATGACGGAATAAATAAATCAGTTGTCACTAATGACAATAATCACATTATCACACATTATAAAGATCTTCATTGTTTAAGGCCAATATATCTCCAGTTTAAAATAACTTTTAAACTGCTAATCCTACAACAATAATTTTCAGTTACTGATTTTACACATAATTCTTGAACAAAATATTACAGAAAGTAATAAAATTTATTTATGTAGAATGTTTATTCTAAATATATGTATTCGCTAATTTCTTATTCTGAATATATTCTGTCTATACGGTTATTGACTCACTTCGTACATAGAAAGTCTAAAATATTTGAATTTGCTTAATACCTGTGATGGTATATGTCTATTTATAGGAATTTTACATAAAGTCCACTGTGTGTCACAACAAATAAAGATCGACAATGAAACCACACGTTTACAAACATTTTGCCATGAAATTAATTAAATTCAAAAATATATCTGTTTGTTCAAAAAATCTACTTGTTGAAGACTCGAATACGTTTATAAATTCTTTTTGTGTAAAATATTGCTTTCGTTTATGCATATTAGTTTGGGAAAGAAATCTGGATACTCTGTGAATCTTAAGGATGGGATTTTGGAGAGTGAGAGGGAAATATGTTTCGATTTATTATAATAGTATATTATTATATGAGCGATTATGATAGCCATTATTCACGAAGATGACGTTTGAGCCCACGAGCCGTAAGCGAGTGTCGCAAATCATCTGAGTGAATAATGGCCATAATCGCGAATGTAATACTATGCTTTCTCTACACCTATTAAACAAATAAATTAGACTGAAAATTGATAGCATTAATCGGTACCTATTCGTAATAAGTCGAAAACGTAAACAAACAATATGGCGGTATGACGGTACACTTGTCACTGTCACGCGAGTTGATTGTCAGCCGCAGCAGCAAGAGTTGATCGCGGTCGATTTCAAATATCATTGAATCAGCGAAACAATGATTTTTGAATTTGTGTTTGTGATTGGCCGGATGCAGTGAATTATGAATCGATAATTCACTACAGTGAATTGTGAGTACGATTTTTCAACAAAAATGCTAATAATTGTCATATAATTAAATAGGTAGAAAAATATTTATAAAACCAAACATAGTGTAATATTTAAAATTGTTTTTTTCTACGATTGTGTTGAAAGTCAAATTTTCTAACTTCAAAATGAGTGCAGAAAGTCACTTTGCCACACGCCTCGATGACATCTTCACAAATTTAGAATTTTGAAAGACTTTAAAGGAAACAACTTCACAACAGTAGAAAAAGTAGTATGTAACACACATGTGGCAAGCCTCATCGCAAAACTTGTACTTTCATGTATCGTTTTGCAATGAAGCCCTTGCCACACTTGTATTAAAATGTACTATTAGATACTTGCTATTGTTCTAACGAATACAACTATGTATATTTTTATTGTAAATTTCTGTTGTACTTGAATATCATAGTTTGTCAATGAAAATAGTTCCTAAAAGAGCATGGCATTTAACTAAATACAAAAGGGCATAGCAGGATAAGCATGTAAAATCTGCCCCCAAACAAAATTTTGTTTGTTATAAACTATTTAAATGATTTTCCCAAAATTTCAAGCCTGCAGCCGCCATATTGGAGGAGTGGGGGGATTTTTGATTTTGGTTTTTTAAAATTCTCTCGGATACCGTTGTACGAAACAATCCGAAAAAATTCACAGTTGTTACTTACATGTTGGACTATTTATCCAATTTCTTTCATAATTTTCAAATGCAAATTTCGTATGCAAAAAAAATTTGCAAATTTTTGCATACAATTTTTTGTCAGTTTAAGAAATAAGGCCACTCTGAATTTTTCATCGTAAATTACTCATTTATCAAGGCCTTTTCTCAAATTATTTTCATATTTTTAAAAAATGTGGAAGATAGTTAAAAAAACGAAAAACTGTATCACCGACCATTCTCTTATACGCGCCTCACTATCATTTGGACGCATTCTTGTTAACAAATATACAATATACAATAATTGAATATATGCTAACTGGAGAATCCTTATTCCAAAATACGAAGATTTAACTTGAAACACTTGGAAAAAATGTGCTTCCTTACTGAGAGGGTGTCAAAGTTTTTTTTTTTGCAATACTTCAACCACCTCTTGACCGATCTTCTCCCAATTTGGTAAGGAAACATTTTTTAAGCTAAGAAACAATAATTTATGTATTACATCATGCCAGCCCTGGAGGACGCCTCATGAGCTATATCTTATGATGAATTTTTTTTCTCTTTTTTTTACGAAACAGTGGCACTTTTGACTAGAAAATCTTATGCAGGAGTCATTTTTACATAAAAAAATGTACGCTTGATAGAACTTGATAATTCCAACCGTTTTCGAGAAAACTGCCGCATAGATTTCAAAAATTCTTTGAAAACAAGCTCAATTTGAAGAGGAAAAATTGTATTTATTAAAAAGTGTGCTTTGGTGACGTCTTAGTTCTATAATTTACGTAAAATTTCATTAGTTTGACATTTTGACAGAACTAATACATCACCAGAGCACACTTTTCAATAAATACAATTTTTCCTTTTCAAATTGGGTTTGTTTCCAAAGAATTTTTGAGACCTATGCGGCAGTTTTCTCGAAAACGGTTGGAATTATCAAGTTCTATCAAGTGTACCTTTTTTACGTAGAAAGGGCTCCTGCATAAGATTTTCTAGTCTAGTCAAAAGTGCCACTACGTTTCGTAAAAAGAAAAAGAAAAAATATTCATAATCAGGTATAGCTCATGAGTCGCCCTCCACGGGCTAGCGTGATGTAATACATAAATTATTGTTTCTTAGCTTAAAAAATGTTTCCTTACCAAATTGGGAGAAGATCGGTCAGAAGGTAGTTGAGATACTGCATAAAAAAAGAAGAAAAAAAAATTTACAACTTGTATCTCAGTAAGGAGGCACATTTTGTCTAAGTGTTTCAGGTTAAATCTTCATATTTTGGACTAAGGATTCTCCAGTTAGTGTATGTCGAATTATTAATGAAACATCCTGTATATTTGTTAACAAGAATGCGTCCAAATGATAGTGAGGCGCGTATAAGAGAATGGTCGGTAAAACAGTTTTTCGTTTTTTTAACTATCTTCCAGATTTTTTAAAAATATGAAAATAATTTGAGAATAGGCCTTGATAAATGAGTAATTTACGATTAAAAATTCAGAGTGGCCTTCTTTCTTAAAGTGCCAAAAAATTGTATGCAAAAATTTGCAATTTTTTTTTTGCATACGAAATTTGCATTTAAAAATTATGAAAAAATTGTCGGATTTTTTTCGTACAACGGTATCCGAGAAAATTTTAAAGAACGAAAATCAAACCCCCCCCACTCCTCCTGCAGGCTTGAAATTTTGGGGAACTCATATTTAGGGTAAGCCCCTTCAAATAGTTATTAACAAACAAAATTTTGTTTGGGGGCAGATTTTACATACTTATCCTGCTATTAGGCTATTGTCTATGTACAAAAAAAGAGGGTTGAAAGAAACTAAAACGTTATGTTCAATTGACCCCAAGATATGAAAAAACCGCGGAGTGCTACCATTTAAAGTGGTGCGTTTTTGAGATCGAAGTAAAAAGGGCCACTTTTCATATTTTTTTTTGCTCGAAAACTATGAATTTTTTCTATAAACACGTCAATAGAGAAGTGTATAGAGAATTAAATTTCCAATCGAAATGGCACCTTCAGAAGTCAAAATTTTTTTTTTAACAAAAATACGTCCAAGAACCAAACCAAAAAAAGCGAAAAAATGCAATTTTTTATTTTAGCCTGTAACTATTTTTCGGGTACATTTAGGCATATACATTGCTGCATAACAAAAAAAGCTGGCGTTTTACCCGTTAAAATGAGATTTTGTAAACAGTTTTACGATTAATAGTGACCGAGATATAGCGTTTCAAAGTCGGCAACTTTTAACTTTTTTTCTAATTTTTACTATTTTTTTTCAAATTTCGTCCTGTAACTTTTTTCTGAGTGAATTTAGACATTATTATATTAAAGTGAAATCTGACTTTACGCCCGTTGAAATGGTGGCTGGTAAAAGTCTCTACGACAAATAGAAACCTAGATACAGCGTTTCGAAGAGTGTAACTTTCTTCCAATTTTTACGTTCTTTTTTAAATTTCGGCCTATAACTTATTTGTCAAATGCTTTAAGTACAGATATTGCTACACTGAATGACCTCGCAGCATTCTTGTTTAAATGGTCTGCAATAGAAGTTTAACCCATCTTAAAGTATTGTTTTTCCTCCTTATTATCCTTATTCTTTCCAAAATCCAAGTAGCAAAAGACAATGTTGTCGTTGATGCGGATACACTATTTAGAAGGATGCTGTTATTCAAACCAACTGATTCAGAACTGGAAGAGTATTTTGATTTTGAATTATCTCCATATTCAATGTCAATCGTTCAAGAGGGAATCATGAGAAAAAATAAAAAATCGGATCTTTATGATCTTTTCGAACCTATAAATGATGTTTCTCTCTCTAACATTTATTACATTATCGATGGTGGATTTTTATTGCACAAAATAGTTTGGAATACCAACGATACATTTGAAGAAATCAGTAAAAAATATATTCAACACTTAAAACATTTTTACACGAATTGCACTGTTGTGTTTACGATAATACAGGTATAAAATCTGCAGAAAGATTACGCCGAACCAAGCAAGTTGGGCCAGGAGTTCAGATTAACAATTACTCAAAGCCATTATCAAAACCTGATAAATTTTTGGCAAATGAAAATAATAAAAAAAAATTTATTTCATATTTAATTCAAAAATTTGAAGAAAATAATATTGAGACTGGGCAAGCTGAAGAGGATGCAGACGTACTAATTGTAAATACTGCAAAAGATAAGGCATCCCAATCAGAAAATGTTGTTATAGTTGGTCAAGATGTCGATCTTCTTATTATCCTATCATTATTACCAGAAGAAAATGAAGATATATATTTTTTTAAACCTAGTATAGGAAATGTAACTGCCAAATTATATAACCATAATAGTTTCAAATTTAGTCATCTACAAAAATACCTTGGCTTCGTCCATGCATTCAGTGGCTGTGATACAACCTCTTCCTTTTTTGTATTGGTAAAAAGAAATTCTTGAATTTCATTAATAAGAATATTTTGCTTTTGTCCAGCAGCCATCGATTCTGCTTCTGAATGTATTGTAACATTACTATACGGTATGAAAAATGATGGCCAAAGCACCGCTATAAGTTATTTCAGAAGTACTCAACAGGTGCGAAATTCTCATTGTCCCGATTGCCTCCAACAACTGATGCTGCTTAACATCATGGTTTAAGAACTTTCTTGCAAATGCAACATTGGAAAGGAAATATTGTAAATCCTCTCATCTGGGGTTGGAAAAGTTCAGAAAATGGACTAGTACCAATTTTGACAACTAAACCTCCCGCACCACAAGTTTTGCTGAAAAAAATAGCCTGTAAATGCACCAAAGGATGCAGAGGAAACTGTGGTTGCAGGAAATTGGGAATTAATTGCTTCATTTTTTGCAAAGAATGTATGGGAATGAACTGTGAAAACGCTGATGTACCTCAAATAACGGAAGACGATGTTTACATAGATGCCGATGAAGAAATCGACTTTGATTTTGAAAATATGTCAAATCCAGCATTTGGATGATTTCATAATGTAAGTTATTAATCTAAGCTATTTGAACAAAAAAAAACACATGATATAATAAAGTTCAGAAGTGGAAAAATGTAAAAAGTTATTTTTTAAGTACAATAATCTACTATATCTAGACTGAATCTTGGTTACTATTGATCACATAAACTTCAATTGCATACCATTTAAACAATAATGCTGCGAGTACATTCCATGTAGCAATATCTGTATTTAACAAATAAGTTATAGACCGAAATTTAAAAAAGAACGTAAGAATTGGAAGAAAGTTAATAAAAGTAACACTCTTCGAAACGCTGTATCTAGGTTTCTATTTGTCGTACAGACTTTTACAAGCCACCATTTCAACGTGCGTAAAGTCAACTTTCACTTTAATATAATAATGTCTACACCTAAATTCACTCAGAAAAAAGGACGAAATTTGAAAAAAAATAGTAAAAATTAGCAAAAAAAGTTAAAAGTTGCAAACTTTGAAATGCTATATCTGGTCACTATTAATCGTAAAACTGTTTACAAAATCTCATTTTAACGGGTAAAACGCCAGCTTTTTTTGTTATGTAGCAATGTCTATGCCTAAATGTACCCGAAAAATAGTTACAGGATAAAATAAAAAAAAAATAAAAAATTGCATTTTTTCGTTTTTTTTGTTTTGTTTTTTGGGCGTATTTTTGTAAAAAAAAAATTTTTGACTTCTGAAGGTGTCATTTCAATTAGAAATTTAATTCTCTACACACTTTTCTATTGACGTGTTTATAGAAAAAATTCATAGTTTTCGAGAAAAAAAAATATGAAAAGTGAACCTTTTTACTTCGATCTCAAAAACGCACCACTTTAAATGGTAGCACTCCGCGGTTTTTTCATATCTTGAGGTCAATTGAACATAATAAACAATAAAAACCCTTTAACGTTTTAGTTTCTTTCTACAGTACATGGACAATAGACTATATGCCCTTTGTGACAAAACTGTATATGGTTTTATTCCTTTCAAGAATGGGAAGTACCTGAAACTATTTTAAAGATTATATCTTTTATGATTTTTTAAATATTTATAACAAACCGAAAATAAACGCATATTTCCCTCTCGCTCTGCAAAATCCTATTCTTAAGCACGGTTTGTGAAGTACAAATCGTACCTAATGTTTAATTTTAATGTATTTTTAAAACAATAACATCAGGAGATCAACAAAAGACATGATCATGAGCATCCATGAATTTTTTAACAGATGTCTTTGATGAGATTATTACTGCTATAATTTCAGCTGAAAGTTAATTTAATGTTAGGTTAGCAAGGAAATAGGACAAAAATGTGTAACGAACACAAAATGATTTAAGAAATAATGTGTTTCTGTTTATATTTATTGAATAATTTAAGTATTAAATAAAACAAATCTTAACCAGCTGAGATTTGTTCACTTCAATTTAGATCCTAGAGCCTTACTGCTCTTCAAACTACCAAAAACATCGGAGGTAGGTCGCCAGCATTCCCGACGCACGTTTTTTCAGGTTCATATATGACAAAGAACACATTTTGTAGTTAGGGTTGGATGAAAACCAGCATTAGGAAGTTTCCTATTTTAGAAATATCATGTACATTCAACCTCATTTAGTAGTCTTTCAGATAACTAGTCAAACAAAAAAAAAATATCTCGATATCTGAAAAACTCACGAACTTATTCAATTTCTTATTTGAATACTTCGCCTCGGCTGAAGTCCACCGTGACGTCATAATACATAACGCGCTGACTTGCCATGCCGGCGGCCCGCAGTATGTTCCCTTTATTTAGTGTATGTGCTCGATTTTCTGAAATGTCACAAAATGTCACTTTTGATTAGTTCGTGCCGAGCCGAATTTCGCCGTGCAATTTACGATCAGGTTTATCTGGAAGACTTCCACTTTACGTCGCGACATCATACGGCCGTCGCGGTGTTTTTCGAAAAATATGAACGTGCCAAAATTGCATGTTTTAGCAATTTTTTCGGCTCTCAAATGCAAGCTGGCTATGAAACCGCCGGTGCCTGCTAGCGAGTATAAAGGTGCCTGCGCCCGCCCGCTGTTAGCGGAATCATGTATTGTGACGTAATCGAGCCCCAGCTCAGATTATAGCAGCATTTTAAACTTGGAAGGACCATAACTTTTTTATTTATAGAGATAATTTAAAAAAACAATTACAGATATTTTTTATATTTTTACGACTATTTATTACGAGAAAATGAGAAAAATGGAAACTTCCTAATTGCTTATCTCCCATTTATATAGACCGGACCATTAATAATAGGCCACGATTCAAGGGTAGATTCCTTGGACCAAAATATGAGAATATAACCAAACATGCTTTAGTATATCATTGTTGTGGAAAAGATACATGGTGTCAAAGTTGTATTTTTTTTTCTTTTTTTTACAATATCTTAACTACCTCTTGACCGATCTTGGCAAGGAAACATTTTCTAAGCTAAGAAACAATAATTTATGTATTACATCACGCTAACCCGTGGAGGTCCCCTCATGAGCTATACTCGATGATGAAAACCGCTGCCCAAGGAATCACTACTTCCACATCCGGATTTTCTATCCAAGTCACACAACGAAAAAATTTTATATCTGGAAATATTTGTTTATGGAACTTTAATAATATAATATTTGAAATCCTCTACCCCAAAAACCCATAAAACGATACCCCACATCGGTAGTGGGGTGGGGGTGGAGACAGGGGGTGGGAGTGGGGGGTGGATAAAGTAAAAAATATTTTGAGGTTTCTGGCTCTTGTAAGTACACACACTAAATCACATTTTTTTTTCATCCCCTTTAATAATGGGGTGGGTGTGGTAATGGGGGTGGCTAATGCCAAAATTTTTTTTTGAGATCTTAGCTTCTCTTGTTTATACTAAGTATCAATTTTATGAACTCTTACCTGCTTGATTTACCTGTTTACTCCAAATTTACCCCAATTTACCCCCCAACCCTTCGACGGAACAAGATGAAAATATAATTTAGTTCTAGATCTCGTTAAAGTACATATATGTACCAAATTTCAAGTGAATATCTTAAACGGTTCCAGAGTAAACGTGCGCACAAAAAAAGTTACAGACCGACAGACAGACCGACAGACAGACAGAAATTTTTTTTTCGCTCAAACTTGAAATCTCGACGTTTCATGACATTCTAAGCCTATTTGAACAATAAAAGTTTTTTAAAAATTTTTTGTCGTTACTATACTTCCACTGGATGTGGAAGTAATATTTTTTCTCTATTTTTTTACGAAAGGTAGCGGCACTTTTGACTAGAAAATCTCATGCAGGAGTCACTTCTATGTAAAAAAAGGTATACTTTATAGAACTTGAAAATTCCAACAGTTCTCGAGAAAACTGCCGCATAGATCTCAAAAATTCTTTGAAATCAAACCCAATTTGAAAAGGAAAAATTGTATTTATTGAAAAGTGTGCTTTGGTGAGGTCTTAGTTCTGTCATTTACGTACAATTTCTTTAGCTTGACATTTTGACATAAATTATTGTTTCTTAGCTTAAAAAATGTTTCCTTACCAAATTAGGAGAGGATCGGCCAAGAGGTAGGTGAGATATTGCAAAAAAAAGAAAAAAAATTACAATTTTGACACCCTGTATCTTTTTCCACAGCAACAATTTACTAAAGCATATCTGATTATATCCTCATATTTTGATCCAAAGAATCTACCCTTGAAATATGGCCTATTATTAATGGTCCACCCTATAACCGAAATACGAGTTCCATCTGCGATGTTAAAATTAATGTTTTGTGCCTACAAACAAAGTGGTAGAAGATGTGGCTGTGTTAAAGCCAGTTTGCTTGTTCCATCATATGTAAAAATTGCCTAGGACATAGTTGCAGCAACATAGTAGTCACTGATAGATGATGATTCTATGTATTTTCAAATAAAATACATAAAATGTGAGTAGCATAGGCCTACTGTGAAGACCACTTAAAAAACGCACATTATTCATTTTTGAACATTTTAAATTTTATGTCAACTTAGCTGATGAAATACTTAAGTATAATTTCTTTAAAAAAAGCAACTGCATTCAATCTGCCCGTGCCATGAATTTCAAGTCAAAACTATATAGTCTAGGTGCCCGCGTACATAAATGCAATTTATACATATCCTCGTATAACTTCTTGTACGGCATAATTGCGCATAATCTATCACTTTTTTCCTCTGCGAAAATGTTCGTAAACGCAGCGTTCCTCCTCGGCATGAAAAAGATGATTTCCACGCGACTGGAAAATCAGCCAATATATTTTGTCCGACAATTCGAGAATTGGATTCTACATATTTTTATTAAGCAATCTTGAAAAAATCAGCTGGTTATCAATAAATGTTTTAAAGTTATGTTATGTTTAGGGTGGTAGACACCCTTAACGTTCCAAACTTTTTGTCTGATAGTTTGTAGAAATATATAGAATATATATGTAGAATCCAATTCTCAAATTGTCCGACAAAATATATTTACCGATGTTCCAGTTCGACGCGTGGAAATCGTATTTTTCATGCCGAGGAGGAACGCCGCGGTTACGAAAATTTTCGCAGAGGAAAAAAGTGATAGACTAGGTGCAATTATGCCGTACCAGGATATGTATATATTGGATTTATGTACATGGACACCTATACTAATAGCCACTAGACCACCATTCGTTAATAGAAAAATTGTTAATGTCTGTAATATATATTAAAGTTCATTTGCTAAGAGTGCTTCTGTGTGTCATTCATTTACCAGAGATTCACCCATTTGAGTATTGTTGGTAATCGTGTAGTGATTGAAAAAAATTGGGTGATGGTCTGTGCGAGTGGCTATTTTGGAAAATGGACGCCACCCCTGTGATGCTTATAGAAAATGCACTGCATAAGTATGAGAGGTGTCATTTTACATGTTTTTAAGGGTGCTAAATATGTTGAAGACATTAAAAAATATTTTAACAAAAATTGAAATATATAAAACTGAAACCCTGTTAAAAAAACCTATTAATGTCAGATAATTGTTAGTGGATATGGAAATCATTTCACAGGAATGCTACCAATGTTTATTCAGAGAATTTTGAACTAAGAGCACACCATGAGTCATCATCAATTATGTCAAATAATATGAAAAGTGATATTAAAACGATGATGAAGTTCATTACAGATAACAAAAACCCATTTTCAAAAGAACTGAGAAACATTATTACGGAACACATAGTTCAAGATGCCGTAAAAAATATGTTACTTTAGGTCTTCACTAAGAAATGAAGTGTATGAAACATTTAGCAAGGGCCGATTCATTCATTCATAAGAAAGTTAATATTTCAGATACCACCCATAGGACGAATTTACCACCTATTAATAGCCTCCTCACTGAGAAACAGACTGTAAAAACCAAAACACCTAAAAAAAACACACTATGGCTCAACGCACTATTCAAATAGCTAGAGAGAGAGGTTACTCTATTAATGAACTGTTAAGATATGAAATTTTTTTCCTTTTCAATGAAAACGGGTTCTTTATAAAGGCAAACAAGGGCACACTAACCTGAGAACATGAAAAGGTATTAACCGAAACAGATGGCAGTTCAAACTTATCAAATCTTGCAAACTGTTATATTGTGGATTTCATGGCTTGCACTAGAAAGATTTCTCTGAAAGGTTTGAAAACATTTAGAGATTTCTGCGAGGCTATCTGTTCATATGTGTAAAATATTATAGCAAATACAGCAGCAAGAATTGAATTCATATTTGATTCTTGCTTCGATAAGTCGCCAAAGAGTTTCGAACGAATTCGTCGTGGCACGTGTGGATCAATCAACTTTCACTTCACTAAAAATACAACACTTAGTCCTGTACAAAAAGACGAAGAACTACAATTGCCGTGTTAGAGGAGGCAGATCTCCGTATTATGCTCCATATTCAATATGCAACAAACAGAGAGTATCAGAGAGTGATGGTATTATCGAACGATACAGACGTTCTGGTTCTTCTGTTATATCATTGGACTACCTTCAAGAATCTTGGATTGAAAGAATTGTGGATTCGTCTAGGTGTTGCAGCCCGACGCACCAAGTTCCCGTTCATATAATGGCTGAACGAATTGCAATATGCCATCTACTTCTTGTTTTACAGTTCTCAACTGGGTCAGAGTGCACTGGTAAACATGCTGGAATGGTAAGCTCACCCGAAGCATTTCTCACAAACTTCGGAATGCCTGCGAGGGAAGTAATGGAGCAGTCGATACAATTAGCAGAAAAATATTTCGTACAAGTTTTGAAAAAGGGATCAGTTTGTAAAACAATGGACGAATTACGAATGTTTCTTTACGTCATGGGAAAAACATTTCCATAGAAGACCTCCCACCAACCAGTGCATCAATTAGATCACACTTTTAAGGGCCTACTACAACACACATTTACATATAACATGTTTAAATGATGACATCACGCAACTTGATTCTATACAGTTTGGTTACGAAG
The DNA here is from genome assembly GCA_936432065.2 of Rutpela maculata. Taxonomy (NCBI): domain Eukaryota; kingdom Metazoa; phylum Arthropoda; class Insecta; order Coleoptera; family Cerambycidae; genus Rutpela; species Rutpela maculata. Next base: position 85,592,683 of record OW386287.2, on the reverse strand, counting down.
ATTTAGGTGATTGTCTACAGCCCGCACGTGCAACTTTACTGTTTCCTCTCAGCAACGAACTTCTTCCTAGTTACTCATGTCTGAAGTGTGCAAGAGATTTATGTTTATGTTTTTCAAATGGAATATATTGTTGCATTTACTGTAATTGCAGAAGTGTAGCCATTATTGATTGTTGTAATAAGTATTGCAACGTAAAGTATTACGTCTACTGTTTAAAATTATGGATATAAGGAGTCATATATTGTTTTTTGTTATAATTATATTAGTCATGTCATATACTTAGTAATGTCATTGACTTATTCATTTTATGTTACTTCGGGTTTTATAAAACAATGTAAATCTGTTTAATATAGAAATAAAAGATGTTAATTCGTATCTGTCTTGCTACATAATGATTAGTACCCACTTTTCAGTATTTATACTATCGGAAACATGTTCAGCACACTAAAACACGTGTAAAATTATACCTCACATACCTATGCAGTGCATTTTCAATAAGAATCAAAGATGGCGTCGATTTTCCAAAATGGCCATTTGCACAGACCATCACCCATTTTTTTAATCACTGGACAATTACCAACAATATTAATTACGAAAACATTATTTTTAATTTTAAATAATTAATAACTTTTTTATTTACTAATCGTCTATGTCAAAAAACAACAAGGTTCTTCTTCTAGTTAACACTAACTTACTGTCAAGATATCAGTACAATCGAACTTGTTTTTAACTTGTCATGTTTACAAGAAACGTGACGGATGGACAGACAGACACAGACAGACATGCATAATTTGAAAGTTGTTCAGAATTCGTTCACCAACACAAAATTTTTTGTCTACTAGCAATATTTACGGTTTTAGAACGTGTAGAACGATCAAAAACAATATACTCTTCGTATTTGGGAAGTTAAACCAAATATATTGCCATTCAGAGAACTTTGGTAATCACCTTTGGATATGTCACATTAGAAAGTACCTTTACCAAATATCAATCGTCTAATTTCAATAATTTCTTGGATATAGTTTATTTGAAAAATCCCCGCACTAGTGAAATTTATAATGAAGGAAGTTAAAATTGAAACTTTATATGTTTTAGTTGGGTTGGGTAGAAATGGGAGCCTGATTCGTTCTAGGAGAAAGCTTACATGTTTTTCTTGAAAGCAGTATTGCTAATATTCTCTCATTATCCAAATTATCCAATTTCTGAATTTTATGCCATTATATTAGTTGTTTAATTTGATATGTGAAAGATACTTTATAATTTCTTGTTGTAATTATCTGCTGTAGTTGTTACTTTTTGCTATTCTATCTTTAATCAATTTAAAATAAAGTTTTCTGGCTTTACATATTCAAGTTTTGCAAAAACATAAATTGGAAAAATTGAAAATTGATTTCGAATTTAGGAAGTATTTCCATCATTCAAGGTGATTTACACATTTCTCTGCTATCATAAAATAAATCCCAGTGTATTATAGATGGGTAGAGAATACTTATTGATAAAAATAGTAAATTTGAACTAATTTTTCTCGTTACCTATGCAATTGATTTCATATAATTTTCTATGCATTTTTGTCGTCCATGATATTAGAAATATTTGCAAACGAAATATATTTAACTCTTTCATTTCTAAGTGATTTTTAACACTTCTTCGGTGATATTTCGAATCTTAAAGATATGGTGCGGGAGCTAAGTGGCTTTTTCGGACACTCATCGTTACAAGCATTTTCTATGCTCTGATTAATTCTATCGAACTTAAATAACGACAAAATAAATTTCTGGCATATGTCAGCCCGTCGAGTTGGCCATGGTTCAAGATATAAATATCAGTGAAATTATATCATCGTTACAAAGCAATTTTTTTGTGTGTGTACATATTTTATGTTTAGAATGAATAGAATAAGATCGCCAGAAAGTGTGGGCCATCAGGGGCGCAACCAGAAAGGTCAAAGAGGTAAAAAAACGGAGTTATATAACATGATCATTACAAACTTTTTTAAGGTTGAGCATGTTTATTTAAATGTTTTGAATACAGAAAAAAATTCCCAGAAAGAAACTCCCATCAGTAAGGCTAGCCAGAAAGAAAATGTTTAGGATTTTTGAAGAAAATTGGATTTTTTCCGCATATTTCGTCTCAGAACTCTAAACTCATCGTTACAAGTTCTGGCTCCTTTTTAAAACGTAAATATAAGCTCCTTCAACAATAGAATAGCCTCCCCGTAAAGTTCTTAGTGTCAACAAAAGTGCCATAGGCTCTTAAATATACAGGAATTTAACACTTTCGGCTAACTTGACTCCGTACCGTGCTTCAGATGTATTGTATCATTATTACCTTTCTGGCTGCGCCTTCTAACGGCCCACACTTTCTGGTGATCTTATTTTATTCATTCTAAACATAAAATGTGTACACACACAAAAAATGAGCCTTGTAACGATGACATGATTTCACTGATTTTTAAACAGTGTTCGTGACGCTCCTGACAGGAGGTGCCCCGCCAGAAGTCGATTTTATGAATCGTTATCATCCATTAAACCATAAAAATATCTCAAAGTTCATAAAATGATGAGCTGCCGAAAAAGCCACCTAGCTCCCGCTCTAATACAGCGCAACAAGTGAAAGAGTACACGTGTTTCTTAAATAAAGTTGTGTTCCGGTCAAAATCAGTATTCGCAAAATTAAGAACATCTTTAGACCAATATTTACTTATTAAACCAATAACATGCATGATGCAAGTTTATTCCTGTTTCAGTCGATTTTTCGCCGGTGGGGACTGTATGGTACATTATGATTACAACTGATATAATAATAACATATAGATAGCGATCACGATGGCTATATCACGACCTGTTGAACGTTGTCATTAATCTTGGCATTGTGCGACTGTCAGACCAGATAATAGTCGTTATTACACAATACGGCACGCTATTATAATCGAATCACAAGCGGAAGTAGCGCGCGTTCTCGTCTCTACAAAACGCTTGATGACCGTAATTAAACGAGTTATTATGTTTAATCTTCCTTTGATTAAAAAAAATCTATTACCACAAAAAAATACGTTAGTAGGTATATGTACAGGGTGTAACTTAAGTACATTAAAAGTTTATTATTTTTTAGCTAATTTACTCACTTAAGATGAAAACGCCCTTATAGCTTTTTTATTTTTGAAAAATTAAAATTTTAAAAACAATAATTTTTAAAAAATTGCAAATTGCTTGACAATTACCTGGCAGCTTGGGTTTAATTTCAAACAAAATTCTCATAGTATAGTTTTCTAAACAAAAAAAATTATTAAAATGGTATTTTCGGACTTGGACATTATTTTAATCAAAATTTCAATATTTTTTATTTTGATTAAATTTTGATTTTGTGGATAATTGTTTCATTAACAAAATTTTCCGAGAAAAAATGCTTAATATGATCAGTGGTGCAGCCAGAAAATTCATCTGGGGGGGGGGGGCAATAGAACCGGCCTCCCCAGAGGATGAGTAGTAGATTCTGCTACTAGATAATATTGGCATTAATTACAAAATATTTATTTCAAGGGATAATTTGGATACTGCTTTGTACTGATAGAGATTATGCTTCTTAATTTTTTGACTCATGGAAGACGGCTTGGAGGGGGCCCGGGCCCCATGGCTCCCCCCTGGCTGCGCCCATGAATATGATTTTTTTGACTTGTTCTGCATATTTTGGTACTGCAGGTGGCTTTACATTTGTAGGAAGCAAATGCTTTTCTGGGCACAAGTAGATCCTAACTTGTTCTATACGCGTCTGAAATTAAGATTGCAGCGCCTGTGCGGTTGACATCGGAACTAATTCCTGTGTGATAGGTGTTTTGTTTACATTCAAATCTTTGTATTTTCGGTGATTTAAAAGGTATTTTATAAATAAATTTCAATGAAAATATATGTATAGCAAATAATGTTATTAAAGCCATTTAAACAATAAAAAAAATCTTGCATAGTACAGCTGAAATACCAAAAAGAAGAGCTAGTGTAACATGAGACAAATTACATTTTAATTTAGTAAATGGTAAGACAATTATCTCTTTTACTGTTAATCTACGAGCTCTTTTGTCTCTAAAAACCGACTGCACAACCTCCACTATTGTGTCCAGGAGTTTAAAACTGTTAAGTCCAGTAAAACAGTTCAGCTTACTATCTGTTGTTAACAGAGTACACAACATAAATACTTCCGGAGTATTTATTTGAACTTGGAAGTCACAAAAACTTTTTGGTCCAACATAATCAGGTTGTGCCTGTAGTACTTGCAATAAACTCTCTTCTTCTTGGGTATTTTCATTTTCTTCACAATCACACTGATCGTCGAATGGTCATTTCGGGGACCGTTTCTGCCAATCGTTCAGACCTATTGGATGGTCCAGGAATGGCATCATTATCACTTACAGTAAATTTCTTGATGGGACTGCAGTTTTTTTCAAGATTTTATTTTTTTTTACTGTGTTCTAAAAATAAGACAATGTCTATTTAACCTTAACCTCAACATACAATAAATACCTCCTTGATAAAAATAATCATCTTCTGTAAAATGAAGTGAACAAACCTTCATGTACTTTGTCACTGGCTTTCCAATTTTTAATTTTATTATCCAGGCTTTTAGCCTGTCCACAAAATCCTTCCCCCCAAAACTGTTATCCGTCTTCACGCGGTGTTTGCCGGCTTCGGGAAACAAATGTTGGGATTTTTTTTTCCTAAGACGAACAATGAGGAACTGAACAATATTGATTCATATTGTTTTCAATTTTAATTGAATCCAATCGACAATAAAAACAACGCAAAGCAATTATGACACAAGCAAAAAATTAAAGTTTTCACACAAAGTAGTTCATAATCGGCACCGTAGGTGGCGTATCGCTTAGTTTGAATCGCGTGTATTTGAGTAAAATTTGATTCAAATCGGAAAAAAATAAAAAGTTATAAGAGTGTCTTCATCTTTAGTGAGCCACACTGTATACAGGGTGATTCATAAGGAATGGGTAATTTTTTGCTGAATAACTGGAGGTTAAATATTAATATTTACCAAGGTACAGGGTGTTAAGTTTATAAAAATAGTTCAGCAATTTTGTTATATTTCAGTTATTTTTTCACACATAATCATAGAAATCGGTACAATTAGTTTTTTTGTCGTAAGAAAATCGAATAAGCTATCATTTTTGGTGCATCACATAGAGGGCGCTACGTAAGCTATCTTGGTTTAACAGAAGCCGTCATAACTTTTTTGTACTTCGTTCATTTATAATCTCATTACAAAGTTTTTATTTAACCATTTAACCTCTTCAGATATTTGATATTAGAAGTTATTTTTGTCGAAATCAAGAACAGAATATTACATAATATGCATTTTGAGGAGGAAAAAGAGAATCACTGCAAAAAAGTTAAAAAAATATTTATGGTTGCGCGGGATTTTCTAAAAATCATGGTTAAATAAAAAATTTACAATGAGATTATAAATGAACGAAGTACAAAAAAGTTATGACGGATTCTGTTAAACCAAGATAGCTTACGTAGCGCCCTCTATGTGGTACACCAAAAATGATGGCTTATTCGATTTTCTGACGTCAAAAAACCTAATTGTACCGACTTTTATGTTTAAGTGTGAAAAAATAACTGAAACAAGCAACATAACATTACTGAATTATTTTTATAACTTTATAATTTATAACTATTTTTATAACTTTAACACCTTGTATCTCAGTAAGTATTAATATTTGACCCCCAGTTATTAAGCAAAAAATTTATGTTTTCGATATAGAATCTGCAGGTAAAATATTACCCATTCCTTATGAATCGCCCTGTATGTTTTTGTGTTTTATAAATGTATTGTATGTTATAATCTGCTGTTTACCAGCTCCTTCCCTGACTTGCTGCAAATGTTAGTGGTGAAATAAAGACTATCTATATATCTAGCTATCTATCTATTTTGTTTAAATGTCGAATGTCGAATATCTTAGAAAGTCAAATATTCTAAAAACCAGCATTCAAGTTAACACAGGTCTATAAAAAAAAAGAGTCTCGTACTAAGGTTCTGATCTGACATTTCTAAAGTATTTAGAAGCGATGAAGCCAATTTTCGAAAAAGAAAATTTCTATCGTATCAGTTTCCCTCTACTACCTCCTTTCATCACCTAGGAAATGACAGAAAAAGGTCTTGTTTGTTCTAAGGCTTTGATCTAACTTTTCTAAAGTATTTTGATGCGCCAAACGAATTTTGGACAAAAAAAAAATTCTATCGCGTCAGTTTCACTCTATCACCCTTGTTATCTCCTAAAAAGGCATAAAGTTCTAATTAGTGGTTGGTACAAATCCTTGCAGTGATTCGAATGGTACAAATCCCATAAAAGCCAAAGATTCGTATATTTCGTATCGACGTTGTAACCGTATCAGTTTGTACAATCGAGACAGTTCGGATTCTTGAAAGAATTTTTCAGTACGAATTTTCTCTTGATACGGATTCGTTTGGTACGAATCATTAAAAAGAGTCGAATCACCCATCTCTAGTAATAAAGTTCTTGTTCAAAGGTTCTGACCTAACTTTTCTTAAGTATTTTGATGCGCTGAAACCAATTTTACAAAAAAAAAAAATATTGGGTAAAAGGGGTGGTAGATGGAAACTGACCCGACAGAAAAAATTTTTGTATCCAAAATTGACCTATTTCACGTTAGAAAGTTTAGTAAAAAGTGTCATGGCGAAAACTAGATTGGCATCACTAAATATAGTGAAAAGTCACTGCACATGTTGATCAACATGTTTAATTTCTACATTTTGTAAAAAATGAAATACCTAACTTCTAAACCGACAGATCTGAAAAAAGTGATAAAATATACAATTTAAATTTTTTTAAATATTGTACTACAAAACAAACTAATGAAGATGATTTCTAATCGATCAAAGTAAACTCAACGTTAAAGATAATGAAAACAATCATATAATTACTAGCTGATGCCCGCGACTTCGTTCGCGCAGAAAAATTCTTGCTCGTGGAATTAAGAACATTGACATACTAACTTATGTCCTATAGTACTCAGGAAGTACACTCGAGGGAACCCACTGCGCATCCATATTACTCAGGAAAACCTACTGCGCATCCATTGTACTCAAGGAAACCCACTGCGCATCCACTGCACTCAAGGAAACCCACAGCGCGTCGCAACTTGATAACAATTCATTATTCTATTTTTGTGTTAGAGCGAGTTAAACGAAAAAAGAATTATTTTAATCGACAATAAAGCACATGGGCGAGCATGTGTCAAAATGTTTACCCGTTCGGGGGTGAACGGGGGTCTTTTTTTGAAAATCGGCGAATACATGTCTCCTTATTTCCTCAGAAGAGCACGTCGCTGAATTATCGCGTTCTGACTTACGCGATTTCAGATCATCTACCTCCAAGAAACTTAAAAACCTCCCCCCTCCCCGTTCGCTCATTCGGAAACCGTCGAATACGTGTTTCCTTATTTCCTCAGAAGAGGCCCTCGCCGGAATAATCGCGTTTCTGACCTACGCGATTTCAAAAATACGAGTGCGCTTGAAGCCATCTACCATCACCTCTTCAAAAAGTGAAAATGGGGAACTTGCCCATTTTTTTTTTATTTCATTAAAGTGTGTATTTATGTATAAAAACACGCCACATCGAATATCAGCTCTTAAATCGCAGTACTTACTTCGCAATAAATAATTAAAGTTGAAATCCTCGCCACTCCTCACGAAAAGCACTGTGACGTCACCGGGTGAAAACTGGTCTCGCGTGGTGTCCAACAGATGGCGTACTTTAGCCATTCACCCTAATTAATAGACTGGGCGGCGGTTAGCTTTGAGACGTCCGCATATTCGGTCATAAGTCTTTTGTTTTTTATGTTGGAGAGAAAATAAAAAATGTGTCGGAAAGCTCAATTAATTCTCTTTATATAAGCTATCTACAAATTTTTCGAAAAAACCAATAATTATCTAGATATTCGAGGAAATGTAGGAAATTACACGTTTTCCTATAGAGTGTATGTAAATCTTAAAAAAATAATTTTTCTCAGAAATCTTTATTTCGAAGGGCCGAGATTAACGGAGCGTCAAAATGGTACATGATATTAAGTGAACATCGTAAATGAAATCGATTTCAGTTAATTACCGATTAATTATGGTGACAAAATGGAGAAATTTTACCGAAAAAAAAAAGTCCCAAATCCCGCCCCCTCTAATTAGCCTGTTTTTTCGGAAGATTTAAAAAAGATCCACTAGAGGCAGCACTAGTGTTGGGGTACACATGTTTTGATTTTCCTATTCGTACACGGAAATTAGGCAAAATGTGGAATAGAAGAAAAAAATTATAATAACCTGAAATGTCTATAATAGTTAGTTTATGTGTGTAAAAATGCAAATCAAAAAAGTTCCCACCCCCAAGAGGTAAGCTTCATCACTATCTCACCCCCAATTAGGGATACCGCACTGGTTTTTTTACAATATCTTTTAAACGCTTTATCTTAGGGAAAAAAACATAAGTATAGGAAAAGATTTGTCACAAAATTATCTACAAAAAAGGTTGTGTGTTATGTATCGATATTTCTATTACTTTTTATGTTATTAAATCGTAAACTGTAGGGTTAAACAGAAATGAAAGTCTGATTATATTGAATACGGTACTTAATCGAACATGATAATATTTCAAATGATCCAACACAATCCTAACCGCAAGAGTTTATAGCTCTAAAGATTTACAGTTGTCAAATATCCTTAAGAACTCAACAAAAACAGTTCTTTTTGCTCATGCATTTAGTGGTAGTGACACAACGTCTGCTTTTTTTGGAAAAGTCAAACTCCAAACTATAAATTTATTAAACTCGAAAACAAATTTACAAGAAGTTGTTAAAACCTTCACCAAACCAAATGCTACTGCTACAAAACAGGATATTACTGAGGCTGGGGAAATATTTGCTCTTGTACTATATAAAGCACAAAAAAATGAAACGTCCATAAATCATCAGAGATATGTTCTGTTTAACACCTCGGTTGGCAATTCTAGTCAAACGGTTACTTTGGCAAAGCTACCTCCGACGTTCGCAGCTTTGCAACAACATTCGTTGCGGGTTTACCACCAAATTCAGACTTGGCATGGAAATGTTTTAGAGCCAGAAGAATGGGGATGGAAGAAATCAGGTGACATTTTAATACCTGTTTTGACTACTGAAGCAGCAGCTCCCTTATCAATCTTAGAGTTGATTTCGTGTGCCTGCAGAAAGGGCTGCGGAAAGCGATGCAGATGTTTGAAGGTTGGTTTAAAATGTTTGGCTGTGTGTATGAACTGTCACGGATAAGCATGCTTTAATGCGGAACGGATCGCCGAAATTGAATTTGAGCAAGAATAAAGCCTTTAGTGGATTTAGTTTAATTCAATTCCATATAATTTATAAAAAGTTGTTGAAACCGAATACTATAAAACAGAATATTACAAGGCTGGATAAATATTTTGTTCCCATCCAAAAGCGGTTTTGTTACCTACCCTTAAGTTTGCCGTCGATTAACGTAAACACCCTTAATAATCTGCAAAAGATATGTTTTATAGAAAATTTAATTCTCAATATTTTTCAATACCTCTAGTTTCGTCGTAAAACATCACATTTCCAAAATATTATTGAAAAACCAGCACGGTGTCATTATAAGGGTGAAAAAGGGATGAAGCTCACAGTTGGGGATGGGAACTTTTTGATCCTGTATCAACTGTCGATTCAGAAAATATCAGCTTATTATAATTTTTTTCTTCTATTTTTGCTAATTTCCGTATACTATATTGACGGCAACGTTAAACGTACTTTTTTAAAATGGAATTAACGGAATATGATGTACCTGGAGCAAAATTGAAATTTGCAAAAGTACAAGGCCATCTTGTCCAGGATTTAAAACGATGGCTTGCATGTCGTGGTTTACCTGTATCAGGTAATAAAAATGTACTAGTAGAAAGGTTAGTTGTCGTTGATTATTCGTCTTAAATGTCATCATGCTGTCAAAGATTTAAATATTTTATGTTAATTTTGTTAGCAAAATTTACCACAATATCCACATATGGATATTTCTATACGAGATAAAAAAGCATTGTATTTTAGTGGTATACAACTCAGTACAGCCATTTAGAGCATGGTGGGGGCCCGTATATCCATCCGTGGATATAATGGTTATTAAATTATATTCGGGGTAAATATATAAATTTTACTTTTATTCTAAAGTGTATCTTTTATAAAATATATTTTCCATAAAAATTTTGATCTGGTATAGGACCCGATACCTTAAAAAACCGGCTGGAGCGGAAGGGGTTAATACTTTTTTTATATTTAAAAATTGAGGATTGTTTTGCGAATGGTAATGGTAAAATTTTTTTATCGGAATTGATGGTGGTAAATGTTTAGAACATAATCAGCAACGCATGAAATTACTTAATCCAGTTCTACCAAGCTCAACATCCTGCACCTTTTCTTCTTCAAACTGGTCTATTTTCCCATCCCGGATTATTCCTCGTACTTTTTGCTATGCTACAATGTATAATTATATTACTACTGGTCCTAGTGATAGTTTAGACTCAAATGATCCCTTATCTGATGATGATGAACAGCTTCCTAACTGTGGCAACTCGAAAGCACTGCAAAGAGGAAGACAATATTGTTTGAGTGATTTTGTATTAAATATGGAAGATAACGTGAATGATTTGTCATACTTCTTAAGAGCAGACATAAAATCTTCTTTTAGAGCAACTGTGACATATAAAACTTAGTATTTATTTATTTTAATAATAATAAGAGGTACGTTTAACGTTGCTGTCAATAGGCGTCTGAATGTGGCGAATACTTATATTGATTTTTTTCTGTTTATTGTTATTTTTGGCGTTAAAAATAATAACACTAATAATATATGACCTAAAAGTTTGCAAGATTTTGTTGTAAGTGATTTGCAAGATGTTAATGGCATTATTCAGCAAAATTTATATTTTTTTAGGTTATCTAGTTTTTCCCTTGAAAAGTACAGTTTCTTTGACATAACCGGTGTCTGGCTAGTTAAACATTAATAAACTTAAATATTTCTTTAAATTTATGTACAGGTGTAGTTTAAATTACTTTTTTTTTTTTCAGGAAACATGAGTGGCATTTAGGTTAAGCATATTGCAATGTATGGAACATTTGTGAAGCATTAAACATGTAAATATTCTAAGTGGGTGTATGAAGAGGAATATGTTTTAAATGCAGAACATATTATTTTGTGTGGTACAATCCATATTCAACACAAAACTTAACAAATGCGTATGCTCTATGTTTACAAACAAGTGTCTCAGATTCAAATACCCATGAAATTAGTGGTACATTGAATATAACTCAAAAGATATTTATTGATTCTTTAAGTAAAATAAATGAAACAGTATTTTGTAAAATATGAAATAGAAACATTCAGGGGTAAAACATAATAGTGCATGGTGCAATAGTATATATTACTTTTAAATATACTGGAATTACATATATTTACTTATTTCAAAAAATTCACTTACAATGTGTGATTGTCTAGGACATTATTATTGCTACTCGGGCCACGGTTATTTGCATCAGCTTTTTTCCTCTCAATGCCTGGTTAAAGGTGTCTACATCAAAGAGGGTATGCTTTGGACATTGCCGTGCCAACTCAACTTTCACGAGTTGTCCCTGCAATCTACAAAGGATACCGACTAGGTTGGCTCTGGCAAATTGTAGCCCCTTTAAACGCTATCATATTTTTAATAACTTAGCATCTCAGTTTATCATTTACTTATTGTTGATATCATCGTACACTAAAGAGACAATGACAGAAAAGCCCATAATTAGTTTGACTATAGACCACCAGGTGGCGTACTCCTTATTTTCAGACGCCTATAGGAAAATCAAAACATTTGTACCCCCCACTAGTGCTGCCTCTAGTGGATCTTTTTTAAATCTTCCGAGGAAAAAAGCTAATTCCTTAATTTTTGTCGGAATTAAAAAAATAAAAAAAAGAGTTTTAGTAAATTTAATTATATTGAAATTAGCTAGAGTAGTGTTTTGGCGTAGGAGCAAAGATTAAAAAGTTGCCAAATGTAGAAGCTTAAAATTTGCGATTTTTTGCCGTACGTGGCCGACATTTCTGTAGTTATCTCCGAAACGAAAAAAAAAAATCAAAAGTCTGGTGATAGCAAAAGATTCGAGCTAACTCCCACCGTTTTGGAGATATCTGCGAAAAATAGCAAAAAACAGCTTACATTTCGGAGCTGAAAAAATTGTAAAAACATGCAATCTTGACACGTTCATATTTTTCAAAAAACACCATTGGGACGGCCGTACGATGTCGCGACGGAAAGAGGAAGTCTTCCAGTTAAACCTGATCATAAATTGCACGACAAAATTCGAAAATTCGACTCGGCACGAACGAATCAAAAGTAGAATTTTGTGACATTTCAGAATATTGAAGATGTTTTTCCAACGAATTTTAGGTTAGGTTGTGTCCACGGCTAGTTGTTTCTGACAAATGAGCATGCGAAAGCAGAATCGGTGTCGCTTGACACCGTCATCCTACTTTCACCCTCTGACGTCACGTTTCAGGAGTGGGTAAAATCCGGCAGATTTTAATCGCTTATAGTCCGGGAGGTAGCGACACATTTTAGTCACTCATTTCAGCATGGCTTGTTTTCTCTAAAATGTTAGTTTATTACGTGTACAAACACAAAACCGAGGTCAGCTGGCGCATACGCGGTGGAAGCGGATGCTGGAAAGCCTCCCACGCGTTATAAATTTATGAAAATAAAATAATACCAGCAGACTTGAAATTTTTTACAATATTCTATTAGATTGTAACATGATAAAAAAATAGATTCAGCTGCTGAAATAGCGGTGGAAAGTACGTCCGCTGCTCGGATGAACGTTCGGATGATACGTAAAAATTCAAGTCAATTCAGCAAGCTTGAAACTTCATTAAAAAATGATTTATTCTATACATTTCACGAAAAATAGCGACGATCAGCCGGTGGAAAAGTCGTCAGCCGACACCGTAAACATTGCGGCTCGAGTTCAGTGCCCGGTGTGCTGTTTGTTACATTAAGCGTCGCGCGTTATTTTCAAAACAAACTTTCACTTTTGCTGTTGTAAATACACAATATTCATGATTGATAATAGCTTAAATTTATAATATAAAATAAATACAGTCTCTATTTTTTTTATAATTTTTCCATTTAATGATATAATTTGAATAATAATAAACTACTATAAGAATTAATTTACAAAATCTACGTGCATTAGTATATCAAAAAATTCTTGCTCACTGGCGTTTTAGTTTTGTACCTGAAAATTGGAGTCCTGCTACCAATTCGAAAAGGTAGCCTAGTAGTTGAGAACCGAGAAAGTAGGGGCTAGCTTATTGAGCAGATGTTTCTTTAGTTTGGAAATAACCGTTGGTTCGTGCGGAAGAAAAATGGTAAAAATCGTCCATTCCAATTATTAAGAAAATCCAAAAAGTATGTAGATGCATTTCGTAGATTCTCGGATTGCAACGAAGAAAATTTAGAGGAAATGATACCAATTATGGAGGAATACATCTGCCAAATGTACGGTTTTAAAGCGATTAAAGATATAAATGAAGCTCGCCTAGCAACTTTCAAGAAAACATATAAAGTTATTGAAAATGATGATGTTTTTCGGCTGCCAAACAATAATATCGACGGTTCCTTAGTACCACCTTGCCAATCAGAGTTAAGGCAGCATTTATTGCGAACTTTTTATATATCGAATCTCTGGGCTCATGCGCACTGCAAAATTCCAAGTGAAGTTGTAACAAATGAATACGGTTGGGAGGAAATAGATAATAAATTTATGTACAAATGGTTTGAAGGATATCAGTTGCCATCAACTATATCGGAAATCACTCTAGATCCAGTTGCAGATAATGATGAAGGTAAAATACTACTGAAGTATTTTATATTATACAGGGTGTCCCGAAACTCCCGCCATTCCCTTTAGGTGCTAATTCTCCATGCAAAAATAGTGAGAAAAGTTCCTATAAACATGTGTCCGGAAATGCTTCCTAAGGGAGCTACGGACCTCCAAGGATGGCACAAAAATAGGTGTTTTTACTAATTATCTCGGAAATGATTTGGGACAACTTTATGAAACTTGGTTAACTTTTTTCGATTAATAAAGGTTATTGTTTTACGCCTACTTTGAAAAATAAATAATGCGCATTTAGCAAACGAATACGCAATATTTCGTTTAGACCGCTTTTACTCGAAAACGGCTTACTATATGGCTAATTGTAAAGAGGCCCTTTTTTATGCAGAATTAACCAGGGAATCATAATCAGGGATTAAAATACTAAAAATGTCAAATGGAAAAATTAATATGTAGGAACAAAGAACACCGACCCCTCGTTTCTCCGCCCCTGGATAAAATTAATTTTGGCTAATACTGTAAAACAATAACCTTTAATAATCGAAAAAAGTTAACCAAGTTTCATAAACTTGTCCCAAATCATTTCCGAGATAATTAGTAAAAACATCTATTTTTGCGCCATTCTTAGAGGGCACGTAGCTCCCTTAGGAAGCATTTCCGGACACATGTTTATAGGAACTTTTCTTACTATTTTTGCATGGAGAATTAGCATCTAAAGGGGAAGGCGGGAGTTTCGGGACACCCTGTATAATATTCACAACAAATATTTGTAATACAAAATAAAATCTACGTTTTTTCTTTGTAAAAAATCAGTTATTTTTGCTTCTTATCGACGCATAAGAAATTATAAAACATTAATTAACCAACACTTATTTCTCATGATTATCATTTTTAATTGCAGATGAGGAAGAAGACTTGCATTTAAATACGGAGATAGATGCGCTCGACTCTGATGAAGCTAGCGAGCAAGAAGATTACGGAGACAGCGACTGTGAAAGTTCCAATGAATAATTATATTATAATAATCTAATAATAACTAAAATTAATGCTTAAAAAATTAAATAAAATCATTGTGTTTGATATTATTAATCATGAGTATTGTTTATTTATGCAAGATTAATAAGACATTATTTAAATAACTAATTAATAATAAACTCTAGTATACCTGTCATGAAGAACAGCAAGTATAAGATTTGAAAATAACGCGCGACGCTTAATGTACACAAACAGCACATCGGGCACTGAACTCAAGCCGCAATTTTTACGGTGTCAGCTGACGACTTTTCCACCAGCTGATCGACAGCTGACTATATTTTTCGTGAAATGTATAGAATAAATCATTTTTTAATGAAGTTTCAAGCTTGCCGAATTGACTTGAATTTTTACGTATCGTCCGAACGTTCATCCGAGCAGCGGACGTACTTTCCACCGCTATTTCAGCAGCTGAATATTTTTTATTATCATGTTACAATCTAATAGAATACTGTAAAGAATTTCAAGTCTGCTGGTATTATTTCATTTTCATAAATTTATAACACGTGGGAGGCTTTCCAGCATCTGCCTCCCCCGCGGACGGGTCAGCTGACCTCGGTTTTGTGTATGTACACGTAATAAACTATCATTTCAGAGAAAACTAGCCATGCTGAAATGACTAGCTCCAAAATGTCGCTACCTCCCGGACTATTATATTTCTGGAGGAATTTTTTTTTTTAATGTTTTGTTGTCTATGGGGTTTTTAATGATGTTTGTTAGTTTACGATTTTGAGTATTTTAATTCAATTTTATTTTTTGGGCAAGTTCCCTATTGAAATTTCGTCTTACACGTATCTAACAGATTTCAATAAAACATATTTCTGCCAAATTTCACGCATCTAGATCTAACCGTTTCCGAAAGACCCTAAAATTTCAACCCCCTTTTTCACCCTCTTCGGACTCGAATTTCGAAAAATTCTTAGTGGTTGCCTACGCCATTCGAGGAACCTCCGTGCAAAATTTGAAGTTTCTAGACCAGCGGTTTGAGCCTGTGTGTTGATAGATCGGTGAGTCAGTCTGCCAGGGTATTCTTTTATATATTATTATATAGATTATATTATGGGTATTTAATTTTTGCAAAATTTGGAAATTAGACGAATTGGTCAACGTGTGCAGTGACTTTTAGTGATACCAATCTAATCTTCGACAAGACACTTTTTACCTTAGGACAAGCCTTTTTTTTTGTAAACCTGTGTAATTAATCAAACTTTAAAATGATTCTGTGTTTGTTTGTGTTTCTTAAAAAACAAAACAGTTATGGCCGAGACAATATGCGACTTCACATTTTTTTAAACACAATTTGTTACTGTAATTGTCCAGTAATTAAAATTCGTTAATGTCGTCACCTAGATGCTCAATTTTTTTGTCAGTTTAAAACACTTGCTTTAGAAAAAGTCATCCGCCACATTGGAGCCATAATTTCAAAAATTTTCAGTTTGATACGTAATCAGTGGTTTCAAAAATATAAATATCCTATGTTTCAAAAGTAAATCAGTAAATACTTTTTCAAATAATAAAATTATTAACTCAAAGGTGCCTTTTACTACAGTACTTACCCATAAAGAAAAATATCATTACATGTGAGATTGTTAGTAAATTTTACATGATTTTTACCTCGAGATACTGTATTATATTATACTACTATCTCCTAATATTTGGTT
This sequence comes from Rutpela maculata, assembly GCA_936432065.2. NCBI lineage: Eukaryota > Metazoa > Arthropoda > Insecta > Coleoptera > Cerambycidae > Rutpela > Rutpela maculata. The sequence goes on along the minus strand of OW386287.2, from coordinate 85,576,062 downwards.
CAACTAATTTCTCGACGTCAGTGCGACTTACTGCATTCGTTACGATATTCCTCGCTAAAAATTGTTTTAAAATGTCCGTGTTATTATCACGATGGTGTTTTATTAACTTGGGGCCATAGAGAACTTCATCTTAGGCGTTCGAACAATAGCTTGGAATGTAGAAGATAAAGTGGCCGTATATCAATTCGAGCCAGCCATGAGGAGCTGGCAACAAAACGGTTAATGAGAGAATCGGCGCGTGTGGTCCATAATAATCATAATAACACGAAGAGTGCTGCAATGGCGGCCTTTTGTCAGATGTGGGGGCGGAGCTCCGGTGTCGACCCGGACTTCACGGTGATCATTAGGGTTCCAGGCACCTTCAGGACCTGTAAGCAATCTCACTTCTGCCAGGCTACTAAGGTGCCATTCATCTCACCTTTAGTTTTGGGCTTAACGCTGCTGGAATTGCTTTATGGGTTAAAATACTCACAAGAATTTGTTTTATGTCTCAAAATGAAATCTTAAGAGAGCAAGTAGAAATTATTTAACTCCCAAACGGCTAGATTGTCGTTGAAAAATCCGATTAGCTACTAAAACGTAACATTATAGTCCAGGCTCTCTATACAATTTTATTAAGTACGGGTTTTCATGAATTTGGAGAGAAACTGCAATATAAGAGTGGGCAAGGCGACTAGATCAGTCTTAAATTCTACCAATATACGGCGCTGGGGTCCTATTTTCGAATATAATCTATATATATAAAAGAATACCCTGACTGACTGCCTGACTGACTGATCTATCAATACACAGCTCAAACCGCTGGGTCTAGAAACTTGAAATGTTGCATAGAGGTTCCTCGAATGGCGTAGGCATCCACTAAGAAGGGATTTTTCGAAATTCTACTCCCAAGAGGGGGAAAAAGGGGGTTGAAATTTTAGGCTTTTTCGGAAACGGTTATATACGTGAAATTTTTTGTTGAAATCTATTAGATATGTTTTTGAAGGGATCAAACCGGGGGTAGTAGATGATTTAAACATATACGGTGCAAACGGCAAAGTATATCATTTTGACACTGAAAATGATGTCTATAATTAAGTCATTTTCACGCGTCAGAAGATAAAATATTATTATTATGTTTCATATATGGTGTTATCATTTCATCATGTCTCCAATGGTTGCAAGGATTGGGAAATCTGTGAATTTTTACCTTTTTTTAACGAAATGGCTAAAAAAATCTAAGTATTAATGGAGAAGTTGTACAACATAATGTTGTCCCAATTGTAGGTGACGGAGCCTGTTTCTTCCGTTTCCTTTCATTCTTAATGTACGGCTCACAAGAAGGTTAGTAAACAAATAGTCAGCTTTCTGTTAGACAATTGGAACGAATTTTTAATTATGTCCCATAACAGAGAGGAAGACAATTACTCCACATGAGCTGAGGTATCCGTATCTCTTAAATCGCGTAAGCCAGAGTGACGGGATCTTCTGAGGAAATAAGGAGACACGTATTCGACGGCTTTCAAAAAGAGACCCCCTCTCCCGAACGGGTGACCAGGGAGACGGATGTTTTTAAGCATGAAATTTGACACACACCCACCCATGTGCTCTATTGTCGATTAAAATAATTATTTTTTTCGATGGGAAGACGGCTTCCTTAAATGTAATGAATGTGCAGTGGGTTAGTATCTCAATGTTGTTAATTCCACGCAGGCGAAGTTCCACCCGAACGAAGTTCCATGCGGACGAAGTCGCGGGCATCAGCTAGTCGAATGTATTCGGACACGCTCAACCGAAATTATTTCTAGTGAACAAGTTGGTATTTTCGGATACCCTGCGAATCGAACTTTTTGTGCGATGTGATTATTCACATGATAAATGTGGCAACGTTCTAAAATGGCAGTCTAACCACATTAATGATACAAAAACATAATTATAACCGGCGTAATTGCGCCTAGTCTATCACTTTTTTCCTCTGCGAGAATTTTCGTAAACGCGGAGTTCCTCCTCGGTATGAAAAAGACGATTTCCACACGTCGGATGGAAATCGGCAAATATATTTTGTCCGACAATTTGAAAACTGGATTCTACATATTTTTATTAAGCAATTTTGAAAAAATCAGCTGGTTATCAATAAATGTTTTAAAGTTATGTTATGTTGTGTTTAGGGTGGTATACACTCTTAACGTTCCAAAATTTTTGTCGGACAGTTTGTAGAAATATATAGAATATATATCTAGAATCCAATTCTCAAAATTTTCGCAGAAGAAACATATGATAGACTAGGCGCAATTATGCCGTACAAGAAGTTATACGAGGATATGTATAAATTGCATTTATGTATGCGGGCACCTAGACTATTACTTGACATATAGTCCAGTCAACGGAGCGCTAAAATGACCAAAATCTCTAATTTGAGTGCTAAATGAATAGATTTTGATTAAGCATTGTGCAATGTGTTTGTAATGACGTTAGTAAAAAAATTAAAAAAAAGATTAGAGTGGGAAATGGTCGGAAGGGGTAGAAATTTGTGTTTTCTACCCCTTTTATCACGAGTTCCGTAACTTTTGTCAAAAAATGAAAAAAAACACAATATATTTACCTTTTTTTGGCTCAAAATAAGGTATTTTTACTCTTGTGATTTTTTTCGAAAAATGCTTTTTTTTCGAGATATGGCCACTCCAAAATTCTTAAAAATGGGGAAGAGGGGAAATGTAAAAGTTGAGAAACAAATCTGAAAAAATTCAGGTGAATGTATCATCGAAATACAAGCCTATTTTTTATTTGCAACTTTTCTGTAAAGTGCGTTTTCACCGAGTTTCTCCTGAAAAACATAAAAAACTACCCCTTTCTTTGAAATTGTGGTGCTTTAAAAATATGTAATTTAAAAATTTGAAAAAATTCAGAGGTATGCACTGAGGCCTTCTAAATATTTTTTGTTTCTTGGAATTTTTTTTGTAACTTCCTAATTTTCCGAGTTACAGGCAGCTTCTTACGATAAATAATGTACTACATTTTTTGAGAACTTTTTTAAAATTTTCAATTTAAAATTATACTGAACCTTTAAAAATGGTATAACTAAATTAGTCCAGTCAAAAAACCTCAAAAAATGGCCCAACCTCCTGAAAAATCCGAAAGTTTTGAAACTTCGCACACTTATTTAGAGGTACCTAAGAATGAATATACCGAAAGTCCTCATAAATATGAGGCGAGCTCTAGCGGCAATTAGCGAAAATAGGGCACTTTCTTTGGTTTTTCGTTAATATCTCGAGAACCGTTGGTCGGAGGCAAAAGTTGATTATATACATAATTAAGGATTATCAAATTTGCTACAAAAATGATTATATACATTTTTCTCGTATTCCCAATGGTTCCCGAGTTATAGGCGCTAAAAGAGAGCGTTTTGTGAAAAACAACGCTAGGGCGGTACAATATGGCATTTCTAATAATATTTGACATATGGTTTACCTACATTTTTGTATACTAAGGATAATTGAGGAGATAAACTTCACAACTCTGTATAAAAAGCACATGATGTATGTTACTTATGATGTATATTGATGAGGCACATGATGTAGGTATATTAAACAATGAAATATATGAACAAACAAAATCCTGAGGTTATTCCAAGGAAAATTTTGTACAGAAAAATCAATCAGCTCTGAATCGCTTCTTGGTAGAAGGCCCTGCAATTTGATTATCTTGGCCAGCTTCTACACTTGCTGCCTGAAACAATAGGTAAGTATGCATGAGATGAAGGTGTGAGAGAACCATTATACAGATAAAAACATGTGAGTAAAAGAAAGTATATAAGAAATAAATAAAACAGAAGAAGTAAATATAAGAAAGTAGTAAGCGACCAGTAAAACAACATATGAACATGACAACCGATTTATGTATACTATTGCAAGGTAAATGAATAATAAAAAAATACAAATGTGCAATCTCACCTGACTTCTGGTTCCAGCAAGCACATTGCTTTGACCTTTATGTACCAAATGTTCAGTGTTTGTGATTTGCACTGAATGATCTGCTTCTTCAAGGTTTATGACATCGGGATCATCAGGGTCATCAAAGTCTTCTTCGAGGTTGGAAGTAACACCATTCAAGCATTCGCCATGGCAGTTGTGACAAATGCTTGTACACATTATTCCCGTCTTTCGACAACCACATCTGTTCCCACATCCAGTTGTACATGTGCAACAAATGAGGTTAAGGACAGCTTCAGGTGCTGCTGGATCCTCTTTTGTCACAGGGATTAGCCGATCGCTTTCCACCTTCCAACCCCACTGTACAGGAAGAAGTTCATTCCCAAGCCAAAATTGAATTTGGTGGTACACTCGAAAAGCATGCTGTCTTGCTGCTCCTTCTGTGGGCGGCAGAGCAGAAAGGTCGGGTTTAGCATTGGATACAGATTTGGTGAAAGCATTGTAACGGTACATGTTAATGTAGGTAAACCATATGTCAAATATTATTAGAAATTCCATATTGTACCGGCCTAGCGTGGTTTTTCACAAAACGCTCTCTTTTAGCGCCTATAACTCGGGAACCATTGGGAATACGAGAAAAATGTATATAATAATTTTTGTAGCAAATTTGATAAGCCTTAATTATATATATATAATCAACTTTTGCCTCCGAGCAACGGTTCTCGAGATATTAACGAAAAACCAAAGAAAGTGTCCTATTTTCTCTAATTGCCGCTAGAGCTCGCCTCATATTCATAAGGACTTTCGGTATATTCATTCTTAGGTACCTCTAAATAAGTATGCGAAATTTCAAAACTTTCGGATTTTTCAGGAGGTTAAACATTGTTTTGACTGGACTAAATAGGTTTCCTATTTTTTATAATAATATATATAAATCATGCTCATTTTTCGAATTTTCATATATTTTTAATGTGCAAAAATGTAGTACATTATTTATCGTAAAAACTGCCTGTAACTCGGAAAATTAGCAAGTTACAAAAAAAATTCCAAGAGATAAAAAATGTTTAGAAGGCCTCAATACATACGTCTGAATTTTCTCAAATTTTTAAATTACATATTTTTAAAGCGCTACAATTTCAAAGAAAGGGGTAATTTTTTATGTTTCTCCGGAAAAACTCGGTGAAAACGCATTTTACAGAAAACTTGCAAATAAAAAAAAGTCTTGTACTTCGATGATACGTTCACCTGAATTTTTTCAGATTTTCAACTTTTACATTTCCCGTCCCCACTTTTAGGAATTTTAGAGTGGCCATATCTCGAAAAATATGCATTTCTTGAAAAAATTCACAAGAGTAAAAACATCTCATTTTAACCTAATTCTACAAGTTACGGAACCCGTGATAAAAGGATTTTCTACCCCTTCCGATCATTTCCTACTTTAATATTTTTTCAACTTTCAACATCATTACAAACATATTGCACAAGGTTTCATCAAAATCAATTCATTAGCACTCAAATTAGACTGGACTAATAATAGAGCTCGGATGCACGCTAGGGTAAGTTAATTTTCGCATACAGATACTAATACCACAAAGTAATTTTTGCAAAAAATCATTCCAAATTGAAAGTAAACCACAATGTTTTTCACTTTTTATGTTTTTCAAAGAGAGAATTAATGAGTATTCTAAACATTTTAGATTTTTGCCAAGCTCCTTTGCGTTAATCATGTGATTTCCTTCACAAACATGATCTTGGCAACCGGTTCAAAGGTTAGAATCGGGTTTATTATTTCAAGTTTATTCTCATTTTTAATATTTGTATAAGCATTTTTAGCTTGGAGCCCCATACTGGCTCCAAGCAAATATTTAAAAATTCAAGTAAATAATTTTTCAATATTGTTGATTAATAAAAATAGGCTGCTAATTACAGGTTAGATTTCCAACCTACAAAAAGAGTCCTATTTTATTAGGACAAAGTATTTAGAACTTCATAAACATTACACCGAACTAGATTTTAGTTGAAAATATGGGAACCAGGCAGAAATTTTAATAATAGCTGCGTAGTACCTTTAAATCTTAAGAAACACATATTTTTGAGGTTAGCTGTGACGTCACGTGCAGATGCCCTTTAATCGCCACACTGCCTACCCTTCGCCCCACTTCAGCTTTAGCTTTACCGATGAAACTTTGTGATTGGCGTTGTCTCCTCTTAATTGTTTTTTAACACTCTTTTTAATAAATTTGCCTTTATATTTCAGTTGTTCTAACATTTTTAAATATTATTATTATTTATGGTTATTACTTATTTCTAACTTAATCCAAACTGAAAATACATTTTGCAAAAATTAACAAGCAGTGACAAGCAGATTAGTATATGACAGTCGTATTTAGTACAGTGTTGCCAAATATTTTTTTACTCTATATCTCTTTCACGTTTTAATTTATTAAATGCACCGGTAGATTCGCTTTAATCACTATACAAGTACCTTAAGGCTTTAGTTGTTTGCCCCTAGTCAATGGGGAACAATCCAAGTCAGTTCTTAATATATCCGACAGATGGCACCATGCGTACTCGGTTTAGTCATTCTGAACTTGTCATATAATATAACTTATAACGTTCATTCTTAGGAAATAAATGTGCTCCTGTGGTGGAACACTTTGGTACACAGCAACATGTTTTCATTTTATACGTTTTTCTAATTAATTTTGTTTATTCAAAGAGATTGTATTGACATTGGATATAACATAACCTCAACACCGCAAACAACCGAGTACGGCTGCTCCACTCTGGCGGAGATAATAAAAAGGAATGTTCCCCATTACAGCATATCCCGGAAAAACATGGAAAACTACAGAAATGCGGAGAAAATTAGTTTTTACAAAAAAATCTTTGAATATTAAGAGACTAATAAGGAGATATATTCTCAATAAAAGGGCCTAAGACCAAGATTCCTTGGGATTGGAAAAAATCCTCAGTAATGGTAAAAATAAGGAACAACTTGCCAACCTTCTACATAATGAATGGAACCAATACAAGACAAATATGCCCACTACTTTCATGGTACAAATCTTTACTTATCACATATTGATCAGTGCATATTGCTTACTAGCGAAGACGGTGAAGTATAGTATAAAAGAAGAGCTATGCTCTTCACAAAAAGAAGCGGATACTAAAATTATATTACATTGCTTCCATGCTTCTCAATCCTCTTAAAACAATTTGCCTATCAGAACTAGGTCACCAGTGGCAGATGTTTTTATGTTGTTGTTAAGTACGACGATGGGATTAAAAATGTGTTTGATACAGGAACTGGAAACAAACGAAAGGTCATTAATGTCACTATCATTTCTCGGAAGATAGGTGTAGCAATGAGCCATGCTATTAGCACAGTCGTTGAAGGTATTTTCCTACAAAAACTTGCAAAATGAATAATTTTTTTTAATGAGTTCGTGAAAGTGTATAGAATAATATCCTGAAAAGTTTACATTTTGCTCAGATGCTGAACATAAAAAAATTAAAAAAAAATCATCCATTTTTTTCAAAATTTTGAAATAAAGTCAAGCTAGGAAAAAGTAAATACAAATGGATAGATCACGTATTTATGAACAAAAAATGTTCTAACAAAATGAATCGCTAAAGCCACGGTTTTCCAGGAAAGAAATAGTCAAATGTAACGTTATAACTCCGAGCGAGATTCATGCGTGCGCGCGCTTGAATACGCATGACTGTGACACCGACGCACTGAATTACTTGTCACTAAATCAGAATTTGTTCAATCTATAAGAATGTTGGATCATTTATAAGATGGAAATTGTAGCTTTCTGGTGCTTTTTTGTTTTAAACAATACAAGCAAAGGATGGATGGGAAAAATATACTTATATATACAGTGTGTCCCAGGATAGATGTAACAAGAGGTGTAATGGACCAAAAATTTTGGAATATTGAAATGGTATTTGCTTGTTGTAAAACTAAAGTATACCAAAAATGACTTGATTTAGTGTTCTACAGGGTGTTTTATAAGCAAAGTTGTAAAAATCACCACTAATAAAGTACCTTTATTTTTCAAAATATGAAAAAATTCCACTAAGAAAAGTTATTTAGAATGCAATTTTATACCTCTATACCAAATTTCAGAAATATAAAATTATTTTTTTGAAACTTCCCATTTTTTCAATAAATTAGTATTTTATTTTGAACCATTCAATTAAAACTGCATAGAAATTATTTTTTGTGAATTAATATTTAAAGTTATGTAGAAGCTAAAAGTAGGCTATGAGAAAAGCAGTGGATGATTAACATTTGCTCCTACACAACTTTAAATATGAATTCAACTCTTAAAAATGGGAAGTTTCAAAAAAATAATTTTATATTCCTGAAATTTGGTATAAAGATATAAAATTGCATTCTAAATAACTTTTCTTAGTGGAATTTTTTCATATTTTGAAAAATAAAGGTACTTTATTAGTGGTGATTTTTACAACTTTGCTTATAAAACACCCTGTAGAACACCAAATCAAGCCATTTTTGGTATACTTTAGTTTTACAACAAGCAGGACTCAATCCCCAAATACCATTCCAAAATTCCAAAATTTTTGGTCCATTACATCTCTTGTTACATCTATCCTGGGACATACTGTATATATTATCACGCCCGGACTCAATCGTCGCAATAAAAATTATTGAAAAAAATAAAATTCCTTCAAAAAAATTATTTCTTCATTGAGAACTGTTAAAAAGTATGTATGCTTCTTGATTATTATGATTTATTAAGTTGTAGTAACGTGGTTTCACAAAAAAGTACATCTCAAATCATTTTAATTTCCTTGCTTGATAATTTTATTGATAAATATATAATATTGCAGGCTGTAACTTGCCGAGAACTTGACCCATTGGAAAAAATAAAATATCACTATGTCGGAAAAAATGTATACTTTTCGAATGTTCAAACACAAATTCGTTTACTTGTATGCATTTTTTTTGGAAATATGATTAATCAGATCATGATAAGAAATTACGATTTTCACGATCTTACCCCTATAACTATGAAAATATCTTTGACTGTTTTGAATATAAATTTTGGAACTTTTCCAATACATTAACAAATGTATAAAGAATCCATTAGATATAGCTGAAATGTGGTTGGGTGTACCTGTAATAAATACAATACAGTAAAGGCACGTAAAAATTCATGTGAGCGATTCAGCGGCTATATGTGGTGTCTTTGTATGAGTATGAGTTCATAATTATATATTTCCCCACCAATAAAAAATATTATTCATTTTGCAATTTTTTGTGTTGTAAAATGTTCTCTGTTGCCTGGGCTATAATTAATTAAGTTTCTTATAATATTCCGTTTGTTTCTGTACTATAAAAAACAAGCCCGCCGATACAATGCACGTCTACACATTTTTTGTTAATAAAAGTATCCCATTTGCTACTGTAATTATCCAGTAATCAAAAAAAGATTTAAACGATATCTTTCATTAATATGTAGCATTAAGTACAAACTCAATTTTTTTACCCGTTTAAAGCACTTGCTTTAGAAAAAACTCCCATCCGTCATATTGGTGCCGCTATTTCGAATTCTTTAGTTTTGACTTCAGATTCGTAATCAGCGAATTCAAAAAAAGATAAATATATTACGTTTCAAAGATAAATTAGCAATACATTTTCAAGTATTGAAATTTTCTATTTAGATTTGGTTTTCACCACTTGAGGGTAAGAGCAAATTTCGGAATTATATAGAATCTAAACACCTCTTTACTACGAAAAATCACCCATGAAAAATACTAGCATTACATATGACATTATTTCTAAATTCTTAATATTTTTAACCCCTAGTAGGTCAGTAAACCAGGCTCTAGTTACTAATAACGTAAAATAGGCATTTTCCCCTCGCCAACCAAACTTGTAGGGTATATAGGAAGATTAGAGATGCTTAAATCCAAAAATGCAGGGTCATATGGGTTAAGAGTTCGCCGCCATCTTGATTTTTGTGTTTTTTCATTTGCGGATATTCCGCTTGTTTTTTAACCTAACTTATTTATTTATTTTCTTGAATGTGTGGAATATTATTCTCTTCAATTTTTACTCGATATTTTAAATCGATAGTTTTTTCGATATTTCTTTTTTCCTTTTATTTTTCCAAAAAAAAAACTTTCTGAGCCATTTTCACCCTTAAAAAATGTATATAAAATATAATTCAATATAAGTTTTTTGTAAAGCTCTCAGTTATGCTCGATAAGGAGAACGTCCTCGAAAATGATCTCGACGACGACTTTCAATCAGTATTTAACCGCTCAGTTAATGAATATGCAATGGAAGAAGAATATGACCGCGAGTCGAAGGAGAAAACTCCACCACAGGAAGACGGCTAAATGTAAGAAACAGTAAAAGTTGAAATTTGAAACGTAAAAAAGACAAATCTTGATGTGTTTTACATTTATTACAAGATAATAATATATTTTCAAACTTATTCGATTTCATCATCATCATTGCTCTCTTCTTCATTGTCATCTGAATCATAGTCCTTTCCTAGTAGAAGAACATCATCTGACACTAAAATTTGCTCAACATCGAACTCTTCAAGTTCATCTCTATTGGTGCAGTCAAGACCTACACACGTTATGCACATTCTTGAACAGTGCAACAACAGGAAATAAGCCGCAGTAATTCATCTGGTGCAGCAGCCATTGATGTAGTTACTAAGCGGAGTTGCCTTCCAATCTTCTTCCAACCCCACTGTAAAGGATCTTCTGCAATACCATGCCAAAGCTGCACTTGATGGTACACTCGTAAAGAGTGTTGTCGTGCAGCGTCCTCTGTCAGTGGAAGTGCGGCTAGTTTGAAGTTAGCATGTACGGGTTGTTTACCAATTGTTGTCAAGTAACGTTTGTATCGTAAGGCATTCAAGTTTTCAGTCTCTTTTGCTCCATATAACACCTCAAAATAGCTACTCAGTCTCTTCTTTGCTCACAGTCGATTAAACAAAAACTCGCGTTTATAAAAAGTGCACGCTTCCAAACTAAACAACATTCCCGAGTATAACTAGGGTCGTAAAACGGGAGAGGTCGGGTCGGTCACCCTATCCCTCCCTTTAAGCAGCCCACCTGTTCTTCATTGTATTCAAGGCCCACATCCTTTCTCTTCTCCGGATTCCTTTTTCAACTCTCCCCCACTTCAATCCAAACAATTTAAGCTTAAATCAGACAAATTTAAGGCAATTACTTCCACATCCAGTGGAAGCATAGTAACGACAAAAAATTTTTTAAAAATTTTTATTGTTCAAATAGACTTAGAATGTCATGAAACGTCGAGATTTTAAGTTTGAGCCAAAAAAAATGTCTGTCTGTCTGGCGGTCTGTCGGTCTGTCGGTCTGTCGGTCTGTAACTTTTTTTTGTGCGCACGTTTACTCTGGAACCGTTTGAGATATTGACTTGAAATTTGGCACATATATGTACTTTAAAGAGATCTAGAACTAGATTATATTTTCATCTTGTTTCGTCGAAAATTAGGGTAAATAGGTAAATTAAGCAGGTAAGAGTTCATAAAATTAGTATTTAGTATATACAAGAGAAACTAAGGTCTCAAAAAAAATTTTGGCATTAGCCACCCCCATTACCACCCCCACCCCATTATTAAAGGGGATGAAAAAAAATTGTGATTTAGTGAGTGTACAGGAACCAGAAACGTCAAAATACTTTTTTACTTTATCCACCCCCACTACCACCCCCTATCACCACCCCCACCCCACTACCGATGTGGGGTATCGTTTTATGGGTTTTTGGGGTAGAGGATTTCAAATATTATATTATTAAAGTTCCATAAACTATTATTTCCACATACAAAATTTTTTCGTTGTGAGTGACTTTGATAGAAAATCCGGATGTGGAAGTAGTGATTCCTTGGGCAGCGGTTTTTTAGCTTTATTTGCCAATTTTTAACATTTCACAGGTTTCTCCCTCCCCTCCATATCTCGATAACTATCAGGTTGATCAAAAATATGAATAGAACCAATTTTATCAGCTCATAATCTCAGAAATTTTATATACAACAACTCCTGATCTTGATAAACCTAATAGTTTTGGAGATATCAGAGCAAAACTGCGGAAAAAGAATAGTCAGTGATACCGCCGCCCTCCCCCCTCCCAAACCCGACGCCACAAACTTTTCATGGCGTGTTGTACTGAGGATAGTGAACAACCTGGGACAAGAATTGCCTATACCTTTTGGATATTTAGGTTTAGGTAATTTTTGTTTTATATTTTTTTGTTTTATATTTACTGTACTACTAGATACAGACTCATCTGGACCTTCCAGAAAACGTTAACGAATCGATTCGAAATATTAACCTCCCCACAATAAAATTGTGGGAGGTTACTACAATTAGTCCAAAATCGAAAATTGAGATAACATCAAATCTTTTTACGTTTTGAGGTCCCAGGAACCCAAAAAAGTTGTTTTTGAAAAATGTCTGTGTGTGTGTATGTGTGTGTGTGTGTGTGTGTGTATGTATGTATGTTAGCACGATAGCGGTGAAGCTACTAAACGGATTTGGATGAAACTTTGCATGAGGGTTTCTTTAGTGCTCCAGAAGATCTGAAAAGGTTTTGGTTGAGATCGGATTACGTTTAGTGCCGTTATGGCACAACAAGTTGTTTATTTTATGATTACTTACAATTTGTAATTGAACCATTGAAAAGCAGTAAAAATTCCGATTTCAACGATATATCACACTTGCACTTTTTCGATTTGGTTTCCGTGAAAAAAATTAAAAAACAAAAATTTCACTTGTTTTGTCCTCAAAGCAGTGCCATGTACAGGGTGATATTCTAATAATGACAGAGGTGTTCAGTGATTTCGGCTGATAACTCGGGAACGGTTGAAGATATCGATCTGAAATTTGAAACGTAGGTATAAATATTGTAGACGGACGGATTACGAGTGAATTAATAATACACCTACGTCAGATGACGTCACAAATAAGAAAAATTCTTAGAAACTGGTGCAGATATCAACTTAACTGGAAATATACAATTAAAGTTTGAAACGTAGGTGGAAATATTGTAGATGGATGGAATACGAGTGAATTAAAAATACACCTACGTTCTGATGACGTCGTAAAATCATAAAATTCTTATAACAGGCGAACTGATGATGATATCAAAAAAATATTTCTACAAGACGAGTCACGAAATTTTTTTTTTTTAATTTCCAAGAAATGTAAAATTTTCGGAGAAATGTCACTTTTCAGAAAAATGTCAGATTTTTAAGAAAATGTCAAATTTTCAGGAAAACGTCAAATTTTCGGAGAAATGTCACTTCAGAAAAATGTCAAATTTTCGAAAAAATGTAAAATTTTCAGGGAAATGTCACTTTTCAGAAATATGTCAAATTTTCAGAAAAATGCCACTTTTCAGAAAAATGTCAAATTTTCGAAAAAACGTCAAATTTTCGAAGAAATGTCACCTTTCAGAAAAATGCCAAATGTTTGAAAATTGTCAAATTTTCGGAGTAGTCACTTCAGAAAAATGTCAAATTTTCGAAAAAATGTCAAATTTTCGGAAAAATGTCACTTTTCAGAAAAATGTCAAAAATTCAGGAAAATGCCAAATTTTCGGAAAAATGTCACTTTTCAGAAAAATGTCAAATTTTCGAAAAAACGTCAAATTTTCGAAGAAATGCCACATTTCAGAAAAATGTCATCTTTCAGAAAAATGTCAAATGTTTGAAAATCGTCAAATTTTCGGAGTAATGTCACTTCAGAGAAATGTTAAATTTTCGAAAAAATGTCAAGTTTCGGAGAAATGTCACTTCAGAAAAACGTCAAATTTTATTGAATGGACTCAAAGGAAAATTCCCAAAAAATACTATGGGTCCATTTGTGGTATAAGTTCTCTGCTAGTGTGTTAAAGCGTGCAGACTGTATGCTGAGTGTTTTTGACGTGTCAAGTGCATCGAGAGATTACAAGTTTTTTCGACGTTTATAAAGCCCACGGATGGTGTGAGAGGCCATCCTGAACCGCTTACAAGCCCTACAAGGTTAAGCAACCCCACCGGAACGCTTTCGGTGAGTTTTTTCCAATAAAACTTTAAAAGTGACAGTGACATTATATCTTAAAAACTATTTCCGCTACTTCCGGCATCCCGCCGGAAATTCCTCCGGCAACATAACCTAAAAATAGTACTACATAACCTAAAAACAATTTAAGACATTGGCACCAACCTAAACATTTTTCAAAAACCAAATTCCCCAGAGAAACATTGGAACCAAAAATTTGACAGCTATCACTTCCCCGACCGATTTAGTGAAAAATTGGTCGAGGCCAAAAGATAAAACAAAATATACCAACTCAAACTTAAACGATCCACCATGAACACTACCCTGGCTACATCTGGCAGGGAAGCTGTCCACCAAGAGTTATATGGTTTTTTCCAAAGATGGCCATTCCTGCCATCCATCCCATTACCAACGAACAGGTTTTTTTCGTTTAATCGTTTCCCGTATCAATAATCAAAATTATTAAGTGCTCTTGCCTACGAGCGTTTTTATAGAATTGTGTTTATTTTTATATTAATTTTAGGTCCATGTGGACACATTATAATTTTAACCTAGTCTTTAAGCCTGCCTACAGAAGACAGGAGCTACTTTTCTATTTTTCTCCAAGCCAAACCGGACCTACCCCATCCAGCCTCACACTCGTCACGGCGGTGTTCACCGTGGTTGTCTGGCTGGCCCCGGGCTAGGATCCGATGAAGCATATATTTGTATTAAAAACATCGAATAAAATATTAATGTTGTGCAGACTATAAATTTAACACTCAAGTTCTTAGGTCCAAATCCCACCGAACGCAAGACTTTTTTTCTAATTTAATACGAAAAAAATATTTCAACTTAATAAATATAATTAAATGAGATCGTTCATGTTGTTTCGTTTCGGCTGCAAAGATTCACCGGGTGGGGAGGTTCCAGCCGCTTCCAGTAGCTGCGATTTTTTTTTTCTGAAACTCCATGGATTAGATTAAGCCTACATGGGAGATCCATTTTTTTTTTCTATTTAGTGGAGTCAAAATAGGACTAGAAAATTCGCAATGTGAATTATCTGGTCAGGGCAGTTTTTTTTGTTTTAACGTGTTCAGGGGATCAACTTAAGTTCAGTTTTGCAGTTTCTGCGAGGTCGGCGTATTGTTTATTTAAACAATTTAATTTTTTAGACCGTGTTTTCCACGGTTTTCTTTGAATATCTCGAAATCTATAAGACCTATTACTTCAGTGAAATTAGACTTTTCTGATCTAACAAAATATATTCTCCTTTTTTAAAATTTATTTTGGTGTTTTAAAGAAAATATTAAAAATCGGCAACGAGATCACTACGGCTAAAAAATTATTCAAGGTCAAAGTTCACAAAAAACGGTTTTTTGCTAATCTCGCGCTTTCTATGGCTCGGAGGCCAATTGAGGTTATTATGAAAATGAAAGATAATGAAATTCCGCACAAAAATGATCTCTTCCATTTTTTATGGACAATGAACGGTTTAGGCATTGTACGTAAAAAATATTTTTCGTTCAAAATGTGTGTACCTATAATGTGTAAGCAGATTATAAAAATTTTTATTGTACAGGATTTTTTTTCTTGTGTATATTATATTACCTAAGGTTATTACGAAAATGAAAGATAATCAAATTTTGAACGAAAAATATTTTGTTCATTTTTTACGTACACTGCCTAAACTGTTCGTTGTACATAAAATGTGGAAGAGATCATTTTTGTGCGGAATTTCATTATCTTTCATTTTCATAATAACATCAATTGGCCTCCGAGCCATAGAAAGCGCGATATTC
Source organism: Rutpela maculata (assembly GCA_936432065.2). Taxonomy (NCBI): domain Eukaryota; kingdom Metazoa; phylum Arthropoda; class Insecta; order Coleoptera; family Cerambycidae; genus Rutpela; species Rutpela maculata. The sequence goes on along the minus strand of OW386287.2, from coordinate 85,560,311 downwards.
GCAATAAAACGTTTTTTGTGAACTTTGACCTTGAATAATTTTTTATGCCGTAGTAATCTTTCGTTGCTGATTTTTAATATTGTCTTTAAAACAAAATAAACCGATTAAAAAAAATGGAGGATATATTTTGTTAGATCATAAGCCATATTTTTGTCTAAAATGACTGGAGTATATGGAAAACAACAAAAAAAAAAAAAGAAAAATGTTCGTTATGAGCTTGTACAATAAAAGTACATAAATCAGAATTCATTCCAATTGTCATTAATGTTTAAAAAAAAATGAATATTACAAAATTATGCGTTTCTAAACAAATCACTCTTCCTCAAAAAATAATGGATAATATTCAATTAAATTTTGGAGAAATAATAGCTCTTATAAAGTGTAATTACCACTTAAAATTTCAAATTAAAATGATTATTAAAACGCCTCAGATATACAATTGTTGCCAAAACTTTGCACCCTTAAATCCTGCCGTCAAAGCTAAGAAATGTGTACGATGTGTATAGACCAGGGTCGATAATTTTGAAAATGGTAAAAAGTGAAAAAAAATTATAGTAGGATGAAACCCATTGGAAAAGGTAGAGAATATAACAAAAATGAAAGGAAAAATAATTTACGGGCGATCTGAGGTCGGGAAGGGGAAGGGGGTGAGTTTTTAAGGGTAAAAAACGGTTTATGTCGATTTCCGGCAAAACTACAAGTCCTATGAAAAAAAGTTAAATGGCAAAGTTGTAGGTAATAAAAAGATCTACAACTGTTTGTTTGTTTTTACACTTTTTTCACATAACCTCAAAATTTATGTGAAAAATTCAAATAACCAAGTTTTTGGTTTTTTATTTTTATCTTTTGCAAAAAAATTTATTTTTTCACGAAATTTGGTGAAAACTTACCTTTTTATGTCACAAACACACAGTAATTTTTTTGATTTAAAATATTCATTTTTTCACCTTATTTTGACTTAATATCGAAAAAGCACCCTAATTTTCAATCGAAAATTTTCACGTCAAAATATCTGCTTTTTTAAAAAAGGCGGTGGGCTTTTTGTTCGTTGAAATCTCTACTTTCTGATGGTATAAAAAAAAAATACATTACTATGGTAAATGTTCTCAGAAAATGAAAATAAACGAAAAAAACTCGAATCCGAAAATTTTTTTTTGAATCATTATGTACAATTTTGAAAAAAACTTCAAAAAAAATTTAATGCTCTATTTGGAGCTGAGATACGTTAGTTTTTACGTTTAGGTCACTTATAAATAAACAAATCGATATTTCTTATTGAAATTTGGACTGGTAGTTTTCCAATGTCTATTATTGTGTGTATGCTACTTGAAAATAATTCAAAGCTACAATAATTGTTAAAAGATACTGTATAGAGGCCCGAAATGGGTCTTTAGATATTTTATTAAAGATCCGCAAATCACTAAATATGTCTAAATGTTATATTATGTTTTTACAAACCGGACTTTAATCGCTAGATAGCCCAGTGGGTAAGGCGACTAGCACTTTTTATTCAGGGTGCGAAATATATTTTCTTATTGTATCAGTGATATTAAAAGTTTTACAAAGCTATATACACGAACATGGCGTAGTTGTTCAAGTCAGGTTGGTTTATAATTTTCGTGACAAAAATTAAAAAAGTTAAAAAAAAATTGAAGATATGCATTATGTTACCAAAACCGCTATATTCGATGTTGTTTTAACAGTTGTAGCTTTGGATTATCTTAATCTAGCGGAAACAAAACAATACTCATTGGAGATTGGAGAATAACCAGTTCAAGTATCAAGAAGAAATATCGATTTGTTTATTTTTAAGTGACCTAAACGTAAAAACTAAATAACGTATCTCAGCTCCAAATGCAAGTAGAGCATTCAATTTTTCTTTTTGAATTTGGCTTTTTTAATATACTTTCATTAATCCTTTACCGTTTTTAATTTCATAAAAAAGAATGCTACAATTTGAGCCATGTTTTGTGCAATGTTTTAGCAACAATTGTATATTTGAGCCGTTTTAGTAATCATTTTAATTTTAAATTTTGAGTGGTGATTGTACTTTATAAGAGCTATGTTCTTCCAAAATTTTATTGAATATTATCGATTATTTTTGAAAGAACAGTGATTTATTTAAAAATGCTTAATTTTGCAATGTTCAATGTTTTTTTAACAATAACAACAATTGGAATGAATTATAGTTTATGTACTTTCATTGTACAGCTTAAAACGAACGTTTTCCTTTTTATTATTGTTTTCCATAGGACTTATAGATTTCGAGATATTCAAAGAAAACCAGTGGAAAATACGGTCTACAAAATTAAATTGTTTAAGTAAAGAATACGCCTACCTCGCAGAAACTGGAAAACTGAGCTGTGAACTTAAGTTGACCCCCTGAACACTTTAAAATAGAAGAACTGACCTAGCCAGACAATTCACATTAAAATCCTAATTTGAGTAATTGGCTCCACTAATTATTATTTTTCGGAAATGCCACAAAATTTTCCTTTAAAATATTTTTTGAAAGTATTTCAAAATTTTCCTTTAAAACTTTTTTCGAAAATGCAATAAAATTTTATTTTGAAAAATCGTTTTAATAGAAGTTGAGCATAATAATTGATACTTGTATTGACTTTTTAATGTAAGTATACATTTTTTAAGGGTGAAAATGGATCAAAAAAAGAAATATAAACATTATCGATTTAAAATAGAAAATTATCGAGTAAAAGTTGAATAGAATAATACTCTACACATTTAAGAAACTAAATAAATAACCTAGATCAAAAAGCAAGCGAGATATCCGCAAATGAAATATTCATCACAAAAATCAAGATCGCGGCGAACCCCCAACCCCTGTAATCCTGCATTTTTGGATTTAATCTGCCCCTATATACTCTAAAAATTTGGTTGAAAGGGAAAAACATGTTTTTTGAAATGCCTGTACTATAGTAAAACGGGTTCTGAAAAATAGTTTTTGTTACCGTGATTTACGAAAATGGCAACAGTGAAAATACATTTTAAAGCAAGCGGTAATTCGAAAATATGAAAATCGATTAAATATAGCTACCTCTTTTTCAATACGACCTTGGACTAAATCATCAATATGGCAAACCAGTTTTATTATTTCATCTTCTTGTTCAGCTATACAACATTCAAAATCATCAATTTGTTTTAATAGTATATCCCTTTCTTTTTCGATACGCCTTGCTCTTTCTACTTGTGCACGTAAGATTTCACATTCGCATTCTATACCAAGCATACTCTCATATTTTATTTTGTACATATTTCTTTCCGATTTTATGTGATCTAGGCACTTCAACTGAAGACACATTTGATCGTATTCCACCCGCATACGCATTATCTCATCTATGTTCTGGTGTAAAGTATCTCTTTCAGCTTTTAAATCATCGGTTTGGTTACACGCAGATTTCAGAATCTCCACTTCTCTTTCCTTGCAGGTCAACTGAGAACGCAACATGTTGCATTCGGTTTTTTGGTTGTTTGCTTCTATTTCAGCAGACGAACACTTAGATTTCATAATGCCCAATTCAGCTTCTGCAGCTTTCTTTTCTTTTTTCACTTTCTTAAGTTTTTCTTCTAGCTCGTCAATTCTTGACATATATTTTCTTGAGGTATGGAGTTCTTCATCAATATCCTTTAACTGTTCCACCTTCTTTTTTAAACGATCGCGATCTTGTAAAACTTCATCTAACATTAATGATCGTTGCTTAAACTTCTCTATATCTTCTGGTAAATCAGTATATGCGTTCAATTCTTTCTCAAGATTTACAACGCGATTTTTTAAATCATCTCTTTCATGTACTATTTCATTTAATTTTTCCAATTTTTCTTTTAAATCCTCAAAATGTAACACACCGGAGGGTTTGAAACCTAACAAGTTCATGGCTTCTTCGTATTTTGATAACTCAACTTTTAACTGACAATTTTCCTCTTGTATAGACGACAATTTCGCGCAATATTTTTTCAGAGCATTTACTTCTTTCCTGTTTGTTTTCATTTCTAAGTCTGCAGTTAATTTTACTTTTCTCATTTCTTCAATTCCTCGTTCCAGTGTTTTTATGTCTTCTTCGCATGAATTTGGTTCTGCGATGGCTAAGCTGCTGACAAATGGAATATGTGTGGTGGGTTTGCTTGGTGCCAATTTAGTTCCAGGTTTTCTTGATGCACAAACATTTACCATGGCGAAATCTCTCTACGGTAAAAATATTGATTATTAATTATGTAAATATTTACCTCAGTTTACCCACTTCTAAATATTCCAGTTCATTTTTAGAATACTTTAACTTTTTTTTTAGGTGGCCACGTTCTCCTACGATCAATTTAATACTTTCTAACTGGCTCATAGCAGCTGCAGCTATTTTACGATGTTGTTCATTATATACAATTTCGGCCTAAGAAAAATTTTTATACAATTTAGAATTAAATCATTTTATTCTTAATTTTCTTGGCAATAATATACTATTATGCTTACCAAACCCTCCTGAAAGTTTTTTGTCATGTTAACATGACACAAGTAAATGAAGACAATTCGTTCTTAAAATTTTGGCCAACTTCTATCTTATTTAGAGACAAATGACATTTGAATAGGTTATTCTCACAGAGCCGGAGTTGGTTAGGTTAGTTTGTCCCAGTTAATCGCTAACTCCAGGCCAGGGTGTATTAAATAGGTGATGCGACGACAACCCTCACAGTGGCTTCATAAGTGCTTACTTTGTACATAATGTAATAGATGGCAGGAGCGTCGTTACTTACGCATAGAAAGATAATTTTTCAGGTTCTGTACACACGCGCATACAGTGTTGCATACATTTCCGGCTTTTTGTTTTTGTTTAGTGAAACAAGAGTCCAGTGACATCTGAAATTAAGTAGCTAAATTAAAACATTGAAAGAATATATGCAACACTACATGCAGCATTGCGCGTGTCGTCACAGCTAACCTCAAAAATATATATTTCTTAAGATTTACGAGTATTACGTAGCTATTATTAAAATTTCTGCCTGGTTCCCATACTTTCAACTAAAATCTAGTACAGTGTAATGTTTATGAAGTTCTAAATACTTTGTCCTAATAAAATAGGACTCTTTTTGTAGGTTGGAAATCTAACCTCTAATTAGCAGTGTATTTTTATTAATTAACAGTACAGAAAATTCTTGGCGTGAATTTTTAAATATTTGCTTGGAGCCAGTATGGCTCCAAGCTAAAAATGCCTATACAAACATTAAAAATGAGAATAAACGAAAAAACCTTAAAATTTGAGGTTATGTTAGTTATACGATGCACATGCCCAGGTAATTGTAGGACCTTATAGCTCGCGCCATCTACTAAAGTGAATAGAAACCATGCACTTATGAAGCCATTATTATAATAGGAAGGTGCCGTGTGTCGGACCATCTATTTAATATACCGTGCTCCAGGCTAAAGTGTTTATTGTGATCTGCTTAAAAATTACCCTGGGCCTGCCCTGGGCTAAAGTCAGAGATAACATAGCCCGAGTTTCTAGTTGCGGGTTATCTCTGTTAGCCCGAAGTTAACCTACAAATTTTAGGTTTGTTGTTGACAGTTGGGAGAAAAGTCAAAGCATAGAATAAGATTTTTATTTCTGTGCCTACAGTAATAGTTATTTTTGAACTAATCCAGGTATTGTTTTGAGTCTCCAACCGCTAGGTAAAAAAGTTTTCTGATGTAGCTAAAAAGCAAATATTAAAATCCATTTTATTGTATTGTAGGAATCATGCCCGTAAGCCAGCCAATAAAGTAATTGCTTTCAACATTGAGACATTACTACTATAATCCGTAAATGCCAGTAAATCTCAATTTTGAGCCAAAAAGATTCTTTATCTCTCCAAGATACTTAGTACAGTGAATGAAGGTAAAAATCAACTATTACCTCCGATTCCGGTGAACCTCCATAGATTTGCATGAAAATTTGGGATTGAGTATATTTTACCCTCAACTTCAAAAGTGACATATGCTTGACTTGCGCTTTTTGCATTTTAGGGGTGAAATCCACCCTTTTTGTTAAAAATGGGAAAAAATGCAGATTTAAGCATTCTGGCGTAAGTAATCTCGTTTAATTAGATAAAATAAATATTTTTCAACACTTATATGCATGATTTATGATTTTAATTAATTTTTCAACCCTTTTAGCAACCACCCCTTAAATCGAAAAAAATCATGAAAAAATCATTTTTTGTATTTCTAAAATATGAAATCGCATATTAACATTACACAAACGGTTTGTTTAATGTTTATGATATAATTTTTGGTTGACTGTGAAATTTCAACCCTTAAAAACCACCCCCTAATGCGGAATCATTGAAAAAATTGGTTTCAAGAAACTTTAATCATTTGAATAATACATTACTGAATTAAAATCTCATTTACTGAGTATTAAAGTAATTATTTATTTATTGCGAAATTTTCCACCCTTAAAAACTACCACTTGTCATAAAAATAATGGAAATTTTGTTTTATCAGCTTTAATAGCTTTAATTATTTAGAATCTTTTTTATTACTTATGATAAACTTTATTAATATATTTCAAACTTTATTAATATTATTCTTTTCACATTCCCCAAACTACCCTTCGTGCACAAATTGATGAAAAAGCATAATTTAACGTTGGAAACAATTTTTTCAGTGCTTATGTGACATAAAAATTAAATTTATTAATTAAGAGGAAAATGTATTAAAATAAATATTAAAATATATGAAAAGTTTATTCATTTTTTATTTAAATAATGTTTCATAAATTAATCAAATATTAATAGTATATTAAATTTAATTTTTCACTCTTCATCAAAGCTCTCTCCACCAACTTCTCCTTCTTCATTAATTGGAGGGCTATTTTGGCAATTGTCCCCACTGCATGATCCGCAGGTTGCATTGCAAAATAACCCTACTCTTCGACACCCGCAAGAAGCGCCGCACCCTTTTCTGCAGTTGCAAAAAATCATTTTTAACAGTTCTTCTGGAGCAGGTGGATTGGGATTTTTAATTGGAAACAAAGACTCTCCAATTTTGCACCATCCCCAGTCAACTGGACGAATCTCTGCCCAAAAAATTTTTCCAAAAAAATGTTATTGGTTTTTTTACAATAACCCCGTTAGTTTTTATCCAAAAACCATTTGAAAGGTAATTTCAAGGGCTATAAGATCGTATTAAATTTAATCTTTTAAAACCCTTATTTTTTAAAAGATAAAAAGTTAAAGGGCCCCGGTTACATGGTTCTCGCAGTAAAATTTAGGCTTTAAACGTTTCTATATCGGTTATTTTTTATCCTACAAAAATAAAAAAAAAACTAAAATCTTTGTTAAAAAAAAACTCAAATTTCGTTCTCTATTATTTTTTACGTATATCGAGTATTTTTGGAGTTATTATCAAAAGAAAATGAAATTTACGAAAATTTGAAAAATTCTGATTTTTTTAAATCATAGTTTTTTTCAAAAATATGCATTCTAAACCGGTCAAAATTTTTAGAAAGTCTTATAGGGATTACTATAAATTTTAATTTTTGTGGAAATGGCGTAGGTTTTATTTTTCACTTTTTCCTAAAAAATTCAAAAGGGTCCTCTTATTTTCATCATAACTTGCTTAATTTTGATGCTATCAACTTCTTCTACAGCTCATTTGATAGGTATTTCTGAGTACTTTGAGTAAGTAAGTATATTTTATAAAATGCATCGTTTCCCCGTTATTTAAGCTTGAATACTTAGATTTGAGTACTCGCCGAAAAAAAATATGCATTCATTTTGAATTAATATTAAAAGGTTTTTTAAGGAAGGAATTTATTCGTTTTTTTATTAGCTTCAATTTTGGTGATGACAACTTTTTTATAAAAACTTATAGTTTTTGAGTTATTTATGAAAAACCGCTTTAAAACATGCATTTTTTTCACGAAAAATCAAAATCTTTGATCTTTAATAACTAAAAAAGTATTGATTTATTTTAATAACTTTATATAACAAATTTTGCTTAGAATTGGTCCCTCTATCGATTCCTGGGGTTATTTTTCATAAAATAATTTCCACCCCCGAGAAGGGGTGGCATCCACCCCCAGGGTAAAAGCGCAAGTTGGCACTATGTCACTTTTATTTCTTGAGATATCCTCTAACTACTCACAAATTTTCATGAAAATCGATGGAGGTTCAACGAAATCGGAGGTGAAAACCTTCAGTGACTGTACTAACTGGATCAGTTTTTTTTTTATTCTACGACGCCGACGTGTTTATGTCTATTTGCTATTTTAATTAATACTACCTCTCTGCTGATGAAATATTGGGTCCTATACCTACCTTTGTTGGAGTTTCACTCATTTTCTTAAAATACAAATATAACTACAAAGTAAGGAACTACCAGAAACGACATTCTCTGCACCGCCTTTGATGTTTCTTGATGAATTTTTGTGTCCTTCGCCATCTTCTTGTAAGTGGTAAATTTAAATAGCATATTTACAAACAAATTTCAGACACGCTGAATACAGTTACGCTGTTCGAAGAATTCTATTTACAATGGGCATTCAAACTATTAAAGTAAAAAAAATCGCTTATTTATTGGCATTCAAACTGGATAAACTTATATCTACGAACAACTGAAAGTATAAAAAAAACATTTTAACTATGAAACTATGTACAAAAAATCGGCAGCTACTGGAAGCGGCTGGAACCTCCCTATACGGTGGATCTTTATAAACTGCGTTCGGATATTACATCGGAAATCAGAGCACCGAGCAAACAGATAAATTACACGTGACTTTGGAGCCATTTATTTCATGAACAAATAACGAACGAACTGAAGTGGACTACAAGCAATCTGTTAAAACAGTACCTCTCATGTTTGCTTATGTTGTATGTTAATCAATTGCCGGATATTATAAGGATACTAGCTGACCCAGCAAACGTTGTTTTGCCATATAAATTATAAATTTTTGTCCAAAAAATGAAAAGAAAATTTCTGGATAGGGCCACCCTTATCACCTAGGGGTATAAAAAATAGCCTACGACCTATTCTCAGACCTATCAAATATACACCAAAAATTTCATAAAAATCGGTCAAGCCGTTTCGGAGGAGTTCGATAACAAACACTGTGACACGAGATTTTTATATATTAGATTACGTTTCGAAGATTTTGTAGAATATTGGATAGCGAAAAAAAATAACAACACAGAGTTTAGCCAAAATGACACTCTATCCCCAACATTCTGGACAATTCAGAAGACTGCGCATGCGTCAAATTAAAATCTTCCTGCTCGATCAAAAAGGTTCGACTAAGTCGAGCTTCGTCCAAGGCGTTTATTTTGTAATATTCGAACGTTTCAGATTTAGCTCGGTTAGCTCGATTTGCATTAAATGAACGATTGTGACGAACATGGCTCTAAATAATTATTACCTTTTAAAAAACCAACTAAAATAGGTTTTGATATCTGTCAAAAACATTTGGGTTGGCAATCTTTACGAATGCTAATTTTTAAGTTATGAAATATATTTAGGGACATAACGTATTCGCATCATGTTTAAGTTTTTCAACTTTATTCTCATTTTTAATGTTTGTATACGCATTTTTAGCTTGTAGCCACAGTGGCCCCAAGCAAATATTTAAAAATTCACGCAAATAACTTTTCTATATTGTTGATTAAGAAAAAAAGACTGCTAATTACATGTTAGATTTCGAACCTATAAAAAGAGTCCTATTTTATTAGGACAAAGTATTTAGAACTTCATAAACATTACACTGTACTAGATTTTAGTTGAAAGTACGGGAACCAGACAGAAATTTTATTAATAACTACATAATATTCTTAAATCTTCAGAAATATATATTTTTGAGGTTAGCGATAAATGTACCATAACTTATAAATCAATATTCATAAAGGTTACCAACCCAAATATTTTTGACAGATGGCAAAATACATTTTCCCCTAATAATAATACCAATAATATTTTTTGGATGCTGTCATGGTGCTCATATAACGAATTCTTTTTAATTTTTTTCACGGAAACCAAATAACAATATTTTGTTAAAATTGGATTTTTTACTGCTTTTCAATGGTTTGATTACAAATTGTAAGTAATCTTAAAATAAGCAACTTGTTGTGCTAAAACGACACTAAACGTAATCCAATCTCAATCAAAACCTTCTCAGATCTTCTGGAGCACTAAAGAAACCCTCATGCAAAGTTTCATCCAAATCCGTTCAGCACTTTCGCCGCTATCTAGTTCACATACATACACACATACATACATACATACACACATAGAGACATTTTTTAAAAACCACTTTTTTGGATTCCTGGCATCTCAAAACGTAAATATTTGATGTTATCTCAATTTTCGATTTTGGACCAATTTCAGTAACCTCCCACAATTTTATTGTGGGGAGGTTAAAACAATGAATTTAGGTAAAAGACAAGATGAAGATAATCAATTAATAATAGTATCCGTATCTAAGATTTCAATTAGGAATTAGTCGGTGTATCGGATAAAAATAAAACGAGGTTATTTCCACTAGTCGACGTTTCGAATAAACTTTTATTCTTCCTCAAGACTGAAAAAACAACATACATAAATATAATTTACCATATTACAAAAATGGAATGAATTTAAAAAAAAAAATTTAGGTATAAATAAAATATAACACAATTACTTTAAAAGAACTAATTAAAATGTATGTAAATTATGTAAATAAATGAACAATTACAATGCACAAAATAATTTAATAGTAAGTAATAACCTTACCTTTAGTGAAACAAAACCACAAAAATACTTCTTAGGTGAGAAGGAGTCATAATATTGAACAACAAGCGAGTTGAAAAATAAAATAAAATCCAATGGACAACATAACATATAATTACGAAACAATGTGAATGTATGGACGTGAATAGTTTCATACCAATTACACTACTGAGTTATAATAATTAATAATGATTAACAAGAGTTCTTGATTGCAGTCAAATTTGTATTGGTCAGACTAAACAACACTTACAAACTAGAATTAGGGAACACAAACAAAAGAGAGAACCAAAAAGCTAATATTCCCAAAAAGTTAGTTATTCACATTTCATTATTAGACATTTGATTTTTGCAAAGGCAACTACGTTAAAGTTCCAGAAAAATTATATTGAAAGTGATTTTTTATTTTTAAATAATTTAAAAAAAATAGAAAAACAAATAGCATAGATTTGAAATGGATATCAATGAATTCAGAAAAAAATCTATAATTTATTGAACACTTAGGAGCCACCATCTTCCCATTTGAAAAAAAAAAGTTTTCGATAAAACAGTGATATGTTCAATTTTGGAGGCTTCGTAAATAGTTATTAATGAAATTAAACTAAAAATTATATTTTTCCCTTGGACTTTACCTGCCGTAGAACAAATTTTGATATCCCAAAGCACTCTAGATGAATGTCTTAAAAAACTGAACATCGACTCAAAAATTCGCAAAAATCTCAGAATGTTGTCTTGAATTCAAATATGTAAAAATCGAAAGTTGAGGTCATTTCCGGCTAAACCGGAAATGGTCTCATACCATTTTTTATGTCCAAAAATTCATTTTTACAGGTAGTTTGTGCAAGTGCAAGTTAAAAAATAAAGGAAATATAGAGGGGAGCCCGATATAGGTACTTACCTATTTTTAGCATTGAAAAATGGTCCAAAAACACGTATTGCATTTTTCCGCGATTGCTCAATTTTTTTAAGATTAAGAAAAATTCATGGTCAAGGCAGAAAGTTTTGTTGAAGCGAGCCACGTGAAAGGAATGATTTTTTATGATCCTGAAGTAGGTACCTACTGATTGTTAAGGGAGAAGTTTATGCTAGATAGAATCTATAAAGTAGAGGTGTGCATTTCATTTAATAAATATCATATTTTACTTTTAATGTAATTGTCTTCAGATATTTTTTATAACGATGAAAATATAACAGATGCAGAATGTACTTGTCCAAGGGCATTGTGGCTATGCCATCTTATGGCTGTTCTGGTTCTCTTTGCACATAATAATATTTCTGTAAGGGTACCAACATGCTGAAGATGCTACGCAGCTATAAAAGTTTCAGGCTGCAGTTTCAGTCGATGGATCGAAGTTAGGAGATTTGTGCTAGGAGCAGTTCACCCTGCTAGTATTCACGGTATGTGCGGTCACATTTAAATGTATAGGTTTGTTTTACACGTTGATGGCTTCGATGCATCTACTGAAACAGCGGCCTGAACTTCTAGCTTCGTACTTTAGCATCTTCAGCATGTTCGTACCCTAACAGATGAAGCATGTTCATGAAATATGTCGTATTTACTATACAGTTCAATTTTAAACTATTTTAATCATTTATAGATTTAATAGAAATAAGTTCTGAATAAATGATACAATACCTACGTATAATTTCTTTATTTATTTGCGTTTCTAAGTGAAAATACTTACTTACAAAAAAATTTTTGAACACTAGGTTAGAGGATGGAAATCTATGCTAACAGTATAAAATAATGGAAAGCAATTCAAATAAAAATAAAACAGGCTTTGAGGTTAGAGCACAAAGAAATAATCAAAGAACTACGTTCTCAATAATTTTCCAGGCACTTGTGGAACGCATGCACAGAAATGGCCATGTAGAAAATACTTTCTTATTTATTCTCGGTAGAGAGAATTGATTACCATATGTAAAAAATTTATAATCCAGCTCTATTTTTATACCAGTAGTTAGGTTTCAATAGTTAAATATGAAAAATAACGAACCAATCCTTAGATACATTTTTAAGTAATTTAAGGCCCTTTAAAACACATGTACAGAATATCCATTGAATATCTTCTGCCCTTGGGTTTTCTGTTCTTCAAAGCTGCCCCAACTTTAACAATTTCAGCTAAAGGTTTGCCAAGGAATTTGTCACAAATCTCATTGAAGTCGTCTCGTCAATGGTCCATTTTGGTTTGTTCTGTGGTGATACTTTCACAAATTGCTTCCTTAGGGTCGTTAACTTTCTCTTTCGCGGTGAATCTGAACTGAAAGCTGCGGGTGTTTGGGTGGCTGTTGATGGTGAAAGCAATGGAGAAGACGGGGAGGTAATCTCTGGAGATAATGGAGATTCTTTTCCAAAATATTGTATATTGCTTGGACCTAAAATAAAAACAGGCGTGACAGAAAATATCTTTTTAAGTACAATCCAACTTTCATTATTGGAGCTCCCTTTCAAAGCCCCATAAAAAATTTTTAAAACTATTCTCGATGAAATTGATTCGATACCGTCTTAAAAGGTATAATTCCTGAGACCAAAAGTTGTACTCACAAGTCAGAATTTAAGCTAGACAGATGCACCTCCTTCATAGATTTATATGCTCGTAGTCATGATATAACCCCGCTTGGAGTACGTCCAAGAAATCTCTCAAAAATTCTATCAATTCAAACTGGGCAATAGTCCACTAACCCGCAACATAACCCAAATCAGACAGCATAACGCAATCCTTTTCGATATCCGACACCCCCTACCATACCAGGCGTTGCCTATTTTCCAGCAACCTCTACCTTAGCCATACCTAAGTCTTACTTTTATGTTTAAGTATCTTAAACATTTTTATATGTTCTATTCCAATAAATTGTTAATGTTAAGTTTGTAGTTTTGTAAGACAGGAGCATTGCATTTTATCGTCGTTATAACCGAACCAGACCTGCCCGGCCCAGACCCACATTCACCACGGCACTGCACGTCGTGGTTGGCTACTTGGCTACTTGGAATAATGAGCAAAATTTCCAGCAGACATAAATAACTATATATTCTTTAGATTCCAAGATAAAAAGTGTCAAAATTAAGCATTCTTGACAAAGTTTATATCTATTAATAAAGTTCGTCTTGGAAGGAAATTAATAGCAATATTAAAATAAACTATATAGTACCTGCTATGTCGAAGGGGTTTTCGATAGAAGTAATTCCAGTCCTTACTTCTTTCAGAGAAGGAACAACATTGGTATATTTGTCAGTAGCATCTTGTTTTAAATTATAGGGAAAAATTGTTGGGACGGCTTGATCAAACAAACGTTTACGTGTTTCACCTTTATGAATATATTTGTCTTCAAAATGTTTTTCACATAATTATACGTGAATTTCTTTGTATCGAAGGTAAATCCCCACTGAGTTCATTTGTTATATTTTCGCGAATAGCCCTGATACCTGGTAAAATTATATTTGGATATTATGTCACAGAATGTTAGGTTAAAACAATAAATGAACTGACAGATGTACCAACAACAAAATAGCGGGAAGCTTTAAGTGTCGTTTATGGTAGTTCTTTCTTCTGTGATATAACTATCGACCAGAAAATATTGTAGTTTAGTATAGTCATTGCACATGTTGACCAACTCGTCTATTCCCAAAAATTGAAAAAATTAATTACCCATAATATAATAATGTCATTCTTTTCATTATCTTTAATGTTGAGTCTACTTTGATTGATTGGAGATCATCTTCATTAGTTTGTTTCTTGGTCTAAAATATTTTAAAAATTTCAAATTATACAATTTACCACTGTCAGAGTTGTCAGTTTAGAGGTTAGGTATTTCATTTTTACAAAGTTTGGAAATTAGGCGAATTGGTCAGTTGACTTTTCGACAAAAACAAACAAATACTTTCCACTTAGCAACAAAAACTTGAAAAACTTACAAACAGAAAATTACTCGTTTTTAGGGCAATCACAGTAAACCTAGAGCTGGAAACCACAGAATAAGGAACTACCAGAAGCGGCACTCTCAGCACCGCCTTGGATGTTTCCAGATCAATTTTTGTGACTTTCGCCATTTTGTTGTTGGTACTTTTGGCGGGAAGTTTAAGCAGCATGTTTATAAACAAACTTTACACAGGTTGAATACAATTACGTTATTCGAAGAATTCTATTTATAATGGGTATTAGAACTATTAAAGTACACTGAATAAAATTATCTCTAGGAACAATAGACCTTTTCATCACAGAAGCGCGCATGTGCTGCATCTACGTTTGTTTGCGGGAACTATGAAATATTCGGACACTTGGATTGTCAAAATGGTTGGACCAGTATCATTTTTTCACATTAATTTAGACGAA
This sequence comes from Rutpela maculata, assembly GCA_936432065.2. Taxonomy (NCBI): domain Eukaryota; kingdom Metazoa; phylum Arthropoda; class Insecta; order Coleoptera; family Cerambycidae; genus Rutpela; species Rutpela maculata. The sequence continues at coordinate 85,545,242 of OW386287.2, read as the reverse complement.
AGTGTGATTGACGGTGCAAAATTAGTACACAACATTGTGGAAGAACACACTTGCGCTCAATTAAGGCGCTGGCTCAAGTATCGTGGTCGTAAAATGACTGGAAGCAAGATTAAAGAACTGGTTGCAAGGTTAGAATTCAACTACAACTTATCAATTTATATACAAGTGCATTAAAAGAAAACAAATGCGTTTCTTCTACAATATGCTTAATAACATTTTTCGTGTAGTAATTGATAATGCAGTAAAAATATTCTCTGTTTTTTTACGAAAATGTAGGGTCAAAAATGCAATTGAAAATGAGGTTTTTTGTCAATCCTTCTGTGGATAAAGCTGGCTCCTTTTTTTCTAATTTTTTTTCAAATAGGTAAACTATACGATATGGCACTACATATTTTCAGAAAATTGGTAACAAATTCATCATTATTTGGTTAAAAAGCATAATGTTTATATCAAATCCAATATTGACAAGCGAAAACTGTCCGAACAAACATTGAACTCGACGTTTTTTAAACAAACAATGATGAATCTGTTACCAATTTTTTGAAAATAGGTAGTGCCATATCGTATAGTTTACCGATTTGAAAGAATTAGAAGAAAAGAACCCAGCTTTATCCACAGAAGGATCGACAAAAAACCTCATTTTCAATTGTATTTTTGACCCTACATTTTCGTAAAAAAACAGAAAATATTTTTACTGCAATGTTATTAAGCATATTGTAGACTAAACACATTTGTTTTCTTTTAATGTACATGTATATAAATTGATAAGTTGATAGTTGAATTCTAACCTTGCAACCAGTTCTTTATTCTTGCTACTAGTCATTTTACAGCCAGGATACTTGAGACAGCGCCTTAATTGAGCGCAAGTGTGTCCTTCCACAATGTTGTGTACTAATTTTGCACCGTCAATCACACTTTCGTCTAAATTAATGTGAAAAAATGATACCGGTCCAGACATTTTGACAATGCAAGTGTCCGAACATTTCATAGTACCCGCAAACAAACATAGAGGTAGCACATGCGCGCTTATATGATGAAAAGGTCTATTGTATTCTTAATATAAAGTCCCAAAATATATTGAAATCAATACAATGTCTCACCTAAGAAAATCTGTAATTTCTTACTAGGAGGTTGTTCTGGGAAAATATTAAAGTTTTTTTCTTTTTAAACTACCAAGTTGAGGGAAAATAGTAGGTAGTGCTGTTGGTAGCAAACTATTTTGATATATATTTATATACATTTTCGCCTCAAAACATCGCGCGCACATCTTAAAATTGTTATAAAGTTCGGCTGAACATTTACTTGCCAAATCCCAACGATCGGATGCTCTCGACCACAATACGGATCTTAAAGGAGACAAGTTCACAATTACTAGGAAATATCTTATAAGTAATCTACGCCAATAATAAAATACCTTTGGGGATCCTTAGGAAACCTAAATAAACTAACGTCTTTTCCTGTCGTACTACTTGGAAATTCCTTATATCGCTAATAAAAACACAGCACAGCACAATAACGCTAATCGTAACCATGGATTTTGATCTTGGATCAAGCTGAATTTGGCTCAACTTAGTTCGTACAACTGTAGGCCAGTGGAATTAGCAAATATGCATATTGTAATTCGTTTCAGGATGCCACGTAGATTAAACGATAGTTTTATTGATTACGAACATGACCCTGAATTTGGTCCACTTTTTACCGCCGGAACATTGTTTATTTAACGATTTACTGTTGAAAAATTAAAAAAAATCGACTTTTTTAAAGATAACTCAAAGACCTTTGACGATAGGTTTTTCAATTTGTAGATACTGTTAGAACTTTGAAAAACGGTTAATTTGAGATATCAGAACGATATTGCAAAATCTTCATTTGTTTAAAAGTTATTAGCAAAAAACCTAACCTCAAAATGTGACAATTTTTCAAACGCCATTTTTAAGTTGAAAATAATGCAAATTTGATTTACCATTAATGAAAACATAAAGTTTAAGTCTCAACAAAAAAAATGATGTCCAGATCAACCCTCTACGACAACGGGAACTGGGTGAATTTGCATTTTACATTATTTATGTTTTTAATAAACAAATTGAATATCTCTTAAACTAATTAAAATTTGTTGTTGAAATTTTAGGGATAACTTTGAGGTGATAAAAGACATATTTCTTCAAAGTGTCAAGCACTAAAGTGCTTTTGTTAAAGAATGAAAAATATTTGCAAATTGCTAAAATTTTCGCGGTTTTTTGCAATTATTTAAACAAATTTTCAAGCGTTTTAAACAAAACACCTCTCATATTAACCGTTTTTCAAAGTTCTAACAGTATCTACAAATTGAAAAACCTATCGTCAAAGGTCTTTGAGTTATCTTTAAAAAAGTCGATTTATTTGAATTTTTCAACAATAAATCGTTAAATAAACAATGTTCCGGCGGTCAAAAAGTGGACCAAATTCAAGGTCATGTTCGTAATCAATAAAACTATCGTTTAATCCACGTGGCATCCTGAAACGAATTACAATAAATTTCAGTCTTTTTTTTACTAATTCTACTGGACTACTGGCCCTAAAACCTTCTAAAAATTGATTTCGGTATTATATCACAGACTGTCATTTACCGCACTTTTCTAAATTTACCGTTGGGCGGTGGATAAAATACGAAGCTGATAGGCTATATTTTTCAAAATAGCCAATCATATAATATTATTAGTGGAGTCAAATTAGGATTTTAATGTGAATTTTCTGGTCTGTTTTAATATGTTCAGGGGGTCCACTTACGTTCACAGCTCAGTTTTGCACTTTCTGAGAGGTCGGCGTATTGTATATTTAAACAATTTAATTTTTCAGACCGTGTTTTCCACCGGTTTTCTTTCAATATCTCGAAATATATCTGTCCTATGAAAAACAACATAAAGAAGGAACATGTTCCTTATGAGCTATACATTAAAAGTACATAAACTATAATTCATTCCAATTATTAATTATTATTTTTGAAAAATTAAACATTACAAAATTATGCGTTTTTAAACAAATCACTGTTTTTTCAAAAATAATGGGTAATATTCAATGAAATTTTGGAAAAATATGGCTCTCATTAAGTACAATCACCACTTAAAGTTTCAAATCAAAATGATTACTAAAACGGCTCAAATATACAATTGTTGCTAAAACTTTGCACCCTTGTGAAATCCTGCCATCAAGACCACGACATGCGCACGATGCGATGGCTCAAATTGTAGAATTCTATAAGTACTTTAATATCATGGAGAAAAACATTTTTTTTTTCAAAAATTTAAACCCGTTTTATTGCAGTTGTTTATAGTTTTAGAAATTTTAGTTATAAATAAATTCAAGTAACTTTCTGGTTTTTTTGTGAAATAAAAAATGAAAGTAGATTGAAAAAGCCAACTTTTGAACAGAAAAAAAGCATCCTCTACTTGCATTTTTTGGGGCTGAAATACGTTTGTTTTTACGTTTAGGTCACTTATAAACAACCACATCGATATTTCTTCTTGAAAGACTGGTTATTTTCCAATGCTTATTATTTTGTTTCTGCCATTGAATATAATCCAAAGCTACAATTATTGTTAAAATAACAACGAATAAAGCTGCTTTGAGAATATAATGCACATTTTCAATTTTTTATGACTTTTTTAATTTTTATCACGAAAATAGTAAACCAACCTAACTTGAACAACTATCCTTATGTTCATGTATACAGCTTTGTAACACCGTTAATATCACTGATACAATAAAAAAAATCGGGAGCACGATTTGAACCCGAGACGTCCGCATCCTGAATAAAAAGTGCTAGTGAAAAGTGAAAAGTGCTAGTCGTCTTACCCACTGAGCTAAAGTCTAGCAACTAAAGTCCGGTTTGTAAAAACGTAATATAACATTTTGACATATTTGGTGATTTTCGGATCTCCAACAAAATCGCTAACGACCCACTTTCGGGCCTCTATACAGTATCTTTTAACAATTGTAGCTTTGGATTATTTTCAAGTAGCAGAAACAAATCAAGCTAAAAATGTAGGTACGCTTCGCCAATTTACTGAGCAATTTATATAATTGTTACACATTCTATAGGATACTCTTCGCAGTTTATTTGTAAATAAAGTTAGTTTCTGGACACCCTAAAGGGTATAGCAGAGTAAGCATGGTAAAATGGCCCCAGAAGCGTTCGGGCCTAATTCGGTGTCAGTAGATCGACAATAGGAAAAGAAATGTTTTCTTCGAGTTTTAGTCCCCTGTCGCCAAGGGTAACCCCATGACATTTCGTTTTCATTTTTTGTCTCTGCAACTTGTGCGTTAATTGTTACGAAAGAAATAGATGATGTACACATGATTTAAATGCATCTTAGGAAAAAAAAAATCAGCTGATTTTGCTGCCTCCTTCGAATAAAAAAAATATATTTAAAAATTTGAATATTTATTTTTTCATGAAAATAATGATTCGCATACACAAAACTTTTACCAAAAATACATTGTTATGAGTAGTTTATTGTAGATTTTTTTTCAAATTTTTTGAAGCGGTGCGCCATAATTAAAAAAAATAGAAACTGTTACGACGCATTGGTAAGTGGTGCTTAACGATTGAAACTGTCCGGCGAACCAGACCAGTGTATTCGTATGTATTTGGACCCGCTGAAACCGAATCCGAAGTCAGAATTGTCAGATTGGCTTGTTTTTCACCCCTCAAAAAATGGTCTGTTCGATGGACCAGACCAGTATATTCTTATGTATTTGGACCTGCTGAAACCGAATCCGAAATCAGATTTGTCAGATTGATTCGTTTTTCACCCCAACCCCAAAAAACACCTCCAAAACAAAAAACAAAAACAGCCGGCGCGGCGGTGTATTCTTATGTATTTTGATCTGCTGAATCCGGATTCGAAGTTAGAATTGACAGATGTCCGGCGGACCATATCAGTGTATCCTTATTTATTTAAATCCGCTAAAACAGAATCCGAAATCAGAATTGTCACATTGGCTCGTTTTTCACTCCTAACCCCAAAAAACAACCCCAAAACAAAAAGAAAATGGTCTGTCCGGCGGACTATACCAGTTTATCCTTATGTAATTTGACCTGCTGAATACGAATTTGTAGTCAGAAGTGTCAGATTTGCTCGTATTTCACAAGGAACCCTAAAAAACACCCCCAAAACAAAAAAAGTGGTCTGTCCGGCGGACCATACCAGTGTATCCTTATATATTTGGACCGCTGAAACCGAATCCTAAGTTAGAATGATCAGATTGGCTTGTTTTTCACCCTTAACCTCCAAACAAATGGTCTGTCCGGCAGACCATACCAGTGTATTCTTATGTACTTAAATCCTCTAAAACCGAATCCGTTGTCAGAATTGTCAGATTGGCTCGTTTTTGACTTCTAACTCCAAAAAACACTCTCAAAATTAAAAAAGTGGTCTATCCGGCGGAACATACCAGTGTATCCTTACCAAATACTTACTGGTATAGTCCGCCGGGCTGACCATTTTGTGGGGGGGGGGTGTTTTTTGGGGGTTGGGGGTGAACACGAGCCAATCTGATAATTCTAACTTCGGATTCGGTTTCAGCGGTCCAAATATATAGTGCAGTCATTGAAGCTTTTTACCTTCTAAATTTTTTACTATGAACCGATTTACATGAAATTTTGGAATTAGGCTTATCTCACCCTTAACTTCAAAAGTGATATTGACCCGACCTCCGTTCTCACCCTGGGGGTGGTTGCCACCCCTTCTCGGTGGTGGAAATTTTTTTCTTCAAAATAACCTCGGATATCGATAGAAGACCTAATTCTAAGCAAAAAATGTTGTGTAAAGTTTTTTCAAAAACTCAATAATTTTCAAGTTATTGGCGATTGAAAATTCGGAATTTTCCCACGTTTTTCAACGGTTTTTTGCAAATATCAAAAAATATGCATTTTAACGATAATTTTATAATGAACAAAATTATAGCAAGTGAAAAAATAAACAAATTGGTTTTTTATAAAGTGTTCTAAGTGCAATATTAAGCGAGATATTGAAGATCAAAGCCGTTTTTTTTTGTCTGAAATTTAATCGATGTATTCAATGCCATCTAGCGGACAACGGATACATTTTATCCATATGACAATAAGAAACTTTTTTATAGTGCTTAAAATAATCTTTAAAATGAGCAGTGTTAAAAGTCTTTTGCGCGTAAAGTGAGTGAGTTGTAATGAAAAAAAGAGGGACATCTAATGTTTTTTTTTTAAATCGATGTGTTTCATAAGTGCCATTTCCACCAAAATTAAAATTAATCATATTCCGTCTAGAATTAACTTTAATATGAAGAGTTTATTGGATTCCAGCGGTTTGGTTGCTTTGGAATACATATTTTTCAAAAAATTCACGATTTTGAGAAAAATTTTTTTTTTGCATTTTTGAAAAAAACACCTTTTTTTCATAATATTTCAAAAATAATGAAAGATACGTAAAAAACTGTGATAATAAAAAATGTAGGTCTTTTTTTGACAAAAATTTTGGTGTTTTTTCTTTTTTTGTCACACCAAAATTGACGGAGATATGATTGTTTAAAGAGCGCGCGGTAGCGCAATCGCAGTCTCCCTCGAGCCCTTTGACCCTTCACCGTTTCAAAATAAAAGGTTTTTCACTACATATCATAATGAAAAAAGTTGTAGCTCTTTCAATTACCTTTAAAATGTTTTTTTTTGAGTTGTGATAGCTTCAAAATTGTAGGAGTTACGGTCCAAAAACTAAATTTCGGAGCATGAATATTTGGAGCAAAGTGAAAGTACACAATAATATGGACCCAAAACTATTGTCTTATGTATATATATATGGCTACAGATGACGAAGAAATTTTATTTTTTAAATTAGGCAAACAAAGCGTTCAAACAGCAGTATATTCATCAAAAAGTTTAGAACTAAATTATCCAAATAGTTCAAACTTGATTCTTTTTTCACATTGTTTCACTGGGTGTGACTCAACAACGGCGTCATATAATAAAGGCAAAAAAAAATTCATGGATCTTTTAGAAAAAAGGGAAGATTTGAGAAATAAGGCTCAGATATTTTTTAATAGTACATCTGAACTCGAAGATATTTTAGAAGCAGGTAGATATTGCATGGTATGTTTGTATGGACTTGCTAAAGATATACATCCAAATAAATTGAGTCGTGTAGAAAACTTTACAAAATATCTCGAAAAGATGCGCTATGAAAGTTTTATTAAAGCAACCACGAAAAACAGTGCCGCAAAATTATCATCCTTAGTTCCAACAGTTGGTGCCATAGATGAGCATACTAAGAGGGTTTATCTACAAACTCAGATTTGGCTTGGCAACAAAAATATTCATCCAACTGATTGGGGATGGGTCAAAAATGAAGGGTTATTAAATCCAATAAAAACTGCTGATCCACCTGCACCGCAACAGTTGCTCAAAATGATTTTTTGCAACTGCAAAAAAGGTTGCGGAGCCACTTGCGGATGCCGAAGAGTCGGGCTGTTTTGCAATGTAACTTGTGGAACATGCAGTGGAGATAGCTGCCAGAATAGCCCTCCAATTGATCCAGAAGAAGATCTTGACGACAGCAGCTCTGATATTGAGTCATGAATAATTATTTTTATGGATGATAATTTTTTATGTATTGTAATGCTCTTGTTTGTAATGTCTTTTTTTATGTATTGTAATGCAAAATTTTTTATAATTAATTACTAATTTGATCTAGTATATTTACAGATAACTTATAAGTTTATATTTTATTCAATAAAAAGTGTGATTTTTTACTTTATAATCAAATTATTTTTAATTGTATAAAGTTATATTTTCAATGTTTTAATTCAGGGGTAGTTTTAAGGGTTGAAAAGCTTAAACTTATGAAAGTCATTTTCGAGAACGTGGAACAACCTTTAAATCCTTTTCACTTCACCAAAAAAAAATTTTTTATACAATTTTTTATAGAGGGGTTGTTTTAAAGGGTTGAAAAGGGGTTAAATTATGACAAATAAGGTAGACAACGTAAAACAATATTTACTCTATATTTAAATCTTTTTAAGTTATATAAAAGTAATTTTTTGTGATTTTTTTCAATTTAGGGGTCTTTTGCAGGGGTTGTAAAGTTTTTCAGGGGTTGAAAATGGGTTAAACGTGAGGTAATTGTGTTAGAGAATACTATAAAATGTCACTCCGTATTATTAAACACGTTTTCTAGCGATAAAAAGACTCAATGTCAATTTTTTCATTAAGGGGTTGTTTTCACCCTTTAAAAATAAAAAACGGAGGTCGGGTCAATATCACTTTTGAAGTTAAGGGTAAGATAAGCCTAATTCCAAAATTTCATGTAAATCGATTCATAGTAAAATATTTAGGAGGTAAAACCCCATTTTACGCTTCAATGATTGCACTAATATAAGGATACGCTGGTATGGTCCACCGGACAGACCACTTTTTTTGTTTTGGGGGTGTTTTTTAGGGTTCCTTGTAAAATACGAGTAAATTTGACACTTCTGACTTCAAATTCGTATTCAGCAGGTCAAATTACATAAGGATCCACTGGTATAGTCCGCCGGACAGACCATTTTCTTTTTGTTTTGGGGTTGTATCTTGGGGTTAGGAGTGAAAAATGAGCCAATGTGACAATTCTGATTTCGGATTCGGTTTTAGCGGATTTAAATAAATAAGAATACACTGATATGGTCCGCCGGACAGATCATTTCTTTAGAGGGTGTGTTTTTCGGGGTTGGGGGTGAAAAACGAGCCAAACTGAATCCGGATTCAGAAAGTCAAAATACATAAAGATGCACTAGTATAGTCCGCCGGACAGACCACTTTGTTTTTATTTTGGGGTTGGGGGTGAAAAACGACTGACAATTCTGACATCGGATTCAGTATCAGCAGATCCAAATACATAAGAATACACTGGTCTGGTCCGACAAACCGTTTTTTTAGGAGGTGTGTTTTTCAGGGCGAGCCAATCTGTCAATACTAAATTCGAATCTGGATTCAGCTGGTCAAAATACGTAAGGATACACTGGTTTAGTCAGCCGGACAGACCACTTTGTTTTTGTTTTGGGGGTGTTTTTTGAGGTAGGGGGTGAAAAACGAGCCAATCTGACAATTCTGACTTCGGATTCGGTTTCAGCGGATCCAAATACATATAGATACACTGGTCTGATCCGCCGGATAGACCACTTTTTTTTGTGTGAATTATAGTGTCAGTGGTTAAGCACCACTAAACAATGCGTCGTAACAGTTTTTATTTTTTTTAATTATGACGCACCTCTCCAAAAAAATTGAAAAAATCTACAATAACTACTCATAACAATGTATTTTTGGTAAAAGTTTTGTATATGCGAATCATTATTTTCATGAAAAAATAAATATTCTAATATTTATATATATATTTTTTTAATCGAATGAGGCAGCAAAATCAGCTGATTTTTTTTTCTAAGATGCATTTAAATTACACGTACATCGTCTATTTTTTTCATGATAATTAACGCACAACTTGCAGAGATAATAAATTAAAACGAAATGTCATGTTTATTAAGGTACAGTGGCGACGGGGGGCCAAAACTCGAGGAAAACATTTCTTTTCCTATTGTCGATCTACTGTCATCGAATTAGGCCCAAATGTTTCTAGGGCCATTTTACCATGCTTATTCTGCTATACCCTTTTGTGATATCAATCATGTTGTGAAAAAAATATATGAAAAAAAATTGAAAAAAAAAACATCCAACCTGACTACAATTCGAACACGGGATCTTTGGATTGCAAAACGAAAATTTAGCCATTCGACCATCAGAGATCACTAGAAAAATCGAATGTCTGTGGTATATATCTTTCGAGAATTATATTTCAACGCATTAGACATATTATGAAATACATATTAGTAAAATGCATAAACAAAAAAATATATATTATAGAGATAACATTTCGAAAGATTTCTATTTAAGTGCAAGCGACAAAAATTAAGAAAATGTATATTTTTTAAATTAAATGATTAATAACTTTCTTATTTACTGATTGATTTTCTTCAAAAACAATAGGGTTCTTCCTCTAGCTAACGCTGACTTACTTTCCAAATTCCAATACAATCGGACTTTTCTTTCTTAAATTATCGTACTTACAAGATACGTGACGGACGGACAGATGAACAGACAGACAGACGGACATTTTGAAAGTTGTTCAGAATTCGTTCACTAACACAATGATAGGAAAATTTTTTCTCTATCAGCGATATTTCCGGTTTTAGAAATGTGCCGATCAAATGCAATATACTCTTCGTTTTTGCGAAGAGGATAATAATAGACATTGGAGAATTACCAGGCCAAATTTCAATAAGAAATATCGATTTGTTTATTTATGTCACTTAAACGTAAAAATTAACGTGTCTCCCTATGCAAGTAGGGTCTTAATTTTCATTACTCCTTTAGCGTCTTTGATTTCATAAAAAAAACAAGGAGTTGTTTGAATTTGTTTATAACTACAAGTTCGAAAATTATAAACAGCTGGAATGAAAAGGGTTTAAATTTAAAAAAAAAATCTGTCTTCGTGATCTTAAAGTACCTATGAAAAGCTACAATTTGAGCCATCGTACACATTTCTTCGTTTTGATGGCAGGATTTCACAAGGATGCAAAGTTTTAGCAACAATTGTATATTTGAGCCGTTTTAATGACCAATTTGTTTTGAAATTTTAAGTGGTACTTCATACTCCAAAATTTCATTGGATATTACCCATTATTTTTGAAGTAACAGTGATTTGCTTCGAAACGCATAATTTTCCAATATTAAATTTTTTTTAAATAATAATTACAATTGCAATGTTTTATAGTCTATATTCTTTTCCCTACTCTTATTATGTTATATAGTAATTAATGAGCTGCTTTTGAACAATTATTAGTATCCATAAACAAATAGCGTGAGTTATAATGAGTGAGTTATTATAAATTACTAAGTACAGAGTCAATCACCTTTATCTTCATGCCTAGCCTGTCCAATCGACGTGATAGGAAGTTGGCTCTATCCGAGAGAAATCTTTTCCGATACGGTGAAATAGAACGTCCATTATTATTTAGGGGAGGAAGGTGATTTATCACGTTTGAATAGTTTCGACGTTTTCAAATCTAGTTAAGTAATAATTGCACCAAAAATGATGAATTCGGTTAGTGAAGATGAACTAATATGTACACCACCAGAATGATGACAAGTAGCTAATGATACAATACATAATTTATTACCCGAAAAATCGCAGAACAAATATAAAAAGTGTGTACAAAAATTGAATTTTACAGTCAATTTTATTAATAAACAAACTGAGTAATTTAAACAAAATTTTGTCAATTTAATATTTATGATAATCATAGATAAAGTATAGTATTCAGCTTGTGGTAATGGTAATAACTCACTTGATGAATTGCAGATGGAAAACCGATGGAAAACAAGGTCTAAAAATTAAATTGTTTAAATGAACAATACGCCGACCTCGCAGAAACCGCAAAACTGAACTGTGAACTTATTAAGTTGATTCCCTGAACAAAAAAATTGCCCTGAACAGACAATTCACATTGCGAATTTTTTAGTCCCAACTTGACTCCACTATATTGTTTACCGGTGCGCTCCACTGGTGAATTTAGAAATCTACGGTTATTGTTTCAACCTAATAGTACGGCAGTTACCGGCCGTTACCAAGATTTTCGAGTTACTTTAGCGAAGATAATTCCAGCATTTCTCATCAGTTCTGGGAGAGCTGAGAAGAAAAGTTCAGGGTGACGGAACTTTTTACCTGTCCTAAAGGGTTCAAATCGGGCTCTGAACATGTAAAGAAAAACCGGCCATCTCTGTCTTCGCAGCAAGGCAGTTTCTTTTGTCTTCTTGTCGAGGAAAGTAAATATGATGAGGAAAAATTGGGAACTGCCCTTTTGACTCATATGCCGAGTTACAAAGACCGAAATAATGACAAATAGCCACCAGTCAAGCGAGGCAGTTCTGGTGATTATCGAGTAGTTTCGATGTCTCTTGACCACAAGAAAGTTGTGGAACTTTTTGCTAGTTCAGTTACGGGTGGTTACATTCGCATGTTGCTTAACTCTGAGGGCTGATCAAGTCATCGCGGCGAGGCAGTGCTCCACTTCAGGCTATTCCAAATATCATTAAGAAGACGAAAAAAATAAGAACTGAAATTTTTCCTAGTTCAGATTTGAGAAAAATGATTTCCGCTACGACAAAAAAAGCAAATTAAGGCTGTTTGTAAGCACAGGCTCTCAGATAATGTATTTAAATGGAATTGGAATTGAATTTCAAGGTTCCGTACATACAGTAATAATTCAAAAGATTCAAATTTTCAGGTTTATTATTGTAGTTTTAAACCTTAAATACATCGTCATCTGATGAATTTCTTGCGCTTTATTACTATTTAAGAGGCGAAGTATCCTTCTTGAAACATCGTCGTATGTGCTACAAGCATCTTTCAATGCATATAGCAAAAAAAATTATTATAATGCCCGGAGAATCGGGGCCTTCAGAATCCACTCCCTTTTCCAACAGTCGCCTTCTCGGTCTTGTGATGTGCTCCCCTAGGGTGACAAAAAGAAAGGGGATATTGACAAAGTAAGAGCAAACCGCAGGTCAACCTGGGCATTCAGAGAAAGACTGAGCAATGTTCCAAAAATGTTCCATTGTAATCTGATTTCCTGAACTTTCCCGTTGATAATCGCTTTCGTGAGATTATATGTGACTTCGGTATATGGTGATTTACATTCATCTGCTATTTTTAATGCCATTTGAAGAGTTTGATAGACAGTAGAGGCTTTGGTTGGAGATTCGTTAATTGGAGGCAAATAATATCGGGGATTGGTCAATAATGATCTTGGCATTAAACTCGATCCACATCGATTTCTACCAAAATTCTTAAATTTTTATATCGATTTCCCGCAGCTATGGTCAACAGAAAACGGCAGTTCGCATTTTTTTACCGTTTTATACAACCCACTCTATAAATAGAAAACAATTTTAGCCTCGCTACTTTGATTATTTTAACCTCCAATTTGATACAACTTTGATTGATATTATTGGAACTTATGTCAATGAAAAATGGCAGTTCTCGATTAATGCATGTATTGTTCATCATTTTTAACGAGAATTAATCGAGAACTGCCTCGCCGCGGCATAAAAATTACGACATTTTTTTCGACAGACGCGCAGTGGCACGAATCGTGATTTTTTCGTTCAAAATTTTCTAGAGTACTTATTTCAAAACCGATCGGGATAATTTTTTTTTTCTTAAATACTCGTTATGTAATTTCCAAAAAACGTAAGAGAGCCGATTTCGGCAAAAACTTTAACAAAAATATTTCATTTTTCATAATTTTTTAGCATTTTACAACCGCCATTGATTCCGCCATCTTGCAGGTTGGTTTATGACAATTTAAATATCAGATTCGTAATCAGCGACCTCAATACCAAGATTTATGTAAATTGAATAAGAAAATTTTTTTTTATTTGTAAGTTTTATTAAGATTTAAATTAATAATTTCGGTTAGCACAATTCAAAAATCGGCTTTCTTACGTTCTTTGGAAATTAAATAACGAGTATTTAAAAAAAAAAAAAAATTATCCCAATCGGTTGCGAAACATGTGCTCGAGATAATTTTGAACGAAAAAATCACGATTCGTGCCACTGTGAAAAAGAAAGTCGTTTGCCAGCCGCCCGTTTCGTTTTTCGAACTTTTGTCGTATGAAAAAGTATCTCAGAATTTCATAATCTATAGTTTCCCTGCGATAGAGCTCGCTGTCATGGTAGGGGTTTTTGGTAACGGGCTGCCGTACTATAAAACAATAAATGAACTGACGGATGTACTAACAACAAAATGGCGACAATTAAATTTTGTTTGGAATTTCCTGACGTAACGGCAGTCCGATTAAGAATTGGTCGAGATAATTTCCTCATTTTTTTTAAGCTCCGCCATCTGAAAATGTGTTTAGCGAAATTATTGTTGATTGGTCGGTGAAGTTGGTTTAAGCTTAAGGCAGGTTTTTACAGCCATGGCTTGGCCTCTAAAATTGGGCCAAAACTGAAATAATATCTATTATTTACGAATCTAAATACATCACCTAACAACAAAGTATTTTATAAAAAAGAAATGAATATATATAAAATAATTGCATACCAGCCACGTTTTCCATAGTTTTCAACTTGATTATAGTATATTACGTAATGAGTAATGTAAGAAGCATATTACGCACGAATGGAAAAGTTACGCACGATGCCGCGTAGCGGCGAGTGCGTATTTCCATGAGGGCGTAATTACTTTACAACTCGAATTATGTACTATACTTTACCTACGACCATATTTATTTATTTATTTAGTAAAATCTGGATTTAGTTTACTTGTCAACAATATTATTCAGCAAATATTATGTCAGTTTTGACAGCATTTGAAAATTACGTAGGCGCATTTGTTTTTTTAAACCTCGCGTCAGCGAAATAAGCCACCTAAAATTGCGTGTCCCGTGCGATTGGTTTACAAATGATGCGATGATTCACATTCAACTTACATAGATGGCAGGTAGTGTGTTTCCTACTATTTACAGTAGTGATCGTAGGTAAATAAAATTACACACGCCTTTAAACAATTCGGAGTTTTTGGAACGACTTCCAAGCGTTTGTAAGACAATAAAACGAACACAAAACAATAAACTTCCCCTGCTGTTCTGTGTTTTGACTGTTTTGATTCGTCGTTACACAGATATTAGCCAATTATTTTACAACTGTTTATTTCTTACAGCGCATTCAAAAATTTATACCTTCTGGGCAACCAGATTTTTAATTAGAACGTCTATGCAACATTGAGCTGTTATCATTATAGTTCAATATCTTCTTTAGTCCTAGTGACATTTGTTAAATCAGTTTGATCGTTGCTTAATTTGAATTAAAAGAACGTGAATGATTTTGAGAAGGAGTAATCACTACGTTGTAAAATTCCTATCCTATGAATATTTTCCAGGTAGTATCAAATAATATGCAAGTGAAATGTAAATGTCACGGAATGTCTGGAAGTTGCGAATTGAAGACCTGCTGGAGAGCTTCCCCTGATTTTCGACTCATAGGAAAAACATTGAAGGAACGCTTTCGGTCAGCAATTCTAGTGGATCAAACCAACTTGGGAAAGAAAAGTCTTAGAAAATTTAACGTGTAAGTAATTTTGAAATTTGTTAATCGACACCATGTATTGTCAAATTAGGGACGGCACACAAATTTTAATATAAAATTAGATGTATCTGAAACAGTGCAATTTTACGTACGTGATAAGACGAGTTTGACGTCATGACGTCCACAGTCCACATGTAGTTGCTTCATACTTTTTATTTATCCCTGACAGAGGCTTAGCAAATGATGCGATGATTCACATTTCGGTACTAAGGCCCGCATTACAAGTTCTTTGACAAAGATCTTTTATAATCTAATGCGGGTCTAAGGAATATTTATGTTTAAATCAAATGTTATAGTCTAAGATTCAGTGAATTTTTTTGGTACTAATTTTTGTAGTCAGCGAACATCGATAGGATTGTTCTGCTAGTGATACTAATCAACAAATTCTGAATCTTACAGAAATGTTCCGGTGGGTTCATTAATGGGAAATACAAATGGTTGAACTTATTTTTTCAGTTATTAATCTTTTAGATTTACCTAAATAGATCATGAAACTTACTGACAAAGCAATCTGGCTTATTTTCAGTTGAACAAAGTAAAGCCGGCTGAACTGTTTCCATAAATCCGCTAATCAAAAAATTAGATCGATTTCTCGGATACGTTATTTTTACAGGTTTTTATATAAATTGATATTACGATGGAATGTAGTTAAAAACAAGTCTGGCTCATTTTTGAAATTACCACCTCGAAATATGCAGAAATAAAAAATTATTGCCCTTATTTTCACAGTCCTGACAATTTTTCCCATGACAGTATATACTATAATTCCATGAAAGAAACAAATCTGGCTGTTATTTACAATCACCAAAGCCTCGCCAGACTCTCTCGAGGTTTCAAATAGTACGTGCTCAATTAGGTATGCTTTGAAGTTTATAAGAACTTTTTGGGCACTTTAATAAAAAACAAATTCACTCTCAGTCTATGCTTAATTTTTGATATCCACCATTTTTTCGCTAAAATTAATATTTATTGAGATATTTGCAAAGAAACGAACATTTTTCGTCTAGGTCATACTATCTATATGTTATTAAAAAATATATGAGAATTAATTTTTTAAAGTACTGACTACTTACATTAACAAAATGAAGACGTTTTTATTAAAAATATGCCAAGAAGAACATTGTTTCCGTCATAACTTCTTTTATGCAATAGAAAGTGTCAAAAAATCATTTGAAAGACTAATTAATAGTCTTTCATTTTACTCGTTAGGACTTTTAACGTTACTGTCACAGCTTCTAAGATATTTAATATTTAAACCAAATACTTCGTCTTATAAATGTTTGGACGCCATCTTTATTGCTCCAGATCTCCGAAACCATTAATTCTACAGAAATCAAAATTAAGACGAAATTCATCCTTAATTTAGCAGCTTTCTTATTTGTCTCGCTCAATATAGTACCTTTCGAGTTATTTACTTCCCAGCAAACACAATTTCGTCGGCCCATAACAGAACGGACGATTTTTGCCGACAAGTTAGATTGGTCCAACATAGATATGCAATGTCATCCCCTGAATCGTTTTGAAACAGCGGCCAACTTACACGGTTAAATAGCGGTGAGACGTTGGTACTGCGTGCAATATTTTTAAACAACCCAATGTAGTGCCACCCATATTACAAGAATGTAGGGAATACATTGTACCACAATATAACAGACTGGCGGTACATGACCAGTTAGGTGTACCTTTTTTAAAATGCATGCAATCATATATATGAATGAAATGACCATTAATATGCCAGAAACGCAAATTTTAGGCAGTCGTCGCGTGCAGAAGGCTGTGCAAATCGATTTTTTTTGTTTCTTTTTTTTGTGTTTTTTTTTATTTTAAAATGGATGCCAATAGTGCCAAACGCAAAGCCTTAAAAAAAATCCGAAATCAAAATCATCCAAAATCAAGAACACCAAAAAATTTTACGATTTAATGTGCGCATCAACAGTTGTTTTGCGCGCGTAAACTGCATGCCAATGAATTTCCGCAGGATTCTTTTTCACGGCTTATCGCTTGGAACTATTGGCATCCATTTTAAAATAAAAAAAAACACAAAAAAAAGAAACAAAAAAAATCGATTTGCACAGCCTTCTGCACGCGACGAAAATTTGCGTTTCTGGCATATTCATATATTATATGATTGGCATGCATTTTAAAAACGTTGCACCTGACTGGTCATGTACCGCCAGTCTATAACAGATAGCGCACAGTTGTCTCTATGACGCTTTATAAAAGGCGGGTGCACCTAAGAATGGTTCAGTAAACCATCCTTGGGGTACACCATATGACACACGCTTAACCTCAAATTTACGGTTTATATAACGTTTATTCTCATTTTGATTTATTTTCTTAATTTGTTTCATATTGACGCCAATATCATTTTTAAAAATTCAATTAAACGCAACTCATTTAAAAGGGTTTTTAAAAAACTATCACAAACTAGAGATAATCTCAATAAATCTTTAATAATTTTGTCATTCAAGCCAAGACATAGTCGATCCGGACACCGGAGGATATGCAACGGCTAGTCAGCACGGAGACCAAGCTTATAAATATAACCTAATTAAGATAAGACCACTTATTATTTGTACTTGCATTAATAAATTCCATTTTAAAACCATATTTTACTATATTCCTTCGGCTAGATTTAGCCAATAAAGTTGTAAATTGCTTTTAAAAACCCTGTGCGGCCATCAACGTAACTCAAGGATTATGATAAATTGTATTTATTGTGCGGGTGTAATTTTTAATTACCCTTCAACAACTAAAAAATTAATTGATAATAATTGAGAATCAACTAATAAGTTATAGCCTTTGTTTATAAAATCTTTATAAACAAGGTTATAGGTACCCTAGAAAATTAACAGACATATATAATATAAATTAAATTATATGTAAAATACATACATTTTAATAAGTTTGTGTAAGTGATGATTTTTTAACCAATTTTGCTCATACATTTTACAATTCCAATTATATTTCAAAAACAATTCACTAAAAATATATCTACAGCGCGCCTCCGATTGAGTTTGCTCTAGGTGAAATGGAGAAAAAATTTTTAATTGTCGAAATTTTTTTTTCATATTTGCTTATGCTTATCTAAAAAGTAATTTTGGGTGCACTTAGATTTTTTTTTTAAATCATGTAGGCTATGACAGTTAAGCAAAAACGAATTTCATGTCAGGTAAAGTACCTTCTCTGTAAAAGATAGAGCAAAATATCATTAGGGAAAGCTATTTAGATTTAAAAGTTATGGTCCTATGCAAAATTTCAACTTTGATGATTTTGATTTTTTTAATATAATTGCATTTTACCTCGCATTTTACGAAAAAAAAAATGTTGCCGGTTTACTAAATTGTTTACTCCATTACATACTAAATCAAACATGTTAGTAAACTGGCATACTATTTTTTTTTTCGTAAAATACAATTATATTGAAAAAATCAAAATCATCACTTGGTAAAGCTATAATTGTTGCATTAACAGCTATATTAGAAGGTATATACAATGTGTCCACAGACGAACTTAATTATACTTAACTTTTTAACTTTTGGTTTTTTGATACGAAGTAATTCTTCATAAAAACTTCTGCTTACTCTGAAAAATCCTTAGCCATCGTCAGAATTACAATTTACTTAACAGGGTGATTGGAAATGAGCAACATACTTTCCTTTTAGTTGCCAAGTGTACTCCTAATACAAAGTTTGATCAACAGTCAATAATTAATTTTCGATGTCTAAAATAATTTCGTTATTAAATAAATTAGAAGAAAAATAATTATTGACAATGTGAACAAAACTTTGTATTGGGACTGCACATTTTTCACAACTTTCTTCATAAGATTTAATTATATTGATTTAACGAAAGGTAAGTACATTACTCTTGAAAAATATTTTTATTTTGTTCATTTCCGATCACTCTGTATAGTAAATCCTAATTCTGACAATGCCTAAGGAATATTCAGAATAAGGAGAAGTTTTTATGAAGAATGACTTTTTAACATAAAACCAAAAATAAAACAAGTATAGTTAAATCCATCTTAATTTTAAAAAATATTGGAATATAACAATATATATAATAGCCTAAACAGTATTTTTTTCTTTTGCTGTGTCCACCTTCTTAGCCATGCTTTTGTAATGGTTTCCACTTCCACTTGAGGGGCATTTTTGGATTGAGGGTTTTTCCTCACACATACTAGAACAAAAAAAAAAAATATTTTTTGCAACCATTTCATGTTGTACCATATATTGGAAAATTGGTACAAGCAATAGCACACAGTATAGTCTGTTTCTACTGTTTACTAGGTATTTTACCACCTGTAAAAATATTTAAATTTAACAAAAGAAACCTCTGCGCCAAATGGATCAGAAAAAGTTTGGTTTTCAATATATCTGATTACTACAGAAAGTCCCACACCTTAAAATAAATAAAATAGAACAAAAATGTTAAATAGACTCTCTACGAGTAAAAAATTAAAATGAATCGCTGTTAACGTTTCTGAATAAAAATTTTTTCTATTTCCGTTCACAAAACTTTGACTTTCAAGTACGTCAAACATAATCTGTTTAACATTTTTGTTTTAGTTTATTTATTTTTAGGTGCGAGACATTTTGAAGTAATCAGAGGTATTAAAAAACCAAACTGTTTGATCCATTTGGCACAGAGATTTCTATCATTAATTTTTTAAAATACTTTTACAGGTGGAAAAATATCCAATAAACGGTAAGAAGTTATGAACATGCCACAAAGAAATAATTATAGTCAATATTAGTACATGGGTTTGGGTTTTATGGGCGCAATTAGAATAATTTGGCTTTCAACAATTTTTTTGTATCGATTTCTTGGACTTCTACTTATTTTCTTTTTATCATTTATTGTTTTTCTAAGCCTTCTGCACTTATCAAAATAAAACTAATCACGAAATATATGAAATATAGCACCACAAGTGTGCATGATCTACTGACACTGAAATAACCTACAAAGTAAACAGGAAAATATTTATTAAAAAAATATCCAAAGTACCCTCCCTAGCCTAGATACTATATAGCCTGCACTATAAAAATAAAGTTAAAAATTTGCTGTAATAAAATATTAATACATGGCTGGCTAAAACTGCAGTCATCGTAATCATATAGGTAATAAACATAATATACTAGTATACCGACTTTTCTGAAGACATTTTACAGTTCCTTTACGCACACTGCAATTCACTAATCGTAATCACTAATGACAATAAAAAAAAAACAAATTGACGAATACAACTCCAAATTCAACCACTAAGCAACAAAGCCAAGTAAAAAGTAAATGAACTCGCCCAACGGAGAAATCTTCTTTGATCTTACGCATACCATTCTATAGTAGTCTATATACAATACCCATACCCACAGAAAATGGACTAGCCCATGACATCAAATAATGCGCATCAAATTCCAATAAATATGCGATTAATTCTGACGTTTGATTTCGATGGTAATCTGCCGTTCAAGTGCCAATTTCGGGCCAACGTTTACCATAAACGTGACTTTTTGCCACCGCTAGACAAACGTTGTTACTTAGTTGACATTTGATGCCGCCGATTCCCCATCATTTCCATCATTAAACCGCCTTTCGGCCGATGCTTGTATGTTTGCTGGGTTATTTGAAATACCTCTTTTCCAAGCTAAAATCCAAATGTTCCAGTAGCTATAACTTAAAGATTATCAATGTATATGAAAAGTTGCACAAAACCTTTCTTTCTCAAAATTTAATTCTCTTTTAGTTACAATGATTTTTTTAGTTGCTACCCCCTGAAAAGGTGGCCTCCATCCCCTATAAATTAGCAAGCCTCCGCATAATACAGAAACTTTTCTTTCATGCATTTATATTAAGTTGCCAAAAATGAACGAAATCGAATTCATATGACATTATTCCGAAGTGAAAACCTCTAGTTACTATACTATTAGACGAGTCTGGCAAGTCTTTGGCGATCTCGTATTATAACCAGACTGTATTTTAAGACATTTTTATAATGACAAATTTTTAGGGCAATTATTTTTTAAATATTTTTCAGTTTTTCACGTGCCAGACATATTTTCCATCCCTGCAAATTATCCAGAGTGTCTTTTTACTTGATTTTAGTGTGCGATTTGTTAGTAGAACCAATTTCATTATAGAAAAAATAAGTTGAACGCATTTGTATTTTCCAAGGCGTTTTCTGCCTCAACCCATCGAAAAACCCTTATATAGGGTGCATCACGGTTAGCGCCCTATTAGCCGTTTTAGAGAAAAGTTGACATCAACTTCCGTATTTTAAATGGCATTCCTTATTTTTTATGCCGGATTTGAATACTATCCATTATTTTAAGTTAACTTTTAATAGCATTCCCTATCTAAAAATCAATAGTTTTTGAGATATTTCGATTTTAATGAAATCTGATGCGAAAACCAACCCATAGTTGGAAATCACTAACATTCGCTATGGTAAATTCCGATAACTATTTTTTTCTCCCATATGTCTATAAGATATGGAGCTTATGTAGGCTTAAGCCACAATTGCCCCAGAAAGTACAGAGTGTCCAGAAAATAAGGTCCAACTTCGACAACTCATCTCCTTTTCCCAGTAGGAAATGATTTCAAAATTATACATGTATGTATTTTCTGTACAATTTCTTTTTCCAGAGAGAGAGAGAGAGAGAGAGAGAGAGAGAGTACGAAACACAAATAAATCAAACTTTTTACCATCCCTGACGAACTTTAAGCTACTTTAACGAATGAACTGTGATAAAATTATTGCAAATGACAGTATTCTCATGTCGATATTGATGTTAATTTAATCATCCTCTAAAAAACGATAAATAACGCAATAACCATATATTTTAGCTATAGGGATTGCACATACAGGTTGAAAGCTAATAAGAGAGGGAAGCGAATAGGCCTATAAACTACAGTATGTTCCGTTTGAAATAAGCGATTTAATGGAGGTCGAAGTTGTCGAAGTTGGACCTCATTTTCTGAACACCCTGTATATTTTGTAGCTTGAGCCCACATAAGCCCCATCTCTCATAGACATATGGGAGGAAAATTGGTTATAGGAATTTACCAAAGCGAATGTTATTGATTTCCACTGCGAAAACCATTTGCTGGGTTTTCGCATCAAATTTCATTAAAATCGAAATATCTCAAAATCCTCGTCAAAATCTATTAGTTTTTTATATCATCAAATCAAATCAAATCAAATTTATTATAAAATATGCAACAATTATCAGTGTTTCAATTTACAATAGAATGTTTACACCACATTTGAGAACTTAATAAAAAAAACAATGCATTATGTATATTAATAGTATATAATATTATTTACCTATTTATGTAGTACACCTAGATTAAATATACAATCTGTGTGTGTACCAATGACAATTTAACTATACTAAAATTTATTATTTAAAAATTAAAATTTAAAATTAAACATTTTTTTTTAAATTTAAAATTTGCCAATATGATGATCGCAATCCTAAATGACAATATTATACTAATTATATTACTTATGTGTATGTTATCCAAATATATTAACCACCTACTAAATATCTCATAAAATTATGTTTATTATTTTTTAAGTATTCAGATATTTTATCACAGAATAAACTTATGTTGTTATATTGCTTAAAATGAGCTGGTAAAAGATTATAGATTTTTATGTTTATGTGTAAATATAAGAACAGACTTGATATATAAAAGTTGAAGATTAAATACATTAAATTGCTTGAATAATTGTTCAGAAGGATGACGTTTGTTTTTTGCTAAAATAATCTTTATAATATGTTTTTGCGAGACATTTAAAGATTCTAGATTTGTTGAATAAGCACTTCCCCATATTATTATTCCATATCTAAGAATTGACTCGACCAAGGCATGATACAATGTCTTTATTGTGTTAAAGGGCAAAATATTTTTTAGGTGGTAGAATTTTCAAACCAACTTATGCATTTTGTTGCTTAATTGTTGAATATAGGGAATGAGATTGATCATATAGGGAATGATATTGAAAGTTACCCCTTGAAATGAAAAGAATTCGAATCTGGCATTAAATATAAGGCTTGCTATTTAAAATAAGGAAGTTGATGCCAACTTCCGGTATAACCGGAATTGTCATATACATGTTATTCATTAAATAGAGCAATCCTGAAAAAATTATTTGTAGTTTTTCTAAAACACATAATAGGCCACTAACCGTCATGCACCTTGTATAATATGAGATTTTCTACTTTCACTGGCTCTTAGGCTATTAGGACTGCGAATGAATAAATAATACTGAAAACATTAACTTTATCACGCCTCTGATGGAAGTAAATAAATTGTCTGTCAAACTCATTTTACCACGTATGTAAGTAAAATTGAACTATTTCAAACTCAATTTTATGTCAAATTAATACTCAAAATTGATATTGTAACAAACAGCGAATTTAATTTTATCAATATTAAATAAATTAAAAATTTGAGAAAGGCCATTAAAAAAATACTTAATCTGAAATCGGCCATTTTTAACTCCCTCTTCTCCACATGCAACACTTATAGTCTATTTGGTAACGACAGAGAGTAATGAATCACTCAAGCAAATACCAGCCATGGATGTACTATTTTTCTTTTAATATTCATAGAAATTATACGGGAAAATATAAATAAATTCGTTTTATATGAAATAAACAGCTGTTTGAATTATTTAATTATATGAAATTCTTAGTCTCACCTCTTACACAGCGTTTATGATGTTTTTGTAAACCTTTAGGCGGGTAGACGAGAAAAATCAATGATACAGTTCAGAGGGGCAGAGACATGGAGAACTCGAGTTTTTAAACCACAAGCAGGTAATGATTCACCCAAAATGGTGTCATAGTACGGGTATTTAAATTCTGCTCCACTGAGGGCAGAATATACTAATACCGCATTTGTGTAAAATATTCAGAGCCTATCTGGCCTGAAGATACATACCAAATATATGGCTGAAGGTGGAGGACACCCACCTACCAAAAATAAGCAGGATATAGGACCAAACGCCCAAGTCAGATAGACTCATAAGACTTTTCTCTTTTCTACTTAAAACTTTGGAAAGACTACTGGACAGGTGACGAATTACTAATGAACAATCCCCTTAGTGAGTAAGATGCATACCAGTCGAGAGTCAACACACCTCGCTTTGGTTGATTTGAATAGGCTACTGTCATTAGATGTCGTGATATAGCCGGAGACCGAGACCTTCGAAATATGCAAAATAAAAGTGGTCTATGTAACTCGCGAATACACAAAAACTGAAGTCATATTCTTATGTAAAATGACCTGCCGAATTCGAATATGCAGGTCGCGATTTGATTTGGAATTGCGAAATGGGAGAAAATTGCATTTTTCCACTTTTCTATGAAATTCCGCGAAAATACAATATTTTCTCTTTCTCATCCCATAACTTTGTTAATAACAATGAACTCGGCTTGAAAATTTGGACACTAGATTTCGATACATGATGCATCGATTGCCATACATAAAATTATACTAAAGATAAATTATCTGGTGGAAAAAATATTTTCGGCCGAGTTCACATGAATTTTTCAGTAGCGACATTGGAAAAGTCTGTATCTGGGAAACTTTTTTGTTATTATAGAGTACTAGTATAAGCGAGTGAAATGTAGTTTAAGGTCCGAATTAATTTTTGAAAAACATAAAATCGTTATTTACAACAGTTTGGTGGTCATAAAAGTGTAATAATCTTGAGCGTTGTACGCGCTGCATTAAATGCTGGGTGCACCATGCACCAGATAGCGTAGAGAACATGAAATGACACGGTATGGCATTCGTTTCCAGATGTATTCATAATATTGATAATATTGATAATAATATTACACTGAGTAATAGAATTCTGCAGTAGCACACAATAAATCTATTTTCATTCGATATATACACACTTGCCTTCGCATAAACAGCTTATGGAACAAAGTACATTTGCTTTAGCACAGAAGCATGATTTGTTACAAATTAGGTGTTTGCACATACAAAATGGTGTTATGTTTAGAAAATCTGGCTTCGCATTAATTGTCATCGTGATTGGCATTATGTTGCTGTCTGTCTTGTGCCATCCAAATTCAAAAAGGATTGGTATTTTTGGCCGAACGAGATAGGCAGTTTTGTAAAAAAATTGTATAACGAATTCGGAATAATTTTAGAAGCACATTCTTGAGTAATTTCTATGTTATCAACTGCAGATTTACATAATTGAATATCTATTTTTAAGACTTTAGCAAGATGGTAGATGTTAAACTGCAAGTGACAAGAAGAATTGGTCTGTCCGGCAACATCCTTCGTATCTGATGACTAAGATATGCTCTCTTGTGGCACGTTCAACAATTTTATTATTTTTGCCGTTGACCAAACATAACTAGACAACTTTGAACCCCTTGCAGTTATTAGTAATTTATCTCCGAAATGTTACTTTAATTTCTTAGAAATCTCATCTGAACTTGGATATGATTCAGTCCAATACATGACTAATATAATCGATACTCCCAATCGCTTTTTTAAAAATAATTATAACTTTTATTTCGTAAACTACAAGTCTTTATATAATTATATAATTAATACATGAATACTACAAGGCGGCTAGCAACTGACTGCCGTTAGAAATAAAACAAATGTAGAAGCATCCCGCGACATCGCATTCCAGAGATAGGGGGTTTCTGCTGAGTCGGCATTTCCATTATGGGAACAGGGCTGGTGCATGATGTAATTCCTCCCCCCGAAGATTCAACTACCGAGGGTAACTAAGGGAGTTGAACGTTTGAAAGGTCCATTTCTTCTATTCGATGTTCTTCTTTAGATTTCCGGCAGTACTGTTTAAGGATGACTCTTTCATAGGCAATGTAGACTAATATTGATATTATTAGTCCGTAAATTAACAATGTCCAAATACTGGGTACGTGGGACACTCCTTGAAAAACCATGTCGGGTTGATTGTGAATTATTTGTGTCTTGATTTCTTGAAGTTCATCAAGTTCAATGTTATCCAGCCGGAGGCTAATGTTTATTTTTGGAGTATTCGTAGCAACTGTGTTTATTTCGGGAAACAATATCGGTTGGTTCGAACTTATCGATTGCATTTTATTATCGATAGTTTCGTGCTGGGTGGCTATTTGGCAACCAATTGGTATATTTATCAGGTAGGTGCCAACAGCAACTTTTCGGGTTTCTTCCTGGCGTAGGCAGCTTAACTTAATGGTCTCTTCGAATGGCAGAACTGCAATCCACTGATCAGATTTTTCCAATTGCTTGATTAATGATCTGGATAAGTTAACATTTATTTGTTCGCAGGTAGAATTAGTTGTGTCTAGCAGCTGTACTTCGCAGGGGGTTTCTTTGTTGATTTCTTGAAGATCCAGTCTCTCACAGGTGAAGGTTTGTATGGTTACTTCTATACAGGGGTCGCTCAGAAATGCATAGTACAATCCGTCTTTTACCAAAAATTTGTTTCTCGGAATTATAGCCTTAAACTGACCCTGGGTTAAGATAGGGATGGAATATAGGTGATAATAATTGAATTGTGAAGGGTAAGTTATTGGAATGTATAGAATGTAAGTGATTTTGTTATTTAATATATATCCGTCTATCTTTATCATTTTTTCGAACAATAATATATTGTCCAGTGTGACTTCAAACGGAAGTTGATTTCTTTTTACTTGTTTTTGTAATCTTTTCAATTCGTTAAACAAATCCTTTGTTTTTATAATACTGGGGTGCATAATTTGTAATTTTAAAAAGGATATAGAATTCTCTATATCTTGCAATATTGAATTGATCATCTCGTACATCGTGATAATCTGGTTCATAACATCTTTGATAAACAATGTGGTTTCCTTATATAGTAGTCGATCTGAGATTTGGTTGATTTTCAGTTCCAAAAGTTTTTCATTGTGACTTATTTGTTGAATTGTTTTATTGAATTTGTCTATTAAATCTATTGAAAGAGAATTTTGGTTTTTAATGTTTGAGGCTAACTTTATTTGATTATTTTGCAATTCCTGAATTAGTTTCTCATAACGTTCCCCATCATCTGCATCTAAATTTCCTGTGATTGATTTTCGTTATTTGCTTGGATTAATTTTTCGATTTCCTCAGAGACTGTATCGGCCTCTTTGGTGTGAATTTCAACGCGCGACAACGCGTCCGCGTTAGTATTTTCTTTCCCACGTTTATATGTGATATTATAATCGAATTCTTCTAGTTTAATACGCCACCGAAGTAATTTCGAGTTCGGGTCCTTCAGAGAAAATAACCACTGTAGTGGTTTGTGGTCGGTAATTATATTAAATTTTCTGCCAAAAAGGTACGGTCTGAAGTACTTTGTGGCCCATACTATCCCCAATAATTCACGTTCAATAACGGAGTAATTACGTTCAGAATCATTTAATGTCCGGGAAGCATATGCTACAGGGAGGTCATGACCTATTGACCCCTGAGACAATATGGCGCCGAGACTTACATTGCTCGCATCAGTCGTCAAGTTAAATGGTTTAGTGAAGTCCGGGTACTGTAATAAGGGTTCATTGATCAGTAAATTTTTGCAAGTTTCAAAACATGATAGAAATTCGTCATTATGTTCAATTTTTGCGCCCTTCTTTAGACATTTAGTCAATGGCTTGGTAATCTTGGCAAAGTTATTTATAAAGCGGCGGTAATATCCTAACAATCCCAGGAAACCTTTTATTTGTTTCGTAGTTTTAGGTATCGGAAAATTTTTGATCGCGCTGATTTTGTCCGGATTTGGTTTGACGCCCTGTGGAGTGACAATATGCCCGAGGTAAGCCACTTCCTTTCGCAGGAATTCCGACTTATCTAATTGGATTTTAAAATTTGAGTCCCGTAACCGTTGAAATACTTCTTTTAATCGTTCCAAATGCTCTTGTAAAGACGTAGAAAAAATAATTATGTCGTCAAGATAAACGAGGCATTTTTCATTTTGAATACCGCGTAAAATGTTATCCATAACCCGCTGGAACGTAGCCGGGGCGTTTTTGAGCCCAAACGGCATCCGCAAGTACTCGTAGTGTCCATTTTCCGTATTAAACGCGGTTTTTTCGATATCACTTTCTTCCATTTCTATTTGATGGAACCCGCTTGCCAAGTCTAGTGTAGTAAAATACTGACACTTGCCCAATTTGTCTAACAAATCCGTAATATTAGGTAGTGGGTACCTGTCGTCGACGGTTTTCTCGTTAAGCTTCCTGTAGTCTACGACTACTCTCCACTTTTGTTTTCCCGAGGCGTCGGCCTTTTTAGGGACCACCCAAATTGGTGATGACCACGGAGAATTACTTGGTCTGATAATATTTTGATTTAACATAGTTTTAATTTGATTTTCAACCTCTATTTTATGTATAAATGGATACCTATATGATTTTGTGTAAACTGGAGTTTCGTCAGCTGTTCGTATTTGGTGTTTTATTTTGCTAGTGAAACTTAACGGCATATTTTCTTGATAGAATATATCCGAAAATTCCCTACATAAATTAAGAATTTTTGATTTCTCTTCCGAATTTAAGTGATCAGTACGAATTTTTGACAAGTCCAAATTGTATTTTGAATAATCATCGAAATTATTCAAATCAATTTGTTCTATAGATTTTCTCTCAAATTTTTCTACTTGGATTGGTTCAGAAAAATCTAATGTTACAGTTTTAGTTGTACTATTTAATATAGTAGTAAGAGCTTGTCCATTTTTTGCAATTGTAAGTGATTCAGGTATTTCGCAGTTATGAAATTTTTGGTGGGGAATTATTACTTCTCCGTTTGAAACAGATGTTTTGATTTTAATTACTTGTTCAGATCTCGGTGAAATTGATATTAAATTTAAGTCATTTGAGGTTTTATGATACAAAAGCTTAATTTTTACATATGGGGTAATTAAATAGCCTTTGTTAAAATCTAAGCTTGCTTGTAACAGTTTTAAATTGTCTAACCCAATTAAACCATTGAAAATATTGTGAAACTTAAATAAAAAGAATTTTAAATTTCGTTGTTTTGGCAAATTAAATATTTCAGATGAAGGTATAGAGGCACTGTACTTATGCGCAGATTTCTGAAAAACTGTTGAAACAATAAAAGGATCATATACAATTAAATTTGGAAAAAGATTTTGTGCTATATCGGGGTCAATGAACGATTTCGTCGATCCCGAGTCTATTAAAAATTTCAGCTTATATTCAGGAAATATGATATACGATAATTCGCTTGAGTTAGTGGTATTAAATGATATAATTTGGGGGTCTATGTCTGGTTGTCTGGTTGAGGCGATATTTGAAAATTTTCCTCCGGGGTTTCCACTATATCTGTACTTTCATATTCGTTATAATTAGAACATTCATTAAATTCATCATTTTGACAATTATAATCTATAGACTGATAATTTTCAAAATCTTGATCAGGTTGATTTAATTCTGTATTGAATAATTTTTCAGAGGAAAAATTTCCCTGTGGTTGATGATACTGACGCGAAGTTGACGGACCTTGTTGATATTGATTTGTAGTGTTTCTAGTGGATACACTCATGGGTGTAGGTCTCGGTAACATTCGGTTTGGGTCTGGTTTAAAAACATTGTTATTTTGTTGGGGCTGTCTGAATGCTGGTGCATTCGTGAAAGATCGTTGTGGCTGATTAAATACTTGTGCGTTTGAGAAAAATCGCTGTGGCTGATAATTCATTCTAGGCTGTATTGGTATTGGTTGAGAAGGAAAAGAATTTCTATTGAAATTTTGAGGTGTAAAATGATTCTGTCTATAGAAATTTTGTGGATGAGCATTAAATTGAAATGGTCGAGGAACTTGAAATTGTCGAGAAGCTTCGGCAAATTTTTGATGTGGTACTGGTGGTCTGTTATGTTCCGGAACATTTTTCATGAAATTTTTATTTGAGTAATTTTGGAAGTAATGAATGTTATCCTCCTGTATAACAAGTTGCAAAGCCTCACTGAGAGTTTCTGGCTTCATACAGCGAATGGTTGTACTCAAAGGTTCTTTCAGCCCAGATAAAAATGTTTTTAATGCCAGGCCGTTATAAAGTTTTCGCTTTAATTTTTTCGATTCATCAGTGGTTTCATGTGCATTAACGTAACTGCACAGTAAATTTAAAATTTTTAAAACTCTATCATAAAATTGCTGAGGGCTTTCGTTATGTGATTGTCTCATTAAAACCATATCCCTATTAAGACAAGTTTCGTCCCTTTGATCAGCGAAATTTCTAAGTAATGTTTTCTTTAATTCCTCCCATGTAGAGACATCCTGTATATTTATTACCATTTTTGCGTTACCGGTTAATTTTGAAATAAGTGAATTCAACAAATAAGTGTTTTGAAAATCATTTAGATTCTCGCGATTATAGAAGTGTCCAATCAATGAATCGCAAATCGATAAATATCGGTTCAATTCATTAGGATCGCCATTAAATTCTGGCACACATTTAAGATACTCGCTCTTGAATTGAGCCATTTTTGATTGATAAATAAATTGATTTGCTTGTACGAAATTATTTGTATCTAAATTTAAATTATTTTCTTGGGGAATTTGAAAGGAGTTTGAAGGATTTTGTGAGTCAGTTGAAGTGCTTTCTAAACTCAAATTTCCCAAAATATCACTTAAGTCTTCGACAGAGACACTAGACATTGATTGTACTTACATTAAGATAAATGCGACGTAGATCATCTTCCTATAAGGTTGACGTCTGGTTTAGCGATTCGGTCTTCCCCAGGTACGTTTTCCTTGCAAGACTGGACTATTTTTGTTCCAATCCTCGGTGAATATTGATGGTGAATGCTGCTCCAGGTCTGCTATTGACAGGGTTTCTTGAATTTCGAAGAGCCACTCCGTCACAACACTTCCAGTCAATAAAAATCACCAAAGTTCGATTTTTGTCGGTTAATCGATAAAACGAATAAATACACGTTCGATACGTATATTTCCGATCAATCAATCCATACGACTGCGCCACTAATATAATCGATACTCCCAATCGCTTTTTTAAAAATAATTATAACTTTTATTTCGTAAACTACAAGTCTTTATATAATTATATAATTAATACATGAATACTACAAGGCGGCTAGCAACTGACTGCCGTTAGAAATAAAACAAATGTAGAAGCATCCCGCGACATCGCATTCCAGAGATAGGGGGTTTCTGCTGAGTCGGCATTTCCATTATGGGAACAGGGCTGGTGCATGATGTAATTCATGTTGTATTTAGTGGCTTATGTATGAAGAAGGTGACGAATTTGAGCTATTGTTAAAACTTCCACATTTACTAATAAAATTTGTTCTAATTTTAATAAGGCTTGCAAAAACTGGTCTTTAAATTGAAGAATATTAGCTTTGTTTTGTTTCTTTGAAGTATTAGTTTTTTTTAAATCTAATATACATTAATTGTGATATTTCAAATCATTTTCTGTCATGTCTATGCAACTGCCGCCGAATTATTGAATTCTATACAGTTTTTTCTCGTCATATAACTCCTTAGCTTTCTGGAAAATTTCGTTTTCCCGTTTAAATTACCCTACATACAGTTGCTTTCAGTTTCCATTAATGTCGCGTTCTTTATTGACATTTTCTTAGTAGTGCCTTTATTGTCGGCATTTTTCATAGGAACATGTACGTCTTGATAAAAAATCCACATATACGATCTTCTACACTTGGCGTGATAAAGGGGACTCATCAGGAAAAAAATTCTTTATTTTCTAAATCAGCTCCCAATGCCACTGATATATTCTCCGATTTAAATGACGCTGAGTGTAATAGTTTTGTAGAGTTTTCTTCTGTAATATTTTGAAGAGTTTCTGAAGTTCCTGCCTGACACACAATACACTGATCAAAGTCAGTGTTGACCACAAATAGAGCAAAAAAATTATATTTAGGAATGTGCACATGTTTGCATTAAAAATTTCTCACCCGATCTCTTCATGTTATAACATACAATACGGTGAATCATAAACCACTTGAAAATATTGAGAATATTATGTATTTTTTTAAAAAACAACAATGTTTACAATAATGTAAAAAAGTAATAGCAGTACATTAAACACTCCTTACTCACATAGAACGTATTAGAATGAAAACTATCTGTTGCCCGATACGGTTGGGGATTGCGAGCCAGAGCGCCGCGCGTATGATTCATGTTACACGGCTTTCTTCTCACTTAATATAAATTTTATGAAAAAACGCTCCAAATAAAAAAACTTTCTCATTCCATTAGCTACAGCTTACTCGCTTATAGTATGCAGTTATTTTGAAAAATAAAAAGTTTCCTCGATCCACACTTTATCGCTGTAATGTATACAAAAGTGGTAACTCTTTCATTAATAATTATTTATTTTTCAGTCATATCAAAACAGATATTTTTTTGCATACACCGTTGGAATGTGAAAGGTTTGAGTATTGCAGAGCTAAAATATCAATTTTTTGTGACAACGAATAACAGATATAGAGAAGTGGGAACATTAAAAATGCGAAAATAGTGATTTCCGTAAAAACCATGAAAAAGTGCAATTTTTTCCAACTTCGTAATTCCAAAACAAATTGCGACCTCAAAAATATGTTGTGAGGTGTTCTCACATAAGAATCCACTGTCTGTTTTTGTATGTTCGAGAGTTGCATAGCATTAGAGAATATTATTTAGGTATCATGCATAGCATGTGTCGAATTCGCTCTCCGGCTACTATTAGATGACAATGAAATGGCAGTGGAAACATTTCTGGGTATAAAAGGAGCGTTCAATAACGCACCAACGCAATCCCTAACGAATGCTTTGTCAAAGCCAGTAGATTAAAGTCAGCTTAGATAAGAGGATAATAGTATCCAGTCTAGGCGAGGCTACCATTGAGTCAAAAGTGAGTACAGGCTGCCCTCAAGGAGGAGTACTATCTCCACTGCTATGGGAAATCCTTATTAACGAACTCCTCCAAAAAATTTCCGCAGAAGACTTTTATTGCCTAGGATATGCTGACGATCCAGCGATAGTGGTCAAGGGGCGATTTGTGAACACTATATCAG
This sequence comes from Rutpela maculata, assembly GCA_936432065.2. Lineage (NCBI taxonomy): Eukaryota > Metazoa > Arthropoda > Insecta > Coleoptera > Cerambycidae > Rutpela > Rutpela maculata. Next base: position 85,512,019 of record OW386287.2, on the reverse strand, counting down.
CGCGTTCGCAAAGAGCCATAAATATTGTCGACAGGTGATGTAGTAAGGAAAGACTTTCCATAAATTCTCACGAAACTACAGTCGTCACCTTCACACGAAAAAGATCCTTGAGAGGCCTAATACCCCCAAGGCTGAATTGAGTGAAAATCTCATTTGCTGAATTGACTGAACTGACATGTAATACCCACATCCGAAAAATCACGAAAAATAACGACTACTCAGGGAAGGTGGGACAGACGCGTGGAAAAACTGGGGTTAAACCCGAAGATGATCCTATGGTTATACACTAAGATCGTAAAACCCATTATAACCTACGGTTCAGTGGTATGGTGGGTCAACACACTGCAGATGGGAGTGCTATTAAGTGGCATACAAAAGCTTGCTTGCATGTGTGGTAAGGGGATCAGAAGAACTACTCCCACAGCTCCACTGGAGGTCCTCTTGGACCTGTCACCACTACACATATGTATACAAGGGTAAGCTCGCCGTTCAGTGGTGCACAGGCTAATGCAAGGCACAACGCCCATAAGTCAACAATACGGAACAGAATACCAAAATTTATACTCAGAACTGAAGGCAGATCCCATTCTGTGAATGCCCATGGAAGCCGTGATCCCAATAATATAACTTCTATAAAAATGTTCAAACCAAAATACCAGACAAAGAGGACTGGAAAAATGGCCCTCCAATATTGGCACAAGCAGTCTGGTTCACGGACGGCTCTAAGATAAAATAGGGAGTTGTAGCTGGGATTTACGGGCTAAGATCAAAAATCCCACACACTAAAGTATTTCAGGCTGAAGTATACGCTTTACAGTGGTGTGCAAAGGAAGTAATGAGGCAAGGAACTGCTAACAGTCAATTGCCATTTTTTCCGACAGCTAAGCAGCGCTAAGGAAAATAGATTCCATACAGATCGATTCCAGACTAGTATTGGATTATACAAATGCCTTTAGAGACCTAGGAAGTCAGAACAAAGTAATCGTGGTATGGGTACCAGGACACGAAACACACAACCTATTCATTTTTACCTTTCCCGTGCCATTTTTTTAAATTTATTTATTTAAGGTCGACCTATTTTCGCTACCAAGGCCTATCACTGACACCAGGAGATGAGCTACTCCCTCAAAACGGCATGTGACTTCAATTTCATTTTCAGGATATGCAGACTGGAATACATTTGAACACGGAAAAGCAATTCTTATTTTCGACCTCAGTTCTACTGATATCTAAACCTGACAAATAACTTACTGTAATAGTAGAGTTGCATCTGCATGCACTGTTGACCATGATTCAAATATACATGGTTTTCTCATTCCCCTGAAACTCCCCAGTATCACCAAACTCTAAGTACATTGATATAAGAGAAGAGCTGCGCGAAACTGACGCGTGTTCAATTTGTATGGACAAATTGGATCATGGTGTTGACATACTTCGTTATACGACATAATTGTCGAGTGGTATTAGCGGTATCTACTAACGCTCGAGAATATAATTTTAATAAAATATGCAACAATTATTATTAGTAACATTTGTGGTTATCGAAGGTTTTATTAGATATTTGAGAATAGACTTCCGGAATCGTATCAATTAACAAATTTTGTTAAAAAAATAATAATAATAGTAAAATGTAGCAAAAAGTTTTAACAATACAAATATCAATATATGATCGAAACTACCATCATTTACTTCAATACATTTTTGAGACAGTCTAATATACAATAATTTTTTTTATACAAAATAGAAATTGAAGTTAATTACAGTTCTGCAATTATAGCTGTTTTTGTTTGCACTCATCATTATTATTAAAAAAAATGGTTGATGGTGTATGATATTAAGATCTGAATACTGCTTATTGTACTTTTTGTTTATTTTTTACTTTCTATTCTGCTTCCGAGCTATAGCTGGTGAGGAGCAAAATATCGGTGTATGTGCAGCTCCTTCGTGATTACTTTTTGTTGTATACACTCTAATAACACCGGCACACAAAAAAGAAGAAAGTCAAGTGCGAGAAGGCAGACCTAGGTATCCCATGTATTTTGACCTACTGAACATGAATCCGATGTCCGTTTTGCCCGATTAGCTCTTGCATTTTTCCTAACCTCAAAAAACACCTTAAGAATGCCCGAAAAATCTCAAACAAGTAAATAAAAAGCTTAAATGAGCTGACCACCATTTCTGTACGTATTTTGGGGCGTTGAGACCGAATTTGAGGTTAGTATTGGTCGATCAGTTAGAAATGTTGACGTAACCTCAAAAAACACCTAAAAAATGCCCGAAAGGTCAGAATTTATGCGCGACGATCGAATATTTTGTAAAATCTATATTTAGGATGAAAACGTACCCAACAATGACTGAATCATATCCCGAAATTGACTTTCCTCTACATAATATCTGAACATATAATTTTCGACGTATTTTCACGAGCTGAACACAATACCGTAGTCAGAATTAAAGCGCAGTCTGCAAACTTCATAGAGAAATATCATTTCAGCATATATTCTCATCAACTCTAGTAAGCGGAGATGGGTAACTTTTAAATTTTCAAGTATCTAAAGGAAAATATTACTGAACAGAGATATTTTTAGGAAAAAGTTTTCGGACAAAGTTTGCTTTGTTGAGAGAGGAATATCGTTTGGACTTAACATTTACCTACACCCCCCTTGATGATTTTTTACTTTTTTTCTTAGAGCTGTTTAGAATTGTATAGTTTTCTTTATTCTGTTTGATTGTCATAATGCCATTTGATAGGTTCAAGTATATTGATCAACCCTTCTTCATTATGACAATACAATAAGAACAAGTGTTCTTTTTCTTTTGTAAAATATTTTCTAAAGTCTTTTTCTCTTTTTCTGTATGAGCTAGAACGAACATCACTTGATACTAAATTGTCTTTTTCCATAATCGCCGCAAAATATTCTTCCATACCATTAGAGAGACCAAGATTTCTAACAACATTATTAAGTTTATCATTTCACCAAATATGGGGAGTTTTGGTTCTGATCCAACACTCACATTCACTATCTTTATATTCACTGTCATTTCTTGACTTACGGAACAATCAGTTTCCATTAACCCTTTTCTAGCATTCATTCCGGAAACATTTGTGTTGCTAAAAAATAACACACTTCACGGATTCCAGGCTCCTTCCATATAATTGGATTTTTATATTTTACTTTTTAACGTTCTTTCCATTTTTTACCATTAATTATTTTTATTTATTTGCTTTTATCATGATTAGAGAATATTATTTAGGTATTATGCAAATCACAACTTACACACTTTTTTATTTATTATGAAAATACCTACTTTCTGTATATTGTTGCCCTAATCTGGGCACGCTAATATACTAGTTAGGTAAATACTTTAAAACACTCATTATTGGAGAATCAATCAAAACAACTACTCTTCTAGCTAATACTGACGAAGTATTGAATTACATGATAGGATTCTTAGCATTTTAAAGAAAAAAATATATTGAAAATACTTAAATCATTCATTTACATTTAGTCATTCACACCTTTTTTATTTAATATGAAATTATCTGCTTGCTGTATATTGATACTTTAATGGGGTCACGCTAATATACTACTTAGGAAAACACTTTAAAACACTCATTATTGGAAAACCAATCAAAACAACCACTCTTCTAGCTAATACTGACGAAGTATTGAATTACATGATAGGATTCCTGGCATTTTAATGCAAAAAATTATATTGAAGATACTTAAATTATTTATTGAAATTCAGTCATTCTCAAGAATTATTGAACTTTACATTCTATTTCAACTCTAGAAAAGTTGTACAAGTTTTTTCGAACTCGTTAGTTCTCATCAGTAGAGTATAGAAACATTCATTCATTATTTACAAGCCTATTCTTGATTTATTTTTTACCATTAATTATTTTTATTTATTTGCTTTTATCATGATTAGAGAATATTATTTAGGTATTATGCAAATTACAACTTACACACTTTTTTATTTATTATGAAAATACCTACTTTCAATAATTCTTGTGAATGACTGAATTATCAATAAATAATTTAGGTATCTTCAATATATTTTTTTGCCTTAAAATGCCAGGAATCCTATCATGTAATTCAATACTTCGTCAGTATTAGCTAGAAGAGTAGTTGTTTTGATTGGTTTTCCAATAATGAGTGTTTTAAAGTGTTTTCCTAAGTAGTATATTAGCGTGACCCGATTAAGGTACCAATATACAGAAAGTAGATAATTTCATATTAAATAAAAAAGGTGTGAATGACTAAATGTAAATTAATGATTTAAGTATTTTCAATATATTTTTTTTCTTTAAAATTTTAAGAATCCTATCATGTAATTCAATATTTCGTCAGTATTAGCTAGAAGAGTAGTTGTTTTGATTGATTCTCCAATAATGAGTGTTTTAAAGTATTTACCTAACTAGTATATTAGCGTGCCCAGATTAGGGCAACAATATACAGAAAGTAGGTATTTTCATAATAAATAAAAAAGTGTGTAAGTTGTGATTTGCATAATACCCAAATAATATTCTCTAATCATGATAAAAGCAAATAAATAAAAATAATTAATGGTAAAAAATAAATCAAGAATAGGCTTGTAAATAATGAATGAATGTTTCTATACTCTACTGATGAGAACTAACGAGTTCGAAAAAAACTTGTACAACTTTTCTAGAGTTGAAATAGAATGTAAAGTTCAATACTTCTTGTGAATTACTGAATATCAATAAATAATTTATGTATCTTCAATATATTTTTTGCCTTAAAATGCCATGAATCCTATCATGTAATTCAATACTTCGTCAGTATTAGGTAGAAGAGTAGTTGTTTTGATTGATTCTCCAATAATGAGTGTTTTAAAGTATTTACCTAACTAGTATATTAGCGTGCCCAGATTAGGGCAACAATATACAGAAAGTAGGTATTTTCATAATAAATAAAAAAGTGTGTAAGTTGTGATTTGCATAATACCAAAATAATATTCTCTAATCATGATAAAAGCAAATAAATAAAAATAATTAATGGTAAAAAATAAATCAAGAATAGGCTTGTAAATAATGAATGAATGTTTCTATACTCTACTGATGAGAACTAACGAGTTCGAAAAAACTTGTACAACTTTTCTAGAGTTGAAATAGAATGTAAAGTTCAATAATTCTTGTGAATTACTGAATTTCAATAAATAATTTATGTATCTTCAATATATTTTTTTGCCTTAAAATGCCAGGAATCCTATCATGTAATTCAATACTTCGTCAGTATTAGCTAGAAGAGTAGTTGTTTTGATTGATTCTCCAATAATGAGTGTTTTAAAGTATTTACCTAACTAGTATATTAGCGTGCCCAGATTAGGGCAACAATATACAGAAAGTAGGTATTTTCATAATAAATAAAAAAGTGTGTAAGTTGTGATTTGCATAATACCTAAATAATATTCTATAATCAGGTCTTTCCATTTGTCCAACATCTTATAACATATGAGGCAAGGTACCATGGAAAACCTGTATCGACTATTTCCATACTATAACATTTTAGATAAATATTTTTTATTTTATCGTTGATTTTTTTTCGATATTTCGGAGCATCGATTTTATTAAGAACAAGGCAAGAATTTTACATAAAGAACTTTAAACCAAGAACTCTAAATGTAACATATTCTAAGACAGGAACTTTACACAAAGAACTCTAAACCAAGAACAAGCCTTAATTAATAGTTCTTGCCTTAAGAACTGTTAGGAACTTGCCTTAGGAACAGTTCTTGTCTTAATTTATAATAGATTTAAGTTTTTGGTTTAAAATTCTTGTCTCAGGTTTTGTTGGGTTAAGAATTCTCAGTTTAAAGTTCTTGGTGCAATGCTCTTGCCTTAGGTTATGTTTGTTTGATTTAAGCTTTTAATTTATTTGTTTTGGATTTTTGGGAATTTTTTAGGTGTTTTTTGAAGCTGTCAAAATTCCTAACTGATCGGCTAATTCATATTCAGTTTCAGCGCCCCAAATTACGTATAGATATAGTGATCAGCTCATTTAAGCTTTTTATTTACTTGGGTTCAGGCATTTTTAAGGTGTTTTTTTGAGATTAGTAAAAATACAAGAGCCAATCGGGCAAAACGGACATCGGATTCGTGTTCAGCGGGTCGAAATGCATGGGAATACATAGGTCTGCCTTCTCGCACTCGACTTTTTTTATTTTTCTGTGCCTGCGTAATTTTTAATAATCTCTAATACATTTTTTTATTAACTAGTTACTAACTATGCAACATTTTTACAGTATAAACCAAAAGAAGAGAAGGCAACAAGCAAGACTGAAGCAATGGACTACTCGTAAAAATAAGCATAAACGTGACTTATCCCACGATTTACTATATTATCAAAAATCACCAAATTTTTGTGAAAAAGATCAAAATCTAGACGTTCAAGGAACTACAGGCCGCTTTTGTAATCGAACCAGCATCGGACAAGACAGCTGCTCAAATTTATGTTGTGGTAGAGGATACAATCTTATAAAACAAAGAAGAATAGAACGATGCAATTGCAAATTTCATTGGTGTTGTCATGTCGAATGTCAAACTTGTAGTGTGGAAGAGTGGATTAGTGTGTGTAAATAAAAACTTTTGATTTTCGGGAATGAACGTCAAATATACCTTTATGAATAACAAACAGTCGGCACCGGCAGTGTTTACTGAATAACAGACACTCGACAGAATCCTTTACTTTTATGTAAATAAAATCTATATCTATTTTAAACATATTTATCATACGTATCGAGAAGTTTTTGCTATCTTAAAATAAAAGTCACGCAAAGACGAACACAATTAAGGACAACATAGTCACCCTTGACGATAATGATTGTGATGATGATGATTCGTATTTCCTACTTGATACGATGACAAAAGCTATTTTCCTATGATATTTTTTTATAATATTTTCCAGTAATTAATTAAAGCTGCATGGAAATAAAAAAAGAATGGATTACTAACAAGAATGAATTTGAGCACCACCAATACAAGTTTGAAATAACATTAATTTCTATTACTGTAAAATAGTAGTAAAATCTCCGTATTATCTATTAATTTGAAGTGTGATAGATAATTAAGTGGACTCAACCAAAGGTATTTTTTAAATTGCAAATTATAAATAAGTACAAGACAAATAAATTTTGACACAAAACTTCTGTAGTGTGAAAAATGATTATACACGTAGCGTTTAACAGTACCAATATACAGATATCTCAATAGATATCTCAAAGATTTGTCAGTAAATATAGCTATATTTTATTTACTTGCCATTTGCTTAATATCTATAACAGTATTTTTCTAATAGAAATTATATTATAGCATACTATCCCTCATACGGCTCTCTGTACGGGCTCCGATCTAGGCGCCGGCACTCGATCAGCGATGTTAAGCAACGTTGGTCGCGTCCAGCGCTTGGAATGGTGACCCAAGTTCTCGCTGGAGATCTGTCCATATGCTGAGCTGTAAAAGCCTGACTGGACCGAGACGGCTCGGCGAGACAAAGACAGAGGCTGATAACCGTGCCTGGGGGCTCTTATCAACAGACTCGAAGTCTAGGAAGACCATGTTTGGATGGGGAGCCCTGAGGCACACAAAAAAGGAGTACTACAATAGACCTTATAGGTCGCAGTGGGGGAAGGCCAATCGCCCGCTCCTTCAGAGTAATCTAAAAAAATCCCTCATAATTTATAGTAAATGAAATATGTTCAGAAATCAGTCTCAGCTCCAGTTGTCTAATTGAAATATATTTTCTTCACTATTTAGTCTTCTTGAAGGTCATGTATTAGACAAGTATTAAAAAATGGAAAATATATTTTCAATGTGATAGATAGTACTATCAGAAAAGAACATTTCCTAGTTACTGATTACGACTACTCATTGCTGCCATTTTATTTAATAATTATACCATGTTAATAAGCCCAGTGAGTATTAAATAGAGTTTTTTCTTCCTTGTACAGTATTATCTAATTATTGTAGTCTTAAAATTGTATAATTTACCAGTATTTATTGTTCCTTTTGATACGAATTGTACTATTAGTTATGGATATATATAAGTTTTTAGAATTATTGTAAATTATTTAATTATACATTTGTTAAAAACCCATGAAAATATGGAAATAAAAGTTACTGTCATTTTTAAGTGGAATTCTTTTTTTTTAACCTGGTGATAGATAGTTTTTTATAGCACAGAGGCCAAAAGCCATACAGCCAGAAACAGCAGAAAAATTGCAAGCCTATATCTAACCTATACAATGAAATACCCAACATGACACATATATGAGAACCAAAACGAAGGATGTACAAGGGTCACAAACTTGTCGTCGAGGGGTCTTTGATATGATATGATAAATAGTACGTCTCTATACCGGATGTCAACGGAATCATTAGACAAGCCATAGTTTCAAAAGTTTTCAAGATAATATGCCAAAAACGGCAAATTTTTCATAATTTGATACTTTTTCTCACTTCAGGTTTCCTCTCAAATGACCCAATTTTGAAATTTTAAATGAAACCCTGTAAGTTTTTCCATTTTTGGATTCCTGAGACGATTGTTGGGCTATTTTTATTGTTGCATCTAGAATACAGTGAATGCGCTCAAATCAATCAAATGGGCCAAAACAATAAGAGAAAATATAAACGTGAGATTTTTCGAATTGGCTTAGTAGCTATGACAAACCAAAATTTACAAAATCACTAATTTGTAATTATGTCATCCTTTTCAAATGGCAACATCATTTATTAATTAAATACTAATTTTCACGACAAATCCATTGATACCTTCAAATCGAAAATCGGTTTGATATTAACCCAAAAACTAGTTCTTTGATGGATAACAATTAAAATATCCAGAAAATACGCTTATCGAGTAAGGATGTCGCGGAAATTGAATAAAACTAGATTCAAAACATTCATTTTGTCAACAAAACAACGCCGCAAATAAAAAAATATGCTTTGGAAACAAAAAGAAGTTTCGCAGATAATAATACGTGTGTAATGTTAACTTAATAAGTTTGCTCTTTATCTTTAAATTTGTTGTTGTTTGTTGTTGTTAATTATTGTTATTATTGTTTAACATGTATACAAGGGATGAAAAAGCGGGCATGTTATTAATTTTTGGAGATTCCACAAAAATTCCAGAAACGCCGCAGATTTATATGCCCATAGGTATCCGAACAGACACCATCCATGTTTTCAATATTTTCCAATTATGGAGAAACAAATCAGGAGAGGAATTGATAACAATCCTGCAGCTTTTATCGTTGATCAAACAACAGAAATAAACGTGTTGGCTTTTGTAGAAGTGAATCCCACTGCTTCTACTAGAGAAATTGGCCACGAGGTGCAAATTAGTCATGAGTCAGCAAGAAGGATTCTCAAAAAACATGGTTACCGCTTTACCGTTTACCGTTTAAATACAAAGTGCACCAGCATTTGTACGAAGATGATAACCGAAAATTCGGTTATTGTGACTGGTTACTTCAGAACAATACAGCTAACCCAAATTTTGTCTCTTTGATATTGTTTTCTGATGAGTCGGGATTCACAAACAATGAAATGTTCAATAAACAAACAATAGATATTGGGGGCAGGAAAATCAACATTTAATGAGGCAAGGTAATTTTCAGGAAAGATTTGGAGTAAATGTGTGGGCTGGGGTGATTGGAACAAGAATTATTAGACTTCTTTTCTTTCAAGGACTTTGACAGGAGAGAGGTATTTGGAATTCCTACAAAATGATATTGAAGGAATGTTGATGGACTTACCACTTGCAATTTCTGAACAAATATATTTCCAACAAGATGGGATTTCGCCTCATAATGCCGCTCGAGTTATGCCCCATTTACTGAATCGGTTTAATGGGCGAGTAATTGCAACATATGGACCTGTACATTGGATTGCCCGCTCACCAGATCTAAGCATTTTAGATTTTTTTGCGTGGGGTTATGTGAAAGAACGAGTTTTAAAATACATCCCCTCGAACACTTCAAATTTTACAAAATCGTATCCGCGATGTTTTTTCAAGTATAAATCCTGCTATGTTGCGAAATGTTTTGCGAAACACCATTGACCTAGCCAAAAAAATGTCAAGAAGAAGAAAAGGTGCACTTTGAACATTTGCTACTATTTAATTAATCTTTTAATGTTTTTTATTGTTAATATAAATCATTTCGAATAGCACATTTCTTTTATTTGTAGCGTTGTTTTGTTGAAAATATGAATGTTTTGAATCTACCCAGGTAGTAAAGGCACGTGAAAATGACGTGAAAAATGGTCAGGAGTGACGAGAAATGACGAGTTATATGACGTAAATGAAACGTGATAATGACTTCCTAATGTCTCAGATGAATGACGTCTTATGCTAGACGTTAATTTGACGTCATTTTCAGGTTATATTTGGTAATCCCCCCACAGATTTTTAGTAATAGGAACATATAAAACTACATACTAGTTAGTAGTCTACTTGATAAAGATGAAGTAATTAATGCATAAATAAGTATTGTCCTATGAATTTGTTTGTTAACCATCCGTATATTTTATTTACATTAACATATCTAATATTGATTACCATCACTCCAATTTTTTCTCACAAGGGTTGCCTGCAAATTATAATTTTTATTAAGTTATTAAATTAATTTTTACTTACCTTTACCAATTGCGGTCGGTAGGGATCGAACCTACATGTCTCCGTTGTCCGTATTACAACAACAGTACTGACTCTTCTACCAACTGAGCTATCTTGGTGACCGTTATTTCGGATGCTAAAAGCAGTATTTATGGTGATGTGTATGAAGTCTTTACTATGTGAAATTGAATTTCTAGCCTTATTTAAAATATATGAAAATCTTTCCAGTTCTCTTCTTTTTTTTCTATTTTTTTACGTGTTCCCAAACCTGAATTTTTCGAGTTGCTAGTATTTTTATTTATTTATAATTATTAAGAACTTATTTAATTTAATTAAACTGTCACCAGTGTTACCTGAGAAGTACGAGTAGTTGTTGAACAACGTAATTATTACATTAATTCAGTGACGAGCAGAGAGGGAGAAATCCAAAAAAAAATTTTCCTCATCTCAAATTTGATGAGTGATCGGGGGGAAGTAAGAATTTAAGTTTTAAATTGAGGTACTTATACAAACTTGGGAAACGTGTTGCAGAAAAAACGGTAAAGGTATAATATACAACATAAATAGAATATTTAATGGTTTTAAACAGTCCTAAAATTGAAACAAAGTACATTCGTACATCGGTTTTATAAGCAATTATTACCTTTAAAAAAACAACTAAAATATTTTTCGTAATTATTTTAACAAAAAAAAAAGGAATGAGCAGGAGTCGAACCGCCGACCTCGTGACTTGCAAGCCAAATCAAATCAAATCAGATCAAACAATGCTTTATTTAAATTAAATTATAAATATGTGTCTCCTCGGAAACTGTTCCGGAGCCAGCCAGACAACCACGGCGCGCAGCGTCGTGGTGAGTGTAGGACTGGGCGGGGCAGGTCCGGTTCGACTAAACAATAATTAATGAGGGGGTTAGAGTTCCTGTTTAAAGGGCATAAACTTAAACTAAAGGTAATTAGAATAACACAATAAAATTATCGATTTCGCGCACAACACGAGCGCGAACATTTTGAAATTTTGCTTGCTGGCACGGGAAAACAAAACTCAACGAAAAAACCCGTTCGAAGCAATTCCACCCTGGTGATCTTTCTGCCAGGAAAATGTGGTGAAATGAAAGTTAAGGATTAAAAGTGTTAGGATTTTTATAAATATATCGGTCTAAATGGAGTTTGGAGACAAAAATGGACAAAAGAACAAAAAGAAGAGAACAAAATAAACAAACAGAGAGAGAATAGAAAAGGATTAAAGATGTAAGTTGAGAGTGGACAAAGTTTAGGATAGTGATACTTGCAAGCCGACGCCTTAACTCATTCGAACACTAACCTTTCTAAGGGTACTTACTTAAAGACTTTATATTGGAACATGCAACGGCTAGATTTTGCTTTTTAATGCATTTTAATCTAATTTTATTATTAAAAGTACTCAATATCTGCACAAATAAACTGCCGAAATTTTGCAAACTCTATCGAATATAAATTATTTAGGTTATTGTTAAAAAACATTATCCTCGAATAAAAACCCCAACACTTATCCCTCACGACACGGTTTATTTTTTTTAAAACTTTACACTCTGCTTACGATAACAAAATGCCATCAGCGAGTTTTAAAGTTTGTAATCCGATAAAATATAAATAAATTTAACACCGAAAAAAGACGACAATATGACGTGATGTGTAGCACGTCATTTTAATGTTATTTATAAGGCGTCACTATGTCGTCGATTTTTTGTGCACTGACGTCTTTTTGACCAGAATCACCAGATTTTGAAGTCATTATAACGTACCCTTACTACCTGGGTAGTTTCATTCGATTTCCACTTACTTAATAAGCGCATTTTCTCTCGATATTTTAATTATTATCCACCAAGGAACTTGTGTATTTGGGTTAATGTCACATCAGTTTTTGGATTTGAAGGTATCAATGGATTTGTCGTGAAAGGTATATAGGTATATAGCTGCTGGATGTCTAAAAAGATGTTGTCATTTGAAAAAGTTAACATAATTACAAACTAGTGATTTCGGAATTTTTTGTTTGTCGAAGCTACTAAAACAATTCGAAAAATCTCATTTTTACATTTTTCTTCTATTGTCTCTGGAAACTATGGCTTATCTAATGATTCCGTTGACACCCGGTATAGTATCATATTGTTTAAATCTAATCCAATTGATGTCATCAAGGAATTGATGCGATGGATCTCTTACGCCTAATAAGCATTCACAGCAGATGGCATAACGCAGTCATATGTACCATACAGCAACGAGTGAATAGAAACTAAAAAGTTGTAAAGGTGTTAAACTCTTAAATGTGACAAGATGTAGATTACAACTGTAGGAAAATAAATATAGAGGTAGCAGGTGTGAGTTAAGTTGCCCCCCCCCCCCCCCCCCGACTTGTTTTTTTTAACTTTTTTTTCTCAAAAACTACATCCGTAATGGGCTCCTTTCTACATAAAAATACATAAAAAAATGGTCTCAAATTATAAAAAAATAGCAAGCTCCGTTCTATAATAATAGAAAGGTGGGGGGGAGGGGTTTCATGTCCTCAAAAAAAAAATGTATTACAGTTTTGTAGAAAAAGGTTTCTAGCGCCCTTTAAAGTACAGCTAGCGCATTATAATACAGTGTGTAGCGCAAAAGAAAAACGGGGGGCTACCCGTGAATAATTCATACAAATTATTTTTGTTTGTATAACGTAAGGATGGTTGACACATTAATTAATGTTCTCCATAAAAATATCGTTGCCGCTACGGGCGCCATGTTGAGAAAATTACGGTCAAATTGGGGTTTTCCGAGGGCTTTCTCTCTTGTCAGTTCTACCCTAAAATAAAGTATTACCAATATTGTAGAAAATACAAAAGCTACACCTTTTATTTAAACTATTTGTCTTCATTGTTCATATTTGTGAAAATTTGTGCATTGCTGCACATTTTTGCAATTAATTCTGTCCTCGTTGCTCCTATGTAGTAATTAGTTGTTATTAATATTATAGATTATAAGATTTCCCAAACTTTTGTTTAAACGATTCTCTTCTACGGTCAATTGTTTAAAAATGTCAGCTGCTCGAAGTTTGAAAAATAATTAAATATTTGAGCGACTGTAATTTGTAAACAACTGATAGAAGAAAATTTAAAAAAACATGTTTAGTAAATTTTATAATAGCGACCTACTACGTAGAAGCAATGGGGACAGACAATTTTAAAAATCTGCAGCGTAGAATAAACTTTTATATTTTTGGGCCAGCGTAAATCACAAAGTATAAGCAATAGATAAAAATTGTTGCTTTGACAAATCAGTGCAAACTCGAAAAATTCGGATAAAGTTCATTCCTATTAAGAAATAACAATACTAAATATCAATTTTATTGATTATTTAATGTTAATAATTAAAATTAATAATGTCGGAACAACGGGGCAGGCATTATTCCCAATTCAAGAAACTTTTTCATATTTCGAGCCGTTGTAATTTTTAAATAATTTACTGTAGAAGGAAATTGTTTAAACAATAGTTATGGGAAATTTCATAATCTACAATATTGATCATAGCTAATTACTACGTAGGAGCAATAGGAGCAGGCATAACTGCAAAAATGTGCAGCAAAGTATAAATTTTAACCATTCTGTAAATCGTAAATTATTAACAATTAAAAAAAATAGTGCAAATTGTTGTAGCTTTTTTCATTTTCTACAATATCGGTAATACCTTATTTTAGGGTAGAGCTGACAGGAAACTAGATAATTGAGAAAAAGCTATTTCGACCGTCATTTTTTCAACATGGCGGCAACAATATTTTTGTAGAAAATTTTAATTAATTATTGTGACATCTCTTAAGGGGTTTACACACGATCCAGCGGCAGGGAGCCAGCCTTGTCGGTACCTTTGAAGTTTGGCAGGGCGACAGCTGCTGTGCCGCTGGGTAACGGCAAAGTTTGTTGGAACCAGCGAGAGCAAGGTCAGTTTCAGTCAGCGAAAGACAATAGTATATTGTGTATTTAGGTGTGAAAGTAACACATTCCCGGACGACGATGCAAATTGTTGGCCGAGGCGCTAGCCGAGGCCAACAAGCATCGAAGTCCGGGAATGTGCTTTCACACCGAAGTACACATACTATTTTTTCTGAAATCACAATCAATATTATTATAAATTAAGGAATTTGTATTAATGCATAACATTTCTTCATTACAATCGAACTGCTTACTAATAAATGCAATTTTAATGTGAGTTGGTTTGCCTACGTGTATTTATTTACTGTGTAAAATATACATAAAAAACCGTACGGGAATGTTACTTTCCCGGCCTAGGCCGGGAAAGTAACATTCCCGTACGGTTTTGTTGATCGTTGCTTGGCAACGGATCTTTTCAGGTCTGTTTTCTAATAGTTTCTTAGCAACGGACTGAAACACTGGAATTGTGCATTTTTCGATCTGAAATCGCGCCGAAAATGTAGACATTGCCGATCGATTTCAGAAAAAATACATGCCGGCTTGCCTGCCGCATCGTCTCTTTGATGTTCCGCCGAAAGTATGATATTAGTACGGTCGTTCACCACCACAGTTGTCTAATTCCAGAAACATGTTTTAATGTTTGAAATAAATAAGTGAACTGAGAATTCATTTGACTCCCACGGCTCGGGACGTCTGGAAGTAAAGGTTAATAAATAAAATAACGTAAATGGCCGTCTTTCTGTCAGTCCGCCCGTCATGTCTCTTTTAAGCTAAATAACTTAAAAGAGAAAAGTCCGATTTTATTGAAATTTGGAGAATACATTAGAGTTACCTAGAGGAAGATTTTTTGAAAAAAATCGATTAGTAAATAAAAAGGTTATGAAACATTTTATCAAAAAAAAAAAAAATTATGTGAAGAGTTGTAATCTTTGATTCGATTGTATGTTTAAGTGCCATACTTGCAATTTTAATGATCTCCCGTTGACACCATCTTGAGCGTTAATGATACCACCTTGACTGTTGAATGACTTACTATCTTTGTATTTATAGAATCTAATGACAGGTGTTACAACACTTTTCACGTGCATTTTTTTTCTACAAAATGTTTCATAACCTTTATATTTACTCATCGATTTATTATTTATTTACTCATAGGATTTAGTCATAGTTCTTCCTTTAGATAACACTAATTTATGATCCGAATTTTAATACAACCGGACTTTTCTCATTTAAGTTATTTAGCTTAAAAGAGACATGACGGACGGAGAGGTAGACGGACAGACAAACGGACTGGCAGAAAGACGAACGCATGACGGACATTATAAAAGTTGTTGAGAATTCTATAACACAATGGTATGATATTTTTTCTCTACGAGCGATATTTACATTTTTTTTTATGTGTCGATAAAATGCAATATACTCTTTGCTTTCGCATTTCCAAAGAGTATAACAATACAATCGAAAAAAAATGCATACAACCTTTTTTGTAGAGAATTTTGTCTTCTTCATTCTTGTATATAACGTTATTCCCATAAAAACTACTAAAAACGAGGAAATTGTCAAAAATTGATTTTTTTTACCTTTTTTTTTTTTTTGGAAAATTTCGAAATGTTCCAGTTAGTCCAGTCAACGGGGGGGTTTCACCTCTAACTTAAGTGCTACTTAATGGATTTTGATGAAACCTTGTGCAATGTGTTTGTAATGACGTTAATAAAAAAGTTGAAAAAAAAGATTAGAGTAGGAAATGATTGGAAGAGGTAGAAAACACCCCTTTTAACACGGATTCCGTAACTTGTAACTTGTAATATTTTTACTTTTTTGGCAAAAAATAAGATGTTTTTACTTTTGTGAATTTTTTCGAAAAATGCTTATTTTTTGAGATATGGCAACTCGAATATTCCTAAAAATGAGGGAGGGGAAATGTAAAAGTTGAAAAAAAATCTGAAAAAATTCAGGTGAATGTATCATCGAAATGCAAGACTTTTTTTATTTGCAACTTTTCTGTAAAGTGCGTTTTCACAGAGTTTTTCTGGAAAAACATGAAATACTACCTCTATCATTGACATTGTAGCGCTTTAAAAATATATAATTCAAAAATTTTG
Organism: Rutpela maculata; assembly: GCA_936432065.2. Taxonomy (NCBI): domain Eukaryota; kingdom Metazoa; phylum Arthropoda; class Insecta; order Coleoptera; family Cerambycidae; genus Rutpela; species Rutpela maculata. The sequence continues at coordinate 85,495,339 of OW386287.2, read as the reverse complement.
AAAAAATTTAGATGTATGCATTGAGGCCTTCTAAACAGTTTTTGTCTCTCAGAATTTTTTTTGTAACTTGCTAATTTTTCGAGTTACAGGCAGATTTTCAAGATCTATTCAGTAGCACTCAAGTTAGAGATTTTGGTCATCTTAGCGCTCCGTTGACTGGACTATGTCCACTATATCACAGGAAACTTGATATATTATATTTTATGTTCAAATAAAGCGATTAAAACAGTTTCAAGCTTTTTCCTATTTTTTTTTTAATTAAGGCCTTTTTTCGCCTCTGCTGACTGGCCTATTAAACCAAATACGTATGATAATAATTTGACCAATGAGATAAGGTTATAAGCTTAGTACTTATAGGATAAAACAAATTGCAAGTAAATTTTAAACCACTTATTTCATAGTTATTTGTAAAAGTTTATTTAGTATTTAAAACGGAACAGGTATCCGACAGCTATAGAACTGAGTTTTATATCCGTCGGCAAACGAATAAAAACCTTAGTATGACTACTACTACTACAATTGGGCACAATACAATATTTATAATGATTTTTTTTTATCTGTAGTGATTTATAGTTTATAGTGAACAAGCAAATTACAGCAACGAGTACGCTGAAAGAATCCCAATGCAACAGACGACTCGTATTCCGACGGAAGGTGCCACACGACGCGACGATGCAACCTAGGCCCTTGTTGTAATTTTCAATAATGGGCTTCATTTTTTTTTTAAGTTTGGCATTTTTTACTCATGTTTTGAATGCTCGATTGAACTATTTATGGAGTAGGATTTTATTAGTAGGAAGTTAGGAAATGTATCCGGTCACAATCCAACTTATTTTACTGCCCATAGCAAATTTATAGTGCTAAAATATGTGTTTAATTCTAATAATAATAACAAATGTCGATAAAAAGATGCACATCCCGCATTTTCGCATGCGTTTTTCTCGAAAACTGCTAATAGTAAAAAATAATTTGAAATAACAAGTTTCCTCCATCCTTTATTTTCATTTCTTTTTGATATACTTGTATCTATTTCGAAGGATAAAAATTTTCCCGATTGCTAATATAATTTCTAATTATTGCAAAGTAACATGAGATCATATTTTATTCCTTATTATTTCAAGTTATCAGTACAGTATTCTAATAATACTTATTATAAAAGGTACAACAAAAATTCAACAAAACAGAGACTCTCGTGTCGTAACCGATTTTTATTCACTTGTGTGGTGTCTACAGTTTTCATTTACTTTGTTTAATTAATTAAGTAAAAAATATGGCTGGTTTTAAATATGATATTGTTAGATTAATCGAACTTGTGGAGATAAATCCCTGTATTTGGGACAAAACAAATGAAAATCATAAAAATAAAATAGGCAGTTGGTAGTAAATTAAATATAATTTGTTTACTGCTGCCATGTTACTGCTCACACCTGCACACTTAAAAAAAATACTCTAGTTTAAGCTGACAGCCGATTCCGCCTAGTATGCCCGCTAAATGTGAAGAGCTCCTCATGTTGTCGTGTCGGTAGCTGTGAAAACGCCCTTTCGGCCCGTAAGCGCACGCACTAATTCACCCAGCCGTCGTACACACTTCCAACTGCGAGGCCCAGCAGAGGAGATTAAAAAAGTACCAAAAAAAATACCAGCAGGCTGTGTCGTGTGTAGACCCTATTACATTATACCAACAAAAAATTCAGTGTAGGAATTATTCACTAGTCAAATGACATATTGACTGTTTAGTACTATTATCTTATAATTAGTTGTTAGTTATTAAAGACTTGGGGTTGCTGGAGGCAGCCGATACGATGTATGCTTAAACTGAACTAGATAGTAATATTTGTTTTAGTCTACGTCTAGGTTCTACATCAGCGTAGTTTCCCGCTCAATTCAGACCGACTAAATTTTCAACATATTTTCAAAAGAGTGTATTGGCAATGGTTTAAGATGTTAATTAAGGCAGAATTTTTAAAAATCAAATATTTTGGTCACTGTGTAAGTTTTCCATTTTCCAAAATAGTATTAGCATAATTGTAATAATTAATTTTGCATATCCCTAATTATTTTTTTTAATACTCTCCTAATATTAGTTGCTAAATACATAAGTGCAATATAAATTATTTTCATACTCCCAAAACCGTATTTTGCTTTTTATATAAACAAATAAATCTTCAAATACTGATTATAATGTAACCGCCATCTCCAGTTGCCCCCAGCTTTGATGACTAATAATGCAATAGTGGGCTAGCTTTAATTTATATTCTGAAAATAAGCTCTAGCTCCTCTCTAAAAAACTGCAATAACTACATTTTTGGTGTGACTTATCTATCCTGACAGGCACCAGAAAACGTGCTAGCTCTTTTACTACGGGCGCAAAAAGGCGCGTGCTATTTTTTATAATATGAGATTATTTTTACATTTCTTTGCTAATGACCAAAGGATTTTTAACTTGGCCTCCCCGTTTTCATTAGTTAATAACTCGAAAGCAAATAAAGCGCTAGCTAATTATTTTTGGGAGCAAAGGAACTCTCTTGAGGAAAATAAGTTTAAAAAAATTAAATGGGGAGGCGCAACTTAATCCACCCGGAGTAGCAGTGACAGCACTAGTGATCTGGAATCAATTGTAACAATTAAAAGAACGAAAGAGCTGCATTGTATTTTATGTAAAAGAGCCACCTTAAGCGTAATGAAAAAAGTATACCTTTTGAAAATGTAACAATATTCTAGACAAAATTAGCAAAATAACAGATGTTGCCGTTTAGCAAACCATTCCTGAGGTTAAAACTGGAAAATATATTAATTGACATAAAACATGCTACATTTACATTAGTTACACGTTACACCAGCATACAAACAAATAATAATAGTAATTAATCTATTTTCCTACTATTACCATTCATATTTAATTAACTAAGTGTATTAACACAGTAGCAAATTTCGAAATAAAACTTTATTAAAAAATCGTACTAATTGATGAGTACGTCGCTGCAATAATTGCCCATAATAAAATCGTGAACTTGCGACCACCAGACGGCCGGTCAAAAATTATCTTATTTTACATTTAATTTCATACCTCGTTACATTTTTATGTGGAAAATAGAATCAGGACATCACCACGTTCTAAAAATATTTACAAGAATTTTTCAAAGAATAAAATACTTTGATTTACGGCTTCGTTTTAAAAAATAAAGCTGTAAAAGCAAAAGAATGTTTCTGTTAGATTTATGTATTGTTCTAACCAAATTATTGGATTATTTATGTTCTCTGTTCTGGAAGTCTCAATTTACACTTGGATTTTCGAAAATTAAACAAATATATTATTGATAAAACTTCGTGTGTATTTTATATCAATACATTGCTTATTGTTTTACATAATGACATAATATCCTACATAATGATAGTGAGGTTTTGTCTGCTCTAACTTCGTATTATTGTTCGATTTAGTTTTGTTACAATATGAACGTCTTTCTGGTCAGTGCAGCTTTCATCTTATACGATGCCCTCACAGAAGTTAAAATGTTTTCGTATGATTGTGCGTATTTTATTACTTGCCGCTACTATTGATAAGCCTTAGAAGTTGAATTTCCAACATAGAAATTCCTAATAGACCCGGAGCCGATGACATTGAAAGCCCCCTCATAGCGGAATCGAAAATTTTTTATGTGAATTGATAGTTAAAAATTATACGAACAAAATAAGCTTGGTATGCGTAGATTTAAAAAGCCGAAAAAATGTTTAAAAAAATTTATTATTATAAAAATGCAATAATGTTTTACCGTCATCGCGGATGTTGATTATTTGTAGTGTCTTCGATAGAAAATGTCGTACTCCTTCAGAAAAAAATTACTCAAACCACTTTATTTGGCCGGACGGGTGTGGCATACCTATTTGAAGTGTGTGAAGGGGGATGAAATTTCCCCCTTATAACGTGCAAACTTTTTTTTTTTTTTAAGTTCGTTTCGATGTGATCTTTAAAAATATCTTGGTATGCGGGCCCAAAAACTGCCGGAAGTATCCGTCATACCAACTTTATTGCTTGATCTCGATTCATATCTATTACAAAAAGTAGTACGTTAAACAAATTTGTTTTGGAGTAAAATCTTTTATAGAATAAAATGTCTTGTTCCTTTCTTAGATTTATTTACGAGGATAAATATGATGAAAGGAATTATAGGAAAATTTTTTCTTTAGATGATTCAAACAATAAAATAAAGTTGATATAATTAACAAGAGTTTATGCCCAAGCATAGTATATTTCTTAATAATCATCAGAGTTAATATCATCAATATTATAAAGTCTTTCATCCTCCGATTCTTCACTTTCTTCTTCATTTTCTTGGACACTAAGAATTTCTTCAGCTTTTGAAGGTGCTGCTGGGCCTTTATACCACAATGGTTCAAGTCTATTGTTTTCATTTAATTGCCATCCACATTCGGTTGGTTCATATAAAATACAAGTCGGTTCGGTAGCATTTTGCCACATTGTATTTAAAAATATGGTGCGCAAATTTTTTTGCGATAAGGTTTTCTAGCATGGAGGAATATTACTGGAATTGATTTTTTTTTTCATAAACTTTTCATATAAATTGTGTTATTTTTTAATTATGCAAACAATTCAAAATAATATTACATTAGAATTATAAAGAACATTTAATAAAACATATTAAAGTGCATGAAAAATTCAAAAAATTGCAACGAACGTAAATTCGCAAATCGGGGTTTAAAAACAAGGGCAATGTTGTTTTTTTAATGATCTGAATCTATGTGCAGAATTTGGTAGATATCAGAATTCCTCTTAAGTATTAAAAGTATATTAATTTATCAAAACCGCAATTATAAAATAATTCGTTATTTAAAATAATTTTTGTCGGACTAGCGATACATACCAATTTCTTTGTAGGACATTATTTTATTTGGGCAGAGACTACACTGAGCTATCATGTATTATCTTTATCCTACAGTCAGTAATGAGAAAAGTGTTATCATGGAACTGACAGTTTCCGAGCGTAGGACTGAAAAAATATATCATTTATTAAGCAATAGTAAAAAAATCAGCTGGTTAGCAATAATTTTTTGTGACCTCGTTATTTAGACATGTTGGGGGTGGGGACGCTTCGGTCAAACCATCGATTTTGTATCTGAAGATTTAACTAAAAAACTGTTAGTAATAAAATTTGGACAATCACCCAATCGACATATATACACCCAAGCGCAGTTTATTAGCTACCACTACCGAGAATTGTCGCAAAGAGAAAAGTTGAGCGTCTCGTCAAAACGAAGTTACTCACGAAAATTCAGCCTGTTAGTAATCATAAAAAAAGACTTCAAAAAACTTAAAAAAGGAGGAGGTTCTTAGTTCGACCAGTATCTATATTTTTTAGACATATCTTCAAAGCTTTTCGTCAGTTTTGAAAAAACTGTCAAATAAAATTTTCCAAAAAAAATTAAAAAGATTACTTTGCTTAGGGTCGATTTCATATTCCTTAGTTTTTAGAACACCATGTACAGTTTATGATAGCTTTGACAATTTCTTATGACTTCCCAAGATAAGCAAACTTTTTCCGAGCACACACTGTATATCGAATTAATTTCATCAAATTTCATCAAATCATTTTTGATTGCTAATCTATATATTCCAAGTTAATCTTTCTGAATCTTTTATTGAGGGAGAAAAATATCTGTCAAAAATTAAATGTATTTCTGACGCGGTGGTGTTGCATATTTTTTTAGAATGAATTCTGCGATCTTGTCAAATGCTTGGAGTCCTAAATTGTGTAATAAATTGAATTTTACAAAGACCTGATAAATTTCAATTCCAGTAATATTCCTCCATGCTGGAAAACCTTATCGCAAAAAAATTTGCGCACCATATTTATAAATACAATGTGGCAAAATGCTACCGAACTGACTTGTATTTTATATAAACCAACCGAATGTGGATGGCAATTAAATGAAAACAATAGACTTGAACCATTTTGGTATAAGGGCCCAGCAGCACCTTCAAAAGTTGAAGAAATTCTTAGTGTCCAAGAAAATGAAGAAGAAAGTGAAGAATCGGTGGATGAAATACTTTATAATATTGATGATATTGACTCTGATGATTATTAATAAATATACTATGCTTGGGCACAAACTCTTGTTAATTATATCAACTTTATTTTATTGTTTGAATCATCTAAAGTAAAAATTTTCCTATAATTCCTTTCATCATATTTATCCTCATATAATTATAAATCTAAGAAAGGAACAAGACATTTTATTCTATAAAAAATTTTACTCCAAAACAAATTTGTTAAACGTACTACTTTTACTTCCACATCCAGTGGAAGTATAGTAACGACAAAAAAATTTTTAAAAATTTTTATTGTCCAAATAGGCTTAGAATGTCATGAAACGTCGAGATTTCAAGTTTGAGCGAAAAAAAAATTTCTGTCTGTCTGTCGGTCTGTCGGTCTGTAACTTTTTTTTGTGCGCACGTTTACACTCTGGAACCGTTTGAGATATTGACTTGAAATTTGGTACGCATATGTACTTTAACGAGATCTAGAACTAGATTATATTTTCATCTTGTTCCGTCGAAGGGTTGGGGGGTAAATTGGGGTAAATTTGGACTAAACAGGTAAATCATGCAGGTAAGAGTTCATAAAATTGATATTTAGTATAGACAAGAGAAGCTAAGGTCTCAAAAAAAATTTTGGCATTAGCAACCCCCATTACCACCCCCATCCCATTATTAAAGGGGATGAAAAAAAATGTGATTTAGTATGTGTATAAGAACCAGAAACTTCAAAGTATTTTTTTACATTATCCATTTGCATTTCGATTATTCCATCGGGAGGTTATTGCAAAAAAACTAAGCGAGGATCTATACTGGGGTTGGCTTTTCGCCATAGACAGACAAATAGACAGACTCCGATCTTATTAAGAATTCGCCTTGGAAATTTGAAATTGAAAATTTATATATTTTTTTTATAAATTAGTTATTTTATTTATACTAACATGCGTGTATTGGCATGTACAATATATGTATGCAAGTATTGTGGATTCACTATTCACTATTCACTTCATACATGTTACGACTGGTCAGCACCAAAGATATAACGACAATTTCGTATTTTTTAATTAAATTTACTTAAGATTTACGAATATTGTGTATTATATGAACGTTATCAACAAAAAATCACATTTAACGTAATGTTTTGCTGATAACAGTCATATTATCAATATGATTCATTTTTAAATTCTTCAACCGCAAAAGATAAATAGTGGGATGACGGAAAAGTAAACATAAACGATGTCATTTACAGATCTATAAATATTAACCACTAGACATAATTCAGGATTTTTTCCTAGAAAAGAATGAAAGAAAGATTTATTAAAGATGGTCCAAGGAAAGTTGTTAGTAAACGCTTGGACGACAAATAGCTGAATTATCATCTTTAAAAGCCGACAAAAGACAAGCGGTATAGCAACTTACAGAATTTTAAAAACAATCAGTTGTAACGTCCTAGTAAATAAAGAAATGTTGCCAATAAAACTATTCCTGGTTGGATTGTAAATGTAATAAATCTCAAAATTAATGATAGCAACACGTACTGAATGAAAATAACATAATTTGAAAGAAAGCTTCATTACAACGGAAGAGGATATTATATCATGTTGAGTTTTGAAAGTAAGAAAGATTATTACCTACACTGAAACAAATAATTCTGCATCTGAAATAGCTTAAATGTGCAATCAAAGGAGGAGGGTCCATAAGGCCGGTTTTCGGCCTAATTTATTTTTGAACAAAAAAAACTGAAAAACATGTTTTTATTATTTACTATCAATATCGAATCGATTCCACCCCAAATGAACATTCCCGCACTCACCTCCCCTTTTTATACCCTCTTAAGCTATTAAATAAACAGCATTCAGTTGATTTTTTGCAGGTCATTGAAACATTTTAACATGACTGTTGCTGAATAAGGATATTTTTGATTTTGTACGTGTATTTTCATTATTTCGGATGAATTGGGAAAAATTTCGTTTGGGAATCGATTCGATATTGATAGAAAATAATAAAAACATGTTTTTCAGTTTTTTTGTTCAAAAATAAATTTGGCCGAAAACCGACCTTATGGAGTTAGTCCCACAAAAGATGTTATGTCTCAAAAAATTATACATTTATGATCAACTTTTTGCCTGATAATCTCTATTTTGTAGTATTTATTTGATTCACTTCTGTTTTAATAAAAGGTATTATGGAATGTTTTAACTAAAGCAAGCTGCTACTTTCACCTGTAGGTGTAGTTAAAGAGATATTACAGGAGTAATCTTTTAGTTAATTAATATAGATACTCTTCGTAAACTAACAAAGAAAAGTTCCAACGCTAAGGAGCAATAAGGATATTAAGTAGCGTACAAAGGCTTACTTGCCTGTGCGCTACTGCTTCCACGAATGCATTGGAAGTCCTTTTAGATCTGACACTACTACATATATTTATCCAAGGGGAAGCTCGTTCAGTGGTACGTAGGCTATTGCAAGGCACAACGCCCATAAGGCAACAACATGGAACAGAGCACCAAAAGTTATACTCAGAGCTGAAGGCAGATCCCATTTTGGGATTGCCCTAAGTACTATAATCCCAAAGCACAACTTCTATAAAAAATTTCAAATAAATATACCAAACATAGAGGAGTTGAAAAACGATCCTCCAATATCGGCACAAACTGCCTGTTATACTAAAGTAGAACAGGGAGACGGAGCTGGGATTTACGGGATAAGGTCAAAAACGAAAATCTCGGTAAGTCTAGGAATACACGCCACAGTATTTCATGCTGAAGTGGCCGCCATACAGTGGTGTGCAAAGGAAATAATGAGGCAAGAAACTATGATTGTATAAATGCCCTTATGAATCCAGAAAGTCAGAACAATGTGACCGTGGCATAGATACCAGACGTACGCAGAGGAAACGAGAGGGCTGATGAACTGGTCCGCGAAGGCGCGTCTAAACCCTAGTAGGACCCGAACCCTTTTGTGGTGTGGCTAATTCATGAATACGAGCATCCATTAATGAATGGGTACAAAATGAATCTGTAAAGTCTTATGGAAATAAAGAAATATTTTTATTAATCTCTAGAGTGGTGGAAGAGTTTACCATGACAGAAACAGGGCAAAAAGTTCATTAAAGAACGATAGGCCAAATTCACGGAACACCCACTACGCCAAAATAGAAAAGCCATTAGAATAATGGTGGTTATTCTAACTGGACACTGTAGGCTTAAAAGACATATGATTCTAATTGGCCGGGGAGAAGATGCAGCATGCAGATTCTGTCAAGAGGAAGAGGAAATCTCAGTACACGTGCTGTGCCATTGCGAAAGCCTAGCCAGACTGAGATTCCAAATACTTGGCGAACAAAAATCAAGGTCAGATAGCAAGATGCCCTTATCAAGGCTATGGAGTCTGATACAAAAGACAAAGCTCGATATGGGGCTCTCAGTAGAATTAGAATAGGAGATATATCATTAGAATAGGAGTGCCACAATAGATCCAGAGAGGTCACTGTGGTAAAGGCCAATCGGCCAGCTTCTTTTTTCAAATCTACAACCTATAGTCTAATACTAAGAAAAAAAGTTCCAACGATAAAAAATATATTCAGCTGCTGAAATAGCGGCGGACAATACGTAAAAATTCAAGTCAATTCAGCAAGCTTGAAACTTCATTATAAAATGATTTATTCTATAAATTTCACGAAAAATATAGTCAGCTGTCGATCAGCTGGTGGAAAAGTCGTCAGCTGACACCGTAAACATTGCGGCTTAAGTTCAGTGCCCGGCGAGGTGTTTGTGTACATTAAGCGTCGCGCGTTATTTTCAAAACAAACTTATACTTGCTGTTCTTCATGACAGGTATACTAGAGTTTATTATTAATTAGTTATTTAAATAATGTCTTATTAATCTTGCATAAATAAACAATACCCATGATTAATAATATCAAACACAATTATTTTATTTAATTTTTTAAGCATTATTTTTAGTTGAAAAAATCTCTCCACATTATTATAATATAATTATTCATTGGAACTTTCACAGTCGCTGTCTCCGTAATCTTCTTGCTCGCTAGCTTCATCAGAGTCGAGCGCATCTATCTCCGTATTTAAATGCAAGTCTTCTTCCTCATCTGCAATTAAAAATGATAATATTTGTTTCGTGAATATTATATAATATAAAATACTTCAGTAGTATTTTACCTTCATCATTATCTGCAACTGTGAGTGATTGAGTGATTTCCGATATAGTTGATGGCAACTGATCTCCTTCAAACCATTTGTACATAAATTTATTATCCATTTCCTCCCAACCGTATTCATTTGGTACAACTTCACTTGGAATTTTGCAGTGCGCATGAGCCCAGAGATTCGATATATAAAAAGTTCACAATAAATGCTGCCTTAACTCTGATTGGCAAGGTGGTAGTAAGGAACCGTCGATATTATTCTTTGGCAGCCGAAAAACATCATAATTTTCAATAACTTTATATGTTTTCTTGAGAGTTGCCAGGCGAGCTTCATTTATATCTTTAATCACTTTAAAACCATACATTTGGCAGATGTATTCCTCCATAATTGGTATCATTTCCTCTAAATTTCCTTCGTTGCAATCCGAGAATCTACGCAATGCATCTACATACTTTTTGGATTTTCTTAATAATTGGAATGGACGATTTTTACCTTTTCTAAAGAAAGAGGGATTGTAATCGCATCCTGAAAAAATAAATTAATTTTACTTTAATGAATTTATTAGTAAAAAAGTGATTGTTTTATTAAAAAACTGTAAAATTACCTGTTAAGGCGTGAAAACTTGGCAATGCAGCACTCAAATCCGAACCCAAGTTTTCATATAATTTCGATAAATCAATGAGTCTGATTATTTCCTACGCCAACTTGCATTGCGATTTCTAAATTTTTACTTTTGCAATGTTGCATATTCCCAAGCATGATAGCGGCAACGTCGGTGTCTGAGCATCTTATCGTCACTTTTGCATCAAAATGTAACTGGCAAACGTGACTATATTTTTCGTGAAATGTATAGAATAAATCATTTTTTAATGAAGTTTCAAGCTTGCTGAATTGACTTGAATTTTTACGTATCGTCCGAACGTTCATCCGAGCAGCGGACGTACTTTCCACCGCAATTTCAGCAGCTGAATATATTTTTTTATCATATTACAATCTAATAGAATACTGTAAAAAATTTCAAGTCTGCTGGTATTATTTTATTTTCATAAATTTATAACGCGTGGGAGGCTTTCCTTACCTTTCCATCCGCCTCCACCGCGTATGCGCCAGCTGACCTCGGTTTTGTGTTTGTACACGTAATAAACTAACATTTTAGAGAAAACAAGCCATGCTGAAATGAGTGACTAAAATGTGTCGCTATCTCCCGGACTATAAGGATCGTGGGGTAAAACTACGTATCTAAATCGCCTACAAAGGAATTGTCTTACCATAGCGTTTTCCCCAGAACTTGTAGCTATTTGAAGAAGTGTAGCAAAAAGTTTTAGATTAAATCAGAGCCCTGAAAGGCATTTGTATAAACAAGAGAAGGTTCAAAATTGAGTTTTCTTGCAGTTTTTCTTAAATATTTCTGGTTGTATACCGTGAATAAAACTTTTGTCACAATGTTTTTGGTTAAATAAATTAAGTTGCACAAAATAAAAGCAATTGAGGGGGACAACTTTTAAATAACTGATGATAACTTAAACAATAATGTATATACTATACGATATTTTAGGAAAATTTGCCTCTAATGGATATAAATCATCATGTCAAATTTCAAACTGACGTGTTTATAACAACACCTAAAAAACAGTGATAAAGTCGAAAATTTAATATTCGATATTTTAAGTGCATCAAGTCACACAGCATCAAGATTTATACACTAAGATGTTTCCACGTATTCTGCTTTTAGGCAAGATGTAAATGCGGGGATGAAAAGTTAGGCTATTCTTGTTCTTCTAACGCGCAGTAGCAGCGCAGTTATCTCCTCTAGAAGGATGATTCCTCCTGGCCCAAAATATGGTCTGAAATATACTATGATCTGCAGTGCTGCATTCTATTACCACCGTACAAAAGAGTCACTCGAAATGCTAGGATAATTACCCCTGACCTCAAGCGTGTCATTACGAAACTTATCCAGTTACGAGTTCTTTGCTTAATTAACACCACAACAAATTCTTATAATATTTTGGATCCAACCCTGCTTCTGGTGTGATTTCACAGCAGCTGTTCATTGGCTAATGATACTTTTTGATAGGGAATATGAGTTAATAAGTAACCTCTTAGTCTACATATCTGGGCATAGCATGTCTTGTGTCCCTGCCATGCTCTCTCAGCACAAAGATCATCCATGCTGGAGACTATACTGGTCCGGTATGACCAGTATATGGCATTCCACCAGACTTCTTCCTCAAGTATATTACAAGTGTTGGTTTGCTGGTACAGTGAAAGGATCGGTGAGAGTGCTACCACGTGCGAGTTAGCATAATGGGTAGATATATCTTTGAGGCTGAGCACTAGGGTGGCCCTTATTTTTCAATATATTTTTTTTCTTCATGACGCCCCTTATATTTGTTCTACTTGGTAAAAAAATAATTTCCACCAAATTTGAAATTTTTTGGAGCACTGAAACACGTGGCACATTACAGTTAAAATTTCTTATTTTTTTTATAACTATCGTAAATTTATATCCTTCTTATTTAAACAATTGAGCAAGGTATATAGGGCGAGTAGAGCTTAGAACATATGAGTTAAGAGCTCCACCAACTCTGAAATAATAGGAGCAATAGATATTGTAATGAGGAGATATGTAGGAGGTGCCCTTATCACCTGATATGCTCAGTTCTTCAGTTTCTTGCGCCCGTCCGTGGAAAGTAAACAAGTTCTTACTAGTCTATAAAAAGAATTCGTTGTGCTAAAATTGTGAAATAAAGTAAAAGTAATAGATAAAAATCTACAAATAAAATGGCAACAAGACAAAAAGAGAAGCTGTATCTTCTTCAACATGACGAAAGTCAAATTATTAGAGCCAAATTACCATCAAATGGACAAGTTCTGAGAGTTTTATTTTATAACCTCCGCAAAGTCAAATTAAATTTACGGTCTAGTGCGCATTTGGCGGTGAAAGAAGTAGAAGTATTATGGGAAAAGGTGAGAATCCCAACGAGAAAGTTTCAGCGTAGCATTGAGAAATTGGAATTATTGTATCAAGAATGGAAAAAAATACAAAAAATTTGTAAACGTCGAAATCAACTACAGGAAAAGAAGGAGCAAGATTTTCTTAATAAAGTGGATGACTTATTCGATATCGCTCATGCCAATGCGTTGGGGATGATTAGCATTGAAGAAAACAAACTTTTCCTTTTAAACCAAAGAAAAGAAGGCCGACCTGGATCAATGATCGGCGGAGATCGTGCTTAATTACTAAAGGAACAAAGAAAATAATCTCGAAAGAAGTAAGAGGAATTAAAGCAGTCTAGCCATCAAGTATTACAAGGTATATTTTAAATTAAACTCTAAGTGGTTGAATTGGGTTTCCAATTTCTGTATTTGCTCATCATCTGTTGAAAATTCCAATTCAACCACTTCACTTTCTAAAATGAAAAAATATATATATTTACCATGAGATGATTATTTCAGTTTAATTTAAAATACACCTTGTAATACTTGATGGCTAGACTGCTTTAATTCCTCTTGCTTCTTTCGAGATTCTTTTATTTGTTCCTTTAGTAATAAAACACGATCTTCGCCTATCATTGATCCAGGTCGGCCTATTTTTCTTTGGTTTAAAAGGAAAAGTTTGCCTTCTTCAATGCTAATCATCTCCAACGCATTGATATAAGCGATATCGAATAAATCATCCACTTTATTAAGAAAATCTTGCTCCTTCTTTTCCTGTAGTTGATGTCGACGTTTACAAGTCTTTTCGTAGTGTTTTCCATTCTTGATACAATAATTCCAATTTCTCGTTGGGATTCTCCAAATGTGCCAAATGTGCACTAGACCGTAAATTTAATTTGACTTTGCAGAGGTTATAAAATAATACTCTCAGAACTTGTCCATTTGATGGTAATTTGGCTCCAATAATTTTACTTTCGTCATGTTGAAGAAGATACAGCTTCTCTTTTTGTCTTGTTGCCATTTTATTTGTAGATTTTTATCTATTACTTTTACTTTATTTCACAATTTTAGCACAACGTATTCTTTTTATATACTAGTAAGAACTTTCACGGGCGCATGAAACTAAAGGACTAAGCATATCATATCTCCCCACTGCAATATCTATTGCTCCTATTATTTCAGAGTTGTTGGAGCTCAGAACTCATATGTTCTAAGCTCCACTCGCCCTATATACCTTGCTGAATTGTTTAAATAAGAAGGATATAAATTTACGGTAGTTATAAAAAAATAAGAAATTTTAACTGTAATGTGCCACGTGTTCCCGTGCTCCAAAAAAATTCAAATTTTGTAGAAATTATTTTTTTACTAAGTAGAACAAATATAAGGGGCGTCATGAAGAAAAAAAAATATATTGAAAAATAAGGGCCACCCTACTGAGCACATATGAGCGTAAGTTCACAACAGTCCAGAGTCCAAACAGTTATTTCTTATACCACAGATGTTACCATCTTTGTACCTAATAAGGTCAGAATCAGTAAATAAGTGGAACCAGCGAATTTTTGAGCGAACGAACCCAATTTTAGCTGCACATTTTTATATTTGACCGAAGATTAGAAATATTGTTAGGACTTGGTATACGAGCTCTAGCAATATTTTCTTTTCTCTCTCAGGACTCATTTGTGAAAATTCTACCTCCTGGGCTTATTGGAATCTCCCTGTCCTAATTCACTCTAGCCTATTTAGCACCTTTGTGCGTGAAGTAATTCACCATTTCCTTCCACATAATTCGCAGTTCAGGGGCCCAATTCTCGAGTTCACACGGAATAAACCGTGTAGGGCGGAATCCGTGTTGTTTATTCCGCATACGAATTATATAAATCCATAAAAGCATATTCTCGTCTGGCCGTCGAAAGTACAATTCAAACCGTGTAGTAATTCGACGAGTCTGTGCTTGATTCAGGTAAAATTATGCTTTTATTTAGGTTTTTCTTTGTTTAGGAGGTTAGCATCAGTCGAAAGTGTGGTTATGTTTGGCTATCACCGGTTGTCACATTCTTATTCTTGTTTATTTTAACCTATTTTATAATCCAAAAGTAAGTACCTACAATAATTAAAATCGTGAATTCTTAAAATAATAGTATCTAATATAAATGCTAATAGTAATAGTAGCTTTTCTTGTACCCAACACAATTTTTGTTGAGTTAAATGTAAAAACACGTATTTATTTACACTACATAACAAAATAATCATTGGATCAAAAACCTGCATTTTCTAGGTAAATCTCCATTTCTTCCCAGTTGTTTATGAGTTGCAAAATAATATTTTCGTCCAGATCCGTGTTACTACTGTATGGCGTGTATAGTCCTTTGAGGTAAACCAGAAAAAGACAAAAAGCCCAAAAGTTCTGTGACCGGACCGCAAGACATCTCCCCCCCGTTTTCGGGGGGGAGGGGAGATGTGGGAACACGATGGTGACAATATTTTCCGACCTACCCTCCAAGAACTACCGGAAAATCCACCCCTTTTCCTATTTTCCGATGCTAGGCATTTTTTTATCGGAAAATTTTATTAATGAAACTTGTTTAGAATTGCCCAAAAACCCTAAATCCAAAATTTAATCAATATTAAAAAATATTGAAATTTTTTTAAAGATAATGTCCAAGTCCATATCATTTACACGGGTTTTTTTGTTTAAAAAATTCATGACGATTTTGTTTGAAATTAAACCAAGCTGTCAGGTACTTAGTTGGCAAGTAATTATTAGCTTTTTTATATTTTTTAAGTTTATAATTTTTTTCAATTTTTCAATTTTTTTATTTTGATAAAATATTGGGCTTAAGGTTTTTGGACAATTCTAAAAAACTTCCACTAAGGCTAGGATTTTGCAGAGTGAGAGGGAAATATACGTTTATTTTCGATTTATTGTAAATAGTTAAAAAACTACACATAGTATAATCATAAAACTGCTTTACATACTTGCTATTGATCTAACGAATATAACTATATATATTTTTTATTATAAATTTCTAATATATTTAAATATCGTAGTTTGTCAATGAAAATAGTGCCTAATTCGATTATTAAAGTATGGCATTTGCCTATATACAAAATTAATGATTAAAACTATATATGGTTGTATTCCTTAGACCAATGGGAAGTATCTGAAATTATTTTCAAGATTATACCATTTATTATTTTTTAAATATTTATAATAAACCGAAAATAAACGCATATTTCCCTCTCACTCTGCAAAATCCTAGCCTTAATAAAATTTTCCGATAAAAAATGCCAAGTACCGGAAAATCAGAAAAAGGTTTTCGGTTTAAGAGTAGTGGTTGGAGGGTAAGTCGGAAAATATTGTCACCATCGTGTTCCCCGCCCTCGAAAACAGGGGGGGGGGGGGGGGGGGTACATGTCTGGCGGTCCGGTCGCAGAACTTTTGGGGTAAAAGCTTTACCTCACCTAACCTCTAAATGGTAAACACGATGCAATCCGCACATGACTTGTTTCCGTCTACTGTTATAGCAACCGAAATTAACCGTATAGAAGCCTGTCGAAAATATCCGCACACGACCACTGGAGAATCCAAAAACCAATTTCGTGTGCGAAATTTCATCTTTCCGCATACGGCTTCATTCCGTGGGACGCCGAGAATTGCCTCCCTTGGTCGCCTTCGTATTTTTCGATTATGTGCAAGTGTTTTTCAACAGAAAAATGTAGTGTTGGAAGTTCTGTTACTATTCTCAACTGCATCCTGTTCTTTGAAAGCAGTTCATCTGTTTGTCCAGGGTATGATCCTTTCATGAGTGTTTTCCCATGTCGATTTCCTGAGAGTGATATTTGTGCTTGTGCTTAATCGAATCTATGATAACCCTTCTGGTTGAGTTTTCCCAAAACAGATTTAGGGTCATGTAATATGTTGGATGCTTCTTATCTGGCAAGTTCTTCATCCTTTTCATTTTTCATTTATTCCAAAATTCTCTGACAATCAGAGTAATTTGACTCTGTTCCGCTGTTCATGATAATCTCATATCAGTTATTATTAGATGCTAAGTGTGCTAATCCGCTGGTTAACATATCCTCTGCTAGATTCCCGCGCCCACATTTAACTTATAGCAAGAATTTCCGTCTGGAATACAGTTGAGTAGTGTTCAAGGGAGAGCATTATACTCGCTCTTGGCCATTCTCCATGTACTCCTATTCCAAATCGTGTGTTTCATCCATTTCGTATTCCAGTTAGTGTATTAAGCTGGTAGTTTACGTAATATGTCAAAAGCTCCTGAGAGGATTGCGTTTCTATCTCCAGTGATAATATTGAAAGGCTCGTTGAATGAGATTTTCGATATTCAAGCTCATGGTCTTCTACTGTATTTACTACCCTCACGTGTCCCGATTTTACTCCATGGAAAGTCGGATTGTTTGAGTTTTATACCCTGTATGCCCCCTTTTAACCCTTCTCCTGGACCACTGTGCTTATTGGTGGAAAATTTAGTAGGGTCCCCTTGACCGCCGAGGAAGTGGTTTCCATAACGGTCGTAATTTCCGACAAGTTAGTATCGGGCCTAGCTTATTGGTTGCCGTTCTTTGAGTTGCCTTAGACGACCTAAGTGAGACAGCGTATATGATGGTAGGTCTTATTACGCAGACATAAAGCCATTACAAAATGGTAGATTTAAGTTCCCATGCATTTCCATATGATTGTTTGTTTGTTGTTAGTATGATTACAGATCTCTAAATAATGACCGATGAATTTTATCTCTCTCAACAACTATGGCTGTATATTTTGAAGAACTAGGGGCTTCAATCTGTTCAAGGTTCTCCCTCGAGTAAATGGAACGATGTTGGTTTTTGGTAGGTACACTTTCTGCCCTTCTTCATCGGTCGATTTTTTTACTATATTTAGGGCCCTTTGTAAACGATCTCTCATTATGGTCTTAAACTTTCCCCTAATTATGATGATTATATATTGTTGGTATATCATTGGGCTTCGAATTCTTCATTTGTAAGTTCTTTTAATAAACCGCCCATCATGAGCTTTTGGGTTTACCTACAACTCAAAATCACACTATATTGCAGTTTTGATGATATAATTGCAAGATGTATTATTCAATGCACCCTCTATGCCAAGGAGGCTTCCTTGGCATAGTGGGTGCATTGGATAATACATCTTTCAATGCCACCTTTTGTGTTCAATACATTTTTCACTTCCTGATTTATGTGGTAATGTACCATTTCCGTAGACATGCCTTCTATGTATGCAAGTTCACTTTAATGTAGATGAAGCGCCTTGCCATAACATCATCACTAATATATTTGTCAAGCTCTTTTTCGGTCGTCTTTAATTGAAATAATATAAGATTTATGGTTCGTAGAAATCTGACTTGGGTTTCGTCCAGCCGTTGGTGGAAATACCACACTAACTATTTTTCAATTCTATAGAATATATTCCAGCGCTAGGCTGACTTTGTAATCGTGCGTAGCTTTAATGCTATCAGGTTTATACCCCGTTGAAGCATTATTGGCATAATTTTGTGTGGTACCGGTGATTTATATGATTCACATTAGTCTACTTCTTATGCAATTTTGAATTGATTTATCACCTTTTGGTTTCTTGTTAGTCTACTCTAGTAGCTCTGCAGCTACTTCCTGTTCCATCCCTAGCCATTCTTTAAATAATTATTCAATTACTGTGAATCCAAGAAAATGAACCAGTATTTCCTCCATTGTTTCCTTTTCTCACTTGTCTCTGTCCTATCTCGGTTACGAGAGAGCTTTGCTATGGACTGATTATCTTTTCGGATAATTTTCTTAAGTCTGGACATTCAGGAACATTTTCAATATTTTCGTAGAGTCTCCTTCAGAATTATCTCTTAGCTCTTCTCAGTGTCTGGTTGTATTCAGTCAAAAGATCCTGCACTTGTCCCAGGTGGCTCGTCTTTCGCAGTAATAAGTTTATTCATCACTTATGTTGGTAGGGTCCTTGTTCCATCCGGGCATATTCTTGGTAGATTTCCTTACTACTAGGTAAAGTTATTGCAAAGATAATTGAGTTCTGTATTTATTCCGCCGTTAGCTACACAGCCTCCGCACTTTTAATAATAGTCCTCCACGGGTTCTATCAATAATTGGTTGACGTCAAACCGTCATGTGTTCGATACCTTTTTATTTTTCGAGCGTCAGCAAATATTTAGAAAAAAATCATATTTTCCCGATTCACTTCACGTCGAATGTATTTTGCACAATTATAAATATTTGTACTTGCCCGACACAGACACTCTTGGATTTATTAACGTATCTATTTTAAGATTGTCGTAAAAAAATTATGATGGTTGTTTTGTTATTAGTGGATATAAAAAGAAATGAACCTGAATCTTATATAATAGGTAATCGAATTAGTTTCTGACTAACGAAGTAATCCCGTAATCCCCAATTAATCTGTTTACGTGTGTATATAACTCGATAGTTAATACAATTATTTACGTGTGATAACTAAGTTGAGAATTAACAGGAATAGCAAAAGGCCGAGGGAGGATATAGAGGTGGGCGCAGTCTTTCATGGGAATAGCAGAGGGAAAATGTCTCGTATTATAAGACTATGGCATCTTAAGAATGGTTTGATTTACAATGTTTATTGGCAAAAATTATTAGTATTAGATATGGTCTAGGTGCGGTAATTTTTTGTACTACCAGTTTTGGTAACAATGTAATAACACGTATCACTATAATTTAGTACACTATTGATATTCTCTCTTATTTTACTCTTATCAAGGTACGACACAAGATGATACATATTAGATTCATTCCATTCTTCTATTTATTGAAATTGTCATACATAAACGTTACAATAAAACGGCACCTAAACTGAGGAATTATCTTGTGCCTTATAATACATTAAACCCATCAGGATATAATAATTAAGTGTAGATGATTACAAAAACATAATTAAAAAGCGAGTTAGTTGCGTTCTAACAAACAAATATGGTGTGGAATGAAAAATTATTATGATACTAAAAATTGATCTTGAAGTTATTTTCGTGGATTAAAATGAATATGATCTAGATTTATATCTTGTGAAAGGCATAAACTTAGCCTTAAATCTAGATCTTATACAGTACTGAATATTTATCGGTTATTGCTATCCAATGAAGTGGTGTTATTAGCTGGATACTCAGACAATATGTTTGGTTGTAGTGTGAATTTTATGTGTTGTGTATATTATTCCAGTCAAATAGGGAAAATTAGGGGAAATGACTGATAAAGTTTTAAAATTTGGCAGAAATATTCATTCAAGTGTACTATTAAACATACCTACTGAAAGTCCCAAACTCAGTCTATTGCGCTCTAGCCGCCATCTTGGAAAATTGGTTGTCTGATTAAGTTTTTTGCTCATATCTCGCTAACCATTAGCGATATTGAAATTATATTTATTATATAAAAAATGTAACTTAAAATTCTCTGCAAAATATGTTACATACATTTTTTCTGTATCTATTATCTGAATATCTGAATTATCTGAAATACAAAAATTACATTTGATCGAGATATTTCGAAAACTGAAAATATCGCTCGTACAGAAAAAAACTCATATGACTGAGTTAGTCATAGAATTCTGAGCAACTTTCAACGCGCCCGTTGTCTATCTGGCTGTCTGTCAGTCTGCCCATCTGCGGCCAATAGGCCTTTCACGCCTAAAGTGCGGCGATAGCTGCGAACTTAAGACGCGTCCATCACACACTCAATGGGGCAGTGCTGCAAACCACCAAACAGCACTGCCTCGACAGGATACGGATGCTAATGTCTTGTAAGAAGTCACTAGTGGGGCGGGCGAGGGGGCTAGCGGAAAATCAACTTTTTCGCAAAAAGCCCTCGCGCCTTTTCGAAACGCGTCAGCGTGTTGCTGAAAATCCGCCGACTGCAAATCAGGTGGAAAACTTCTGGAAAACGTTGCACGACTAGAAGCTTCCACTCAACAGAGACTCTCCAGCCCTGGCACACTTTGAAACCTTTTGCCAAAGGTTTCAGCAACCACAACACCGATAACCCCAGAAGAGGTTCGAAGAGCTCTTGAGGGCTCTAACAACTTTGCTGCTCCAGGTCTCGACGAGATCAATAACTTTTGATGGAAAAAATTATCCGATACCCACCACCATTTGGCCAGAATTTTCAATTCATGGCTAAATGGGGAGCAGCAAATTCCTTCTTAGGTTGTCGAGGGGCGGACAGTGCCGATCCCGAAGAACGGAAATTTGTCTAACCCAAAGAACTACCGGCCGATAACCTGCTTAAACGCATGCTACAAGGTGTTCACATGCATTTTGTACATGCGAGTACTCCACGCAGTTGAACCGATCTACGAGCGGATATATGGGCAACGAGGGTCTAAGAGAGGTGTCGCTGGCTACAAGGAGAACTTGCTGATTGACAGGTGTGTCACGCAGGACTCCGTGCAGTATTAGCGTAACCTATCCATGGCCTGGATGGACTACCGCAAAGCATTTGACATGTCATCGCATTTGCTTATTGTACACTTGCTCCGATATCTTGAGGTACCTGGTCCCGTAGTGAGATGCATAGAAGAATTGATGCCGCTCTGAAGGACTCGCTTTACCATTACATCGGGTAATGATAGAGTCCAGACGGAGTCGGTAACATTCAGAAGGGGAGTATTTCAGGGAGACTCCCTCAGCCCCCTTATATTTTGCAGCTCACTACTGTCATTATCCGTTTCGCTCCGAAAAACCCTTGGTTACAACTGCGGTACCCCCGGCGATAGGAGGCATAAGGTCACCCATCTGTTTTATATGGATGACCTGAAACTTTATACCTCCGGAGAGAGGGACCTACACCAGTCTCTCAGGATGGTACAGGAATACACGCAGGCTGTCGGCATGGAATTCGGGTTGGACAAATGTGCACTGGTTCATCTCAAGAGATGACGACACTTACTTGGGTGTCGAACAACGCTCCACCCAAGAAGTGAGTGTAGTGAAAAACGCTCTCCGCGGCAAGTATCAGCACCGACTCCTACAGATCTGGTCTTCAGAGCTGTCGGGGAAGAGCAAGGTGTCTGCTACCAACATGCTTGCTGTTCCGATCCTTCTCTACTCCATTGGAGTAGTGAAATGGACTCAAGAAAAGTTGCTTGCGTCAACTCGACGTAGGAACCCGCAAGAAGATGCATCTCAATAGGAGTTTGCATCCTAAATCGTCCATTCCATGGCTATACCTCCCACGACATCGGGGAAGCCGTGAACTCTTGAGTTTGGAGAGTCTCCATAATAGGATGGTTCTGTATGGAGCCTGTAAGGTCATCAGGAGTTCGGATCCCCTCCTCTGCATGGTCTGGGACCATGAAAAGGGTAGAAGCCTTTTTGTTTAAGGCAGCACAGAGAGCAGCCGATGAACTTGGTCTCTCCTTCGTCGTTGAGCGGGTAAATCGCGACTCTGTCACCGAGTTGGAACCTGCTCGGTGAAAAGTCCAAATTAAAGCTGCAGAACACAACATCTTTCTGCAGCTTCACACGGATAAGCCAATGCATAGAGTTTTCTATAAAAATATAAAAAACCTTGGCATATCCGAAAGGCTGACCTTTACCTTCTTAAGGTCAGCCGGGCTGAAGTCTGAGACCGAGGGATTCATAGTGGCTTGACAGGATGGTGTATTTAACACCCTCGTCTATCGTAGTCGTCTCGTGGGTATAGAGGTCCCTGATGTCAGCTGCAGTGCCTGCCGCAGGGCGCCAGAGACTCTTATGTACTTGCTGTCGGTTTGCCCGACATATGCAGTCTCGGCCTATATCCAAAGACACGACGGAGCATTACGAGTGCCCTATTACCATCTAAGGCACTCGTATGGGATAGACGAGACACCAGTGCTGCCTTACGCTCCGGGGGATGTTGAGTCCGTTGTGGGAAATGAGAAGTGTCTAATTTATTGGAACTACTCATTTCCCACCGTCAGGCAAATACAAGCCAACAAGCCTGACTTAGTCCTCCTCGATCATCAACTCAAGACAATGTTTGTCGTGGAGTTCTCGGCTCCCGCGGAGAAAAACATTGTCTTGAAGGAGGAGGAAAAACGGACAAAATGATCTGCTCTTCGAACTCCGCAGACTGTATTCAGACCATACTGTTAAGATATTGGTACCGATTATAGGAGCCCTCGGTGGAACGAGACACACACTGTTTTCGGAACTGAAGATCATGCCGAAATTCGGCAGAAGTCTTAGCTGGCAGAATGCAGAAGGCCGTCATCCTCGGTTCATTACGTCTGCTCAGGGCACACGATTCCCGGACCCAGTAGTCATTTACCACACAGAGTTGGGGAGTGGCTACCGGTACTACCAGCTCCCCTCTCTGAAGGTCGGAGCCACAGAGAAGAGTGACTGGTTTTTAACAAAAAAAATAATAATAATAAATCATAACTTGAAAAACGGTTTGTGGATTTTGTTTGTAGAGAAATTATTGTTATAAAAGTTACACGATTTCGTAGAATGCAACTTTCCTAGTTTGCTGATCATTATTAAACAGCTCTTTTAGATGGCGTCGTGATCAGAATGCACTATGTGGGGTTCCACATAATCAAAATCAAATAATATTTCAATGTGGTTTAATGTAGTTAAAACTTCATCGATGAAATTTACATTAAAAACATATTCCACCAATACATATATAATATCTTATTAATTATGTAACTTAAGTAACGGATTTTATTTTAATCATCGGGATCTAGTTTTATGTAAAACAATATAACAAATAATAAGGGAAATAGTTAGGAAACTACACTACACGCTATATGTTACATATTAAAATTTCGTTTAGCGTTGTGTGTTGGTGGACTGGCAAAGTGGAGTAGCATCTATATATAGTTGGAGATTTCTGACTTGAGATTTGCGGATGATACGATTCTATTTCTGAGGATAAGCTCATTCATGCTGAAAAGGCTTCAGACAAGCTCTAATTATGGTTTAAGTGTAAATTACAATAAAACGAAAATTTCACAGGCTCACAAGTAAGTGGTCTATGCTGGGGTACTGACCATACCTATCCCTTGTATTTTGAGCCACTGAACATGAATCTGACCTTAGTTTTTCCCCAGTACGTCTGTTTTTTTTTCAACACCAAAAAAGTCTATTGGATCGTAATATTGCTTACCCAGCTCATTTAAATCAGACTCCAGAAGTGATTCAACTTTAAAACTTCAACCTAAGAAACCGTAAAACCCCATAACTTCTTAACCCCACAACTCTGGAAATCTGATGAAAATAGTGAGGAATCCTTGGGGAGTTAATGAGATTATGACCTCGGATCCTTGTGCTTGAGTGTCATACATCCACACAGTCCATGATTCGATAACCTCAGCACTCCATGGAGATTCTAAGTAGGGGAATTCGTATCATTGTTACATTAGAATCTTGGAATCAAGCATCCTATGGCGCCATAGCTCTTCAACGGCAATCCCTCTATCCTCATAACCCCATAACCCTGAGGATTCAAAGAAAGAAATAGGAGGCTCTCGATTGGGAAATCAATTAGATTTTACCCTCCGAAACTTGTTACCAAGTAAACCTGTAACTCCAGCACTAAACCCGTCTACTACATAATCCAGAAACCCCGTAAACTCATAACTAAATAACTCTGGGAATGTAATAGAAAAATGTGAGGTATCTGAACAGGGGAATCCATGAAATTCTGTTCTCGGAATCTTGAAATCGAGTAGCCCGTGGTCCCTTAGCTCTTGAAAAGTAAAACTTTTAGCCGTATAACTCGGTGATTGTGGGTATTCGATAAAAACAAATTAGGAAATTTTAATTGGAGATTCATTGAGAATGTAACTTTGGAAATGGAGTATATTTTCAGGTGATTTCTATTTAGGTGACTTCATTTGATCTCTTGCTTTTGCGAACTCTTTTATCTTCGGACGACCTATGTAATGGATTTCTTTTACGTTTCTTGCTCTACATCATATGTTCCCTCTCAACATGCAACAAATTGCCTAGTTGTTGAAGGTATTTACCTCCAAAAAGTTGCAAAAGGAATAATTTTTTTTAATGAGTTCTTGAAAGTGTATAGAATAATACTCTGAAAAGTTTACATTTCGCTCGGATGCAGAACATAAAAAAAGTGAAAAAAAATGTTTTTTCATCCAATTTTTAAAAATTTTGAAATTAAGTAAAAAAAAATAAAAATACGGGTGGATAGATCAGGTGTTTATGAACAAAAAATGTCCTAACAAAATTTATCACTAAAGCCACGGTATTCCCAGAAAAAAATAGTCAGGTAACGTTATTACTCGGAGCGAGATCCATGCGTGCGCGTGGCATGACTGTGATACCGACGCGACGCACTGAATTACATGTCACTAAATCAGAATTTGTTCAATCTATATGAGTGTTGGTTCATTTAAAAGATGGAAATTGTAGCTTGCTTTTTTTGTTTTAAACAATACAAGCAAGGGATGGATGGGAAAAATATGTTTATTATCACGCCCGAACTCAATCGTCGCAATGAAAAATATAGAAAAAAATAAGAGCCCTTCAAAAAAATTCTTTCTTCATTGAGAACTGTTAAAAAGTATGTACACTTCATGATTATTATGGTTTATTAAGTTGTGGTAACGTGTATTCAAAAAAAGTACATCTCAAATAATTTCAATTTCCTTGGTAGATGATTTTTTTGATAAATATGTATATTGGAGGCTGTAACTTGCCGAGGACTTGACCCACTGGAAAAAATAAAATATCACTATTTCGGACAAAATACTTTTCGAATGTTCAAATACAAATTTGTTTACTTGTATGCATTTTTTCGAAAATATGATCAATCCCATCATGATCAGAAACAGCGATTTTCACGATCTTATTCTTATAACTCTCTAGAGCTTTAAATACAGCTTCTGGAACTTTTTTAATACATTAACAAATGTATAAGGAGTCCATTGGATGTAGTTGAAATGTGGATAGGTGTACCTCTAATAAATACAATACAGTAAATTCAGCGGCTATGTGTGGTGTCTATGTATGCGTTCATAATTATATATTTCCCTCCACACTCGCTATTTATTCTCTTATTCACTAAGAAAAACGTTAAAAACATAATCAGAAAGAGAAAAAAAGCATTATTTCACTAGTTAGAACTGCTAAGAAATTTTAAAGTTTCATAGTACGCATTGAACCGTGCGCTAGGCCGCGCAGAGTGACAATGTTACTTCACTATTTGCAGGAATACCGTGGCTTTAGCGATACATTTTATTCGGACATTTTTTGTTCCTACACAGTACCTGGAATATTTCTCTACTACAGCACGAAGTCTTTCTGGAGAAATACGGTGAAGAAATAAAAAACCAACTGACAGGAAAATAATTAGACTGGACATCAATGGGCGCAAAAATAAAAATTGCAGCAAGAAAAACGTTAAAAAGGGACAGATCACCTATGAGCCCGACAAGAAAGGGAAAAAAAATAACAAGTACGAACAGCTAAAAAAGATGAAGGCCACAGGCGAACAACAGCCGACGGGGAATATAAACGAAAAACTAAAAGAAGCACTGAGGGAAAAAAGAGAGGCGGAGAGAAAC
Organism: Rutpela maculata; assembly: GCA_936432065.2. NCBI lineage: Eukaryota > Metazoa > Arthropoda > Insecta > Coleoptera > Cerambycidae > Rutpela > Rutpela maculata. The sequence continues at coordinate 85,468,605 of OW386287.2, read as the reverse complement.
CACGACGAGGAAAAATACAAATCATTCTTCGAAAACATAGAAGCACTTCCAACAGGACAACGACTAAACCAAACCTTCAGATATCTGAAAAAATATAGAAGAAACAACAGTACCCACAGGAGAAGATACATACCAATACAACATTGGACCAAGAAGCTGGAGAAAGAAAAAAAAGCAACTAAAGAACGAACAAAACTAATAAAGAAACTGGCCCTTAAACAAGCCACCATCAAAAGACCAACTGCTAGAAATAATAGCCAGAGCTAGAAGATACACCGCACCTGGAGTAGATAAAATAAACAACGAGTTAATACACTACGGCACGGAAAATCTAAAGGAGCAAACCCTAGAAATCATCACCAGGGTATGGACAAAAAACACACCTCTGTCTACGAAATGGACCAAGACTATCCAAATACTCCTCCCAAAAACCAACTCGCCACAGACCATAGAAGACTACAGAAGAATAACACTCTGCAGCATAGGATACAAATACTATGCTCGAGCAACTAGAGAAGTACATTGGAAGACCGCCAGACTACCAGACAGCATTCATCAAACGCAGATCAACGGACGACTACATGTACACCACCAGAAGAATACTGGAAGAAAAATGGAGAGAAGGGACAAAACTGCACATAGCCGCTATAGATCTCCAAAAGGCATTCGATACCATCAGTCACGAAGCTATAGTCAACACTCTGTATAACAAAGGAGTGCCGCACTATCTAATAAACAAAATAATAAAGGCCTGCCTTCATGAAACAACTGCCATACAATGGTTCGGACAAATGACGGAAACCAGACAAAAGAACAGAGGAGTCAAACAAGGATGCCCCCTATCCCCCCGACTATTCACCACGGTCCTAGACCAAGCGATACAAAACACGATAAGGGAAACCACAAATTTTAACGAAGACACGGAAACACAGAACCCCAATCGTATTAGCTTACGCCGATGACCTCCTAATCGTCGCAGAAGAAGAGCAACAAATTCTCAACTTCCTGGAAAACATGAAACCGCATTTGGACACATCTGGGCTGAAAATAAATTTCAAGAAAAGTCTAATAATGGAGCGAGACCCATCAACAAAAGAGAGTCGGATCAGTGGAGTAGAATACAAAACAGGTGACTACTCCCTAAGAACAACGAACAAACTGAAATACCTAGGAACATATCTGACGAACCAACTGAGAAGGAGAGAAACAGTAAAGAAGAGAATAAAAACAGCACACAGAGTCACAAGAGCAATTATACCGTTCATTGAGAAAAACAAACTATCATGGGGCCTGGCCAAACGGCTGTACATAGCCATCATACTGCCAACAATGACATATGGAGTTAAAAACGCGGCAACAACAAAAGCCAACAGAAGAAGTTTGAGAAGAGCTGAAAGAGACATCATCCAATTACTCAGAAAAACAACAGGGCAAAAACAACGACATAAAACATCAACACTACTAGAAGGGAAGACAATCACAAAAAGGATAGAAATGTACGCAATGAAGTACTGGGGACACGTCCAAAGAAGGGAACCAACTACAACTGAAGAAAGCACTAACACTAAACAGCAGCAAACTTAAAATTGGGAGATCATGTTACACGTGGAAAACAACAATCGAGAGGATCATGAACAAACTGGGAAAGGACCAATCATACTGGGAAAGAAAAGCGAGGGGAAAAATGAATTTCACAAAGAAATCGAAGCGATATATACTCTACCAGAATCAGAAACGGAGGAATCAGAAGCCTCAGAAGAAGAAGACTTGTAGAAAGAGAAGTACAAAAATAGGAGCACATATAGCAGCGACACAACGCGGCAACATATCTCACAAGAAGACCCAGAATAGGCAGAAGCCCAGAACCAAAAATACAAAAAACGCTCCCTCACGACATAATGCGGTAACGCATCTCACAAATACCTACACCTCCCATCCCACATTCCTTTACCATGCGCCATGTGGCTCTCGTTGCTGGCAACAAGTATGACCTTAGTCCAACCCAGCGTGGACGTAGCAGGCCCAGCTGTATAACTTGGGAGTGGCAGCAATGCCTACCGCACGCTGGTAAATCAATCAATCAATCAGAAGCGCGTGGTGTACCCACCTGTATTTCTTATTTTTTCCTACCCTGACTTAATTTCAAAATGTTGGCAACATGGATGAAAACAATTTCTTTTTTCACTATGTTCTGCACCCGAGCGGAATGTAAACTTTTCAGGATATTATTCTATACACTTTTACTAACTCATTAAAAAAAATTATTCATTTTTTCAAGTTTTTGGAGATTTTACTATAAAATGCCCTCTGTCGTCTGGGTTAAAACGTCTGCTATCATATGCTCATCCCACCTTCTTTGATAGTGGCGCTTAATTTTTTTAATATCTTAGTGGAATCTTTCACCTTGTTCTTCACTGTAATCTCCAAGATTGTCTGGGAAATGTTGAAGATGTGATTTGAGAAGTTGTAATTGCAAATTCATCAGGTGCTTAGTTGCTGGTAATACTCTTTGCAAGGTTCCGAGGGTACAATCTAATTGATTCCCCAATCGAGAGCTTCCTATTTTTCATTGAATCCTCAGGGTTATAAGGTTATGAGAATAGAGGATTGCCGTTGAAGAGCTATGACACCATGGGGTGCTTGATTCCAAGATTCTAATGTCACGAATTCCCCTACTCACAATCTTTTCCGCTGGATCTTCAGAGTTAAGGAGTTTCGGGGTTATGAGCTGCTGACGTTATGGGATCATGAGATTGTGGATGAGTGACAGTCAAGTATAAGGATCCGAGGTCACAATCTCATTAACCTTCGTCTTCCCGGGTGGGGTACACATGTACCCCAGAAACCTTTTTTTCTTGCATATTTTCCCAAAAAGTGCATATTTTTTGTGACTAATTTTATTTTGTGTCAATAAGGGCTTTGCAAATAATTACCGCTCATCAAATAAGATTTTTCTTTTAATTTTTTAGAAACAACAATTTTTGAATGGGTACATTTGTACCCAACGTGGGAGTCTGCGGCTGAATTTTTGAATAGCTTGGGGTACATTTGTATCCCATGTTGCACAAAAGAAACCGCATATTATACTTCATTATAACCATACAAAGGTTGTTGTAGACACCACAGATAAAATGGTAAAGCAATACTCTGCTCGCAGAATATGCAATCGATGGCCAATGGCAATTTTTGGCCAATTATTAGATATTGCATCCCTAAACGCTTACATTTTATGGGGCATCAAGTATCCAAAAAAGCCTGAAACTAAGGACCGCCGACGGTATTTTTACTTCCACATCCAGTGGAAGCATAGTAACGACAAAAAAATTTTAAAAAAATTTTATTGTTCAAATAGGCTTAAAATGTCATGAAACGTCGAGATTTTAAGTTTGAGCGAAAAAAATTATCTGTCTGTCTGTCAGTCTGTCTGTCTGTAACTTTTTTTTTGTGCGCACGTTTACTCTGAAACCGTTTAAGATATTGACTTGAAATTTGGTACACATATGTACTTTAACGAGATCTGTACATATGTACTTTAACGAGATCTGGAACTAGATTAGATCTTGTTCCGTCGAAGGGTTGGGGGGTAAATTGGAGTAAATTTGGGGTAAATGGGTAAATGGGTAAATCAAGCAGGTAAGAGTCCACAAAATTAGTATTTAGTATATACAAGAGAAGCTAAGGTCTCAAAAAAATTTTTAGCATTAGCCATCCCCACCCCCTTATTAAAGGGGATGAAAAAAAATTGTGATTTAGTGTATGTACAAGAACCAGACACCTCAAAATATTTTTTACTTCATCCACTACCACCCCCCTATCACCCCCCTATCACCACCCTCACCCCACTACCGATGTGGGGTATCGTTTTATGGGTTTTTGGGTAGAGGATTTCAAATATTATATTATTAAACTTCCTTAAACAATTATTTCCACATACAAAGTTTTTTCGTTGTGAGTGACTTGGATAGAGAATCTAGATGTGGAAGTAGTGATTCCTTAGGCAGCGGTTTTACCCCAGTTAGGAGAAGCCATGGTAAGAGAAATTATTATACTGTAATATGTTGCACCCCTTAAAATTTAAGGTTATGTTACTAAAAAGTAGGCAGACTTCAACAGATCGAATGTCTGAATGTATGTAGTGTATTTGCACCTACTCGAAAAAGAACCTACCAGAAGATTCCAAAGTGACATCTGGAATTCTCTAGAGAATGGTGGCGTCATCACAGAACAATCGAGATCTGTCATTTTTAGGTATAAAAGACCAACCGCATTCTCGGCGAGTAGTTCAGAAAGTTCAGAAAGTATAGAAAGTGAGGTTAAGAGTTCAAAGATAAACAAAGTAATAAACATTGTGATTTTAGTCAGTAAAGTGTATTTAAATTAATAATAGTATTGTGAAGTATCCAGTAAATATTTAATAAAGTGTGTTAGTGGACATCTCTTGTTATAATTTTTGGAACCACGGAATTTGCAAGGGGTAGTTTCCTAAGGGTGGAAACACGTGACAAATTGGTGTCAGAAGCGGAATTTTATGACAAGAGGAGCTCTGAAGTTGTGCTGGAGTGTTCGAGAAGGATTCTCGAGGGTTAGTGCTAACACAGGACTAATTTACTGGACATTGTTCGAGGGTTATTTTCGAACAGGAAAATAGTGTTAAGTGCATTTTTGAGACATTGAAGAACATTTTATTAGGACATTAGTGTGATAATTAATTCCTTTGAACTGAGAAGTGATAGAGACACTGAAAAAGACTTTTTCGTGCTATTTCGAGATTTGTCTGGAAAGTTCCATTACCGATATTGACGTGACAGTTAAATTTATTTTATTTTAATTTCATCGTATGCCCGTAACAACAAGAAGTATGGCATCCGATAAACAAATACAGGACTTATTCGAACAATTCCAAAAAATGATGGCGCAGCAACGGCAGGAAGACAAAGAAGAACAGGAGAAAAAACGTCAGGAAGAAAAAGAACAGCAAGAAAGAAGACGCCAAGAGGAGGAAAAACGGCGTCAAGAAGAAAGGGACGAATTAAAGAAAATTATGGAAGACCTGAAGATACGACAGCAAGAGGAGAAAGAAGAGCAAGAAAGACGACGTCAAGAGGAGAAAGAGGAACAAGAAAGACGCCAAGAAGAATTAAGGAAAATTCTGAATGAACAAATGAAAATACAACAAGACACTATCATTTCTGCCAATGAAGTACTAAAATGTGAAGTTAAAGAAGAGATAAACAAGGTAGAAGAAAAAGTAGATAAGGTAGAAGACAAAGTAGATGTAGTTGAGACCGAAGTCAGTCAGATCAAAGGAAAGATGAGTGAGTTCGAAGGAGAAGTGGAGCGACTTAAACGACAGTTGAGAGATAGAGGAAGCCAGCAGGTGGTATCATCAGGTCACCGGTTAAAACCTCCCTCCTTTGACGGCCAAAGCTCATGGACAACGTACAAGAGGCAGTTTGAGGCAGCAGCATGTGCGAACAACTGGGATAACGAGGAAAAGGCCATGGCATTAGTTCTGGCGTTAAGGGGCCAGGCCTCAGAATTACTTCAGACTATCCCGGTGGAGAAACAAAGGGACTTCAAAGTCTTGGAAGCTGCATTGGACTTGAGATATGGCGACCAACATCTCGCCCAAGTATACCAAGCCCAGCTAAAATCACGAACACAAAAGGCTGGAGAGAGTTTACAGGAATTCGAAGCTGCGATAGAGAGACTGGCACACCTGGCGTATCCGAGTGCACCTAGAGAATTTCAGGAACAATTAGCCGTAGGGGCCTTTTTAGATGGCATAAGGGACGAAGAGGTCAGGCGAGTTCTGAGGCTGACGAGACACCAAAGTAGTAGCGAAGCTTTGGTGCGTGCACTCGAAGTAGAAGCCGCTTACAGGGATACTCCAAGGAGAGTGCGAGCTGTGACTCTTGAAGAATCGCAACCAGAAATGAGCCAGAACCCCTTGCTGACTGAGATGCAGAAAATATTCACCAAATTATGCGATAAATTGGATGGCCTCGGAAATCAGGAAAAACAACAAAATAAAGGAAAGCCGAGCGGAGGTATTAAATGTTTCAACTGCGGCAAGATGGGACATATGAAACGAGACTGTCGACAGCAGAACTCGGAGAGTCGAGTAAATGCTGTGAATGTTGAAGAGAAGCAGGAAAACTAAAGATAGCCAGCACCAAGGGGGCTGTGCTGGCTAGGGAATGCGGTGCCCCCAGAGAAATAAAGATTTCCCAGCTTCGAGGAATTTCGAATAGTCTATTGTTACAAGGCCATGTGAATGGGAGAAAATGTTTGTTTACCATCGACACAGGTACTACGTCATCAATAGTACGGCCAGGATTTATATCGGGCATAAAGATTATCAAGAGGCAAAATGAGGTGATCGTCCGGACAGCTACGGGGGACAGGGCTACGGTTCATGGAGAAGTAGACCTGGGTTTGCAGATTGGACAGTTAAGGTTCGACCACAGGGTCATCGTGGCTGACATTACGGATGACTTCATTTTGGGACTGGACATTATGGAACATTATGGATTTATTGTTGACGTAGGGAAGCGAATGTTAAGGATTGGGAACGAACAATTTATTCTGTCAAAAGTGAACGACCAATGCGAGAAAACCAGGCTGTTGACAACGCAGGCAGTCAAGACTCCTGCATTATCCAGAAAACCAGATAAAGAAGATTGCAAGCGCTACCCTCAGGTGGAAAGATTGTCGAACATGGTTGAAGTCAACACTGTCAAGGTCGATCTTCCAGAGAGTTGGTCAAAGAAAACTCTGAGGCAAGAGCAACTGCGTGATGTAGAAATCGGACCCATGTTGCGAGCAAAAGAAGAGGGAACGCGTCCAGCATGGAAGGATGTTTCCGACACAGAAGTGGGGCTGAAGGCTTTATGGTCACAATGGGATTCACTTACAGTCGTAGACGGGCTTTTAAGGAGAGCATGGGAAAGCCCAGATGGGAAGCAGGTTGCCATACGTCTAGTGATTCCCAGGTGTCGTGTACCAGAAGTACTCCAGAAAGCGCACAATAAAACGTCCAGCAGACACTTCGGCATAAACAAGACATTGAGTAGAGCACGGGAACAATTCTAGTGGGTTAATAGTCGCCAGGATGTGGAGGCCTGGTGTCGCAAGTGTAAAAATTGTGCTGCCCGTGAGGAACCATTTTCCATGAGCAACTACAGAAATGGAAGTCGAGAACAGCCAAAGAATGATCGAGAGCAGATGAACAGAACTAGTAACCGCTTGAAGGCTCGTTATGATCAGAATGCCAGTACAGGGGGATTCAAGGTGGGGGATCTGGTTTGGCTGTACAACCCACAGCGGAAGGAATGGAGATCCCCGAAATTTCAACCTCCTTGGGATGGACCGTATACTGTTATTACCCGAATTAATGATGTCGTCTATCGTATTCAACGAAACAAAAAGTCCAAGATGAAGATCGTACACTTGGATAGACTGGCGAAGTATGTGAAAGAGGCTGAATTGCCTGACCGGGACGTTCAGGCTTAAGGAGGGGGCAGTGTAATATGTTGCACCCCTTAAAATTTAAGGTTATGTTACTAAAAAGTAGGCAGACTTCAACAGATCGAATGTCTGAATGAATGTAGTGTATTTGCACCTACTCGAAAAAGAACCTACTAGAAGATTCCAAAGTGACATCTGGAATTCTCTAGAGAATGGTGGCGTCATCACAGAACAATCGAGACCTGTCATTTTTAGGTATAAAAGACCAACCGCATTCTCGGCGAGTAGTTCAGAAAGTTCAGAAAGTATAGAAAGTGAGGTTAAGAGTTCAAAGATAAACAAAGTAATAAACATTGTGATTTTAGTCAGTAAAGTGTATTTAAATTAATAATAGTATTGTGAAGTATCCAGTAAATATTTAATAAAGTGTGTTAGTGGACATCTCTTGTTATAATTTTTGGAACCCACGTGTTTCCTAAGGGTGGAAACACGTGACAATACGGAGATATAATGAACGAGGATGCTTGAGCACCACACTAAAGCAGTATATGCGGGATGTTTCAGACTTGGCACAGGCCCCAGTTGAAACACCAAGAGAAAGACTTGCAAGTGGACGTTGTTATCTATGTACACGAAATAAAGACCACAAATCTAGGCAAATTTGCATGGAGTGTCAAAACTTCGTACGTGCAGAACACCATGTAAAGGAAGTAAAGTGTTATGGATGCAAAAAGATTAAGTTATTTTTTTTTAATATTTTTTAATAAAAAAAAAATTTATGGCAGCTATACTCTGTTTATTTTATCTTTTATTACTTTTTGGTATAATTAAAAACATGTTTAATTATCAGAAGTATTATTTTCATCATGAGTTACAAATATACCCCACGTGGGAATCTACGTAATTTTTCTGACGTGGGAAGACCAATCAAGCTTCCCCACTGTTTTCATCGGATTCCCAGAGATATGGAGTTGAGGGCTTATGGACTTATGGGGTTTTACGGACTCTCTGAGTTATGTGGTCAATACTGAATTACCATAATGCTATTAGGCTAAAAGTATTAAAATTGACGCACTTTTGGAGTCTGATTTAAGTAAGCTGGGTAAGCAATATTACGATCCAACTGACTTTTTTGGTGTTAAAAAAATCTCGACGTGCTTGGGCAAAACGAAGGTTAGATTTGGCTCAAAATACAAGGAATAGGTATGGTGAGTATCCCAGCACAGACCACTTTCATTTTGTGGGCCCATGTTATGATTGTAGAACGATAAAATCATAACCACTCAGATACATTAAGGATATGTGACTGCGAAGTAATAAACAAGATGATACATCAGCTGGACAATACTGGAAACTACCAATATGAGATTCGACGAAGAATATAAGATAAAAAGATCATCAACTTGCCAATTGAACGAAATTTGGGCTGACAGAAATATCACTAAACGCACAAAGGTCAGACATGTGAATGCCCCAATTTTTCCATCTCTCCTTGCGCCTCTGAGACATGGACTATTAAGTTGTCAAATAGACACCATATTGATGTTGTCGAGATATGGTGGGTTTAATGACGTTTGTTAAGAATCTCTTGGACAGCCCATCTCATTAATATCTCTACACTCCAAGAAATATGCTCCCAATAGCGACTTTCCAGCGTCATATTCCTCAGAATTCTCTCGTTTTTTTGGCCACATCAACCGGAGAGGGGACAATATAGAAAGATTGATAGTTCAGAGAAAACCAGATGACAAAATACGAAAAGGACGCCCTCCAAAAGGTTGGGATTAGGTCACCAAGCTGCCTTTTGGAAAGAGCTGTGCTGACGCTGTGCGCCTAACAGGCGTGATAATGTTGAACCTACTATACAGCAAAGGGAGGCCAATTAGAGTGGTATTGATCACAAAACGTCTGGCAAGACGTTGCGAATAAGAAGAAATGAAACCAAAAATACATATTCTGAGACCGCCTAGTAAAGTCACATTGTTTTGAGTCTTTCGACTCTCAGAATCGTTGCCACGCTAATAGGAAACATAAGTTGGGTTTTGACCGCCGTGAGACAGATTAGTTTTGCCCTATTGCTGACTCGTCGTTGCGATAGTAATCCTGCTCTGTACGAGAGGATCCGCAAGTTCGGACATTTGGTTCACGAACTCACTCGAGCGGACGGAGGTGCAAAGCTACCATCCGTGGGATTACACCTGAACACCTCAAGGCCGTATCATTTCTAGTCGAATGTGGCAACGATATCTCTTGGAGTTCCGGGAGAAGAAAGGCTCAAAACAATGTGACTTTACCAGGCAGTCGCGGTTCGCCGCGATCGTCGCACTAGCTCTATTTCTGTACATATCTTTCAAATTTTAACGAAAAATCTTATATCTTTGACAAAGCATTTCCACTTTTTAGAGATGGGCAAAGTAACTCTTTTTACCGATCCGCCTCTTCGCATCTGGCTCCTATAAACGAGCCGGCTCAGTGAGTTGACTCAAAAGAGCTACATGACTTACAATTCACTTAATAACCCACACGGTTCCCATGTCATGCGCGCGTTGACAAGTTATATGAGCGGGTGGGGCGAAGATGTCATTTGCTGGCACAAACCAAGTCAGGACTCATGACTCTTGCCACTGTGGAGATTCGGGGAGATAATTTTTTACACACTTTTATAGAGACAAATACGCGCATTTTAATTATTATAGATACCTACATTTGTAAGCAACTTACTTATTATATTAACTATATTCCAACAGACATTTTAAGATGCCACCGTCCAGAAAAAATAGCGAGATTTGGAATCATTTCTCTACTAAACAGTGAAACTCGGTTCGCACGCCAATGTGCACCTACACACACATCAAACACAATGCCTATTCACAAACATAATCAGCTGATTCAAGTGAACCGAATTATCTGAAGAACCGAACGACTCGTTTCTATTCTATCTGTCACCGACGTTCGAGTCGTGGTGACTCGACGGTTGTAAATGGGCCGGCGCACAGTGGGGCCAAATTTACAAAACTCGCTAATAAATCTTTTTTGGCAACAGAAAATATAATATAAATATCATATTTATCATTTTTATGGTTCCGTCAAAAATGGAAACCATATTTGCGAAGTGTTCCGTCTGTCGGTCCAACCCTCCGCATGATTTTTGCTAAACTACTGAACCGATGAAGCTGGTTTCATCAGAAAATATAATATAAATATTATATTTATCATTTTTATGGTTCCGTCAAAAATGGAAACCCTATTTCCGAAATGTTCCGTCTCTCGGTCCGACCCTCCGCACGATTTTTGCGAAACCACTGAACCGATGAAGCAGATATTCAAAACATATGTATAAAACTACCTACCGAAAATGGAAAAGTTGTGAAAACATATTAAAGGAAAATGATCACCTACTGTCTTTGATAAGAAATAGCATTTTCAATTTTTCCTAAGTCGGCCATAAAAAGAACTGTAAATGCTATAATAAAAACTTTTATTTACTAGTGTAAAATCTGTAACTGCACTTTTTCATTCACTCTCCGTCAAACCAGCTTCAGTCTCATCTTCCCTCATTAATTTCTATTTCTTGATCTTTACCATTTTCTATCTTAATATGGAAGTAAGCAAATCAAGTACTTCTGAAGAGAAATTCTTAATATATTTCTTTTCGGGGAAATTTTGGAATGAATAAATACAACGTGATCTACCAGGACATACGGAAAATTTAACAGTAGGTTGTCCCCACCGAAAGGAGTAAAAAAATGAAAAAGTTTTTAAAAAATGACCAAAAAAATTACCTTATTTTTTTTGTAGGAATGCGCCGCCAATGACTTCAACTAATCTAACAATCACACTACAAAAATACCGAAATAAATCGAAATAAATCTAAGACGTTGATCTTATGCTGAAATGAAAAGCAGATATACGAGATATTTAGTTAAACCGGTCAATGACACGACCGGAAGCAAAAAACGCGGCTGTCTAGGGGTCTACACACGATCCAGTGGCACAGAGCCAGCCTTGTCGGCATGCTTTGAACTCATTCGTAAAAGTGAATTGGTCCGCTAGAATTCCAATTATCTTCAAAGCGTACCAACAATGTTGACTACCTGCCGCTCGATCGTGTGTAGACCTCTTTTTTTAATCTCGCTGGCCGGCTCACTTTTTATGCCAATTAAGGAAATGTAAACAACTCGAATACGTTATTTCGCCAGTAAGTTCGTCGACCTCTTCAGAATTAGGTCAGGACTTACTCAACATCAGTAGTGTACCTTCGCAAATTGACTAATAATTTAATATACTAAATTACCTCAGAATCCTCTAAAATTTTGCAGGGGCTTTCCCACATTGAAGACTAGCACACCATTTTATTTTCCGCATTTCTTGGTAGATCACGTTGTATAATGATCCGATGATATGAGAAGCATATTCAGGATATTCCCGTGAAAGTATATATCACTTCGGCATTCAAACCTATAAGAATAAATTAAATATTAGTAAAAATACATATAAACTCACTTTTGACTAGAATACGTGGGATATTCAAAAACACACGTCTGTGTTATAATTTTTTTTATTTGAAGGTGCAGAAAGTTGCAGCCAATTTTTACCGGTTGATTACCAGACACATTAAGGCATATGCCATTAAAAAATCTATGCCGGATCAGGGCCGGAAATATAGTATAAATCCATGAGAAACTAAACTTTTCGTAAAAATTTGGCAATATGGTGTGTTCTTAATTAATGCTGTGTTTATTATTAAGTAAGTATCGTATTAATTAAAAATGCATACCACTGGGTTCACAATCCATTGAAGTGTACAATCAAATAGTTCACAAGAAAATAAAACTCGCGAACTCGTCGCAACAAGCTATAAAGTGACATACAATTTCTTCCACGATTGTAGCATAACAGCTGCGTGCAAGTTGTCGCTTGACTTTACGGCGTTGTTCCCGTTTTCCTCGGCCTCTCTTTCTGATTGTGGTTGCGTATTTGTATGCCCTGGCTATCGCTGTATTAGTGCGCATACACGAAATTAATTAAATGATAACTTTAAATTTTGATTTTTTAGCGTATATTCTGTATTTGGCCCCACTGTGCGGCGTTCATGAAAAGAGCCGAGAGTCATGTAATTCGGAAATCGAGATCCGATTCACTTGACTCGCAGTACTGAGCCGGCTCTTTGAGTTAACTCGCTCACGAGTTACCCATGCCTATTTCCAGTGCCCTACAAGACATCAGACTGATCACGAATACAATTGGCACAAGAATTTCCAAGTATTGTTAACGCCTTTTTTATATCAACGTCTTGACGTAATTTAGTTATAGCATAGCACCACTTATCCAGGATACACTCATACAGTACACAACTACTCAAGAACCATTTTCTGCGATATTGCTACCTGCCACAACTGAAATTCGAACTAAGAAGAGATAACAGCCATGTTGTCTCACTCAACTCTAGCCCTCCGCTACCATCTCGGTACTATCTTAAAGACGCCACTAAATATCCATACACGCGCCAATTGGCGAATTCGAACCCGGAACCCTTTCATATCAAGCCTAAAATGTAAGCATTGAGTCTTCTTTTTAATTGGAAATGTAATCATTAATTTCCTGTCCTTCGCTATTTATTTTATGAGATTTTCAATAAAATACAGTAACACTAGTAAATTATTTGCCTCATATTACACAATCGTTTTTTATTATTATAATTATTACCTTCTTTTTTTATTACTATCAATATTTTTACAGACATCAACCTTTTTACCGAAAAATGGGTACAAAATATGTTGGTTTATCTCAAAACCAAATTTATTGCAAAGTTGATACAAAACAATCAAACTTTTAATTCAAGTTAATTTAAAACCATATAAGTCCCTAATAATTATCAGGTAATGTTCATTTTAAAATAACTCTTTTCCGATAAACTTTTTTAGGTAAAAAAAGAGCATTTTATTTCAGGTCGAGGACGATTTTATTCAAATCCTATTATACTTTAATGGCTTCTAATATAATTATGTTACCAGTTTCGTTAAGGAAAAACTTCAGTCTTAAGTGTTCTTTGTTTCAAGCATAAGCTGTGTTGTAATGAAACTATAAGAAGGTAATTTACAAATAGAAATAAATTAACTAAATTAAGATAGCATCATTGCAGATTCTTATTTTATGCCATTTAGGTAGGTGATTTAATCAACATTTAATTGCATACTTTTGTTTTAATTAATAGATCGATTCAAGTTTTAATTACCATATCAGGATGAAAGCAATTTGTAATACTTGTTGATCGAGCTTTAGCTATATTTATAATAGAGATAAGATCAGATATCTACATCTGAAAAAACCTTAATTACTTTAATTGGGAACGAGTGACTAATGTCACAATTATACAATTAAATAAGTATCTCGTTCCTATTGCAGTTGTATTAATATTCATTAATTTACAAACGCTTTTAATAGCATTTGTTTTTTTTTGTTACTCCATGGCATCAATGAGCTTATGGTTGTTCTCAATAAAAATGTGTAATTAATGAATATTCATTACTTCTTGTGCCTAAGTTAACTCAGATTTTAAGATTGAAAATCAATATATAAATTCTCACAGTTGATTCAGGAATCAGGATTGCAGAGTTTTTGGCATATAATATGTAAAAATATACTTATAAGCCAGGCGCCAGCCATCAGGACCGGTATTTGAATCCGAAAAATAAATGAACTCCTGAAAACTGAAAAATATATTGATCATTTTATTTAGGAAATCTAATTAGTATAATTGCCGCCATATTTGAAAAATGGTTCCGGATAATTATTTTCCTGCAATATTTCCTTTCCTCGGCAGATTTACAAAATAATAATTAAATTGTTATAAGTAATACCACGAGGGGCGACAATTTTATCAAATACATTTTTATTTACACTGACGAGTGCAAACATGATACCTTAAGTTCTACAGGGTGTTCCTTAATGACGTGCTAATATTTCAGGGTGTGATTCCTGAGGTCATTTTATGAAGAAAAGTTCATATGAACATATGTCCGCAACGGCGATGGGTGATGATTTTTTTTTAAATCCTTATTTTTTATTTTCTCAGAAAGTACTTTAGATGTTAATTTCAATTTTGGTATGTGTTAATGTGTAATTTAATCGCCCCACCACTGGCGTCCCTCTGCAAACATGTCCTCTGATATTTTTTACCAAAAAAGTGGTACGCCACTGGCATTTTTCCATGTGGATATTTTTTCTGATTAGCCTGGTCAATTTTATATGAAAACGGTATCTTAAGTTTTTCTCGTCAGACGCATAGTTCTTGATTAAAACAATTAAATCAAAATTAATACTAATTATTATTAACATTGATAATGATAAATTTTTATAAAAATTATTGGAAATGGCCACCTTCATTTAATAGGCATGCTTCCGCCCGTCTTCGTATCGAATTGCGCACTCGTTCAAATATTCCCGGCGTATTCCGTATTGTTTCACACCAGGCAACTATTCGTTCTCTTAAATCTTCTAAAGTGTTAATGGGAGTTTTATACACCAGGGTTTTAAGATGACTCCACAAAAAGAAATCCAAACTATTAAGATCGGGAGATCTTGCTGGCCAATGGTGAGGTCCTCTGCGACCTATCCAATGATTAGGATATACCACATGTAAATGGTCGAGAACAATTACACTGAAATGAACAGGAGCTTCATCGTGCATGTACCACATTTGATTCCTTAACGCAATTGGTACATCTTCAAGAAATACAGGTAGTTCCTCTTTAAGAAAATGTAGGTAATATTATCCATTAAGGCGTCTTGGCAGATAAAAATGGGTTTCGGTTATGGTATGTGGGTTTCCGTCCGCCCACACATGATTATTATGGAAATTTTGAACTCGTGACTCAAAGTAGTGAATTCTGAAGGTATCACTGACAGATGTTTACTCGCTGTGTAAAATCCTAGGGAAGTAATGCCTGTACTCTTAGAATATGATACGGATACAACAAAAAATCGGCCAAAATTCGCCAAACAATTTGATGACAAATATTTAGAGCTCTAGCAATCTTCCTCGTACTCGTCTCAAAATGTTCGTCAATTTCCTGCAGCTCCGCTTCCTCAATTTCGGGTGTTCTGACAGTCTACCTTTCAGGGTACCTCTTTGGAAACTACCAGTTCCACAAAGACGGCGATGAATAGTCGAAAAGAACCGGCTATCTGGCAAGGCAAGACTAGGATATCTTTCACGATACACACTTCTGGCATTTGTTGTATTGCCATCTGCGAGACCATATACGTAATGCATTGTCGCCATTTCCGCATTCGTATAACTCACCATGTTTACTGAGATATTCGAATAAAAACAGCGAAAAAATAAAATAAAAATAAATTCGATAACCCAGTCCCATAAAAGAAAATAAAAGTTCTGTACCAGAGACGTGAATACATAGATTTTGTGTATTTTTTTATGCTGAATCCGAATCTGGAGCCAAAAATATGGGTTACCTAGGTAGTTTTTTAGTAAAACGCAAAAACGTCCCCTAAAATAGAGTGATACGGTAAAGCTTTATGATGAAATCCAACAATTTGTAAATACTTTGAGAAAACATTTTAAAATAAGATTTTGAGCATTAAAAAGAAATATATGCAAATTAAATCCATACCCACCCTTGCGAAGGGGTTAATTCCACCCTTAAGATCAAATAACGAATGTTATAGTGCAAAAGAATGTGAAAAGCCATAGTCTCGTAGTTTTTAATACCAAATATACAAATGTAGGTTGACAGACAATATACCTAAAAAATATAATATAATCTTATTTTTAAGGGGCTTGAAACTACCTCTGCAGACCTTACCCCTCTGACATATTTTTCTATTCAATGGTTTGGTTTAAATTTTGTTATCGCGGTTTTTTGGGGTCGCTGATTACGAATCTGAAGTCCGAATTTGAAAATTCCTGATAAAAGATGGCGGATCCAATGTGGCGGATGTAAATATCGGAAAAGTAAGTATTCAAAATTTGAAGATTATGGCTGAAACTACTCGGTGGTTTTTGGAGTTGCTGATCACGATTCTTCGCAAATTCTTAAATCCAAAGTGGCGGACCCTTTATGGCGGATTAAAAAGTACCATAGAAATTGGTATTTACCACCCAAAGAAATACGTTATGAATGTTTAAAAAAATTGAAGCATTTGAGTAAAAATAGGCAAATGTCTAAAAATTAGAAACAAGGAATATAAATTCGATTTGCAGTGAGCTGTCTCGCTTAAATGTGAAAGTGAGGAGGAATGAAATAAGAACTATTTGGAGCCAAATATATAAAACTGATCATGCAAGTGATTCCATCTTAAATATAGTTTAAATACATAAAGACTGGAACTTAGATCGAGCATTAAGTTTACAATTTTAAAACTTGAACCCAGGGTTGGCAAGTTTAAAACAAAATGTTTTAAACCAAGTGTTTAAAACATGTTTAAAACATCGCACAGTGTTTTAAACAAATGTTTAAAACATATTTAATACACAATGCGATGTTTTAAACAACTGTTTAAAACACGGTTTAAAACACAGTGCGATGTTTTAAATAAATATATTATTTTGGAGTTTGTGGAAAAGTAGGAAAGTGCCGATAATTGTCCATTCCGATAAATAATTCCGATATAGTCGTCATATGTACTAAACTGAGCATTTTATTTGTAGAGTGCTGTAAAATCCGTTAAAGAGCGCCCATCTGACATCAAGTAGTAGTAGCAGACATAGTGTGCCTGGTATCACTTAATTTTAGTTGAATATAGTTTTAAACGTTTCAAACCTGTTTTAAACATATTTTAAACATACTATGTAAAACTTAAAAAAAACCTGTTTTAAATAAAAAAAAAACTGTTCAAAACAAAAAAAACTGTCTTTTTGTTTAAAATGAAAAAAAAACTTTTTTCCAACCCTGCTTGAACCTGAAAAAACAAAACTTATAGCTTTGTTTTTCAGTTTTCCCTTCCATATTTTTGCAGCCAGGACACATCCACGTGGTGACGGTGGGCAACAGATTCTTCTGACAAAGCTCCTGGGTTAATGAAATATGCCGTCATGGCAAAAATAGGTAAAGCATTTACGATGCAGGATATCGGAAGCCCAGTATCGGCGGCTGGTCAGGGTGAGATAGCGGGCCCGCAGGCGTCGTCATCCAGCGACCGCAGCTTTTCAGTAGTGGGTAACTTGGCTACTGTTGAGTATAATGCTACAAGAAAGCTACGTGTATGCCTCACTCGAATTGACCATATATCGTCAGTATCTTACCATGCCTGTAATGCAGAAAAAGACTCTTATTGCCATATTTGTGGCAAATATGTGGGACAGAAAAGAAGAGTTTTTACTGAAATTTTAAAATGCATTTATAAAAAGCATTTATAAGTTGCAAGAAGATATTAATGTTATATATGCACCTAACATATTATGTAATTCTCGTTTTTACACATTTGCCTATTTCTACTCAAATGCCTCCATTTTTTTAAACATTCATAATGTATTTCTTTGGGTGGTAAATACCAATTTCTATACTTTTTAATCCGCCATAATGGGTTCGCCCTTTTGGATTTAAGAATTTGCGAATTAAGATCCCAGAATCGTGATCAGCGACTCCAAAAACCCCCGAGTAACAAGTTTCAGCCATAATCTTCAAATTTTGAATACTTTTCCGATTTTTACGTCCGCCATATTGGATCCGCCATCTTTTATTCAGGAATTTTCGGATTCGACTTCAGATTCGTAATCAGCGACCCCAAAAACTCGCGGTAACAAAATCTAGACCAATCCATTGAATAGAAAAATATGTGATTTGGAGGTCTACAGAGGTAGTTTCAAGCCCCTTAAAAATAAGACTATATTATATTTTTTAGGTATATTGTCTGTCAACCTACATTGGTATATTTGGAATTACAAACTACGAGGCTATGGCTTTTCACATTTTTTTGCACTATAACATTTCTTATTTGATCTTAAGGGTGGAAATAACCCCCTCGTAGTGGGTATGGATTTAATTTGCATATATTTCTTTTTAATGCTCAAAATCTTATTTTAAAATGTTTTCTCAAAGTATTTACAAATTGTTGGATTTCATTACAAAGCTTTACCGTATCACTCTATTTTAGGGGATGTTTTTGCGTTTTACTAAAAGACTACCTGGGTAACCCATATTTTTGGCTGCGGATTCGGATTCAGCATAAAAAAATACACAAAATCTATGTATTCACGTCTCTGGTACAGAACTTTTTTTTTGTGGGGCTGTGTAAATCGAAGAAATAATACGATGAGACGGTAAAATTAAAAATAATATGTAAAGTATTTTCTAAAATATTAAAAAATAACGAAAGAAAAAAATTCAACACCCTGTAGCAGGAAATTTAAGCCGTTGCGGACATAATATGTTCATATGAACTTTTCTTCATAAAATGACCTAAGGAATCACACCTTGAAATATAAGCACGTCATTATGGAACACCTTTATATAGGCTGCTGAAGCAGGGAATGTATCATCTTGCAACTAAAATTTATAATTCTCACCAGTTTTTCTCGAAAACGGTTTTTCATATGCATACAATGCCCAAAACGAGGTTTATAAAGAAAAGTTTTTTTATAATCTGATAGTACCTCTTTTCCGGATGTCGGTTTTTTTTATTAGTATCTTAATGCGTAACGAACTCACTCGCAACTTATTTAATTCTATAATTTACACTACAAAAAATCAATATTTTTTAAAAACTTTAGTAACATTTACAAAGGAAGTTCTAAAAAAAAAGATTTTTTACCACCGAGTGACGAGCCTCACTCCTATTTTCTGAAATTTTTAGCAAGTGTCCTATACGCCAAGAAGTACAAAAAGGGAACATATGACAGAATTTTCCATAAAGATTTACAGTTCACGATTTTACTCCTTAATGCTATTAGCGGCTGTAAAACGATGTCAGCGTTTTATGCATTAAATAAGAGGTATGCTTCACAAGAAATTATCAATCAGTTCAGCAATCCAGACTCGACGTACGGCGATGTCGAAAACGCAGGAGAACCATCCTTTATTCTATATATACATTACCTACAGCATTTTTTATGCAAGGCTCGATAAAATAAAATAAATCTTAATCAGCTGAAATCTGTTTACTTAATAAATTAGTTGATTCAACTAATAATTCCGTACTGCTCTCCAAGCTACCATCAACAGCAACGAAAGCAGCACGAGATCATTCCTGCCACAGGTTTCAGCATGGCGTGGAAACATTTTGAATGCAGATCATTGGGGTAAGAGGAAAACCAGCAATTCTTTCTCGCATATTTATACCACCGAGGTATCAGCTTCGTCTGTGATCTTAAACTTAATATCCTGTATCTGCAGACAACGGGTCTAGCGTGATAACCATATGAAGTGCGCCCCCGAAACTTAATGTGACAACTACTATTTTGTTTAAAACGTTATCCATTTATACTATTATTTATTTAGTTTTTACTCACATATCACTTCTAGACCTACGGCCAAGAGGCAAATAAGTTACCTCATCGGGTACAAAAGGTTTGAGTTTTTGTAGTAAAAGTACCACATATATGTAGCAAAAAACCGACCGTCTGCCGGGGCTCAATGGTCAACTTCTCATTATTAGAGCTTGTCAAAAGGGCGAAAAAACTCGCTAAAGTTACCTCATTGGGTACATGCTTAAAAACGTGACAATTTACTGGGAAAACCATTACAATTTTTATTTTGTGTGGCAGACGTCAGTATTTGAACGTAAACGTAGATCAGACGCCCGTCTCGATGCCCAAAATTCCATGACGTTTCTTACCTCATGAGGTACATCTACAAACCTGGGTTCAAATCTTTTTATGTAGATCATAAATATTTTTCAAAAAGATCGGCACATGGTCAACTATAAAGAGCAGACGCTCTAGAAAATCTAACCTGAAAGAATAATGCCAAAGTCGGTACAGGGTTTTATTGAGTACATGTTCGGAAATTTGACAATGCACTAGGAAAACTATTACAATTATTATTTTGTTTGTCAAGACTTCCGTGAATATGTAGGCAAATCAAATTCGTATACAAGAAACACCAGCAATACAAAACAAGAGTAGTAAATAAAAATAGCAATAGCAAAATAGTTTTATTGAGTACATGTTCGGAACTTTGACAATGCACTAGGAAAACTATTACAATTATTATTTTGTTTGTCAGATTTCCGTGAATATGTAGGCAAAACAACTTCGTATACAAGAAACAATAGCAATACAAAACAATAGTAGTAAATAAAATAGCAAGGTTTTTTGTTTTGTTTGATAATAAATCTAAAGAAAAATAACTATTCGTCATCACATGAATCATTAAAACCCTCTTCATTTTTATCATCAATATCTTTGGTCCATGCTGGTTTCGCGTACAACTATTTCATCTAGAGCACTAGGTAATTGAGGTCCATCAAACCAAATCGGCGAAAACTTATTATCATTTAAATTCCAACCATTTTCTGAGGGGTTATAAAATTTTGGATGTTTTTCGGTGGCACTATTCCATATGGCACATATTTGATTCGTTCTTTGTACTTTTAAAAGCAATACGTTCCTGCATGGAGGTAACATAATACTATCAAACTTTTTCAGGTTATCGAATGGACTCTGATTTGGTTTTGATTTACAATGAGAGTAGAAAATGTCGAATCGAGCTTCATTGACATCACATAATGTGGATTTCCCATACATAGCACAAATTGATTTTTCTACATACGTAATCTGATCTTTGGAAATGCTTTCATTGTTGCCAAATGTACCAAATACTTCCTGCATTTTTTTGTCATTTTTAAGGAGTTCAAAGGGTTTTAGTTTACCTTTTCTGGAGAAAGCTGCCGTGTAGTAACACCCTGTTAAAGAATGGAATGCTGGTAAAGATTTACAAATATTAAATCCTAGCGCATTGAATATTGCATTGACATTTACAAATCAACAAGTATTTTTGGATACAATTCCAACTTCCATCCATACATTTACAGACTGATCAATGTGATGCATATTTTCTAAACTAATTATTAGGATGTCTGTGTCAGAGGCTCGAATTACAACATTATTGTTTTTCTTTATTTTGGATAAATGGTAAATAATTCGGCTATCAGCCTCTTCGTGGTAGCAATTTAGTATGTCGATGGTTTCTCTTTCGATATACTCGTTTCCTACAGTATATTTGTAACACTCGTTGTTACAATTTGCGTATAAAGTTTTATTTTGAAGTATTTCCACAAACATATCATTTTGCCAAAACTCACAAAAAAGCTTGACCAAAGCTTATTTAAAATTGTCGTTACGTAGTGCTTTCATGAAGTCTGATGGCCGTCGTTGTTCACAATGTTCACAACCTTGAATTAAAAATTCGGCACTTCTTTCATATAAATTAGCCCTTTTATCGCGCTCAATATCTTTTATAGATGGGCTAACGAACTTATCGAACAATATGTGAACTTCATTGCCTTTATGTTGACAAACTTTTTTTAACACATGTCACACAATTTTCCAAACGTATGTGGCGTTTCCCCTAATAAATGTAGTAAAAAAAAACAGCCAATAATTGTACAATCGACGTGATTAGGAGGAATAGAATTAACTTCTTTTTCAAGAGCCTTAAAAAGGCTGGATTTGTCTATCTATATGGCACAATGAAAGTGGGAATAGTGTTAATGGAAATGACAATAAAGTTACAAGGTCAATTTTATTCTCTAATGCTAAGGCTAAGATTCTACTCATTAAGTCACGTTCAAATCTAACCTCTACTACTTTTCCATGGTCTTTCTTCAATTTGGCTCTGAGGAAAATGTTGATATAGACTGTTCTCTAATGGTACCTTCAAATCTGTCTGAATCTATGGAACAGTATTCAATGAAAGTATTTCTCCTTGTGTCACCGGTAGATGTTATATCTAGTAAATATTTTCTGGTTCTATCAATTGCCGATTTTCCAGTGGATATGTTAAAGAGATTGCTTTTATCGATTTCGGAATTAAAAGGATTAATATTATTTTCAATGTACGTTTTTAATGTATTTCACTCTTCGAGATTAATGAAATTTTATTTTTACTCCTACATAATCTCCAGACCGTCTGCTCTTTATAGTTGACCGTCTGCCGATCTTTTTGAAAAATATTTATAATCTACATAAAAAGACCTTTGATTTGAACCCAGGTTTGTACATGTACCTCATGAGGTAAGAAACGTCAGAATTTTGGGCGTCGCGACGGGCGTCTGCCCTACGTTTGCGTTCAAATACTGACGTCTGCCACACAAAATAAAAATAATTGTAATGGTTTTCCCAGTGAATTGTCACGTTTTTAAGCATGTACCCAATGAGGTAACTTTAGCGAGTTTTTTCGCCTTTTTGACAAGCTCTAATAATGAGAAGTTGACCATTGAGCCCCGGCAGACGGTCGGGTTTTTGCTACATATATGTGGTACTTTTACCACAAAAACTTAAACCTTTTGTACCCGGCCTCTTGGCCGTAGGTCTATTCCACATTACTGAGTAATGTAGAAAAGTATATATTTTAAGATGTATTTTTTAAACTTTTTCTTTCTCTGAATCTAATAGAGATGGAGTTATGAATCAAAAACGTTTTTGTAGAAAGTATTATGAAGAAAATTAAATATATTTTTTCAATTGTCTGGCTTAACAGTTAATATTATCTATTTTTTTTTATCAACATTTTTCTTCAAAGGTGATTTTTATAGGGTTTCATTAGAATAACCACCTTAAAAAAGTTCTTAAATATATCTATACTTATGTAAATAAACTAGTAAAAGTTTTATCAAAACCCGACTGCTGCAACATTGTGAAAAATGAATAAATATCGAGTTGAGTCATAATTATTCGATTCAAATAATAGCTTTATTTATATTTTTTATTAATCAGCACCACTATCATGATTTATTACAATAGATACACTGTCTTTTTCGAATAAGTTTGGCAAAATTTCTACCCTTAATTGTCCCAGATAGATACCTAGCATGAGATAAATAACACAAGTCTACAAAAAGAAAAAAAATCTGCTCCAAGGAGTAAAACTTTCAAGTATGTTTGTTTGCTGAATCCGATACGGATTCCAATCCGAATTTTCAATTAAAAAAATGTTCTACCGAGTAGATTTCGAGTAAATCCCGGTTTTTATTGTCAAAATACAGTTTTTTGACAATTTTTGAAATCTACTAGGTAGAAAATTTTTTAAACTGAAAATTCGGATTCAGCATACAAAAATACTTAAGGCATGATAGGTTTAGTCCTTGGAACAGAAATTTTTTATTTTTTGTAGACCTGTGTAATTTATCACGGCTGCCACATGTGAACAGCAGCCCGATCTATTGCCATTAAGTACAATCACAACTATAGCGCTTGATGCTGGTGTAGCTCTTACCGTGACGAACATAATCAACTTAATAAGGAAAATAAAATTGACAGTTTTTGTGCCGTGATTTAACTTCAACTTGTATATTTGGAGATTCTTTCATATAATGTATTTCAGGAAAATCTGACACCTTCGGTGCCAATAATAGTTTAAAAAGCCTCTTTCGGCAGTTCAATGTTGGATTTCGACTTCTTCGCTGAGACTATTTCGTACATTCCTCTTGTTCTTTATATATTCAATAATTTCATCAGCCAAATCACTTTCAGAAGCTAAACGTTCTTATTATGTTGATTATGTTCTCCACATTACAGTTTTAATTCGTTTACATGATGTCAACGTTATTACTTATAATCTTTAATTATACTACTCACAATAATATTGATATTAAAAAACACACTAAACTTGATCTGATTATAAAACTTTCATTAATTCATTAAACCAACAAACTAAAACAACATCGATTAAACATACAATAAAATGTCAATACGATGCAAGTTATGCCGAGTTATTCAATGCAACGCGTGGAAAAATACCATGTAAACATAGTTGTAGCTCAATACCAACTTAAATATTCCGTATGTGTATACGGAATTTGCACGCTGAAATAATTTTGAGTTGGTACTTGATGAAGTCAAAATATCACTAGAGATGACATGCACCGCTTAATATATTGGAATTACTTTACTTGTGATCGTCCTTAATGGCAACGGAACTGTGGGCTACTGTTCACATGTGACAGCAGTGATAAATTATTTATTTCATGCAGATATCTCTCTGGAATAATTAAGCCAGCAGAAATTTTGTCAAAAATATTCGAAAAAGACAGTCAATTGTAGTAGATCATGATAGTGATGATGATAAATATAAAACAAAAAAACGCAAACCAACTGGACACTGAACTTAAAATTATAAAATTTAAAAGATAATTAGTAAAGCACTCGCAATTAAAGTACTAATTAGTTTGAAAAAATATGAAAATGCAAAGATTGGGTACACCCATTTTATAGAAAATAAACTACTCTATAAATTTACTTCTATGAATGGTAAACAGGAAAAACCATTTTTGAAAAAATCTAGCACAAATTATAAATTTTAGTTCTAAACTGATACATCTCCCTAGTTCAACAGCCTCTAACTTGAAATTTATTAGATCTATGAAAAATACAATGAGAACCTTTCTTAAAGGAAAATTTAATGTGAAATATTTTGTCTCGACACTTTTTTTCATTAGTTCATCGTTTTGCTAAAAGAATAGAAAAACCGAAAAAAAAAGCACCTTCTCATGGGGTAAGGAGGTGAAACTAACCCTTTAGGGCTGGAAACTTTCTAGTTTTCAATTAACACTTACGTTCTGAACATGTCACCAAAATTTTATTTAAACTAAACATTATTTTTTCATTTATTCCCTATTTTTCGGCCTACTAGTACAGTATACTATTAGGTAGAAGTAAATCTCTTAGAATGAACAATAGCGTTATCATGGTTACTATGGTGAAAGTAAAAATATATTTTGCCGTAAAAAATCATAAAGGTTTGACTGACTCTATCTGAAATAATCATGCAAAATGGAAATTGTTCACTTATCTTTATCGCTTTCTAGTAGAATGCCATCGATGACTTTGAGTAGGGCTGTAACCCAACTATATGATTGGTTCTAAAACCATATTGATTTTGTTTGTAACAAATTTCAAGTTTTTAAGATGAGCGTTAGGTTGGTTAGGTTAGATTGATATCTGAGTGGACTTGATCAGACTCTCCACTACAACCATTTGGTCTATTGTCTTTCTACAAGAATGAGTCTTAGAATTCAGAATAATTGAAATTGCTAAATACTAAGTAGGAGGACTTTAAGTTCGCTGCTGTTCATTAATTTTGGGCAAAGGTAATACGTGTGCTAATTTTCAATTGGAAATAAATGCCTTGCTTTGAATACATAAGTGAATTATGAGAAATAACTACGGTGTGTGAGAAAAGTATATACAACAATATTAAATAACAGTTATTCTTATTTGAGCCTAATGACTCAAAAGAATGTTATTTATTTTTCTTAGATTGCTGTACTTGTTCTATCGAAGTTTAAACTTATGGTACTCGTTAACTCAGTAGCCCCGTACCTCCCAAGAGGGCAAATGTACGATCGATAGAAGTTTTGGCTACCTCTCTCTTTCGGGGTTTCAAGTGGACCCCTTGAAGTGTGAAAGTCTTTTAGCTATCAAGGTTAGGCATTAAAGTAATACATGGTGAGGAATTTTCCCAACTGCACCATACATAGTAGTTTTAACACGACTATTTATATTCTCTAAATATTTCCAGTGAGCAGGGTTTCTCGATTTTAATATTATTCTATAATATGGTATATTTGTCATAGGTAGCATGATAAACATATGATTTGTGCACCCAAAAGCGAATATGATAACTATTATTTTGCTTCATAGGTTATTTTATATCCTTTTATCTTTATTTTTACTCATCTATCTCTTTACATTACTGAGTAACGTTTAAAAGTATGTACTTTCAGATTCATTTTTATTCTTTTCTCTCTGAATCTAATTCAGATAGAGTAATAAATCAAAAACGTTAGCGTAGCTAATAAAAATTAAATATATTTTTTGTTTGTATCGCTTAACTGTTAATATCTCTGTATAAGAAAAAAATTTGTTCAAAGGTGATTTTTATAGGTTTCCATGAGAGTGACCACTTTTAAAAAAAATCTTGCATTCATATTTAGATAAACTGGTAAAAGTTTCATCAAAATCAAACTGCTCTACTACTGTGGAAAATAAATAAATGTTTAGTTGATCTGCAGTTTCACCTATTTTTATTAGATACAGAAAAAATAAAGTTTGAAAAATATATATTTTAAAATACATACTTTTCAAAGCTACCCCGTAGTGTTACAAGGTAGGTGAATATCAACTATATAAATAACAGTATAAATATTAAGCAAAATATTATTTGTCATATTTTTTCATTCTAAGGGCACAATTCAAACCCTTTGAATTGCACTTAAATTATTGAAAATCCTTTTCAGAAATATTCTTATATGTATATAATTTATTGATGTTTAATATTGTTAGCAACAAATTTTACTGTAAAGTTAACGAAAAAGGAGATATAAAAACTGTTTTTCGTACGAACTTTCAAATATAGTAACTTTGTGAGATTAATTTGCCAATTGGTGTATTTTTTGCATCTTGACGACCTGCCTATTATACTGCAGTTATACATTTCTTCACTCTGTTAATTTTATCAATTTTCAGACTAAATACACCTCAACATTGTTGAAACACAGATATAAAAAAAATAAAATGGATATTGACGAAGTGCCTGATCCCGGAGCTAGATATCAATTTGGTGATATATTGGGCTTTGGTGTTTACGGAAAAGTATATTTGGCTACAGATAGTCAAGCCAGCAAAAAAGAAGTAGCTATAAAGATTCAAAGATATGAAGATGAAACGAAGGAGTACATCGAGGAGGAATATAAAATATTGCGAGACCTAAAAAATCGCATAAACTTGGTAGATTTTTATGGTGTATACAAGAAAAAACATGAAATTTGGTTTGTCATGGAGGTAACTTTCTATGATTATTTTTATTATTATTAGTGGATGAAAATAATAAGTTATTAGGAAATGCTTATTTTTCGCTATTTTTCGTAAATATTGATTTGCAATCACCTCGTTAAGGGTGGTTTTCTATTGCGCATAGTGCAGTAGGGTTCATGTTCGTTAATCAAGCATTATTTTGTTGCATTCATTATTAAAATCAGAGTATTTTAAAAATATTTATTTTTTAAATATTTTCAAATCTTAAATAGGGGTGATTTTCGCATATTCTCGCAAAACGAAAAGATTTGCCCTCCTTAGAATTTCCCAAAGATTAATTTGAAACCGACGGGATCAATTTTGAACCTTTCCTTCATTCGCAATATACTACGCAAAAAAGGCGAATTTTGTGGTCACTTTTTTAAATAAAAA
Organism: Rutpela maculata; assembly: GCA_936432065.2. Classification (NCBI taxonomy): domain Eukaryota; kingdom Metazoa; phylum Arthropoda; class Insecta; order Coleoptera; family Cerambycidae; genus Rutpela; species Rutpela maculata. Next base: position 85,440,770 of record OW386287.2, on the reverse strand, counting down.
TTGTAAATCTAGCATATAGCATACCGCATCTAGCATACTTGGCAGATCGAGGTTATTACAAGGAATATTGATAAACCGAATATCTTTTGACCGGGAGACGCCAAAATAACTCCCGGGGATTGGAACCACCTCCCTGAATGACAAAACATTCCGAAAATACTGCGAAAGAGCTGAAGAATGGTTTCCCCTCGTTATCGAGGGCGAGGAAGTATTGCAAACGTCGTGTTAGAAACCGTTCTTCAGCCCCTTCGCAGTACTTTCGGATTTTTTTGTTATTCAGGGAGGGGGTAGCTGTAACCTCCAGGTGTTGTATTTTTCATCTCCTGGTCAAAAGATCAATATTATCAATATTCCCCGTAATAGCCGCCCCGATCTGTCAAGCCCCCACAAGCGTATTATGGAAAAATCAGAAAAAGTAGTTTTTTGGGGGAAAAAGTACACCACCATCATTTCTGTGGTACGATAGAACATCAAAGATAGAACATTGGGCGTATGTGTTAAAATGGCTCTAGCCATTTTAAACGATTTAGGAGTTTCATTTCAATGTGTGTCGTTTAATAGCCATTTTTAACCCCGAATTTAGAGATGAAATTTCAATTTGCGAAAAATTGAGCAGGAAACATATATTTTTAACGTGATATTTGGAATCAGCAACTCAAAAAAGTATTGCAAACGTCGTTTGGAAAATAACATTATTTTTTTTGTGTGTCTGTGTAATTAATAAAGTTCAAAAATAAAGTGTTAATTTTCTATTTTATTATGACTGGTAGTATAAAAAATAGTGTATGCAAATTAAATACTCACATAATATACTATTAAGGCAAAATTGATATATCACCACATCACATAACATGAAGATCGTTCGAACCTGAGAAAAATGCTGTATATGTTGAAATTTCTATATCGTCATATTTCTGTGAGCTTAATCAGAAACTTTGGTATTATACTACTAAAATAACAAAATATAGTTTAATGATAGTTTACATGCGATCACCCTGTGTAATGGATATGGTCCAATTTTAATAGAGAGTATTCTACCATGCTATTGTACGTATATTCCAAATTTGAAATGAAAATTTTTAGATAATAGAAATAATCCAGTCAAATGGGGAAAATTAGAGGGAAAAACTGAGCTGAGTTGAATTAAGTTTTGAAACTTAGTAAAGATGTTCATTAAGATTTATTATTAAACATACTAAAAGTCCTGAACTTAATCTGGTACGCTCGAGCCGCCATATTGAAAAGATATATCTCTCTGACCATTAGCGATATCGAAATTATGTTGATATAAAAAATGAATTTTATAAGCTTTATTTTTTATATAAACATAATTTCAATATCGCTAAGAGTTAGAGAGACATAAGCAAAAAACTGAATCATCATCTTTTCAATATGGCGGCTCGGGCGCAACAGATTGAGTTCATGACTTTTAGTATATTTAATAGTAAACCTTAATGAACAGCTTTGCCAAGTTATTTCCGTCAAACGTCGAAATTTGTTCTAATTTGACCGGAGTAAAACCAAAAGATTTTTTGTCGCAAAAATTATTTTATTTGCTACTCGCTTCGTGAACAAATATTTGCTTCACATCCTCAGGTAACAAGAATTTTTAATAAAATGAACAGGATTTGTCAATAACAACATTGGTTTTTCAACGCGGTCAGTCATAGTCATTTTGTCCAGGAAGCACTCCTGGACAAAATGCTAGAGTTGAACAAAGAGGCTACCATAGCGCCTCAGTTCTATAGCTCTCATTTCAGGTCAGGTTGGCTGGCGCTCATTTGTGCTGATAAAGCCACAATTCAGTGGCTAAAAAGCATAATAAGTGAGCTAAAGCCTTGGGAAAATGCGTCACTAAGGGTCGCTGAAGAGGCAGAAATGCCTCACACAGAAATCCTGGTGGCGCATCTACCACCTGGCAGTCAGGACTACTCGAACGAGAAAATCCTGAAGCTTTTTGAGGTACAAAATTTAGGCCTCAACTGTTCCAACTGGAGGGTGCTCAGAAGGGAAACCAAAGGCCCCACAGTAGAATAAATTTTATCGGCAGACTTACAGTCTGTCGAGAAACTAAAAAAGAAGGGCTATAGGATTAGCTACAAGTTCAGTCAGCTACAGCTGAAGACGAGGAGCAAAAATCCTAAGAAAGCCCAAGACCAAGCTGGCACTTCCCAAAGGAAAACACCTGAAAATCAGGACGATCCTAGGGAAGATTCCAGCGGACCCACAGGCAAGCCCGAGGATGAAGGTAATAACAGTGCCTTACCGGAAGGTGTACCAGGGTCTAATGTCAAGCCTTACACAGGTAAGGGCAAGGGGACAAGCAAAAAGGGCCACCAAAAGGGCCCCAAGCCGCCAAAATGACCCCCAACAATTTGAAGTTCCTCCAAATAAATCTCCACCATGCAAAAGCAGCCTCGAGCGTGCTTAGCAGGAGTTTTATTAGGGGGAAAATCAACATGGGGCTAATCCAAGAGCCCTGGGTATTTAGAGGACATATCAAAGGACTCCCCACACAATCATGTAAGTTAATTTATTATACTTTGCATGAAAACCCTAGAGCAGCTCTGCTGTTCGATAAAAACACTAATTTTGTTCTCCTTTCAGAGTTTATAATAAGGGACTTAGTTGCAGCAGCGGTGGATGTGCCTACGGAAAGAGGCAAAAGGCAGATCATAGTGGCCTCGGCCTACTTTCCAGGTGAAGACCGAAGTCCACCTCCAGAGGAAGTTAAGAGCCTCATCAACTGGTGCAAGAGGAGAAACAAACACTACATCATCGGTAGCGACGCCAATGCGCACCATCATATGTGGGGCAGCACAAACAATAATACTAGAGGTGAGTACCTTTTTGAATATTTGTCTGCAAATAATATCGACATTATCAATAAAGGTAATGAACCCACCTTTATAGATGCGGTTAGAAAAGAGGTTCTAGACGTAACTCTGGCGGATCCATTTATAACTGACTCCATAAAAAACTGGCATGTTACAGATGAGCCCTCAATGTCGGACCATAGGCACATTCGGTTCGACTTGGAGGCGTCTGTAACAAACATCGAGGAGTGTAGAATACCTAGACTGACCGACTGGAGTGTTTATAAAGAGCTCTTAAAGTCGGAAGTTGAAGGTGTCGCACACTCCATCGTCACAATAGAGGATTTAGATATAACCTCATATCAATTACAAAACCTCATGACCTCGTGTTATGAAAATAGCTGCCCTGTGAAACAAAAGGCGGTCCAAAGAGACGTGCCTTGGTGGAATAGGGATCTCAGCCGCCTTAAGGCTGAGACCAGAAAAGCTTTCAATAGAACCAAAAAGTCTGGAAACTGGGAGGACTATAAAAAAGCCCTCACGGAGTACAACAAAGAATTGAGAAGGTCTAAAAGAAGATCATGGAGACGGTTCTGCGAGGGGATAGATGAATTAGCTCCAGCAGTCCGTCTCCAAAAAGTCCTTGCAAAAGACCACTCAAATGGAATAGGGCTACTCAAAAAGCCCGATGGCCAACATACAGAGAGTCAGCAGGAAAACATAAGAGTACTTTTAGGTACTCACTTCCCTGGCTCCCATGTAATCGAAGGTGAACTTCCACAGGCCTCTCTGGAAGAGGATGCACATCGTCCTACCAGGGAAGGGAAAAGGCTAGCTGGAAAAATATTCACCCCTAGTAGAATTAAATGGGCGGTATCGACCTTCAAGCCCTTTAAATCACCGGGCAGGGACGGTATTTTTCCTGCCCTGCTTCAACATGGAATTGAGGAACTTATCCCATGCCTGAGAAGCATATTCATAGCAAGCTACACTCTTGGGTATATTCCCCAAGCTTGGAGGGAAGTTAAGGTGGCGTTTATCCCAAAGATAGGCAGACGTCCACCAGACGAGCCAAAATCTTATCGCCCCATCAGCTTAACCTCTTTTCTCCTTAAGACAATGGAGAAAATATTAGATCAATAGATTAGAAGCGAAATCATTACAGTGAAACCGCTTCACTCGAAACAATTTGCCTATCAACCTGGCAAATCAACAATAAATGCTCTACATGGCCTGGTTAAAGGCATCGAAAAGACATTTACTGCCAAGGAACTGGCTCTGTGTGCTTTCATAGATATAGAGGGTGCTTTTGATAATACCTCCTATGAATCCATACAAAGAGCCGCGGAAAAAAGGGGTATACAATCCCCAACAATCAAATGGATACAATCCATGCTAAGAATCAGAATAATTACCACAGATGTGGGGGGTGAGTCGGCCACCGTGACTGCAGTTAGGGGTTGTCCACAAGGTGGAGTCTTATCGCCCTTGCTGTGGTCAATGGTGGTCGACGATCTCCTCCATAAGCTGAGCAATTATGGCTTCAACGTTCAGGGCTACGCTGATGACCTGGTCGTTACTGTCAGGGGCAGGCATGAGGTTATGATCTCAAACCACATGCAAATTGCCCTAAACATAATATCCAAATGGTGCTCGTCAGAGGGTCTTAGTGTCAATCCGAGCAAAACAGTTATTGTTCCATTCACCAAAAGGAGAAAACTCAACTTGAGAGCTCCTATGTTGAATGGAACAGTACTGACCTTTTCCAGTGAGGTCAAGTATCTAGGAGTAATTCTGGACCAAAAACTCACCTGGAACTCACATTTAGAAAGGACACTTACCAAGGCAACAACGGCCATTTGGACGTGCCGTAGGCTGTTTGGTAAGACTTGGGGTCTAAAGCCGAAAATGATACATTGGTCATACCTATCGGTTGTGAGACCTATGGTTACCTACGCATCATGCATATGGTGGCCAAAAACAGAAGAAAAAGTAGCACAAGGAAAGTTGCAGAAATTGCAACGCCTTGCCTGTTTAGGGACTACAGGAGCAATGCGCTCGTGTCCCACAGCAGCTATGGAGGCAATGCTGGACTTACTTCCTCTGTATTTGCATGTGAGGAAGGAGGCAGCACTTAGTGCCTTAAGGCTGCATCAGGCACTTAAATTCAGACCAGGCGACCTGGTTGGTCACTTAAGGATTCTGGAGTTAATCCAATTCGAATACATGACCAAACCCACTGACTCAATGCCAATCAAATATGACTTTGACTGCCCGTTTGATGTGCTGATTGAAAGCCGTCAGGCGGGCAGGGCCGGAGCATTGCGGTTGGAGAAAGAGTCACACATCTGGTACACAGACGGATCCAAGATGGATGAAGGGGTTGGTGTGGGCGTAGCAGGGCCTAAATGCAGGCTATCTAAAGCCCTTGGTAACACCCCAACCATCTTCCAAGCAGAAATTTATGCTATAGATCTATGCGCCCAGGAATGCCTAAATAGAGGCACTCGAAGGGCAAAGATCTATATACTTTCAGATAGTCAGGCAGCATTAAAGGCTCTCAGGTCATATACCTTTGAGTCAAAAATTGCCTGGGAATGCAGACAATCCCTGAAGCAACTGGCAAAAAACAACAAGGTTACCTTGATGTGGGTGCCAGGGCATGAGGGGATAGAAGGCAATGAATTAGCTGATAGCCTCGCAAGAAAAGGGGCTGAAGCCCCGTTTTTTGGACCCGAACCGTTCTGTGGCCTATCCAGGGGACACATAACGGAGGAGGTCCTAAAATGGGAAAAGGAACAAAAAGAATCCTACTGGAGGAACACTCCAGGACAAAGACAAGCAAAAAGGTTTATAACCTATTCTGCAAAGAATGCCACAAGGCTTCTCGAACTGGAAAAGTCCGATTTAAGGCTGATCACAGGCCTTCTAACTGGCCATTGCCCCTTGAGATACCATCTCAAGAACATGGGCATGGCAGAAGATGACAAATGCAGATACTGTGAAGCTGCAACCGAAACTGCGGAACATATACTTTGTGAATGCAAGGTGTTAATCCGCATTAGGCTAAAGTACCTAGAACAGGCGGAATTAACGCCTGAAGACATAGGGAAATTAGCCCCCAGGAAAATCGCAAGCTTTGCAAAAAGTCTTGGAATCCTGGGTAATAACTAGATGCAGGGTAATTCACAAAAGATCTTTTAGGTCGAGGTGAAGAAAGGCCAACCCAGGGCCAAGCGACCCCCTTAAACAATCTACAATCTACAATCTAGTCAGAAAAACAATATTTATTGCAAGAAATTTATTTTATTATAAAAATTTTAGAAAAAAATATCACGTGAACCTCTACGCAGTCGGCGCATTGAAAAATATAGCATGCGAGATTTTTTTTATTTTGAGAAATTGAGAAAAGATTAAAATTATTTTTAGTGATTGATTCATACTAATATTTTGAATGCAACGAATTTGGCTGTCTTGTGATCGAGCGCGCCACGAATCGAAACCGACGATGCGGGCACTCGTTTGTGTTATATTTAGTTATTTGATATTTGGTACTGTATTAGTAGGTACAATATTCGTGTTAGGTTTTACCGGATTTTTTTTTGTTTAAAGTATGTAATTATTGATATAGTTTTTTAAAATGCCTTAGGTTTAATTTTCATCATAACTTTAGAAACACTTAAATTATTATGTAGGCAGGTATCTAACCTGTATAAATGAAATTGTCTCTAAATATGATAGATATGAATGTATTTATATCAGCTTAGCAAAATACATTACTATTAATAATTAGAAATTAATATAATTAGAATCAGCTTATATCTTGAAAAATGTGAAAGATTCATAAGAATTGAGGAAGCCCACATAGTTATATCTCCATACTAAAATTTTGTGTATTGGAAGACCAGCAACAGTGGCAAGTAACAGATATTTTTTAAAGTTCGATTCGTATTTGTTTTTTTTTTTCTTTTTTTAACTATTTAACGTCGGCCTATTTCCGCTACCAGGGCCTATCACCGACGCGCGACGCCCGAGACGAGCTACCCCCAACCTGAAAATTTTGCCGAACCTCTTCCCTTAAGAAGAGTAGGGATCTTTTACTTGCCTAGCATTTAATAGACAAGGGACCGTCTGCTTTGCATCCCCTCCGAAGGATGGTATATCCACTACGTAATCCTCGTCTGAAATTACGTAACTTCCGCGTATACACTGATATACAAGCCGCTAGAAGGTGGGACGAGAACGCTGTATTTCCCAAGATGGGTCACCCATCCAAGTACTAACCGCGCTCGACGTTGCTTCAACGGAATATCGACTGATATTCACATTGAAGTCGCCTCTATGCTCGCCCCTATTCGTATTTGTTCAACAGTAAAATCACAAGAGCTTTTTTTTTATCGGATAAATTTCTCTTTGTAACGAAATAATTTTGCCAATCAGTGATTTTATGAGAAAAACTGACATGAAAAAATCGCGAGACCGGAGGTCGAGCGATTTTATCAAATGTCAGTTTTTCGAGCAAAATTACTGATTGGAAAAATATTGAGTTAAAAAGAAATTTATCCATAAAAGAAAAGCTCGAGTGATTTTTGGCAAGATAAATTAACGACAGAATATGTGAACGAACAACAATTAAAAATAATTATAATTTTCTCAAAACGACTCGGCAATTGAAAATTGGGAAATACTTAATTCTTTGGAAAAATATATAAATGACGTGGACGATTGCAACGTCATGAAATTTATAAACACTGGTTTCATATTCTTTAAATGCCTGTATGGTCACTCATATTTCCATGTAAGCCTTAAAGAACTAAGGGCACATTTATTTTTAAACTGCAAGAGAGATATAGAGTTTTAACACCTACTGAAGACGCATTTTATGAACATCCCGAGATATGTGCCTATACACTTCTTATTTGGAAGAAAACAGGTAACATGTCTCCAAAACTTCGAGATGTTCTTCAGTATGATTAGACATTCACAGACAAAAGATGTAGTGACTACTACCATGTGTAAGAAACAATCAAAGCCAGTCACTTCTAAGTAGTCGTTTGCAAGTGTAAGAATAATATTTGCAACAAGAGATGTTTCCGCAGGAGAACTGGAGAACTGATCTTGCATTATTATTGTGTTTAGGTAAATGTACTGATGAAAACTTATAATAATTATAATAATTTCGAATTATTAATTGTAATGTATTTCGCTTAGCTGAAATCAATACAAATCACTACCTAAGGAATCACTACTTCCACATCCAAATTTTCTATCCAAGACTCTTTCAACTTAAAATTTCGACGTTTCATGACATCCTAATCCTATTTGAACAAAATAAATCATATTACTTCCACGTCCAGTGGAAGTATAGTAACGACAAAAAAATTTTTAAAAATTTTTATTGTCCAAATAGGCTTAAAATGTCATGAAACGTCGAGATTTTAAGTTTGAGCGAAAAAAAATTTCTGTCTGTCTGTCGGTCTGTCGGTCTGCCTGTCTAACTTTTTTTTGTGCGCACGTTTACTCTGGAACCGTTTAAGATATTGACTTGAAATTTGGTACACATATGTACTTTAACGAGATCTAGAACTAGATTATATTTTCATCTTGTTCCGTCGAAGGGGGGTAAATTGGGGTAAATTTAGGGTAAATAGGTCAATTAAGCAGGTAAGAGTCCATAAAATTGGTATTTAGTATATACAAGAGAAGCTAAGGTCTCAAAAAAATGTTTGGCATTAGCCACCTCCATTACCACCCCCACCCCCTTATTAAAGGGGATGAAAAAAAAATGTGATTTAGTGTGTGTACAGGAACCAGAAACCTCAAAATATTTTTTTACTTCATCCACCCCCCACTATCACCCCCTATCACCACCCCCCCACCCCACTACCGATGTGGGGTATCGTTTTATGGGTTTTTGGGGTAGAGGATTTCAAATATTATATCATTAAAGTTCCATAAACAATAATTTTCACATACAAAGTTTTTTCGTTGTGAGTGACTTGGATAGAGAATCTGGATGTGGAAGTAGTGATTCCTTGGGCAGCGGTTTTTTTTTATTGTTAGTCTACTTCCATAATGTAGAAGTAATTAAACCAAAGGAATTTTAAACAACTATATTAATAACTATATTTTTTAAACAAAATTAAGTCAGTAAAATCTGACATAGGAATATTGTATAGTTGAAGTAGGTATCCTTAATAGTGTGAGGGGTTATGATGTTGAGGAATGAATATATTTTTCATAAAATAGTCGTAGTCGCATCTACGTCTACATCTAAACGTGCTTGTGAAAATGAAAGTAATAGTGATTACAGTGATAAAGAAAATCAAAATACATCAGCGTTTTCAGTAAGAAAAAAACGAGTACATTTGGACGTGAAAACAACGATGCGACGCCGGTAAATCGATAACTCCGGCCCGTCTTTAGCAAAACTTTTAAAATGTGTAGTTTACGACGCGTATCAGTAAAATGAAATTCCAACTCTTGACGTGATAAACAGAAAACTAAAGAAAATGGATTATCCTCTAAAATATACCAAAAGAACTTTAGGAAATTGGATGAAAAAAATTGGATTTAAATATCAAATTATTAATAAACGAATGGCGATTATGGAAAGCAGACGAATAGTAGATTGGCGAAATTCATATCTAGAAGAGATAAAACAACTCAGGGAAAATAGACCCATTTATTATCTAGATGAAACTTGGTATGATTTTTTTTATTTTTGCAATGATTCATCTTTCTGTTTTTATTGTAGTAATAACTTTACTATTATATTTTATTTTTAGTTTTTTTATTGAGAGAAATATTTGTTTCCCTTACTATTTTTGGAGTATATTTTTTGTTTTTATTTTGTTTTTCTTGTTACTTTTTAAATAATCTCTTTATCCTATATTAATATTCCATACCCATCCTTTCCTAGCGAGAAATGCTCATACCTCCTCGTGGTTCTTGCTGGATAGTAACAATTTATATTAAGCTAACTGTAGATACTGTAACTACTATAGGTGTAGTAACTACTTTTATTTCAAGTTAATACGTTTTTGGCACATTGAAGCAGTTTTGCAAAAAAAAATTTCATCTAATTTTGAAAAAAGAAAAGTTTTAAAAATGAATTGAACACCACACAACAAATGAATTTTTTAAGGGAGAAAACGCAAGTTATATTTTAAAAATTCAATTTTTCACAATTTCGGAAGTAAGGGTAAATTCGCGGATGCAGGCAATCCCCGATTTTTATGCGCCCTCCGGATTCGGATTCAGCAGACAATTTTACATCGAGTACGACACTTTTCAGCCGTATGGTTGACAGGTACTTAGGCTTCAAAAACTAAGCCTTAAATTGGAGCTGAGATTTCCGACTATTAGTTACTATATAAAAAATAGTATATTCACGACATTTGACCCCATGTAATTCACCCCGCGGCGGTCAAATCGATAAAGAACTCTCACACATTGTTAAGAGCTCTAATACTAAGGTGGATGCAAAAATTCAGCCCGTTACAACTTTTTTCCAACTTGCAATATTTTTATATCGATTTTTCCTGGGCTATTTCATGTCATATTTTGTATTTTACTGGACTACTTTGCAACTGTCTTTTTTTTGAGTTGGCTCACATTTTCTATTAGTCAGATAGTTCTACTTGATTTTACTCGAATAAAAATTTTTATTTGAAAGCTGACGATGTAATTTTAACGAATGGGTAAAAATTTGATTCCAGTTTTTTCCCTATTTTAAGTAATTAGTGCGCTACGTTATGGTCGATTTTGGGCGGCAACTGCCTACATGCACCGGCAAAGCAAAATAATGTAACTTTTGACTTTTTTTGCTTTCGATTACTTTTTTCACAGATACATCTCAGCAGTGTGTGTTCTAAAGAATAGTTGAAATTCGGCATAATTATACAGATAATATGCTTACATTTACTGAAAGATCCCAACAAGTTTGTATGATGATGAACCTAATGTATGTGTATTAGCAAATAATGTTAACATACTAGTTTTTATGCTTAGTCATTGTCAGTAAATGTTTCTGTATTTAGGTTATTTAAATTATTTTGATTTGATTTAATGTTTAATTTCCTTTTTTTATTATTTTTTCTAATTTTGTAAATGCGATAAATATTATTTTTATGGTCATTACAAATATTTTTTCTTGTTTTTTTTTTTTATAAATATAAGCAATTTTTAATTATACTACATCAGTCTCACTTATTAAAAACCACCCATCAATGAATTTTAATTTGTGACGCATCTTTACATGAACGCGGGACTTCTGTGCGACTGTTGGTTGCAGTAAGTCGTGGTAGATGGCTCTACTTGCAAGTTGTTTGAATACATTCGCTGAACTTGTATCAGGAGAAAGAAATTTACTTGTTTGCATTAAAAAGAGATTGTTCGATTTCAACCCGAAATCAGTGCAATTGACGATGCAGAGTTTTCGCTAAATGAAAACGATGCACAACGGCCAATCAATAATCTCTACACAGAAATTCCATTCCATTACGTGTAGCAGGTAAATGAAAGACGTCGGACACGACGTCAGCGATGAAACTGAAACAAAACTTTGCAGTGAACATATCGTATGATATTAATATTCGTTACATAGTATAATAGTACAGTCACTTGGTGTCAAAAAGAACCCAAACTTCGGGCTAATTCTATAGCGGCTTGGAATTTTTTTGCTGATTTTTAAACTTAAGGGTATCAACTCCAAATATTAAAAAGGAATATATGTGCTTTTACCGAGGGTAAACCACCAACCAAGCCAAAAAATCAATAATGAACAAAGTACTGAGAATAAATTAATGAAACTTGCATTGTTTATGTTCTTGGGGTTTTATGTTACATCCTTGATATGGCCAATATAAAAGGGGTAAAATGAATGAATGATTATTTTGAGGAAGTAGGACCTTCTTAGCAGATTGTTACATTTTGAGACATAAAACTCATCCCCTAATAAGAAAAATAATTGTTCTTACCTTTAAGAGGATGAAAACCACCCCCAAATTTAAAAAATAAGTATAAAGAAGGTTCTGGGAATTTATTAATGAAACTAGTATTATTTATGACTTTGGGTTTGCTGATTACCAATTTCGATCGGATTTTTGTGTTAAGGTGTAGCAAATTAACAAAACAATTACTATTTTCCAATTTTGTTAACTATATAGAGATTTAAACCTAAATTTATTATACTTAATTATTCTTCTTCATCAATGTTTGAGTCATTTTCGTTTTATACTTATTTACACAAATACATATATGCATGCGGTGTCCAATGGCTTCTGCGTGAATATCAAAAAAGTATGAAAATTATGATTATTCCTTTATAATTGAAAATATTGTGAGATTTTGCCGCCAAACGGGCAATATCGTAATTTGCTAAAACGAGGCGCGCTCCTTATTTTGGTCATATCTTCTTCGCAGTTAACACTAAAGCATACAAAAAGGCATTTTGAAGGTCTCTTTAAAGGTCTCTTTAAAGTCAGGTAGTTCAAAATAGTAGAGATGTTGTCATATATTCATCTTAAATGCACCAATTCAAAAAAATAAAAAGTTAAGAGTTAACTTCAAACACTTCTACCTCCTAAGCTATTGTAATATGTTGCACCCCTTAAAATTTAAGGTTATGTTACTAAAAAGTAGGCAGACTTCAACAGATCGAATGTCCGAATGAATGTAGTGTATTTGCACCTACTCGAAAAAGAACCTACCAGAAGATTCCAAAGTGACATCTGGAATTCTCTAGAGAATGGTGGCGTCATCACAGAACAATCGAGATCTGTCATTTTTAGGTATAAAAGACCAACCGCATTCTCGGCGAGTAGTTCAGAAAGTTCAAAAAGTACAGAAAGTGAGGTTAAGACTTCAAGGATAAACAAAGTGATAAACATTGTGATTTTAGTCAGTAAAAGTGTATTTAAATTAATAATAGTATTGTGAAGTATCCAGTAAATATTTAATAAAGTGTGTTAGTGGACATCTCTTGTTATAATTTTTGGAACCCACGGAAGGGGTAGTTTCCTAAGGGTGGAAACACGCGACAATTGGTGTCAGAAGCGGAATTTTATGACAAGAGGAGCTCTGAAGTTGTGCTGGAGTGTTCGAGAAGGATTCTCGAGGGTTAGTGCTAACACAGGACTAATTTACTGGACATTGTTCGAGGGTTGTTTTCGAACAGGAAAATAGTGTTTAAGTGCATTTTTGAGACATTGTAGAACATTTTATTAGGACATTAGTGTGATAATTAAATCCTTTGAACTCAGAAGTGATAGAGACACTGAAAAAGACTCATTTAGTGCGTGAAAATTTTCTATTTGGACATTAGTGGAGATTATTAAATTCTCTGAACTGGATAGTGACAAAAGACTCTGGATAAGACTTTTTCGTGCTATTTCGAGATTTGTCTAGAAAGTTCCATTACCGATATTGACGTGACAGTTAAATTTATTTTATTTTAATTTCATCGTATGCCCGTAACAACAAGAAGTATGGCATCCGATAAACAAATACAGGACTTATTCGAACAATTCCAAAAAATGATGGCGCAGCAACGGCAGGAAGACAAAGAAGAACAGGAGAAAAAACGTCAGGAAGAAAAAGAACAGCAAGAAAGAAGACGCCAAGAGGAGGAAAAACGGCGTCAAGAAGAAAGGGACGAATTAAAGAAAATTATGGAAGATCAGGAAATAAGACGCCAAGAAGAAAAGGAAGAGCGAGAAAAACGACGTCAGGATGAGGAGAGAAGACGCCAAGAAGAAAAGGAAGAGCAAGAAAAACGACGTCAGGATGAAGAGAGAAGACGCCAGGAAGAAAAGGAAGAGCAAGAAAGAAGACGTCAAGAAGAAAAAGATGAATTGAAGAAAATGATGGAGGACCTGAAGATACGACAGCAAGAGGAGAAAGAAGAGCAAGAAAGACGACGTCAAGAGGAGAAAGAGGAACAAAAAAGACGACGTCAAGAGGAGAAAGAGGAACAAGAAAGACGCCAAGAAGAATTAAGGAAAATTCTGAATGAACAAATGAAAATACAGCAGGACGCTATCATTTCTGCCAACGAGGAATTAAAGAGTGAAGTCAAAGAAGAGATAAACAAGGTAGAAGAAAAAGTAGGTGAAGTCGAGACAGAAGTCGGTCAAGTTAAAGAAAAAGTAAACAAGTTCGAAGAAGAAGTCAAAGGAGAAATAGACCGGCTTAAACGACAGTTGAGAGATAGAGGAAGCCAGCAGGTGGTATCATCAGGTCACCGGTTAAAACCTCCCTCCTTTGACGGCCAAAGCTCATGGACAACGTACAAGAGGCAGTTTGAGGCAGCAGCATGTGCGAACAACTGGGATAACGAGGAAAAGGCCATGGCATTAGTTCTGGCGTTAAGGGGCCAGGCCTCAGAATTACTTCAGACTATCCCGGTGGAGAAACAAAGGGACTTCAAAGTCTTGGAAGCTGCATTAGACTTGAGGTATGGCGATCAACACCTTGCCCAATTATACCAGGCTCAGCTGAAATCCCGGATGCAAAAAGCTGGGGAAAGTTTACAAGAATTTGAAGCTGCGATAGAGAGACTGGCACACCTGGCGTATCCAAATGCACCTAAAGAATTCCAGGAACAATTAGCCGTGGGGGCCTTTTTAGATGGTATAAGGGACGAAGAGGTCAGGCGAGTTCTGAGGCTGACGAGACACCAAAGTAGTAGCGAAGCTTTGGTGCGTGCACTCGAAATAGAAGCCGCTTACAGGGATACTCCAAGGTCGAGAGTGCGAGCTGTGACTCTCGAAGAATCGCAACCAGAAATGAACCAGAACCCCTTGCTGACTGAGATGCAGAAAATATTCACCAAATTATGCGATAAATTGGATGGCCTCGGAAAGCAGGAAAAACAACAAAATAAAGGAAAGCCGAGCGGAGGTATTAAATGTTTCAACTGCGGCAAGGTGGGACATATGAAACGAGACTGTCGACAGCAGAACTCGGAGAGTCGAGTAAATGCTGTGAATGTTGAAGAGAAGCAGGAAAACTAAGGATAGCCAGCACCAAGGGGGCTGTGCTGGCTAGGGAATGCGGTGCCCCCAGAGAAATAAAGATTTCCCAGCTTCGAAGAATCGCAAGCAGACTGTTGTTGCATGGATATGTGAATGGAAGAAAATGTTTGTTTACCATCGACACAGGTACTACGTCATCAATAGTACGGCCAGGATTTATATCGGGCATAAAGATTACCAAGAGGCAAAATGAAGAAGTGATCGTCCGGACAGCTACGGGGGACAGGGCTAAGGTTCATGGAGAAGTAGACCTGGGTTTGCAGATTGGACAATTAAGGTTCGACCACAGGGTCATCGTGGCTGACATTACGGATGACTTCATTTTGGGACTGGACATTATGGAACAGTATGGATTTATTGTTGACGTAGGAAAGCGAATGTTAAGGATTGGGAACGAACAATTTATTTTGTCAAAAGTGAACGACCAATGTGAGAAAACCAGGCTGTTGACAACGCAGGCAGTCAAAACTCCTGCATTATCCAGAAAACCAGACAAGGAAGATTGCAAGCGCTACCCTCAGGTGGGAAAATTGCCGAACATGGTTGAAGTCAACATTGTCAAGGTCGATCTTCCAGACAGTTGGACAAAGAAAACTCTGAGGCAAGAGCAATTGCGTGATGTAGAAATCGGACCCATGTTGAGAGCAAAAGAAGAGGGAACGCGTCCAACATGGAAGGATGTTTCCAACAAAGAAGTGGGGCTGAAGGCTTTATGGTCACAATGGGATTCACTTACGGTCGTAGATGGGCTTTTGAGGAGAGCATGGGAAAACCCAGATGGGAAGCAGGTTGCCAAGCGTCTAGTGATTCCCAGGTGTCGTGTACCAGAAGTACTCCAGGAAGCACATAATGAAACATCCAGCAGACACTTCGGCATAAACAAGACATTGAGTAGAGCACGGGAACAGTTCTATTGGGTTAATAGTCGCCAGGATGTGGAGGCCTGGTGTCGCAAGTGTAAAAATTGTGCTGCCCGTGGAGAACCATTTTCGATGAGCAACTACAGAAATGGAAGCCGAGAACAGCCGAAGAATGATCGAGAGCAGATGAACAGAACTAGTAACCGCTTGAAGGCTCGTTATGATCAGAATGCCAGTACAGGGGGATTCAAGGTGGGGGATCTGGTTTGGCTGTACAACCCACAGCGGAAGGAATGGAGATCCCCGAAATTTCAACCTCCTTGGGATGGACCGTATACTGTTATTACCCGAATTAATGATGTCGTCTATCGTATTCAACGAAACAAAAAGTCCAAGATGAAGATCGTACACTTGGATAGACTGGCGAAGTATGTGAAAGAGGCTGAATTGCCTGACCGGGACGTTCAGGCTTAAGGAGGGGGCAGTGTAATATGTTGCACCCCTTAAAATTTAAGGTTATGTTACTAAAAAGTAGGCAGACTTCTTCAACAGATCGAATGTCTGAATGAATGTAGTGTATTTGCACCTACTCGAAAAAGAACCTACCAGAAGATTCCAAAGTGACATCTGGAATTCTCTAGAGAATGGTGGCGTCATCACAGAACAATCGAGATCTGTCATTTTTAGGTATAAAAGACCAACCGCATTCTCGGCGAGTAGTTCAGAAAGTTCAAAAAGTATAGAAAGTGAGGTTAAGACTTCAAGGATAAACAAAGTGATAAACATTGTGATTTTAGTCAGTAAAAGTGTATTTAAATTAATAATAGTATTGTGAAGTATCCAGTAAATATTTAATAAAGTGTGTTAGTGGACATCTCTTGTTATAATTTTTGGAACCCACGGAATTTGCAAGGGGTAGTTTCCTAAGGGTGGAAACACGCGACACTATCTTTAAAAAAGCAACATTTTCCTTAACTTACTGTAGGGTGACCAGATTTTTTGTGCTGGACACTTCTGCTGAGAAGAAAATTGATGAGTGGGGGGAGCAGAAATCCGAAAAATCATTTCTTGATCCCAACATTTTTTGATGACCGAGAGGAAAAATTTTTTTTGATCACAGATAGTACTCCAAAATGCTGGACTGTCCAGCGAAATTCCGGACGTATGGTCACCCTAGCTTACTGCCAAAATTTTTTGTCTCTAGTAACATTCCGTTAAGATGTATCCCTGCTAAGTTATTTAACCTTAAAACCAAAAAAAAAAAAAATTATTTCAAACATTTTCAAAATACATTAAGTGTAAATTTTTTAGATAATGCATCCACCACTGTCAAAAAAAAATTCCCCGAAGAAGGAGATTTCTGAATATTTTTTTAAGCTTTAAAACTACTATTTGGTCACACTAAATCTTTTTTTTAAGGTGTAGCTTATTTGATGTACTTTACAATGGAGATAAAAACTTATTTTTCATTTTAGAAATAAATGACATAACATAACATTAACATTTGGGTATTCGATGAATTATGACAGGGAAAGCAAAATACGTAATTTTTAAACAATCAAATCTTCGATAATACATGAGTGGGAAGGGCGTACGATATCGATATTGAAAGAGCAAGAATGACGTTTTAACCTCGTCGTAAACTGCAAGTCGAAAATTGGATTCTTACAAAAAATTACGTTTTCTGATGTATCACGAAACACGTTTGACTTTGTCTGAGCACTCTAAATGAGTAAGTAGAATGCATGAATATCATCTCCGCACGTTTTCCTAGAATCTCGAAGCCTTGGTAACGGGAGTGGCGGAAATATTCTTGTCGTGGCAGTCGCGGTTTTGATGACCGAGCGAGATGAGCAATTGTATGTATATTAACGATTAAAATTTATTTTATACATTCAATAAAGTTCTCACATATTAGAGAATAAGCACTACTAATTTCAGCTCAAAAAATATATGTGTACAGAAATAAATGTACGAAACGCGGAAGATATTATATCTCAGCTTCTAATTAATGTGGAAGGGTAGTACGAAATAAATGAATTTTACAGGAATCCACGAAATAAAACTTCAAAATAATATAAAAAATAATTTTCATAACCTTTGAAAAGTTCGATCAAAAAGCTACAATTTAGAGAAAAAACATTCTTAGACCGTCCAAATATCAGTTTTTTATAAAGCTTCAAAATCTCGTTTTTTTAGATATATTTATTTCCAATTTTCTATAACAGATTGTACAAGATCTATGATTTCACTAAGTTTCATTAAAAATGATTAACTATTTTTTTAGTAATTTCGGTTTATGTAAAATTGGAAATTTTCGTGGTTTTTATTTTTTTGCTGAAAACCAAAATAGCATATCGGATTTGGCCTATGCGATTTTATTCGCAATTTATTCACAAACATTTTAATTTTTTGTTTCGTCTGATCCGATAACCCGAGATATTACAAAAAAACGTGACGAAAACACGTTTTTGAAATTAAAACTTAATATCCAAAAAATGCTCCACTCCTAAATTGAAGAAAACTTTACCGTAACATCTTGATCACACAGATTGCATTTCCACAAAAAAAATGCCCCCACCAAACAATCTTTGTTTTCGAGGATGCTGAACACGATAGCGGTGGTTTAAACTTTTTTCGAATTGACCCCACTCCATAAACGGGCAAAAGCAACCCCCGAAAGGGGTGAAACGCGGATACGCCTTCTCATACCGACTAAACCTGCATCACCCCCCCGTTTTCGAGGATGCTGAACATGATGGTGATGCTGGATCTTCTCCCCGAAGCAAACTAACCCCTCTAACGGCCTTTGATACCCGGTTTAATGAAGTGCACCGGATGAGAGAAAATGAATCATATGTTCACTGATCATTGAATACACACCGGATGATGATTCCAGGTTTCTTGATTGACAGTTGAACTGTCAATCAAGAAACCTGGAATCATATGTTCACAGATCATTGAATACACACCGGATGATGATTTCAGGTTTCTTGATTGACAGTTGAACTGTCAATCAAGAAACCTGGAATCATCATCCGGAGTGTATTCAATGATCTGTGAACATATGATTCATTTTCTCTCATCCGGTGTATTTTATTAAACCGGGTATCAAAGGGGTAGTTTTTGGTCGTTAGAGGGCTTAGTTTGCTTCGGGGAGAAGATCCAGCATCACCATCGTGTTCAGCATCCTCGAAAACGGGGGGTGACGCAGGTTTAGTCGGTATTACACGGCGTATCCGCATTTCACCCCTTTCGGGGGGTTGTTTTTGCTCGTTTATGAGGTGGGGTCAACTCGAAAAAGTTTAAATCACCGCTATTGTGTTCAGCATCCTCGAAAACGGGGGGTGACGCAGGTTTTGTCAGTATGAGACGCCGTATCCGCGTTAACCCATTTAGGGGGAGGTTTTTGGCCGTTTGGGGGGTGGGGTTAACTCGGAAAGAGTTTAAACCACCGCCATCGTGATCAGCATCCTCGACAATGGGGGGTGACGCAGGTTTTGTCGGTATGAGACGGCGTATCCGCGTTTCACCCCTATCGGGGGTGGTTTTTTGGCCGTTTGGGGGGGTGGGGTTAACTCACAGTTTAAACCGCCACCATCGTGTTCAGCATCCTCGAAAATGGGGGGAGACATAGTCTCCTTAAGCTATAAATTAGTTACACTTTTCGAGATTTTTTCCGACTCACAGAAGCCACACTACGTATTACGAAGCCCCATTTTAAATTTTGAAGGTTTTGAAATTTTATGGATGTCGAGAACTTTCATGCTGAATTTTAAGCTCTTAGCTCATGTACTCGATGTACTCAAAAAAATTCTCCATAGAGATAAATATAGGAAAAAATCTATCTAAAAAGCAATGAATAACGGCTATATATTTGTTTATTTGCCTGTTTTCAGACATACTAAAAATTTGAAATATTAAAAGTAGAGGGACTAATCTCAAACTCTCAAGACGATTAATAAAATTGGGACATTCAAATCACCGCCCAAATATGTCGACATAAACTTTTTCAGAAATTATAAACTTGGATAATTTATAGATGATTATTTGAATAGTTTGGTTTTTCATTCAAGTCGTAAAATCATAATAGAATAAGAAAGCCTCAGCGAAATTTTAACACCCTGTATCTCGACAACAGTGCATATTGAAGAACATGTTTATATAAAAAATTTTGTTTTTTCTGCCGCTGAGTATCAACTACTGGTGCTTATCTTAATCTGTTGCACCCTGTATAATATCTACGCACTTTACGGTCAAATTTGTACATAGAAGTATACACAAAATCAAAATTTACATTAGAATTTCTTTTAAAGTGACATGTCAACACACTGCGATTCTCATGCGATATGTGGTGGAGCATGTACCAAGAATGGTATGCCTGTCTGTACGTGCAACATGTTTTTGTCAAATAAATCTGACCATGGCCTTCCAGATACGCTCGAATGCAATACTGAGTTATATTCTGAGAATTACACAAGCATGTAGTTTTTGCCGTTCAAGATCCTTAAATTGAACCAGCATATTTCGAATTGCTTGTCATATTATCCACCAAGAAATATAGTCCCGATAATTACGCTCAGTTGTTTTGAAGTACAAAAGACAGATGTTAAACTCAATACTATAATTATACGTAGACCTGTGCTTGTTTAATCGAGCATGTAAATAAATATCAACGATATTTGTTACTTCCTACCGTATATCAAGAAATTATCACAGCGTTGTAAAGAATTTTGAGAATATTTATAAGGCCTCAAAACCAACCGTACTAATACAAGCAAAGATGTTAGCAAAAACTACCTTTCGACAACAATGTTACCAGTTGAAATGTTGAAACCGCGCGATATTATATGCCGATAATATTGATATAAGTTATACACCACAGTTTTCTCTTTTTATTTGCTCCCGATCTCCAAACAATATAATTACAATATTGATATTGATTTATTGGTGTTTTTATTTCAGTTATGTCAAGGAGGTCCTGTTATTGATTTGGTAAATGGATTATTAGCAAAAAACCGAAGAATGGGTGAAGAGCATATTGCCTACATACTTAAGGAAACAATTAAGGTAACAGTAAATGGTTTTATTTTTAAACAGAATTTCAGTATTAGAATAAATCTCTACCATATTTATGTGATATGTCTTAGCTAGAAGATACGAAATAAAAACATATTTTTATGCCCTAATAACAATGTTATCATTGTTACTTTTCGTGGTGATATAGTTCATATTTTTAGTTAAGAGGAAGAGCAGAGAGTTACTTGTAACTATTTCTAAACGTCGACGTTTGTATTTACAACTTGTAGGTTTACAATATTTAGTTTAGAATATTCATTATTATTATTATGAGACACACTTTCTTAGTATTTATATTTGGAAAACATTGATCTATCCTGCGCGGTCTTGAGTATGATTGGTATGGGGCAATCGGAAATAATTTTCCCTCTTCTCCAATTATCCATCTTTTTCCTTTTCTTCTAGTGGTGGTCCAGAAACTTTCTCGTAATGTAACGGGTCTGGAAAATGGCGCTCTT
Organism: Rutpela maculata; assembly: GCA_936432065.2. Lineage (NCBI taxonomy): Eukaryota > Metazoa > Arthropoda > Insecta > Coleoptera > Cerambycidae > Rutpela > Rutpela maculata. Next base: position 85,419,519 of record OW386287.2, on the reverse strand, counting down.
TTTATATTGTGTCCCTTTCATCCCCTAAAAAAAGGATAAAAAAAAAAGGTGAAGCCAATTCTCATCAAAAATTTTGTCTATTGGGTTAGTTTCCCTCTACCACTCCTTCTATCCCCGACGACGACGACGATGACTACGATAATAACGGTGTTTCGTCTCACCGACAAGACGAATCCCCAAGCTAAGGGTTGAGTCTCAACAGATCGCAACGTGGAAACTGCTCTACCAACCACAACCCCTCCCAGGTACTCTCGTGAGCAAAAAAAAAATAGGACAACTCTTTTTTTTCTAATGTAAATCTGTCTCTATTTGAATATGTAATGACAAATAACTGACAATGTCACAAAAATTAAAGTTAGATGTACACAACTAGATTTTAGCAAAAATAAGTTATAAGACTTTTTTAGCGCACGACAGTACGTAAGTCGTCCACAGACAATGGGGTCATTTCCGATAATTTTATATTGCGATTTTTTCAACATTATCTTAATTTGTTTAATATAAAAACCAGTCATACAAAATTTCACACCTTTATCTATGATAGTTTTCAAAATATTAAGCCCCAAAGTTGCCGCGGACGTCAAAAGAAACTCGTGCCCGCGTGACGTCATTAGGCTTAAACCGACAGCAGCAGCAACTTCATGTGCCTGCGCCGCGCCGTTTTATCAGTGAAATTATATGTATGTATTTTATGTAATGTAATGTGTAATCATAGATTAAAGAATATTATATGTTATAGATAGGCAACTCTCAAGGATTTTTTGAACAGCAAAACTTACGTCGAGAGTGGCGCTGTATTCCCGCCTTTTTTATATAGGCGGGAGTGTCATAGGCGGGAATTTTAAATGATTTTCAAACAAATTGCTTAGGCCATCATTAGACTACAAAAGTTCTTTAACAAAGATTTTTTATAAAAGATATTTTATGAGATGAAATATCTATCAAATTACTCATAAAATATCTTTTATAAAAGATCTTTGTCAAAGAACTTTTATAGTCTAACAGTGGCCTTAAAATTAAATAAGTCATTTCAAAACTAGAAATTGATCATTTATTAATTTAACGGAAAATCATTACAATGAATACAATAATATTTAAAAATACATTTAAAAAGTAACTAACGTAAGTAAAATTATTACAAAAGTATTAAGATGTTGAAACTGCCTTGAAATAAGTAAAATGTTAAAGTAACTAATGTACCAAAATACCTGTAATACAATTAAATAATAGCGGGTTTATACGTGCATGGATTTAGTGGCGCCAGTAGATATTGGCACGCCAGTAAAAAAATATTGCGCGTATAAACAGTTACTGGCGAGCATGCATCAATGCATGCAAGGTAAAAGCTTGCTCGCCAGTAACTGTTTATATGTGTAATATTTTTTTACTAGCGTGCCAATATCTACTGGCGCCACGAAATCCATGCACGTATAAACCCGCTATAATATACATTTTCACGTCCTTTACTAATATTAAGCGGTGTGAATCAGCCTTTTTGGAATTTAGATTTTTCATTATCATATAAGTTACAAAAAACTGACATTGATTGTGAAACGTCATAAGTAATGTATTTGAATAATGTTAATCCAGAAGAAAAACATACGTATTTTTGTTTTTTTTACTTTTTTACACCATTCGATGGGAATGATTTCGATTTATAACAAATGTAAAAACTGACGTTGAAAAATTCACAGCAACTGCACATAGCTGCGATTGTATTTATTATGTAAATAATAAAATTTTGTACATGTCCTTCATTACAAGACTGAAAAACTTTTTCATCGGTAAACACAACATTGGTCCAAAACTCCAACGGGCGATAGACACAATTTAAACAAAACACAATGCGGGCTTGCTTGTTCTCCTGTTGATATGGTCTTCTTGGCACTTGTACAGTTTTTTATTTTCGATTTTCCTATCCTTCGGCTAGCTGCTAACCTCGACACTAGAAAATGTGTCATGAACACAGCGTCTCCTGCTGTTTGAAACGAATTTTGCCTCAAATAGCCAAGGAGTGCTTCATCTTGAACGAGATTTGAACTTCTCGATAGGCCTGAACCATCTTTTCTCTTTACGCTACCTTCCTCTTCCCACTTTTCTTCACACTCATAACAGTACTTTTATTCAATTGATAATGGTTAGCAACTGCTCTGATAGACCATCTCTCTTTAATTTTAAAGAGAATTAAAATTTTTTCATGTTCAGTTAATTTTGGCATTGCGAAAATATGACACTGACAAATAAATAATGATTTAATAAGGCGGAAAATAGGTGTACGGGATTTCATTGCACAGAAGTGTACAACCCGTCAGTCTTTCGTTTTTAGTCAATTTCTTGGGAGTCACGTTCTTTGCAAATCAATAATACCTATGCATGTTGGAATTTTTCGAAGTCGCAACACGACGTGAACACAAACAACACTTATAACCCATTACAGTTTTTAATATTTAACAGAACAGTCAGTTTCATTGGAAACTCACATTATTTACAAATAAGCAAATGGACTCCTGCTCTATGGATTTAATAATTATTAGTTTAATGTCAAAAACACAAAGCACAGACATGTAAACAATAATGGCGCGACGACTGTCAGTCGGGCAAGATCCAAAGGCATATTTTTGCGATCTCGCGTCTTACCCCAATGATTTAAGCGCCTTGAAGCGCTACGTCATCATATATTTCTCCGCAAAAATGAATGCCTTTTTAGCTTTTTTTAACAGTTTAGTTCTAACCATCTCTAACGTTCTTATGTCATATCCCTGTCAAAAAAATCTCAGCAATCCGTATTGAAAATTATCAAAAATTAATAAGTATCTATGAGAACCTATATGGTCAATAAGTTTCTATAAGAGTTAGGTAAAGTTGCTGTTAAAATTGTTATCAGTTTATATCAGAATTGGCCAGCAAAACGAGTCAAGCCATATCCATTTGTAAATCCAAACATTTACTTATACCACATTAATGGGAATTTATAAGCACAGTATCTAATGTAATTCGTGCTGTTTTCCATGATTAAAAGACAAGTGTTTCTTTAAGAAACGAGCTGCATTAGGTTAGAACAGTTTTGATTTGCAATTGAAGATTACAAATTACAATGTTTGAATAGGGATTTATGAGATCAGTTTCTATGAGTATTAATGTTTTTTTTTCAGTAATATATTAAATGTGTTTTCATTTGTTTGAATGGGTAAAAAGAAAGGTCAGTTTTCAACTGCAATTACAAATACAAGTTTAATCGCTTCGAATGGGGTTATATGCGATCAATTTCTAAAAGTATTTATGCTGTTTTCCGAATATAATTGTGATGAGGTTTAATCAGTAACAAATTGTTCACTATTTGTTATGATATGGTCGGAAATTCCAAGTACACATTTAGTATTCCTTCAAGAGGATTGATGAGAGCAGTTTCTACGAGTATCTATTTGTTGTTCCTATAGTAAATTATATAAGTCTTTATCAGTACAGATTCGGATCTACCTTAAATATGAAAATTATATCAGAATAAAGCAACCACATATTTTAAACTGTATCTATTTGTAAATCCAAACATTTACTTATACTATCACAATGAGAATTTATGAGAACAGTATCTAATGTAAAACGTGCGGCTTTCCGTGGTTAAATGGCAAGAGTTTCTATAAGAAACGAGTTGCATTAGGTTAGAACAGTTTTGATTTGTAATTGAAGATTCAAAATTATAATGTTTGAATAGGGATTTATGAGATCAGTTTCTATGAGTATTAATGTGTTTTCTTCAGTAATATATTAAATGTGTTTTCATTTGTTTGAATGGGTAAAAAGAAAGGTCAGTTTTCAACTGCAATTACAAATACAAGTTTAATCACTTCGAATGGGGTTATATGCGATCAATTTCTAAAAGTATTTATGCTGTTTTCCGGATATAATTGTGATGAGGTTTAATCAGTAACAAATTGTTCACTACATGTTATGATATGGTCGGAAATTCCAAGTACACATTTGGTATTCCTTCAAGAGGATTTATGAGAGCAGTTTCTACGAGTATCTATTTGTTGTTCCTCTAGTAAATTATATAAGTCTTTATCAGTAAAGATTCGGATCTAATTTAAATATGAAAATTATATCAGAATAAAGCAACCAAATATTTTAAACAGTATCTATTTGTAAATCCAGACATTTACTTATACTATCTCAATGAGAATTTATGAGAACAGTATCTAATGTAAAACGTGCGGCTTTTCGTGGTTAAATGGCAAGTGTTTCTATAAGAAACGAGCTGTATTAGGTTAGAACAGTTTTGATTTGCAATTGAAAATTACAAATTATAATGTTTAAATAGGGATTTATGAGATCAGTTTCTATGAGTATTAATGTTTTTTTTTCAGTAATATATTAAATGTGTTTTCATTTGTTTGAATGAGTAAAAAGGAAGGTCAGTTTTCAACTGCAATTACAAATACAAGCTTAATCACTTCGAATGGGGTTATATGCGATCAATTTCTAACAGTATTTATGCTGTTTTCCGAATATAATTGTGATGAGGTTTGATCCGTAACAAATTGTTCACTACATGTTACGATATGGTCGGAAATTCCAGGTACATATTTAGTATTCCTTCAAGAGGATTGATGAGAGCAGTTTCTACGAGTATTTATTTGTTGTTCCTACAGTAAATTATATAAGTCTTTATCAGTACAGATTCGGATCTACCTTAAATATGAAAATTATATCAGAATAAAGCAACCACATATTTTAAACTGTATCTATTTGTAAATCCAAACATTTACTTATACTATCTCAATGAGAATTTATGAGAACAGTATCTAATGTAAAACGTGCGGCTTTCCGTGGTTAAATGGCAAGAGTTTCTATAAGAAACGAGTTGCATTAGGTTAGAACAGTTTTGATTTGTAATTGAAGATTCAAAATTATAATGTTTGAATAGGGATTTATGAGATCAGTTTCTATGAGTATTAATGTGTTTTCTTCAGTAATATATTAAATGTGTTTTCATTTGTTTGAATGGGTAAAAAGAACGGTCAGTTTTCAACTGCAATTACAAATTCAAGTTTAATCATTTCGAATGGGGTTATATGCGATCAATTTCTAAAAGTATTTATGCTGTTTTCCGGATATAATTGTGATGAGGTTTGATCCGTAACAAATTGTTCACTACATGTTACGATATGGTCGGAGATTCCAGGTACATATTTAGTATTCCTTCAAGAGGATTGATGAGAGCAGTTTCTACGAGTATTTATTTGTTGTTCCTACAGTAAATTATATAAGTCTTTATCAGTATGCATTCGGATCTAATTTAAATGCAAAAATCATATCAGAATGAAACCTCAAATATTTTAAACAGTGTCCACCTGTAAATCCAAACATTTAAAGATAATATTATAATGAGAATCCATCAGAACAGTATCTATAATGTAACGTGTGCGGTTTTCCGTGGCTAAATTTTAAAATTATTTGCAATAAATAAGCTTTAAGGGATTCAAACAGTTTTCATTCGCATTTCCAGATAAATAGTTTTAATTGTTAGGGATCTATGAGGTCAGTGTAATGTTTTTTTTTCAATAAAATGTGTTTTTATTAAAAAAAAAACATTACACAAAGACACTGATCTCATAGATCCCTATTTAACAATTAAAACTATTCATCTGGAATTGCAAATTAAAACTGTTCAAATCCGTTAAAGCTATTTATTAAAAATACTTTTAAAATTTAGCCACGGAAAGCCGCACGCGTTACATTAGATACTGTTCTGATTGGTTCTCATTAAAATATATCTTTAAATGTTTGGATTTACAAGTGGATACTGTTTAAAATATTTGGTTGTTTCATTCTGATATAATTTTTGTATTTAAAGTAGATCCGAATGCATACTGATAAAGACAAATTTTCTATTGGAACAACAAATACATACTCATAGAAACTGCTATCATCAATCCTTTCGAAGGAATACGAAATATGTACCTGGAATTTCCACACGTAACATGTAGTGAACAATTTGTTCTTTCTTATAGAAACTTGCCATTTAACCACGCAAAGCCGCACGTTTTACATTAGATACTGTCCTCATAAATTCTCATTGAGATAGTATAAGTAAATGTCTGGATTTACAAATAGATACTGTTTAAAATATTTGGTTGCTTTATTCTGATATAATTTTCATATTTAAATTAGATCCGAATGCATACTGATAAAGACTTATATAATTTACTATTGGCACAACAAATACATACTCGTAGAAACTGCTATCAACAATCCTTTCGAAGTAATACTAAATATGTACCTGGAATTTCTGACCATATCGAAACATGTAGTGAACAATTTGTTACTGATCAAACCTCATCACAATTATATTCGGAAAACAGCATAAATACTGTTAGAAATTGATCGCGTATAACCCCATTCGAAGTGATTAAATTTGTATTTGTAATTTCAGTTGAAAACTGACCTTTCTTTTTACCCATTCAAACATATGAAAACACATTTAATATATTACTGAAAAAAAAACATTAATACTCATAGAAACTGATCTCGTAAATCCCTGTTCAAACATTATAATTTGTAATCTTCAATTGCAAATCAAAACTGTTCTAACCTAATGCAGCTCGTTTCTTATAGAAACACTTGCCATTTAACCACGGAAAGTCGTACGTTTTACATTAGATACTGTTCTCATAAATTCTCATTGAGATAGTATAAGTAAATGTAAAGACTTATATAATTTACTAGAGGAACAACAAATAGATACTCGTAGAAACTACTCTCATCAATCCTTTTGAAGGAATACTAAATGTGTACTTGGAATTTCCGACCATATCATAACAAGTAGTGAACAATTTGATACTGATTAAACCTCATCACAATTATATTCGGAAAACAGCATAAATACTTTTAGAAATTAATCGCATATAACCCCATTCAAAGTGATTAAACTTGTATTTGTAATTGCAGTTGAAAACTGACCTTTCTTTTTACCCATTCAAACAAATGAAAACACATTTAATATATTACTGAAAAAAAACATTAATACTCATAGAAACTGATCTCATAAATCCCTATTCAAACATTATAATTAGTAATCTTCAATTGCAAGTCAAAACTGTCCTAACCTAATGCAGCTCGTTTCTTATAGAAACACTTGCCATTTAACCACGGAAAGCCGCACGTTTTACATTAGATACTGTCCTCATAAATTCTCATTGAGATAGTATAAGTAAATGTTTGGATTTACAAATAGACACTGTTTAAAATATTTGGTTGCTTTATTCTGATATAATTTTCATATTTAAATTAGATCCGAATGCATACTGATAAAGACTTATATAATTTACTATTGGCACAACAAATACATACTCGTAGAAACTGCTATCATCAATCCTTTCGAAGTAATACTAATGCAGCTTGTTTCTTATAGAAACTCTTGCCATTTAACCACGGAAAGCCGCACGTTTTACCTTAGATACTGTTCTCATAAATTCTCATTGATGTGGTATAAGTAAATGTTTGCTGCTCCATTCTGGTAGAAACTGATAGAAATTTCAGCAGCAGCTTTACTCCAGGCTCCAGTAGAGGGAGCTGTATACGTGTCGCTAATTGATATTTACTCTAATGTGACCTAAGGAACTGACGTGTGTTTGTTAAAATAAAAGTAAAGCAGTCTCTTTCACTGCCAACTCATTCATTACTTCTAGGCTAGAACAAGAACACCCGAGGAAATAAGGACTTTGCAGTATTTTGTGTTTACCACAATATTAGTATTTCTATTTGAAATATGCAATTTAAACTGTACATTTGTCGGCATGCATATCCAAATTAATACTAATAAAAAAGCAAAATGGAAGTTTCCAAAAAAAATACATCTGTAAAATATACAATTGAAACTGTACATTTGTTGACATGTATATCCACATTAATACTAATAAAAAGACAATGTTGAAATTTACAATAAAAACATGTTGATAAATGGTGTGTTATATACGATAGATACTGGAGAAAGGACGGACTGGACTCTTATGATATTACTTATAGAAAAGTTTAGAATCTCTTTAAAGTTGTATCTGTAATTCCATATATTTACAGATATAAGGGCAAGGGTGCATTTGCAGACACTAAACTGTAGATTTGTTGATGTATATTTCATATAAGTACTCGTGAAAGGGCAACATGATAATTCCAAATAGCTCATTCGGAATTACTGTTTCATAACCGATTTAAAACTTAATAAAACAGATAAAATCCTGTCTGTATAATAATAATATAACTTATAGGAACGATAAAACCGCATCACTTTTTTTTTATAAGTTTCTATGTGGAATTTTTGGCAGGGATCCCCACTATTTTCCGCTTACACATTTTCTAGCGTCCTAGTGAGACCGCGCGATACCACTTTAAGCGTGACGTCACAGCTTATTCGCTCGGATGGCTGCGCTTATCGCGGTTTGTAGCGTCTTATGCGCAAAAACATGCCTCAGATTTGCGCAGCCGCCGTGTGACAAATACAAGTAGCGACAGATCGACGGAAGTTCAAACTAAACACGCTGTTTTGAAATATAGTGGAAGTGCGCAGGGCCTGTGTGTAATTATATGTGCATAAAGAGACCTGTAGGTGGATATTTTTTTATACTTTGTGCTTTTTAAAAGCAAGAAATGTGGGAAAAGGGCTTTGTAAAAGCAAATTCTTCTAATCTTCCGGAGGTAGACTTGTTAATGGTTATGGAGTATTTTAATTCCAATCACGAATATTTAAGTGCAGAAATGAGAGGAACTAAAATGCAAAAGTAAATAAGATGTTATATTTTATTAATACATATAAAAATTACTTAATTGTACAGGATTTTCAAAATAAAACTAAATATGTGTATAGTACACCGATGGAATTTAATAGAAATAGAAATTTTTTTTAAAAAGTTCTTATTTAATAGTTTGCCGACAGCAAGCACCTGGACAGTAAACAATCATTTTAAGGGCGAGTGAGGAAAATATTTTTCTAAATTATTCTTGTGGAAAACATTATTATCTACTTAATCCCTACTGAGTATTAGTGAGAATAATTATTGTATTAATTAAATATATTTTTACGTGAATTCTTATTAACCGATAAATTATAATTATGTTTCACGTGGTTTCTAACTAAATGTTTTAAAATTTTGTTTGCTTTCTATTTTTCTGGTCAGCTCGACAGAGTTATGGCGATAATGCGACTGGCTCTGTACAACTGAGCAGAGAAGGAGGTATTTGTCATCTGTTTTCCAAAATAATTCCCGAGCATAAAATAAATGCAAAAAATGTATAAAGTTTCATATGTGATAAATGAAAAAGAACATAGTATTGTAGAGAAGATTGTGCAGCTTCTGAGGGTGGTTGTAAGCATGCAATAGCTTTTCTAATGTGGTTACATCGCCGAAATAAAGAACCCCCGCCAACCGATACAGTTTGCTCTGGAAAAATCTGGCATGCTTTATTTTTTTACAATATATTAAATAATAAAATATAATGTATTACTTAATAGATAAAATAACTTTATTCTCATGTAAACTCTATGTTCTGGCATGACTCTTGTGACAAAGTTACGCGAGACGCGAGACGCGAAATAGGTAAGAAACATTTGCGGCTCTTAAGCCGGAGTCCCACGGCCTGTGACTTGACAAACCTCGAGTTACTCGTGGTTCGTACCTGTGGATAGGTCGAATTCCAAGCCACGCGCATTCCCACGGCGCGTGGCTTGGCAAATCTCGAGTAGCCTCGAGTCGACCACTTCTCGTCAATACACCACTGCGCCGCTCAAATCTCGCTATACAATCCACAACAGGCTGTGGA